>CM042147.1:29924222-30201722 GCA_023376005.1 Doryteuthis pealeii | reverse complement strand
TATATATATATATATATATTATGTAAAAGGAATGACTTACCAGTAAAAATATTGGGTTAGTCTCAATATTTGTTGGTATAAGTGTTACTCAGATAAGTCAGTGTTATAACAAATATAAAGTGCTCAATACATAAGTAGAGTGGATTTATTATCATAGTGTGTACAGAAATAACGTACTCGAGTTTAACCATAAGGATCTTCAGGGTTAAATCCACTGAATTAATCAATATATTAATTCAGTGCATTTAACCCTGAAGAACCTTATGGTGAAACATGAGTAGGTTATTTCTGTTCACACTATATATATATATATATATATATATATATATATATATATATCAGCATAATCATGTCGTGTTCTAGGCACAGATTCCCATGACTCTCTCTCTTCAAGCATCCCTCCCAGTCACTGCTACTGGTAGTTCCTCTGTGTAGCATCCAGAATCCCCACAGAGCTGATCAATGTAGGTTTTTGCTGGTCAACCCACACTGGTAAATCCATGTGCTAGTGTCCATAGTAGAACATCCCTTATGAGTTTGTCCTTGCTCCTCCAGCCGTCTCTGGCATGTCTCGTTCACCTCACCCTGATGGTTTGTGTGATAGGGAACAGGTAACCATGTCGCTGTTTCTTTGTGGGATGCTGCTTCCAGAATTTATCCAAGGCAGCACATAGCATTCTCGTGCAACTCCCATCTAGATTTTTCTCCAAACACTTTGTTAGGGTTTATGTTTGTGCTGTCATACAGTAGTAACGACACAACTATGGTTTGGAAGAGTTCTCGCTTTAACTTATCAGTGAGATCAGATTTCCATATGATGGATAACCTGTCTATTGCAATCTATACCTTTCCTATGCATTAACATCACTTTCTGTGAATATATATATATATACACAAGGTTTATCATAAAAGTATTGAGATTGAAGCTGTATTTACCAAGATAGAAATAAACAATGAATGGAACATTAATTTTTTTTTAGAATACAAGGTGTGTCATAAAAGTGCCTAGTTTGAAGTTATATTTACCAAGATAGAAATGAACAATGAATAGAATGTTAATTTTTTCAGAATACAAGGTGTGTCAAAAAGTACAAAAAATCTTGAGACTTCTTTGACACACCTTATATATATATATATATATATATATATATATATATATAATTATGTTTTCTATGTTTAGACCTGTTATTCTTTTGCTTTTTCTTCTTGATAGTATAGTTTTTGGGTGAATCCACTATTTTGAAGTGCATTGTAATATAATATTTTTATAATATTTTCTTATTTTGTTGCATTGCTGTTGCTGTTTTTTTAATAATATTTTATTGTTACATATGTTTTTTTTATAGTATCTCTTATAATAACAAAAAATATATAACAATGCACTTTAAAGAATTAAAAAAATATATATTACAATACCCTCCAAAATAGCGGATTCACCCAAAAACTATCATTCATTCATTCATATATATATATATATATATATATATATATATATATAGACCAATTGTTTGGAATCGTTTTGTTTGCAAAAATGTGTAAAATTAGGCATTTATTAATCCAACCTCATAGCTCATGATTAACAATTAAACATTGTTGACATATCATTGGTGGTCCAAACATTGATTAATTAATGAAAAGCCAACACATTCTGCAACTTACTATAGAACAAAAAAATTAATGGAACACCCATCCAATCTCGAGTGATCAAGATGGTCACACATAATTACAAAACACCTTATGAACTGCTGACCTTGTTAATTGATTACTGAAGATGCCCTTGGACATGTAAAGATAATATCTTATTATAATGGAGATTCCCTGTCTGTCTGTCTGTCACTGAAACTACATCACTGCTTACATCACAATACCCTCAAGAAATGCATAAGTTTATCAATGAGTATTTGATTTATAGATAAAATCAGTAATACATAGAATAGATCTTATTTATCAACAACTAGAAGAGGTTACCCACCATTGTCTAGGTAGTGGGGGGGGGGCAAAAAACCCTGGTGTATTGATTTGTTTACTTTTGAGATTTATAAATTCTGGACATTTTTAAGTAAATTCCAATGTTATTTCTATGTTTATTTTAATTTTTAAATATCTTTGAAGATAAATCAAATCTTCAAAAATCAAGAACAGGTGATATTTAATGTGTATATATATTTACTTTGTTGTTGTTTTATTTTCATAGTTTCATCCAGACATACATACACACCAACTGCACTTTATATATGTATAGATGTCTCTGTGAAAATCTGAGTTAGATTTGCCTCAAAACATCCCATGTTATTAGTATGTGTAAAATCCTGCAATGTGTTTTATATATCACTAAGAAATAAAGGTTTACATAATATATGGTTAATATGTTTGGTGTTATTGATCTCTAATATTATTGTTTTATTCTCCAATTGATTTTAATACAATCAATCCTATGAATGATTTTAAATTGAAGCCAATTAAAATATAATTAAAATAAGTGTAATCTTTTTATGTGTTCTTATTTAATTTTGTTAGTCCTTCTAATTTAACATATTTCATTACATTAAAACTTAAATACTTATGCCTGGACGGTGCATATTCTTGCTAGTAGAAATAATTACTTGAAACCATATAATTATTAGTATTAGATAGGAATACTTGAAACCATACAACTGTGAGCAAAGAAAATCTTAAGAAATAACAACACAAAATTCTTATTAAAATTTAATTACTTATTATTTCTCTGAATTTTTGAGATAGGGCTTGATCATTTGTATTATTTGGACTATTGTCCTCATCTTTATTGTTACCTATATGTTCCGGCCTTCTTCAGGTATTTCCACATGAACAAGGGATATAGGCATTCAGTTGATACAGTTCTAAGTGACAGTTATCTTTGGGCTGCAGGCTCAATCCTGGCCAAGAGTGACAGGAACATAGAATAATTAACACAGCTTAACACTTGTACCCAGTCATGGTTAATGGAATGAGAGTATACCCTCATGGATTGAATAAAGGGTTCGGCTTGAAGTTCTGTGAAAGCTCCCGATTGCAGCATGAAGGCTCTTGAGTTTGACAAGAAGGGTCTTGAATCCAACAAGAAATATGTGAAGAAGGTCGGAGGGCACATTGGCTGAAATGTTCAATCTTGTTGAAGACTTTTGATTACGGTATGAAGGCTCTCGAGTTTGACAAGAAATACCAGAAGAAGGCCGGAGGTCACATTGGCCGAAATGTTCAATCTTGTTGAAGACTTTTGATTACGGCATGAAGGCTCTCGAGTTTGACAAGAAATACCAGAAGAAGGCCGGAGGTCACATTGGCCGAAATGTCCAATCCTGTTGAAGACTTTTGATTACGGCATGAAGGCTCTCGAGTTTGACAAGAAATACCAGAAGAAGGTCGGAGGTCACATTGGCCGAAATGTTCAATCCTGTTGAAGACTTTTGATTACGGCATGAAGGCTCTCGAGTTTGACAAGAAATACCATAAGAAGGCTGGAGGGCACATTGGCCGAAACATTGTGTAGATAACAATAAAGATGAAGACAATAGTCCAAATAATCGAAATAATATCAATTACGTGATGCCTGGAGTGTGCATATTCTTGCTAGTTCATTTAAAAATGGTCAGAACATTTGATGAACATTTAAGGAAATTGTCAAAGCAACATAGAAATCTTAAACGGTCAATTCAATAAAATATCCTCTGACTCATCATGCAGTTGGTGCTCTCAATGACCCAACGACATTGAAGACTCCTCTGATAATGAGACGGAAAATGTCTTGTTAAATTACATCTGAGGTAATCATTGCAGACATTGCTTAGAGTCATTTGATGAAACCTTGGAAAATATTTATCCAATGAAGGTTTAATGAGATCTTTGAAGAGGAAAAATTTGTTTGATTTTGTCATGTGATAATGGGGGAGAGAGAGAGAGAGAGAGAGAGAGAGAGTAATTAATTGTCGGGAAGAAAGAGAGAGATAATGGGAGGAATATATCAAGTCTTGGGATATAAGTAAAAACCTTCTTTCTATTGAGTTCTAATAAGAAGAGAATATGTGAGTGTGTATGTATGTGTGTATATATATATATATATATATATAATGTGTATTTAAAACAGTTAAAACACCGCTTCTTAATGGCAGCTGGCGATGGCCTAGAGGTTAATGGATCGGGCAGGCGTAAAGTCAGTCAGGTTTCGCTCCTGGTCGGAGTTAGTTGCTGTGTCTAGCCACACTGATGAGATGTGAAACACTGAAACACTGTGTCTGTGGATGACTAATATATATATATATATATATATGCAGAGATGCTGATAGGTATGTGTCTTGTGTCACTGATGCATAAAAATCTAAAAGGACACATAAAAATTGTATCCATGTATCCTAGTGTTTCCCCCCCCCCCATTTCCAGCTAACTGTAAATACATTTCAATATTTTCTTGGAAATGAATTACACTGTATGGAGTACAAGGTAGCTTTAGTTGTTCATAGATAAAAACTCAGCAATTTATTAAGAAACTTAGCTGGGACCCATCAAATTTCCTGGGGACTCATTCAAATCAAATTCATGCATCCCAGGATGCGTTAAATCAAAAAGCTATCATCATCACTGTATACATATATGCAATTTTATAAACAAATGAAAAAACACAAGTTTCATTGACGAGTGATGTTTAATAACCTTATGCTGCAGTGTTTTGGTTTGTTTAACAAACCTTCCTCAGGGCCTTCATTTGTTTAAAGATAAAGAATAAAAAAAATAATATATATATGTATGTATATGTGAAGAAAAGTTTATAGAAAAGAAACAAAAAAATGTTATATGTTTTGCTGACAAACGTTTGTTTCGACCCTATGAAGAGGTATTTTTTAAAGCAAATGGAAAAACGAAATAAAAATATCATAGATCCCGAGGCACAGAACGCTCTCGCTCATTACTGGAAATTTTTAAAAAATGTTTAAAAATGCATATTTTGTGTTTAAAAATAAAATAAATTTATTTTTAAATTATAAGCATTTTTATTAATGAAAAAACTCAAAAGAGTTTGCAGTAAAAGTTTCAAAAAGTTCAGGAAAATGTTCTGGCTACAAAAGAAGTTAAGAAATATAACAAGTTCGACAGTGTAATAGATGAAGTTGTAAAATTTCGGGATCCTTGTTATATTCGAAATATGAGCCTCCGGTGATATGATTTGAATGATTCCAATTTTGTTTTTTGTTTTTTTCTATGGACAGTATGAAAAGGTAAAATCACTACTTGCATCAACAATACTCTCAGGATTTGTGTAAGTTTATCAATGAGATTTAATTTATAGTCAAAATCATTAATACATAGAATAAATCTTATTTATTAATTATGTCTCTATGAAAATCTGAGTTAGATTTGCCTCAAAACAGCTCATGTTATTAGCACATTTAAAATCCTGCAATGTATCTTATATATCACTAAGAAATAAAGGTCTACAAAGTATATGGCGTGGTTAATTTGCATACTGGTTTTAACAAAACCAAGTTTAATAAATAATTACTTGGTGTTATTGATCCCTAATATTATTGTTTTATTCTCCAATGTATTAAAATCAATCCTATGAATTATTTTATATAGAAACCAATTAAAATATAATTAAGATAAATTTTTATGTGTTCTTATTTAATTTTGTTAGTCTTTTTAATTTAATATATTTTATTACATTAAAACTGAAATACTTACATTCAGAGGCTCATATTCTTCTAGTACATATAATGCACACACTATGAATAATATAATGTTTGCATATATTTTCATACCTATATACACACACACACACACACACACATATATATATAATGCACATACTATGAATAATTCTTAAGAAAGCAGATGTGCCAGTTGAAGTCATAAATAATATTTGTGCAATTTTGATATTGTCATTCAAAATGGCATCCTTATAAAACAGCTGATTTTTTTGCAAACATTTTCTTCTTCAGGTTATATTTCTTAAATTCTTGTTCAAATAAATCACAAATATTTGAAAAAAATTATCAACAATTATTCAAAAGACTAAAACTAAAAACTAAAATCTATTTTCTCTCAATATATACATACGCATATATATATATATATGAAGAAAAAATGGAAGTGAATCTGAGTATATAATATTATAAAAATTGAAAAAACATAAGTTTCATAAATGAATAATGTTTATTCTGCTGCAGTGTTTTGGTCTGTTTAGAGCTTTCGTTGCTTAATTTAAAACCATGAATGTCTTAATTTTAAACCAATGAATGTCTTTCTAAACAGACCGAAACACTGGAGTGTAGGCGTAATAAACATTATTCGTTTATGAAACTTGTGTTTTTTCAATTTTTATAATATTACACACACACACACACACACACACACACACACACACACACACATATATATATATATATATATATATATATTGCACTGAGTAGTACAGATTGTATAATCTGATCTGTTCGGTAAAGTGGGGAGCTAATGGTAGGTATGACACTCCACCTGAGAAAAAAACAAACAATCTCCCTGGTCTAGCGCTAGCAAGAAGAGAATAGACTCCCTCGCTGATACCGACAATGGGCCTCTCTACCAAGTTTGCTAACTTAATTACTTATATATGCATACTGTGTTGAACAAAACAGACATTTCCTATTAAGAAACTGTCCAGAAAACTTAAAAAGATCGAAAAGAAACTTGTCAGACATGAAATGTCTGTCCTAATATATATATATATATATATATATATATATGCTGTCTTAATATATATATATATATAAACGTGTGTGTGTGTGTAAAGAATTGTTGGTAATTAAATTTATATATATTTTTGTATGTTTTGTACATATAAAAAAATATAAATTCAATTATGAATGACTCTTTACAATTTAAGAATTATCCAATTTGTTAGAACAATTTTTTTTTCAGATACCACTAAACCTCATTTAGTTCAAATATTAAAGACCACTTATTAGTTTTCCCTAATATATATTTATTTTTTATTTTTTTATTTGTAAATGATTATACATAGGGTGCGATGGGTAAATTGTCACCTTTTTAAATCATAAATTTTGCCTATGTGCTTGTTTGTATCAAATTTGTCTACTGTGCAGTAAACCAGTGAAAGTTGGGCACCGACTTATTTCAGTTCTCCAGAAATTTGCAAACAGCATGCTTTACTGTTTTATGCCGGAAGCTCCAATATGAAGATTTCTCAGTGTTTGGGGGTCAGTCTGTTTTACTCAGCAAAAATGAATAAAATTAAAACGTCTTCAGCATAACACAAGTGTTGACAAGCCATAAAATCCAACCCACCAACTAGCTAACCAAAACCCTGGCACCACCATTTTTGGCCAGATTTCAAACAACCTTTTAAGAATTGTTACAATCATCCCTGAAAAGGTCATAATCTGTATTAGGCAAAGATTATTTGATTTTTACTCCCAAAGTGAAACTATTACTAATGCTAATAAAACATTTAGTAATCGCAAGAAAGCCGTGATTCGCAAGGGAGATGACTAAGTAAAGTATTTAACATGGACAGACATTATTTTCAAAGCTCTAGGAATGTGATGATTTATCTATTAAATACCTATTTGATTTGTGGATTCTTTTTTTTTTACTTATCTATTATCTATTCAGTTATGTAGACCCAGAGAGTAGCCTAAGTGTCGTATGAATGTATGTCACAATAATCCAATGACGTTTAGATGTCTTACTTCCTTATCATCTTATGTATCTTGTATATCTTTCACAAGTTGAATTAATTATCAATTAGGATGGTTGGTTGGTTGGTTGGTTGGTTGGTGTTTACGGCATGTCAACCATTGTTGGTTTATTTTATGCCAAAGACATTTTGTTTTATTCATTCCTGATGGGTATTCAAAATATTTTTTTAAAACTCAATCTTTTTTTTTTTAAACTGAATTTTTTCAAACACAATTTTTTAAAATTTCACTTTTTCTATTCAACTCATAAATGGGACCCTAACAGGTACTACCACCCCTGGGGTGTTTGAGTTGTAATTAGAGTCGTAAAGACGGCTATTATCAGTCAAGATGTGGCTGCCACCATGTATATGAACAATGTGTACTTACCAGGACTGTAGAATCAGAGTCTGGAACAATTAAGGGGTCACTGGAGTTTGAGTCTGTAAAACTATACAGACTTCGACTCCAGTTGAATTTACACTTTATATTCATAGTTAGAGTACCCACCTAGGAATCATAAGGTTCCTGATTCGATACTGGTCCCTACCAAATCAGTGCAAGAGTAGCACAGATTGAGTAATCTGATCTGTCCAGAAAGTGGGGAGCTGACAATAGGTGTGGCACCTCACCTCAGATGCAAAATCAATCTCCCAGGTCTAGCGCAAGCAAAAAGGGAATAGACTCCCTCACTGTCCAGCTGATACCAACAATAGGCTACTCAGTTAACTAACAACTTACTTAGTCTGTAAAGTTATATAGTGCATACTCCTTATGAATAGAATATTAAAAAATGATGGTTTTATATTTATTATGAATTGTAATCACTTAATTACATAAAGAGGAGTTGGAGTCGGAGGTGCCAAAAATAGCAGAGTCAGAGTCAATGGTTTTATATTTATTATGAATTGTAATCACTTAATTACATAAAGAGGAGTTGGAGTCGGAGTCGGAGGTGCCAAAAATAGCAGAGTCAGAGATTTTTTCAAAATCATGGTTTTATATTTATTATGAATTGTAATGCATAAGTTTTATGAGATTTGTAGGCCATAATCACTCAATTACATAAAGTGGAGTCAGAGTTTGGGTTGCCAAAAATAGAGGAGTTGGAAGCGAAGGTTTTGTGTTCCAACACCATAGTCCTAACATTTAGGCAGCAGATTCTATTGGAGACATATTTTATTGAAAATAACAGACAAGGATTTAGTGTATATCTTTTTATTCAGCTTTTCTTGTTAGTGAATGAAATGTTGCAATTGTTGTTGCAGGCAATTTAAAAACTATTCGCTGTTAGTTTAATCCAAGTACTGGATACTTTTGACAATCTTTTGTCATTATTGAAGACGTGGGTACTCCTCTGTTGTGTAATGTTGGATTTATTCTCTGCTCAAAGAGTTGTTAAGTGTTCATCACATTCAGGTGATGTCATGTGTAAATGCATTATATATATATATATATATATGCACACACATACATATATATATTATCATCATGTGTGCGTACATGCCAACAGACGCACATGTACATACAGAACAGGTGCATCCGACATCCCACATAAACAAGTGACACGCAAATACAGATAACCAAACGCACACATTTATCCATATTTATATCATTCGCATCATTTTCAAAACACTTTCATTGCCTGATGACTGCTATACAACAAGAAACCAAGGGTAGCAAAATTGTTCCAATGCAAATAAATATAAACTAAAACATCTATTTATATATATATATATATATATATATATATATATATGGAAATGGAATTTTCTGGTGGCCGCTAACTATGCAAAAATTGCGTAGCTCTCCTTAAAATGGATAATGTACTCCAGGAGGTCTAGTATGTTTATAACAGTAAAATTTGCTTTCTAAAAAACAAGTGGGTGTGTAGATGGCGCAGGGGTTAAGATGTCTGACATGATAAATCGGTTGGGTTTCAATCCCAGTATAAAACTGCCTTCTAGTCACACTGATGAGCCATGAAATAGCAAAACAGGGCAGTATGTGGATGACATATATATATATATATATATATATATATATATATATATGGGATTGAAATATGGAAATAAATCTGACAGTATGTAGAAAATACAAAAATAAAGTATTCCAAAAGAAAATGAATATATTCTTGATGGTGAAGCCAACATTTAAACGTTTTGGTTCATATTGAACCTTCATCAGGACAATACAATAGGAAGGAAAAAATTGTTGTCTAAACAGTGATGGATATTTTTTTAAATGATGGGAGTTGGGAAATGAATGCTAGTCAAAATACGGTTATGAGCCTTTTATTTAGTGGGCTGACCAGCTCTGTGCGGATACTGGATGTCGTGATGGGGACTTGTCAGGATCAATTATCGATAAGGACAGGTGGCGAGAGAGTCATGGAAATATGTACTGTCAGCACTACATGATGATAATGATGCTTTCTACTTGAGGAGGTAGTGCTGCCCTGGATCGAGATATTGGCTGCTGGAAGTCAGGATTGATGACTGATAGGGACTGGTGGCTAGAGAAAGTCATGGGAATATGTGCTGTCAGCATGACATGATTATGAGGATGATGATGATGCATTCTACTTGCTTGATATTATTTACTGGAGACAGTAAAATTTGTAAACATTGTATGATATGAAGTCATCACACTATGGGATACTAAAAAAAATTTTTTCTCCAGTGATGACTCTCTTTCTCTCTCACTTTGTTTGTCAGTCTATATATATATATATATATAATGTGTGTGTTCTGAACAAATGTTCTGAACAGCATTGCCAAATTACGTAGCTAAAAAGTCTTGTTCAAACGATTGCAGAGAAATAGATAATTAAAAAAAATCTCTGTAATTGCAAAAAGCCTGTCTGTTTTATAACAATACTTGACTATACGCTGATGTAGAAGAAAAATTGTTGGTTGAGTATCATTTCCTCATACAGAATAAATATATATAAGAACTATTCACAATGAAAGTAACAACAAGTAGACTTTATTACCTGAGCAAACTTAATAGAAATAATACAAGATAGAAGAATACAAAGAAGAGTTTATACATATTTGTATACAAATGTCCTTATAGGATAAGAATCTTTTTTAGGTAAAGTCTTGTTGGTTGGTTGGATTTTACAACATGTCAACCCTTTTGGGTTATTTTATGCTGAATACGTTTTGTTTCATTCATTCTTGAATTTCTTCTTTTAAACTCAGGTTTTTTTTAACACATATTTTTAAGCTCAGTTTTTCTATTTAACTGTTTATTTGTGATCTACTTAACAGCCAGTGTCCATTTCCTATAACGACAACCATTTACCCCAGGGGTATTATTAATATAGATTTTATGAAATATCTGTTGGGAATTCACAAACTTAAT
Source organism: Doryteuthis pealeii (assembly GCA_023376005.1). Lineage (NCBI taxonomy): Eukaryota > Metazoa > Mollusca > Cephalopoda > Myopsida > Loliginidae > Doryteuthis > Doryteuthis pealeii. The sequence goes on along the minus strand of CM042147.1, from coordinate 30,190,662 downwards.
ATCACATAAAAATAATAAGACATACCTTTTTATCTCTGGTAAGTGCCATTATTCATCTTCATATATTTCAGGCAGGATACATTAAACTCAATCAACAAGAGAAAATATGAGGATGACTTTTTAAAACACAGTATTCTTTATATAAACAGAGACTAACAAAAAACTAGGGGCAGAATAACTGAACCCTATTCAAAATGGGATTCAAGGCAGATAACTCTGACCTGACAATTACTACTATCAGTGAGTTCTATCAAGTACTGACTAGAGAGATAATTTCAAAAATATCTACTACATTTTGCTAAGTCTGGCACAAGACTACAACAGCAGAGCACCTAAAATTATTACCAATGGCTTAAGAGACTAACCACTGTTATATATTTGATGTTTTTTTGATACATTATAGTAATTTGTATTATTTGGACAGTTGTCCTCATCTTTATTGTTATATGCACAACATTTCGGCTGATGTGCCCTTTAGCCTTCTTTAAGTGTTTCTTGTTGAACTCGGAAATCTTCTTGAACTCAAGAAATTTCTCTTTGAACTTTGGAAGGTTCCTGGGTTCAACAAGAAATACCTGAAGATCAGCCAAAACATTATGTATATAACAATAAAAATGAGGACAATAGTACAAAGAAAACAAACAAAAAATACAAATTATCAAGCCTTATCTGAAAAAAATTTGGTAATCTGAACATTAGCTACATAAATGAGAGTAACATCCCCTGGTTTGTTTCACTTTGAGGAAGCCGTTTGTTTTGGTCAGCCATTTTCATTTGACCATAAATATACACTGAAAATACGAATTTGTTCAAATCAATACAACTGCATGTTTTAATACGAAAATATCATAAAATGTGTTCTTAATTGTGCTTGTTCATTATTTGAAATGAACTTAATTGTTATTAAGAACATGCAGTTGTATTGATTTACAGTGAAATGAAAATGGCTGACCACAACAAACGACTTCCTCAAAGTGAAACAAACCAGGGGAGGTTACTCTCATTTATGTAGCTAATGTTCAGATTACCACAAATTCAGACAAATAGATATAGTAATTGTTTCATATTTTCTGAACACTTGCATAATCCTGAACAAAAGAAGCAAGTGTGAGAGGAAGAAATAAAAAAAAAAGCTCTCAATTGAGAGCTCTCTTCCTCATGAGGAACAAATATTTTTTAATGCTGAGACCCCCCCCCCCCTGGGTCAAATAACTTTTTTAATGCTGAGACCTCCCCTGGGTCAAATAACTATGCATATTGAATTTAGTAATTCTACATTAAACTATTTGGCCAGCTCCTCCCAAATATTAGCCCTGTTGGCTAGGTCTTTAGACTACACCAATTGCACCTCTGATAAGTAAGATAACCCCCAAATGGGGCAATCTGTTGGCTATGGGTGGCGACCCATGATGCTTAAGGACAGAATCTTGGTGGATGAGCAGTCCATGACTTGCAACACTCCACTTAGACTCTTACTTAGACTAGATGGGCAGTCGGAGAGGCCCATTCCAATCAATCAACTGGTCACGTCAAGCCTTAGCACCTATATGATTGCCCCAACCTTATTGCCCCGATTGCAAGCTCCAACCCATTTTATCATATGGTTCAGGGTCTTCATATCCTGGGAATGACGTTAATCTGATGGTGAGGTTCCAGTTCTGGAGAATGTAGAGCACAATTATGTAACATCAACCCCACAGTAAGGCTGTTACTAGTGTCCAGTAACCAGACAAAAAGAAAACATAAATGAATACGCTCTGCACTAAATGCTTGAACACAGTCAAATGTTCAGTTTATATAGATGAAAGTGTCCACTTTAAAACCAGGATCCAGGAAGTGAACTTAACCCAAATACACAAGTGGAATAATCCAATCTACTATTTAAACAACCTACCAGGTCTGGATCCTCACAACATACTGAGATTGTATTGCCTATTAAATTTCCCCAAATTTTTCTTGGTATTTTCCATTCAACTGGTTCCCTATTGCAAAAGGATCAAGTACCAGTCTAAGGGTTGGTTCACAGACAAAACAAAAGATGACAGGGGTGTTCATGTAGTGATTTTTCAATGTAAACAAGTGACACATGCAAATGCCACTACCAGTGACTTACAGTAGGATCGCTGTGGTGGAAGAGCCAATGTGAGCAGCTTAAAGTAGGCAAAGAGTTAAGAATGGACCATCAACAAATTTGCATACTGCCAATCTGTTTATTATGCTGCCCTGTTGGCTAGGGCTGTAGAATACACCACTGCACCTCTGCAGAGGGGTAAAATCCCCACAATGTGGCCAACTGTTGGCCATGAGTAGCAACCCCTGATGCTTAAGGATGGAACTCTGGTGGCTGACCAGTCCATGATGCAACACTCCACTTACTTAGACTAGATGGGTGGTCGGCGAGGCCCCCTTTCAATCAATCAGCTGGTCACATCAAGCCCTAGCACCTATATGATTGTCCCAAGCCTATTGCCCTTATGGCAACCTCCAAACCCTTTTTATCATATATGCTAGAAGGCGGTGGCTGAGGGTATAGTGTCCTGGGCATATTGTTAAACTGCATCTAGTGGTGAAGTTTCAATTTGACCTTGTGCAGTATCCTGCTTGTGCAAAGGGTTTGGAGTATATATATATATATATATATATATAAATATATAAACTAGAAAATGTTCAATTTATTTAAAACTGGTGTCTCATTGAATAAGCACAAGTGTTTTCAAAGAATTGAAACACGTTTAGGCCACTAATAAGTTATCTCTTTTCTCTTCTCTCTCTCTCTCTTCTCTGCGATGTTTTAGATCTCTCTCCTCTTTCTTCCCCCCTCTCTCTCTCTCTCTCTCTTTCCTCTTCTCTTCTCTGTTTACTCTCTCTTCTTTGTTTCTCTTCTCTCTCTCTCTCTCTCTCTCTCTCTCTCTCTATCTCTATCTCTATCTCTCTCTCTCTCAACCGACCCAAGTCATTCCAGAATCGTCTAAAACAACTATCGGCAATTTCTAATGAGTGTGTGTGTGTGAGGGGGGTGCTGATCAGATCAGTCTACTCACGTCAGCCGATCTATATAGTTTTTATTTGAAATCAATTAAGAGTAAATGTTGTGAGCTATAATTTGACGGCTTTTATCTCACAATGTCCAATAGTCCATATTTTTAGTGTAGCTTCAATTTCTCAAAAAAAAAAAAACAAAACCAAAAAAATACTCTCCAATTTCTTTAGTACCGCCACTACTACCCGTATTGCTTCATATTTTTTTAATAAGCAGGGTAACATTTTATTTTTAAAAATTTCCACCCCCACTATTTATTTATTTATTTATTCGTTGTAAATTTTCTAATGTTCACACTTGATTAGAGAAAGAAAAAAAAAACATTATTTAGAAAAAATAAAATAAAACAGATTAGGGCCCATACATTACTACAATGTTGAATAAATTTGAAATAATAAGGTTACTATTTTGGGGGAAATTTGACTTATGGAAAATTTTTAAAAATGCCCGTTTTTGTAGATAACATTAAGAAAACTTGAAAATGTTTATCCGATGAAATAATAAAGAAATTATGATCTTTTATTTGATATTTAATAAAAATATAAATAATAAATGTATTATAAACTATAACAAAACACACAAACCTCATCAAAATAATTAAACATACGTACTGTCAGTTTAAATACAATCTTTCTAATTCACGTACTTACTAAATAAATCCACACATTTCTTTTTCATTCTTCATTTCTAAGTCTCTTAGCGACCATACTAATTTGCGTGTGGTGTGGATATTAATGTTATTGCACTTACGATTTCATTTCACTATTATTAAATCTTGGTACGACAAAGTTCTTTCCAAACACAGAAACCTGTGAATCTCTTTTTCACCCTCATGTCGCAGTCAGAGATTATTTTAAAACAGTAACATAAGCAAATCTAATAGAAAAGAGGCTGAGGATATTCCTGAATTTTTCCACAGACTATTTTTTTAAATCAGCACCCGACCAGTCCCTCTATCCCTGCCTCTGTCTCTTTTGAGCAAAAAACTAGTAAAAGAAAATAAAAAGAAAAAGAAAATAAAGATAAATAGATAATTAAATTATCGTATTACACTGGTATATATCATCAGTGGCCAGATTCCGAAAAAAAGTAAGGGTGAAGGTGTTTGTTTAAGGACGCTTTCAATTCTTACAATGACATACATGCACTATTGGCCGACACTTGTAAACCATACGTATGCAGGAAACAACAGAATTGCCCATAAAAGATGAAGCCCTTCTCCTACCAGATCTTATATATATATACATATATATATACATATATATATATACATATATATATATATATATATATATATATATATATATATATATGAAGTGAACAAACAATGTGTTTGAAATGGCGAAGGCCGACAATTTTGGGGAGATTATGTTCTTAATTAAAGTCATACCTAATTTGTTAATTAATTAATTATAATTAAATGAATTAGGCGTGCATATCGGTTTAAATGTAAAGCGTAAACAAATTGAGAAAAATAATATTGTAAACTAACGTGTGTATACACTCAAACCCCATCTAAATAATTAAACACACGTACTGTCAGTTTATATACAATCTCACTAATTCGCGTACTACTTACTGATGTTTAACCAGCTTGATATATATATATATATATATATATATATATATATATATATTGTAAACTAACGTGTATATGTTGCATACATTCAAGCCTCATCAAAATAAATAATTAAACACACGTTCTGTCAGTTTATACAATCTCCCTAATTCACGTACTCACCGAGGTCTAAACCGTTTGATATATATATATATATATATATATATATATATATATATATATATATATATAGATAGATAAATGTATAGTAAACTAACGCATGTATACACATAAAACCCCATCAAAATAATTAAACATAAGTACTATCAGTTTAAATAAATATAATCTTCTTAATTCACATACTTACTGACGTCTAACAAGCTTCACACACACACACATATATATATATATATATATATATATATATATATATATATATATATATATATATGGCTGTAGCTAGTCTCTTTTAAACGATATGGTTGTGTAATGACAATGTGTATGTATATAAAAATGTTTATTACATGTCATTACACCACATGCAAATAATATCCAGTGTCACTGATCATTATAAACTGACAATGCTATCAAATGAATGTTGATAGCGTAAACAAACTCGTACGTTTCGCAAAATGTTTCTATGATTTGTGTGCAATATAATCAATTCGAAAAAGAAAAAAGAAAACTTTATTATAATCAATTTTCTCACTTTTCTTTAAAGATTTCTATACTAAGTATAGATATCGTTTTTTGGGGGGCGGTAGGGGGGTATAAGTATATTGGAGTATGATATATGGATATAGTATATTGATATAGTATACTATACTCCAATGATTAGAGTATAGTATACTATATCTATATCATACTCCAATATACTCAAAGAAAAAAATTCTATACTCAGTATAGTATATGGATATAGTATATTGGAGTATAGTATACTATATCTATATCCATATATTATATACTACAAAATCCATATACTATATAGAATATACTTTATCCGTATACTATATAGTATATGGATATTATAGTATATAATAGTAGTATATATATATTATAATATAGTAGTATATACTATATATTATATGCATGGATATATAGTATATGGATATAGTATACACTCTAATATACTACAATATCCATATACTATATAGAATATACTTTATCTATATAATATATAGTATATGGATATTATAGTATATAATAGTAGTATATATATATATGTATATGTATGGATATACTATACTCCAATAGTAGTATATACTATATATTATATGCATGGATATATAGTATATGGATATAGCATATACTCCAATATACTATATCCACATTCTATATAGTGTATATATATATATATATATATATATATATATATAGTATACTCCAATGAGTGAATGAAAAAGGAACAGTCGCATTAAAAGAAGAAAATGAAAAATATCATTTAACCGGTTTTTAAATTTAAAAAAAATCTTTAATTTAAAAAAAAATTGGGGGAGGGGATTAATTCTCAAATTGAATTATCATTGATAGTTAATAATTATCATCAAATCAATCAACAGACGTCCATCTGGTCTAGGTCAGTCAATATTTCAAAGACAATTTTCATAACCAAATCGTAAGCTCGGGCATCTGTTTCACACACACACGCACACATTCTCACACTCTCTCTCTCTCACACACACACGCGCACTCAAGCCAAAGACATCACAGAGCTAAGTTAATACACGTAAAAAATTGTGTTCTAAGTGACTGAATAATCGAATCATCGAAAGAAAAAAAAAATAGTTCGTTTTGGTTACACACGCATAAACAAAAATACATTTAAAAAAAAAAAAGAAACCAAAAAATCTGAAAGAAAGAAAAGCGTGCTTTCAAAAAAGTTTTAAAAGAAAACAATTCTTCAATTTGATTTTTTTTTAATACAGGACTGGAGCAAAGCAAGAAATGTGGCACGGAATTAAGAGCAGCTTTTTTTTTTTTAAGAAAATGGTAAAAATAAAATCTAAATGCTGAAAACGTTCCGTTAAATGAAATTGAAAAGAAAAGAGATTAAGCTTTAAGCCTCAACAATATTATTGATAATTAATCCCCTCACCCCATTATAAATTGATGGAATCAGAATTTATGAACAAAATTGAGATTGATAGTTGGATAGTCAGAATATATGAATATGACAAGATGGATAGAAAGAATCAAATCTGTGAACATAACTGGGATAGATAGATAGATAGATAAAAGACTGGGATAGATAAATATATTGTGTTAGTATAACTTTCAGATAAAAGACTGAGATAGATAAGAGACTGGGATATATAGATAGATAAGAGACTGGGATAGAGAGATAGATAGATAGATAAAAGACTGGGATAGATGGATAGGTAGATAAGATAGATAGATCCCAGTAAGACTGGTAGATAGATAAGAGACTGGGATAGATGGATATATAGATAGATAGATAGATAGATGAGAGACTGGGATAGATAGATAGATAGATGAGAGACTGGGATAGAGAGATAGATAGATGAGAGACTGGGATGAGAGATAGATAGATAGATAGATGAGAGACTGGGATAGATAGATAGATAGATAGATGAGAGACTGGGATAGATAGATAGATAGATAGATGAGAGGCTGGATAGATAGATAGATAAGAGACTGTGATAGGGAGATAGATAGAATCAGAATATATGAACATAACTGATATATATAAGAAAGAGAGAAAGAAACAGAATCTATGAAATCTGAGATTTATTTTATCAATGCAAGCAACAAAACGGTGGTAAGATCTTTGGTGCATATTTTGGTCAAATGGATTTTGAGAGAGAGAGAGAGAGAGAGAGAGAGAGAGAGAGAGAGAGAGAGAGAGAGAGAGAGAGAGAGAGAGAACGATAATTTTAATACGTATACGAAGAAAAAAACAAGGGGATAATAAAAATGAATGGTGCAAGTCTGAAAAAAACAACTGTAATCTTTACTACAAAATAAATGAGTAAACAAAAACAAATGAAGAATAAAGGTAATAATAATGATAATAATCATTTTGCACAGGTGTGATAAATAAATATTAACAACGTTTGCGTGTAGGTAGTGGAACTTACTTTGGGTTCTGGAGTAAGATAGGACACAGGTGCGTAATCCAGGTGTCCCTTACCATCTTGGACTAACCAAACTCCATCGTATCCGGTATCCTTTTGGATGAGGGTCATGAGGTCACCTACCTCAAAAGACAGGCGACCCTGGTCACTATGTAACCTTTTTATTGCTCGGTACATATTCAGTCGTTTAGAATGTGTATGTGTGTGAAGTTCTTAAAGCGATGCGTGGGTTTTATTTTTTGTTATTGTTATTTTTTTTCTCTCTCTAGGTGACTGCGTGTGTGTATGTAAATAAATAAATGTGGTTTCTCTAATTTCCTTGTTTTTGTGGGTTGTTCTTTTCCTCCTTTTTTAAAAGGTAACGTGCAGTTATTTTCATGTTAAGAACTGATTCTAAACGAAGGTGTTTGTAAGCGTGGTTTTTACCTACCATAAAAAAATATTGCAGTATATTCTGCGACAATTGATGAATATGCTAATAAGTTATATAGTGTTTGTATTTTTTGAAAACAAAAATTGGATGTTATGTTATGTACAGAGATGAACACGTTAGTAAAATTATATATATATATATAAATTAAATATATATATAAATATATATATATATATTTCCCCCACCCACAAGCTTATTATTTAAATATGTGTGCCCTCTCTCCTCTAGACTGGTGGTGGTAACAACCAACTCTGTTATTCGAAAATGCGCTACATTGGATTCATGTCTCTCTCTCCTCGCTCAGTGGCAAGACTGATACACAGATGCTTGGTTCGCTTGCTTTTATATAAGAAGAGAAAAACCCTGAGTGCGTGAGTGTCATTGTAGGTGATAAGAGAGAGAGAGGGTGAGAGGATATCGATGGGGGAAAGAGAGAGGGATGATGAGGTAAATAGTCGGAGGGGAAGAAAAAAAAGAAAAGGAAGGAAAAACGGGGAAAACCAATAATAAGAGGAAAAAATAATAAAAAATAAGAGGTAACGTATTTTACCCGGCTCATATAGCGAATAAACATTTAAAAAAAAAGTATTGATATTGATTCTAAGAATAATAATACTATTTATTTTTAAATATTTATTAATATTTTTTTTTTTTAGAATTTTTTTTTCAATTTTATTTATTTATTTTTTTTCTATTCACACCTTCGGTCTTTTGTCTTTTTATTTTTTTAGAACTTTTTTTATTATTATTTATTTTTTTTTTTAGTTTTAATTTTCAGATTTTCGGTACTTATTTTCTACCAAAATCGCTCCTTTACTTAAAATTTTTAAAATTTTTTATTATTCATAACTTCGGTCTTTTGTCTTTTTATTTACACAGAAATTAGCTTCAATTATATATAACGACCCCACCGATATTTTTCGCCCCAAAAATAGGGGGGGGGCGGTCAAAATTAAATGACCTGAAAAAAATCATTAAGTTTTGAATAACTGGTGCATTATAAAATTCATTCATTTATAAATCAACACTGAAAATTTCATTAAAATCGTATAATTCCCTGATTTTTTGTAACTTTTTATTTTCAATCAGGGGGATTGATTTGATTTTGTAAAATACGTCTATGTTGACGTCAAAATTGTTGGTACCTATTATTTTGGCATACTAACACGGTGGGGTAATTTTTATTATCTATTTATGTTTATTTATTTTTGAAAATCGCTTACAGAAATTGTTTTTGCTAAACAAGTATTTTTTTTTTTTTTTAGATAGAGGTGCTTTATTTTATTTTACATATAGCTTCCATTTTTCTCTTTTTTTATGTTTTTTTTTAATTTTTTTAGGGGGGGTCCTAATTTCTTTGCACGTCTAATGCAACAGTATCGCAAAAATGTTTTTGAATTAAAGCGTATTTGCAATGTGAGTAAAGGTAAATAAAAATATGTTTGGGATTAAGCGTATGTGCAATATTAGGAAAAGTTTGTTTTTTTTTATTTTAAAAAGGAAGAACATATTAAATTAAGCAATATGAAGTAAAGTAAAATAATATAATAAAAAAACAGAGAGAGAGAGAGAGAGAGAGAGAGAGAGAGAGAGTAAAATAGAAAAAGCGTATGTGCAATATGAGTAAAAGTAAATAAAAATGTTTTTGAATTAAGGGTATATATGCGATATAAGGAAAGTAAATAAAAAACAGAGAGACAGACAGGGAGAGTAAAATACAAATTAAGCATCTGTGCAATACGAGGAAAAGTGAAAAAATAAATTGAGAGAGAGAGAGAGAGAGAGGCTAAAATACAATAAGTGTATGTGCAAAATTGTTTTGAATTAAATTAAGTGTATGTGCAATATGAGGAAGAGTAAAAAAAAAAATTTTGAATAAATAAAAATTAAGCGACATGAGGAAAAGTAAAAAAAAACAATGAGAGAGAGAGAGAGAGAGAGAGAGAGAGAGAGAGAGAGAGAGACTAAATAGAAAAGAAAGAAAGAAAACGGATATTGACTGATGCTGTTGTTGGTGGTAGTAAGTGTTACTGTTATTATTGTACAGACACAGGCAACATTGAGCCTAGTTAGTTGGGCAGTTGTTGCTGTTATTCAATTCAACAGTAACAGTGTAACTGTCACCCCCAATAGACTATAACTTATACAAGTATCTACAGGTGACAACAGAGTAAGAGGTTGGCTGCAGAAAGGACAGAAAACTTCCCGAGAAGGAAAAATAATTTGAAATCAACTGTGGAAAAAAAGGGGGTCTCTTACTTTTAGGTCACTCTATTTATAAAATCCGCAATATGTCTCCACATCGATATTTTAATGAGCACTACAGGAAGGGATTTCTGATTTCTGTCTTTAAATAAATGTGCCGTCGCATTGTCTCTTCTTCTTCTTCTTCTTCTTCTTCTTATTATTATTATTATGAGAGTTTTTCACACCAGTGTTAGCTGGTGGTCTTTCACTGGAGTCTGAGTGACAACAAGTCTCTCCAGGACTCTTCTCAGTATTCTAGCCGATTTCAACAATGCTGTTGTCTGGATGGTCTCAATTCTTCCTCCGATTTCCAGTTCCCTCAGTTTTTTTCCAAGATTTTTGGGACCGTTCCAAGTGCACCAACTACGATTGGTATCACTGTCACCCTCATATTCCACAGCTTTTTCAATTCCCTGTCAAGCTCCAGGTATTTGTCTATCTTTTCGTTTTCCCTCATCTTCACCCTGTGAGTTGCTGGAACTGCAAAATGTAACAGTTGGCTTTTTTTTTAAATATTCACTACTAGGTCTCGTCTTCTGAATAGAATAAGGTGATCCGTCTTAATCTCAAAGTCTCAGAGAATTTTAAGCTTTTCATTCTCAAGAACAGATTCTAGTTTATGCATATGCCATTTTGTTGCATGGTCAAAATATATTTTTTTGGCATAATTCACAGTGGATCACCTTCCCAACCCAGTCGTGTCTAGCTTTGTATTATTATTATTATTATTAATTCACTCCAGTCGAGTTTTTCACACCCGCGTTAGCCGGTGGTTCACTAGAGGCTGAGTGACAGCAAATTTCCTCATGTCTCTAGTATTCTGAGTATTCTAGCCGTTCTCAACAGTATTGTATTTTAGATGGCCTCGAGTCTTCCTCTGATTTCCAGTTAACCCAGACTCTTTTCTAGACCCCTGGGGGCCGTTCTAAGGATACCAATTACAATTGACATTACCCTCACCTTCATGTTCCACAGTTTTCTTAGTTCTCTGGCAAGGTCTATGTATTATATCTTTTCGCTTTCCTTTATTTACATTCAATGATCGGCCGGGACGGCAAAATCCACGAGATGACAAGTTCTCTTCTTCTTGTTAATTAACACTAGGTCTGGTCTCCTTGCTGGGATTAGGTGGTCCGTCTATATCTCAAAGTCCCAAAGAATTTATGCGACTTATTCTTCAGGACAAATTCTGTATGGTGAAAATTGAATTTCTTGCACAATTCTCAATGGATCACCTTTCCCACCCAGTCGTATCTAGTCTTGTCCTCTCTTTGTGCTAGTTTGCTGCATTCGCTTATTATATGATTGACCGTTTCGTCTTTTTCTCCACATATTATTATTATTATTATTATTATTATTATTATTATTAATTCACTCTATTCGAGTTTTTCACACCTGCCTTTTGTCTTTGTCTTCACACATTCTACGCTTGCTATTCTGTTGTGTCTTATCATTTTTGTCTTTGATATAATTTTTTTCTTATGTCATTGTCCAGTGCTGTAATTATGAGAGATTCAGTTTCTCTCTTAAGGTTTCCCCTTCTTAGCCATGCCCAGGTTTTCTCGTGTGCGATCTCTACAGTTTGTCTCTTTAAGTATCCATATAGGTATTTTCTTTCCATTTTTGTTTTCTAGTTTTGTTTTATATTTCTGCTTGTCAATATGTTGCAATTGCTTTTTCTAGCTGCCGTAATTAGTCTTTCCTTACTTTTATTTGTGTATTCTTAAAAAATCTCTACGAAAATTGAGTTTTAAAGAATAACTTTTAAATTTTCAGTTAACTTTTTCGAGTGTTGAAATTTTATTTTTTAATTATTTTTATTTTTCAACGTGGTCTTCTGGGTTTGATCTTTCTAGAAACATAAAAATTAGGGACTGGAAAATTTGTTTATTCAAATGACCAAAGCTTGAACCCCCACCCCACTACAATGTTAACTAATAAAACACTTTTTTTTTCATTTTCTTTTCAAAATAAGATAAACTATTCATTATAAAAATCAATTCCTTAATGAATAAAGCGTAGAAAATTTTATTAAAATCGGACAATTCCCTGATTTTGGTAATTGTTTTAAAATTGAAAAAAATTGAAAAAAATATTTTGGTGCAACTGCAAATAGCGCGCAAGAGATAATATCATTAGAATCGCATTTTATGTATAAATAGCGTTAGATTACGGAGACTCCCAAAGTAGCCTAACCCTAACACTTCAAAGGTTTCGGGTATTTCCGTGAATTGTAATGCTTTTTTATACGTAATCTAATGATATTATCTCTTGCGCGCTATTCTGCATTAGTACTAATATCTTATTACGTTATTTTGGACATACCTGAGTGTAAAGTAAGCCAATGAGAAAGAAAAACAAATAAAAGCAACCACTTCTTAGTTATAATTGTATAAGTCAAACATAGATTAGTTTCCACCAGTTCCACATAAGAAAACCATTTACCGTTTTAGCAGCTTCGGCTTCTGAATCAATAGAGTAAAATAACTCACGTTGCCAGGGGGTCGTCCCCACCCCCGGCAATACTTGTCATTCGGTTTAAAGAAGCAGGGCTGGGTTTATTACCCGCTGCCTGAGGTGCCCCAAAAGATAAATGCTGACGGGAAACACGCATTTTTTGCACTAGCTATTATAACTGCCGCTGGTCTGCGTGGAAAGAAAACGTTAACGCCTCGACTGATGTTATCAAGTTTATTTGATAAACACCATGAAAACTGTTCAAAACGAATAGATAGATAACATTCAATAAAAGATCACAACAAATGTATTTCAATAGAAATAGAAACACAAGAAAGAAATGGACACGTGGTGTCTTATACAAATTCTTACCGTGTTTCCTCTTTGACCAGCAGTAGTAAAACTAACCGAAGGGTTGGTACATGGGATCTGATACCTTTACCCATTTCCGCTTTAAGAGACTGCAGTGAATTTAAGGGTCAGCAACAACTGATAAAATGGGATTTATAAAAAGTCAACTAAATTATTCTAAGACTAGATATTGTGGTGGTAGTTAATTTCGTAAACAAAAAATAACTATATCTCTTATTATAATGGAGATTATGTAACTGTCTGTCTGTAACTACGTCACCATTGACGTCACGATTTTATTAGCTATTTAAGTTATATTCTCAATGATTATGAAATAGTCATTATTTAATCTTAATCAGCATCTTATTTATTAACAATGTCTATTAAAGTCAGTTAGGTTTGCCGCAAAACTGCCCATATTATAAATGCATTTAAAATCCTGAAATATGTCTCTAAGAAATAAAGATTTACATAGTATATGGTGGGAATATTTTGCATAATGATTTTAACAAAACTGGGTTTAATAAATAATCATTTGCTGTTACTGAATTCTAATAATAATAACGTATCAAAAGCAATCCTATATATAATTTTATGTAGAAATCAATTAAAATAGCATTAAAATAAGTGTAATACTTTTATATTCGTTCTTATTTAGTTTCATTAATCTTTCTAATTTAATGTAATAGAATATTACATTAAAACTTAAATACTTGCGCCCAGGGGATGCATACTTTTGCTTGTAAAAATAAATTATAGCTAACAAGTCAATTTAGTGGCCGTTACCGATTCGGTTTATGCGTTAGGGTAGATTGATTTTTCACTTTTTTAAAATTATGAAATTCTCTCAAACTGCGAAAGTTGTGAGTTAGTATAATGAATACTAATAGCAAAAGTTCAATCTCTTACTTGCACCATTGTTTGAGGAAATAGTATCAAAGACCGTCTGCTAAAATGCACCAAAAATCTTCATTTTCGCAACATTTGGCCGAGAAATTGGTTGGAAAATTTAGCAATTTAAACCAGAAAACCTTGTCAATTTAAACGAAACGAATAAAATATTTCAACTAGAATTCAAATTGAAAATATGTCCCAATCACTACTGACGCATCTGATATGCTGCTTTTACCTAATAATTAAGCTGTAACAGTGATAACATTTTAAAAGATTGAAATCTATTTACTCAAACGAAGGCAAAGTTTTGAAGAAAATATTTTGTGTGGTAATTCTTTAGGTTAATTTGCAACTTTCCATGTACAAACACATGGGAGAAGTTACTGTTCCAAAATCGACCAACCCTATTGTATACAGCTCCCCACGTTAAAATGACCTTGTGTCAATCCCGGCCTGGAGGGAGGTCAGGGAAATACAATTAAATCCATCTCTACACATATCTTTTTCACTAGTCTCAGAACTCATAATCTTTTCTTCTTTTTCTTTCTTTAATTTTGTAACAATAGAAATGGAATAAAAAATATATAAGCATTGAAGCGATTATAACACGAACTTAAAAGAAAAAGAAAGTCTACTGCCCAACCCAATGTTAGAATTGTTTACTCAACAAAAGACAACAACATCAATCAATTGTGCGATACCAACATCTATATATTAATACTCGTGTTCCTTATGTGTACGACCGTTATCATATTTCAAACACCCTCTGGTTAAAAAATGAAACCGTCCAAATCGCCCAAGATGGAATGCAAAAATCTAATTCATGATTATCTGCTGTTGCTTATCCGCCGAAATCTTATTTCTTATGAATGCCGTCACTTCAGCTCAATAATGAACCATTCTGGGTTTTTTTATCAGAAAGAAAGACAGAAGAAAAAGAACATGCTACACAGAAAAATATGATAACAAAGAAAGAGTGGGGGAAATATAGAGAGGGTATGAGCGCATGGAAGTGATAACGCTAATCTGTTTCAATCGAACATAATGAAAAGAGGAAAAGAAGGAAAGAAAAAAAGAATGAGGAAGAGAGAGAGAGAGAGAGAGAGAGAGAAAATGTGTGTAATCAAGATTATTATACTTTTACATATTGAACTATTTTGCAATAGGTTTGAAGTAAACATATCAAACGTTGTAATAATTAAATTATCATACTGTGGTATATCCACAGGTCTTGATAGTGCTGAATATTACGTGGTACATTCATATTGAATAGTCTGAGTCCGCTTTATTTTATTCGTCTATTTGTTTCGTTAATAATATTGATGATATATAATCAGTTGTCTTATTTCTCCATCTGGTTGTTGTCAGTAGAAGTTCAGCTATGGTGATGCAACTGCACGACATTAAATCAATTTTTGACGCATTTTTGCCCCTTCCCCAAAATTTGACCTCAAAAAGATCGAGAAGAAGGTTGGGGGAATTATTTCAGGGGACTTCAGTAGGGTAAGTTTTTTTTTTTCTTTTCTAACTACCATTTTTTTGGTAACTAGCCAACATGGCGAAAATGTTAGATTATGTTTCTTATCACACACTTATGGGATTAATTTGGGTTATTTCCCTTACTTGACACGGTTCTTCCGTTAGGCATTAGGTGTCGTTGAGACCAGTAGCATAAAAGAAACCGCGAAAGTAAAACTCTCTTAGACCCTCCAGTCATCAGATGTAACACATTAGTTGAATCTCCTCCAATTCCAACATGATACAATGGAACCTCAGGATGTATCATCTATTTGTCGCCTATTTCAGACGCACCTATGTTAAAGAAATATGATTTTTTTATTCCAAGTAATATCATATATTTCACTAGTACAAGGGTGTTGGGTAGAGATATGTTAATTCTAGATATAGTTATGGAGGTTTTGGATACTGATTCGAAAAGATAAAATAGAACGACAGTAATTTTAGATTACGTAATTTTAGCGAGAGAAATCACACACGTGGTATCTCAAAGCGTGTAGGAATATGTCTGGCGTGCAAAATGAGATCGGGGGGATTTAGCGGGCAATTAGGGAGGTTTAACTCACATCCTCCTGATCGTGAGTTGTGGCTTTGACCTCGCACTACCTCGTTGGTGCGCGTGTAAATTACTACGCTGCGCGATTGACTCGGATGTGGGATTTTAGTATGATTATTTAAGGCCTGCCTTAACACTCTGGGAGATTTGCGTTCCAGTCTTGCTGATAGGAGCATTGACGTACGACAAGGAACAAGAGGCGAGTGAGCTTTGGCGAAGGACTGCCAGAAAAGATTGTTGCAGGCGAGAAGGATTTGATCAGGAGAAGCTGGGAGAACGTCTTTTTTCGGTGGAGAGATCTAGCTGTCCAACATAACGGATTTTCTATTCATTTATTAAAGAAGAGAAGCACAAGAAGAGAGAGAGGGGGGAGGGAGTATATCCTCTTTCCACTAACGCTAGATCAAATAGATTGTTTTTGCGTTTGAGATGGAGTGCCATAGTTACCGTCAGTTCCCCACTTTACCGCACAGATCAAAGCTGCACTACTCATATACTGAGTTGGCGAGGGTCGGTATGAAACCCAGAAATTTGTGGCTCCTAGACGGATGCTCTGTCGACTAAACTAAAATGGAATAACAAAAATGCAACAATTAATGCATTAAATGTCAAGGTAAGCAAAAAACTTTCATAATTATCAGGGCATGCTGACGACATGGTTTCCCTTAACTCTCTCTCTCACCATCCGTCCCTATCGACCATCACTCTTGGCAAGTCCACTAGATTGTATCTAGTGTCCGTACAGAGCTGATGAATGTAAGATTTTCCTGATCGGCCAACGCTGGTGAATCCATGTATAAGAATCCATATGAGAACGTCGCTTATGAGTTCGTCCTTACTTCTCCAGCAGGGACCAGCATATCTTGCTCGTCTTATTTGAGTGGCTGGAGGTAGCATAGTGGCTAACGTGCTGGACTGCGACATTGCAGTAACCGAGTTCGACCGATTTGCTTTGCTCTCTCTCTCTCTTTCTCTTCTCTCTTCTCTTCTCTCTCTCTCTCTCTCTCTTCTCGGGGTGGTGGTTTTCCTTAAATTGTTATACCTTAAAAAATAAGACCATTAAGCGATTGATGGGTTTGAAAAATACTTTGTTTTGAGTCAACTATATCGTTAAGAATTTGATTGAAAATATTACTTTCTTTGTTGTTCTCTGACCACCAGAATTGACAAAGATATCAATCTAGCATATCTGCTTGGATGTCAAACTGCTTTTTATTTTGTCTTATCTTGCGCTCTATAAACCTGGACTAGGAGGACACATGCAGATGTAGACGTGATATCTGTAATCAGAAGAATTCTCTGAAATCCGGAACTTGGTTGGCAGGTGATATTATTTATTTACACCTGGTCGGATGAATTGTTCACCGATCTATTTTGCCAGTGTGAATTTGAAATTTCAGAATACTTCGACGTACAACTGGAGAAACTTATTAAAGGGAAATTTGTGCTGACATATTTTAAAATTAAAAAAAAACACTGTAATTGGTGTGACTGGTATGACTGTAGAGATTAATGGGAGCCTTTTTGTAAGGTGAAAGTATAATAGGGGTAGATTGGCCAAACAACAGTAGGTTTTCAGAGACGGTGGGTTTGCCATGGGAACAATTTGAAGAATACGGTCGGGACTTTGTCACATAGGCGCTAAGAGACGACATGATCAACCAGTTGATCGAACTGGGCCTCTTCGACCGTCTGTCTAGCCCAGGGATCACCAAACTTTTTCACGGTGGGCCCGATAATTGGAAAGCTAATGAGCGCGGGTCACATTATTATTGCGTTCAATACTTGCTAACCAGAACGAAATCACTGAGAAAAAGGTGTAAAACAAAATTTATTTTTCAATGTCTCTCCTGCAGGCACCTTTAAAGCGTAGGCGTGATCTGGATGATGTCCCTGGCCATAGTGATGCACCTGACTTTAGTTGGTTGGCACATTTCCGTCCACTAAGGAAGATGGCGTAGTGTCCAAAATATCTGCATCTGCGCAAGTGGCTGTGTACGCCAATTCCTGAGAGAGAGTATTTGATGCACTGACTGCCCACAAACTGTGATGCTTTCTGGGGCTGCTGTTTTCTCTCCCTCCTTCTGGCTCTCTTTGCTGTGGAGGTTACTCTCCTATCCGCCTCACTCCTCTTCGTACCTTATTTAATATTAAGGCGCCAGTCCGCTCGATTTTCTGCATCTACCTGTATGTGTGTAATGTGGCATATTCTTATGTCTATGAAACCATATAACTGTGTGCAAATAAATGACTTTATCAAACATGAATAATTACTTGAAACCATATAATTGGGTATAAAGTATTTGTATTAGATAGGAATAGTGTTACGTACACATTTCCCGTCGGGTATATAACAAGAGTTCTTGATATATATATAGATAGATAGATAGATAGATATAACTTACTTGCTGTTCTTCGTCTAGTCGCCATGTTGGATATTCACTTCTTTCTACTTCGTCTAGTCGCCATGTTTTCGTTTCCTTCTTTCTATTTCGCCGAGTCGCCATGCTGAATTCTACTTTGTCTAGTCTTCTCTTGTTGTATGTTCGTTGTCTGGTCTTCTACTTATTGCTTCATTTTCTAACTAAGGACATGCTTAATTAATAAGGCTTATTGCTTTGATCAAAGTTTTATTTACCATTTTCTAACCCATCGCGCGGAGTGACAACAAAAGGTAGGATACGTCTGTCCTACCCGGGATCTGGCTTCCAACTGACCTAACCAAGTCAAAATCACGTGACGTGCGAGATTTCAATTATCCAGTGATTTTCCATTTCGTGATATAAAAAAAACTGGCCCCGCAGAATTCTCCTACAGGGTGTTGTCAATAATCCATGCTACCACATAGATTATACAACAATAGCGGATATCATATAACTCTGTGCAAATTATTTGTGTTATATATTAATATTTGATATCATATAACTGTGCGCATAAACAAAACTTTTAAGAATTAACTATACAAAAATATACATATACAATGAATATAATTTCCTAACCTGTATGTATAGAATAATCCTAGACAGGTTGACATGCCGTTAAAATCAACAGATAAATCATATTTCGGGATTAAATAACCCATAAGGGATTGATGTGCCGTTAAACAAATAAACCAAACGAAATCAAACCAAATTGTGACGATTTGATAATTGAATTTTGTCCATAGGACGAACAACTTATAAAAAACACTTCTCTCAGATTCAAATAAAATGCATGCCGTTAAAATCTGGATTTCGTTTTTGT
This sequence comes from Doryteuthis pealeii, assembly GCA_023376005.1. Classification (NCBI taxonomy): domain Eukaryota; kingdom Metazoa; phylum Mollusca; class Cephalopoda; order Myopsida; family Loliginidae; genus Doryteuthis; species Doryteuthis pealeii. The sequence goes on along the minus strand of CM042147.1, from coordinate 30,171,270 downwards.
TTTTGTTTTTGTTTTTTTGTTTTTTTTTGTACATATCTTGACAGTCCCATCGAGGTGCAATGGTTAGCAAACTAATCTCGCTGATCCATTACTTTTGAATAGCGAGTATCAATCGTCGCTGTATGTCCCATACTTGCGACCTTGTGTCATATACTGCCAGTGGCGAATGGATTAGATAAATAGGGCGTCCCTCCGTTATGTAATGGTTAGCAAATAATCTTCCTAATGAACAGCTAGTTTGATCCTCGCTGGATGTCACATTCTTGCGACCTTGTGTCACATCCTACCCATGGTGAACGGGTTGGGTAAATATTTACTTCTTTTGGTGCTTAATAAACTTCAGATCAAGCACGAATAAAAGTTTTTCCTCTTTTCTTTTACAATATTAGTGTTACATAATTGATAATACCCTAACACTTATTTACAGTAGTGTAGAAACCAAAATGGCTGTTATAAGTTGCAGCCAGCGGCCTTGAAGGATTGAGTGACAGGGCTTGACCTCAGTCCTGATCCTCCTTCCGGAGGATACCGTGAGAATCGGTGGAGAAGACCCTCTTCCGGTTGAGATTAGAAACAGAGTTTAGTCAGTATCGGCCAAACCACGACTCAATCTGCGCAGGTAGTCTGGTGGGTATTTCGGAATAAAATATTATCTAAAGCAAATCGAAGTCTTGGGTTATTATCTAAAAACTACCAATGACACAGGGCTTCTGATAAAGAGAAATCCCCAATGGAAGACCAGACACGAAGTCCCCAAGACGAAGTCCAGATGAAGAACGTAAGATACCAAAGATGAGCAGAAGAATAATAGAAAAAAGAGAGTATACAACATTAGATCGATAGATTTTACTTGGCCAGTTGTTGGCAACAAATAGTATCTTAATATTTTTTGGCCATATTTTTTCATGGCTATAAAAAACAAAGATATAAAAAAAAACATTTTTTTAACATTTTTTTTTTTGGGGGGGGGTAAAAATAGCGACAATTCTTCCAAGCTGTAACCATATCAGTGCTACTGGACGGCTGCACCACCTAGACTCTAACGACGTGCCTAGAGAAAAAGTTAGGAGCTACACAAGGATGTTGCGTGCCGTCTTGAACAAATCTTGGAAGCATCATCCCAGCTGTATGAACACCTGTTACGCAAACCATCCAAGTGAGACGAACAAGGCATGCTGAACACAGCTGAAGGAGCAAGGACAATCTCATAAGTGACGTTATATCATTTTTTGTGTTAGTGCTACTGTATGGCTGCACTAATTGGATTCTAATGAAACATTTGGAGAAAAAAAACCTGGATGGTAATTACATAAGGATGCTGTCTTGAATGTCTTGAATACATCTTGGAAGCAGCACCGCAGAGAAAAGCAGCTTTACAGCCACTTACTCCCCAAGTAAAAATATAAGCTGGACACTACTGGAGAAGCAAGAACGAACTCATAAGTGACATTTCCTGTGGATACTTACACATGGACACACCAGTGTAGTCTGATTTGAAAGAAAAAAAACTTACATTGATCAGCTATGATTCTGGATGCTACGTGAAGACCTGCCAGGAGCGATGACTGATAGGGGCGGTTGGCGAGAAAGCGTCATGGGAATCCGTGACGGTGATCTGATAACAACAATATCAGTTTTTAATTAATATTTTTGACAGTATTTTGTTTACTTGTGAAAAAATGCAATTATTTTCCTAACCTTTCAACGAATCTCTAGAGACTTAAGTGACAATCTTATATTTTTTCTTAAATGATAGAAATAATGAAAGAGGAACTTTTTGTCTATACAAACACCGAATATCAACAATACTAGCAGGGCCTGTGGATAGACCACAGTATTATAATTTAATTATTACAATGTTTTATATGTTTAGCTATTGCCAAATAGTTCAATATGTAAAAAGTATGATAATCTTGATTTAACTGTCTCGCATCCTTTATTTTCTTTCCTTCTTTTCATCTTTTCATTATGTTTAATTGAAACAACATAACGTTATCGTTTCCGCGCGCTCATCCCCTCTCTTTATCTTTCCCCTAATGTCTTTTTTATCATATATTTTTTTCTGTGTAGCATGTCCCTTTTTTTCTCTTTATTTATCTGAGGTGACAACACTCATAAGAAATAAGAATTCGACGAATAAGCAACATCAGATAATCAGGATTTACATTTTTGCATTTCATCTTGGATGATTTGGATGGTCTCATTTTTAACCAGAGGGTGTTGCAACAGGATAACGGTTGTACTTTTAAGGAACACGTGTATTGATATATAGATATTCCTGACAGTTATGATAATTTAATTATCAATTAAACAAGCAGCTTGTGAAAAATAATTCGGTTATTTCCTATAAGTCTAACATAAACAAAGGGGAACCACTCTTGACTGATAAATTATTTATTTATTTTCCCATTAAACTAACCCTAACCCCGTCTTCTTTTTCCTAGTAGATCAATAAATAAATAAATAATTTATCAGTCAAGAGTGGTTCCCCTTTGTTTATGTTAGACTTATAGGAAATAACCAATAATTCTCTAAACTTCAAATGAAACCCATGCTATATCTTTTTAGAGGTAAAATAATTACATAATACAACCCGAAATTCTAGAAAACAATTTGATTTTTAAATATTTTTTAAAATGACTCCAAAAGTGTTGATATGCCGTAAAATAATCTAAATTCAAACCAGTTAAACTCCGCTTATAAAATTGACCTTGTGTTACATCCTGTCCATCCGGAGGGGTTGGTAACCTTTTTGACAGTATTTTGTTTAATTTTTTAAATCATCATGAGTTTTTTTGGTTTTTATAATGTTTCTTCTTTCGAATGGACAAAAATGTTCAAGATAATATTAACCTTTATGCAAGTTTCATTATGTTAAATAAAGGGTGGGGTAAATTTCACAGAGAAAATTGGTGGTACATATTGTTTACTGAATGAAAAATCTAATTATTTTCCTAACCTTTCAAAATAGTTGCCGAACCTTAAGTGACAATTGTAAATTTTTTGAACATGGTAGAATTCAAATTAATGAAAGAGAAACATTTTTTGTTTGTATATTATACAAACCACTGAATATTAGAATTGAATATGAAACGTAAATGACCTGCAGTAAAATTTAAATTTATTAATTTAGCAAACTGACATTATTTACGACAATGGCTTAGTAGATTATGGTTATATTCTTATATTTTGTCAGACTTTTTTTTCCTTTTGTATTCAAAAAATATCTATGCATTAATATCTAATACATATTCACAGAATTTAGAGATTAAAAAATAATGTGTTTAAAATTTGGTCTTCCAGTTGGATTCGAACCCTTTACATTCACAAGCAGGTAAACGAACGAATATTTGAATGCATTTGAATGAATGATAAAATTAACTAATTTTTTTCAAAGTAGTAAACTCAGCAATTCTTAACTAAGGACAGATACTTCTAAAGAATTTCTCTGATAAAAAAAATGTATGATAGGAATTCCTAATAATATCTGTCATGTTATTTTGGTAGGAACGTTTAAAAAAACTCACACACACAAAAAAAAAACAAGGTAAAAATTCACTTAGATCAACAAAACATTATTTCATTATTTCAAATGTAAAATAACTAAATATACACGTTTAATAGTTGTGATATATTAGTCTCTTTAGATTAATAAAAACGTTAATACAAATAACAGGCAGTGGCGTTTGTTTCTGGTTAATTCTAGCTGAGTGTTCACTGTACATTGTACAATAAATCGATACTGTGTCTGTCTTAGTAATGTATTATGCACAGGGATTTGTACTGCTTGTTGTACGTACGTGTTTGCGTGATGTAGATATAAAGTGTGAAGGTTTACCTCGCAAAAATTGAGGCTTATTTTTTATTTTATTTTTTGGCAAGTCGTCTTCCCTGCAGTGGACCAGAATTACTACAGCAATTACAATTCTATACGGTTCGTCACGACAAAAAAGCACCTTTTGTTGAGACTAAAATTTTAGATTGAGTACTTATAGGTACCACCAATTTTCACTGTGAAATTTACCCCCATATATTTAACACAATGAAACTTGCATAAAAATTAATATTATCTTGAAATTTTTTGTCTATTCGAAAAAAGAAACATTAAACAAACTCCTGATGATTAAAAAAAAATTCAGCTTACGGAAATAATGAAAATTATAAACGAAAAACAATGTTTACATTTTTGCACCGTTAAATCAATTGAAATTTAACGTAGCCAAAAAACAAGCTATGACTAGAGGCTTTTTTAAAAATTCTATGAAAAATCAATTAATGGTCTGATTTTCACGAAAATTTCCATAATTGCTTACCTTTTGGTGAAAATATGTCTGAAATAGTTTATTCCTAAAATATATGGGTGAATATTTTTTACGAGCCCCCCCCCCCCTATTTTATGAAATATGAAGAAAAAAAAATGAACCGACAAAAATCGACTTTCTTTTTCTATAAAGATAAGAGTCTGAATAATTATATCAGAAGATTTTTATAAGTTTCAATACCAGAGTTTTTTTTAGTAAAAGAACCATGAATATGGAATTCAGCTAAAAAAAATATCAATAAAGAAACTGACCGTGTCGTAAAAAACGGACTTTTATCTATTTTTCAAGATAACGGTGAGTAATTTTTCCCCAATCGGATAATGTTTTCTTTGTAACAACTCTTTATGTTCGTTATTTCTTTTCTGCGAGATTTTTTTTAAAAGTTAAAAAATATTTACGTTTCTTCCTTCAATATGGCCTAAACTGATCACGTGGCCTATTTTAGTGGTACCTTGAGTACTACCAAATCGAAGCAAGCATAAAAGTAAACATTTACACCTTTTGGGTGATCAATTCAATTATCAATAATAATAATAATTAGCAGGACCTGTGGTTATACCACTACAGTATGATAATTTTATATGTTTACCTAAGAGCTATTACGATATTTCAATATATAAAAAGTAATAATCTTGATTTAACTCTTTCTTATTCCCTTCTTTTCTTTCTTTCTTTCTTTTCATTTTTTTCAGTATGTTCGATTGAAACAGAGTAGCGTTATCGCTTCCACGCGCGCACCCTCTCTTTCTCCTTTCTTATGTTATTTTTTCTGTGTAGCATGTCCTTTTCTTCCCTTTCTTTATAATAAAAATGGAATGGTCAAATAAGAATTCGGCGGATAATGGACACCAGATAATCAGGAATTACATTTTTGCATTTCATCTTGGAGGATTTGGACGGTTTCATTTTTAATCAGAGGGTGTTGCAAGATGATAACGATCGGAAGATTAAGGAACAAGAGTATCAATATATAGATATTAATACTCGTGTCCTTTAATTGTATGATTGTTATCACCTTGCAGCACACTCTGGTTAAAAATGAGACCGTTCAAATCGTAAATCCTGATTATCTGCTGTGGCTTATCCACCAAATTCTTATTTCTTATGAGTGTCGTAACTTGAGCTAAATACTGGACCATTCCGTTTTTATATAAAAGAAAGAAAAAGGACATGCTACACAGAAAAGATATAGTAAGAAAGAAAGAGATTAGGAGAAAGACAGCGAAACGGTGTGAGCGCACGGAAGCAATAACTCTAATCAGTTTCAATCAAACATAAGATGAAAAGAAAGAAAAAAAAGAGTTAAATCATGATTATTATACTTTTTAGATATTGAACTATTTGATAATAGAGTTTTCCTTCTCCTTGACCAGTTGCCTAACCAATGTTAAAAGCGCTCAATCTGCCCTACTATTTACCAATAGCTGGGAGATTAGTATAGTTGGATGCATACACCTTTCCCAATGGCATTAGCGGTAATGTGAAATGTAAACAGCCACTTGCAGGATGTGAACTCGTTTCGCCGTATCCATTTCCTACAACGGTAACCATTACGCTAGCATCTCTACATAAATACGGCTGACTTTCGTTATTTTGTTATACTTACGATTTGTATAACTAGTTTAATTCCTGAATTATTACAAGCGTTTGACAAAAAGACAGAAGATGGTTTGGTTATTTTGTTTTACGGCATATCAACCCTTTTTGGTCATTTAATGCTGAATCAAGTCATTTTTATATTCAGTTACTTACAGAATCTGCTGTTGATTAAATGGTCACCCATCTACCTATTGAACAGGCTCATCGCTGCTTAACTTCAGTGAATGACAGAAGATGATGATATCAATTGCATTTTACTTCATTTGAGACTTTCTCGCTTTTTTTAATAGTCTACCTTTCTTCAAAGCTGTGCAAATGCAAGGGTTGTATTGAGTTACAGCTTGCTTCTTTGGGTAAAGAAGAACAATTTTCTCGTAAATTCCTACTATAAAATAAACTGAACCCTCATTTTATGTCCGTGTTTTTGCGATAAATGTTTTATTTTTCTTGCACCCGTTATTTTACAATACTGAATATATTTTCTTGATTCTTTATTCTTTAACAAATAAAGAAAATATATTTAGTATTGTAAAATAACGGGTGCAAGAAAAATAAACCATTTATTGCAAAAACTCGGACATAAAATGAGGGTTCAGTTTATCTTATGGTAGGAATTTACGAGGAAATTGTTCTTTTTTACCCTCCTTTGTCTGCCTACTGGACGCTAGTTGGAAATACCTTTTTTGCCAAATTTGCAAATTAGGGGGGTAAATTTCACAGGGAAAATTGGTGGTACCTAATATACCTAAGTCTAACGAGTATATAACATATAACCTCACTTTGAACCCTGCTTTCTGTTATATTTGACTTGAGTTTATTTTTAGGGGAAACACCTACAAACCGATGTTCATGCGCTGGCCAGTGAAAAGAGTACGTAGTCCCGTCGGTATTACCCTTTTGGGTTGCCTCGGACACTAGACAATAAACTAGTCCATGTCCCTATTAGATGAGGGGGCAGATGCTTCCTGTGGAGAAGGGGTACAGCCAAGGCCCTCTAAGATATACAATCTTAGAGGGCATTGGTACAGCGCCCCCTGGGACGACATCATTTATTTTGCCTCGCTCACTGATTCAGAAGCCGAAGCTCCGCTTCTGAACTTGCCATCAGTGGAAGAGGCGAATTGAACGTAGCTTCTAGTCCGATGTTGTAACCATTAAGCTGTCATTTAAGCTGCATTCACCGCCGAGCACGTGTTATTGTTATGTATTCATCAGCACGCTTGTCAAACGAGACAGGATAAAAACATCACGAAACCTATTGACTGCTACTGATGATTTACACTTCTGAAGAAAAAAAACACACACACTCTCTCTCTCTCTCTCTCTCTCTCTCTCTCTCTCTCTCTCTCTCTCTCTCTCTCTCTCTCAATAGAATTACAGAAAAGAATCAACAAATGATATTAGCCGATTGGATATTATTTGTCTGATTTTTTTTAGATGAGGCTTGATAATGTATTATTTTGATTTTTCGGACTGTTGTATTCATCTTTATTCTTATATACACATACACAGCCGAGTGACATAATGAAGTAGACAGAGTAGAGAAATGATCACAATATGGGAACCAACTATTGAAAACTCTATATTAAGTTGTTTTAAAGTAAATTACGTTAAAAATTAAAATAGTTATGTTAGTTAAATGTAGGCATGCGCAAAGATCGCAAAGAAAAGTGATAAAAATTTTAAAATATTTTTTTTCTGTTGTCAAACTATTACCAAAAATCAGTGAATTGTCCGGTTTTAATGAAATTTTTACCAAATTATTCGTTAATGGCTTAATTTTATAATGAATATATTATTTTTTAAAAACTTGAAAAAAGGTTTCTATCGATTCAGAATGGAGAAGTTGGTCTTTTGAAGAAAAAAATGTCCAGTTCCTAATTTTTACATTTCTAGAAAGATCAAATCCTGAAGAACATATAAAAAGATTTTGAAAAATAAAAATTTAATACCCGAAAAAAGTGATTCGAAAATTTAAGTTATTTTCTTAAAACTCAAAAAATAATGTTTTTGGGGTTTTTTTTTCCGTAGTTTTAAAAACAATATATTTCTTTGAATTGATGCAAAAAACGTAATTTCTCTGGTTCAATTGCATCACAAAAAACCGAGTATTGGTCGAAGTCTAATAACCCCTAATTCTTACAATATCATCAGTAAAAATTATTTTTAAAATTCCAAATAAGATTAAGGATCAATGTACCATATAAAATCGGTGCTAGGGTCTCATACTCCCCTCTAAGCTACCATATGGACACCACTCTACTACATGTCAATTTTCATTAGTAAAACGGGGGGTCAAAAAGTAATGCCATTTTCTTTATTTCCTATGAAGTTTTAAAAATAAAATAAAACTAAGACCTACATTGAGACCCTAACCAAGAATCCGACGAGTAAGACCCAACTTGCTAATCGACAATGTCCTCCTTCTACATGACAATGCTTGAGCACATACAAACATGAGGACAAGGAGAAAAATTGCCTCATTTGGGTGAACAACTTTACCGCATCCTCCATACTCACCAGATTTAGCGCTTTCAGACTATCATTTCTTCGGCCTCGTGAAAGAGTGTTTAAGAGGCAAACATTATTCCAGTGACGAGGAAGTGAAATCTGCAGTCAATAAGTGGCTCAAAGAACAGTCAACAGAATTTTATGGGGTAGGGATACATGCTCTCATTCGAAAGTGGAACATTGCTATTGAGAGAAATGGTGACTATGTGGAGAAGTAGTGGTGTGATCCGCAGAGGACCTGCTTCATTTTGATGTATGATAAATGTTCCTGTGTTGGTAATTATACTTGTCCTAAACAAAATGGCATTACCTTTTTACTCACCCTCGTTGTATTCATAAAAGATAAATGTAGCCCGTATTTCCGGGACCTTCAAGCAGGCTTGGACCCCTCTGATCAGAGAATTCGGGGTTAGTAGGCACCAACCCTAGTATCATACATTCGTAAATAACAGTTTAGTTTTTTAGCCATAAAATTTTTGATTTTGATTTAAAAGCATTTAGCCAATATAGATTTTCTTTATTTTTTGCAAACTCAATTACACTAGACATTATTTTCAATATAATTTTCAGTTGATCAGCAAACAAGAATTTCTCAATAATGACGTGATTGCTGTTTAAATAGCAAACATAAACCATTAATCGAGTTTCATTGTTACACAATGTTGTCTCATCAACTAATAAACAAAATTCAATTGTTTCACGTCATCGCTGAGTTTGATTTTAATGTTTTTCATTTAATAAATTCCAGCCGATATTGTACTGTTACTAAGCGGAATTAACATCGATATATCATATGTATCTGATATAGTATTATAAGAATTAACGGACCATATGACCTTAAGGAACCCCTTCCGCGATCTCGACTCGTGGGGACACTTTTCTCATTTACACCGTAAAAATCCGGTTGTTTGTTAGGGGTCAGGGTTAGGGGTTAGTTTTATAATTAAAAAACAAACTCTAAAAATCGTCTGTAAACAATTAACCGGATTTTGACGGTGTAAATGGAAAAAATTGTCCCCACGAATCGAAATCGCAAAAGGGGTGCCTTAAGGTCATATGGTTCGAATTAACTGTAGTTTTAGCTTTAGTGGCCATTAGTGCTTCTTATAATTCATTAGGAGGCTTCATTGAAGTCTCTAACGTAGGTGAACATATACAAATCCATCAAAAAAGTACAATAACAATACAGACTTTATTGTCTGAGCACATGTAATATAAAACATAGGTACAAACATGACAAATGTCCTAAAGAAAGCATTCTTGTAAAGTTACCACTTGACACCATTAAATATAGAATAGAAGAGTCACTGTATATGAGCCACGTGGTTAGGGTCTAGAAAGGCCTACGTACACACCTGGGCACAAGCCTATAGCTGGAGGGGGAGGTCCCCCAAGTCTTAATGGACAAGGACACAATTTGTCTAGTGCGTCATTGTGGATGAGAGAGAGAGAAAGTGTGGCAGAGAACACGAGGTGAGTGGCCCGCCGTATTCTCGAAGGAAGCGGGCTAGGCTTTGCCTGGCATGTGGAATCGAACCCGCGTCCTTCGGAATGCGAACGGGCGACACATTGGCACTGAATTCAAGATACTACTGTCCCGGATGTAAGCGCCAGGTGTCCGGATGATGGCTACGAGGATTCCGGCAGCCGGGATTGGCTCAGGAATCTCGTGCGAGGGGTGCAGACACCCGGATGTTGAAGGAAAAATTGTATAAGTAGAAGTAGGGTGATGACAGCAAGCACTTGCGATTTTTCAGCTGCTGATGATATTTGAGTTGCTGATTTTACGACGACGACGACGGATTTTTTGTGATTTTGTGACGACGGCGACGACATTGTTGACCCCCCCTCTCTTCAACAAGTCGAATTTATTTTCCCCCTCTATTTTCTTTTCTTTTTCATACTAGAGAAAGGAATATAGCTTCCCTAGTTGAATTTAAATAACCAGGTAGTAATGCCATCTAGTGGCAAGTCCTGGTGGCTAGGGAATATAACCCTTTACCACTATCAATCTCATCACCCAAGGGAAGACAATCGCTACGGTATTAAAGATTTTGAGGCTTTCCACATTTGGAAATCGGCTTTGAAACTTTACATGAGGTAATTAATTCCCTTACTTGCTACGGTCTTCCGCTAGGTGGCGTTGCGACCGGTAGTATATAAAGGCAGTGCCGCCAAGAGTCAAATTCTCTTTCTCTTAGACTCTCCATCCGTCAGAGCCAACACAAGTTGTGTCCCTGTCCTGCTTCCCCCCCCCCAGCCATAGGCATTCCGTGTACCTTTTACGCGGACCCTTCTACATCCTATGGTTTCATAGAGGTTCCACGCACCAGTTGCGTCTTTTCCACGTACCTGTTTCGCAATTGTTTTTTCACACAGTAAGTCACACCATTTATTCTCCATTTAGTAAGATTATCTATAAAGACTCTTTTTCTTAGGACATTAATCTATCCAGTTTTGTATTGTTTCTGTTACAATTTGTTTAGACAATAAAGTCTATTTGTTATATATAACAATATATTGTTCTCCTATAAAATACGACCGTTATCATCTTGGTTAAAAATGAAACTGTCCAAATAAATCGTCCTAGATGAAATTCAAAAATGTAAATTCTAATTATCTGGCGTCGCTTATTCGCCAAATTCTTATTTCACCTATTTTAAAATGAATCGTTCCAAATCAAAGAAAGAATGCGAGCAAGAAGATTAATAAAAAAATAACTTAAAAACAAGAATATATAAAGAACAAAATATAATAAAGGCAAAATATACAAAAGTACATTTTTGTAATATATATAAGAGAGAGAGAGAGAGAGAGAGAGAGAGAGAGAGAGAGAGAGAGAGAGAGGGGGGGGGTATTTTAAAAACTTTTTTATATACCGGGAAACGCAGCTCTGTTAGTTTTTAATAACTTTTGTCGCGATTTATTCAATATTTATGTTTATATCATGTTTGAGGAAATGATAGACAACAACCATCATTCATTTCAACAAGATGAATTTTGCAATTTCCACGACTTAAAAAAAAAAACAGTTAAATTTAAAGAAAGTTAACATTATTAACATTCTTTGAAATGGATTACATTGTATTAGAGGTTTTTTTCCCAAAAAAACGTAATCCGTTTCAAAGAAATTCATTTTTTCTTGTAACCTTACCATTCTCCAGTTCTCCCCAAAATTTTAACCGTTTGAGTTGGTCACTACCATACAGCTATTGTGTTAGTATAGCATTTATTCTAAGATTAACAGTAACAAATAAATGAATTAAAACTTAGTTCAATTCTAACGGTTTATTAAACAACAAAACAATGACTAACAATATAAACGCCCCCCCCCTTGTATAAAGTCAAGTTTGAGAGACTTACCAGTGTGATGGGGGAAGAAATTTAAGGATATTTGGTATCTTCTGTTTTAGTCAATCATCGGAGATAATTTCTGATTGGCTGCTCTTGAAACTGATTTGAAATGTCTATCTGATCTTGGCGCCAAAACTTCAGAGTACATCACGGAAAGACTCTCCTAACTCCGCACACAGAAATAAACGTATTTTTACTGACCCAACACAGCCTTTTTTCTCTTTTCTTTTTTGTTGGGACACAAAATAGAATTATCCCCCTTTTTATAGTGGAGTCAGGGCTTACAACATCACGTATCCATTTTGTCACATGACAAGGTGAACCCAGAAATCTATCTTATCCATCAATTCGACTTGGAACGAAATGGACGCTGAGTCTTTTGTTCCTGTGCAACTAAGGACATGTGTGCCTGCCTTGTTCACAGAGCTCCAATTCTTAGGAAAAATCTGTAAGTAGTTTTAACCTTTTTTTTTTTTAACTTACTCTACTTCATGTTCCTTGGTATAGAATACTAAGTCCAATTACCGTCGAATTGGCAAGACAAGCCAGCAAGCTGTCATAACTCAATACGATTCTGGCAGGCTGTAAAGACCACTGCAAAGTGGCAGGATTTATGGAGCCTCAGAGGTTCATACTAACCAAGCAGCCAATCAGGACTCAGGGAATGGAATCATCCAAATGCATGAGTGGACTGTTCTGAATTCCCATAAGTACCAGTTGTCTTGACACTGGTTCAGTTGTGGGAATTCAGAACAGTCCACTCATGCATTTGGGTGATTCCATTCCCTGAGTCCTGATTGGCTGCTTGTTTAGTACATTTGTGTGGATTAAAATAAAATTCATATAAAAAAAACTCCCTTGCACCTTCACTGGAAGAACCCTCCGAGCATATGCAGGAAAAGGGACCGACTTCCGACCCAAAGAGAATCTCTCAGCCATTCTGACTTAGGCCTTAACTGTGTCTAGACACTACTACTGGTCAGGGAGATATTTCCTTGCCATGTGGTGGCTATGACCGGTGAATAAAGCCTAAATAAAAAAACTACCTTTCGTCTTTGTCTCTTTCCTTTTCTTTCCTTCCTTTTCAGCATGACCACCAAATGAGATGGGGTTAAAAGCAAACCCTAGGAATATGCACCAAGAATAACAGCCACCTTTTAAACCTAAAACACAAAACTTCTTGTAACCCTATACATCCTTGTATCATTTTTGTACGGTTTCAGACTTAACCATTGTTATCTCTGTATTGTTGTTGTTAAAATTCTGGTCATCATTTTAGGAGTTTAGTTCTTCTGTTGGTAAATCCAAGTCGGTATTGAGTTTAGGTTATCATGGTTAATTCTTTTTAATTCTAGTCTTGTAGTGTTCCTTGAAATCCTAGGTAGAAAAGAGTATAGTATCTGTAGATCTTAGAAATTGCTCTTATTAAATGTTGTTAAGCCGCATAAATGGACTTGTCTTTTCCCTACCAAATATTCTGAGTTGTGTTACCCTCTTTTGGATAATGAGGGTGTTGGCTTCGAATTAATACCCCGTTAAATTCTTATATTTCTTTCATTTTTCTCATTTAATTCACAACGCTTGGGGGCGTTTTGTTGAATACTTTTCTATCCTTTGCTCTCTCTCTCTCTCTCTCCCCTTGCGCCCAGTACTAGAAACATCTCTTTCACACACACTCTCACTCTTCCTCCCCCTCTCTCTCTCTCTACCGTATCCTTGCTCCCAATACTAGAAAAATCTCTCTCACTCTCTCTACCCTTCCTCCCAGTACTAGAAACATCTCTCTCTCCCTTCTCTCTCTCCTATCCTTGCTCCCAATACTAGGAACATCTCTCTCTCTCTCTCTCTCTCTCTCTCTCTCTCTCTGACTTCTCGAGCAATGAAATTACGAAAAAGAATCAATAAATATTAGCCAGTTGGATATTATTTGTATGAAATTTTAGGCTTGATAATTTGTAATCTTTTTTTTTTTTTTTGACTGTTGTCCTCCTCTTTATTGTGAAATACACATACACAAAGTTTCAGCCAATGATCTCTCTCTCTCTCTCTCAGAACAGTGTCACCCCTATAAACCTACTGCCCCCTTAGCACCCCTGTGTACACTGTTTGAACCAAATGAAAGTAGTATTTCCAGTTCCATTAAAAGAGTAAATAAATGGAAATCCTAAGGGAATATGGATTTTTGTTAATATTCTAATGTTTAGATAATGGACAAATATTTAGGATGCTATTTATTCAATCTTACTTGTATCAATTTCTCTTTATATTGTTCTATTTTTTTTCTGGGTGTATTCCCGTATTAAAACCCAAATTGATTTAGAGCTGTGGTAGTAAAAGTTTTGTTTTCTACATCTCCAATGTAAAAATGTATATATATATATATATATATATATATATATATATATAATAAGAATAACAGATTGGGTAAAATCCAACAAAGACAAATGATACACAAAACACCCTCTTCACATATCAAACTGTGATCATACACTCGACTTCAACCATGCATTTTTACTCAAACCTGTACAATGTAAGATCTTATGCCGTTTATGCAGTGTTCATTGCAAACTCAAAAACCATGAAACAAAGGCCCGTTTTTTCCACCTTATGCCAACTATTGCAAAAATCATAACTCAAGAGAACAAAATCAAAATAGACAAAGGATAACTTTGGCAAAAATTAAAAATACATGAAAACACAAAATCACAGAATCTCTGAAACACATCAAAACAAAAATTCCGATTTCCCATCAAAACTGTATAAAAAAACAGACATCAGCCACTTTTTTGCGCCTTCCTCCATCCCAGTCTTTCAATTACCTTGACCACACCACTTTGAACTCACAAGCCACCGTCCTTGTTGACACTCCCTTTCCTTTCCCACCCTTTTTCCTCACACCTCCCAACACATCCGCCCTCCCCTCTTCTTCTTACCCTCCCACTACCTTTTCAATATATAAACACTGTAGTTCTTGTCTCAAACAAATTTCTGATGAAGCTTCATTAACATACTGAGGCAAAATATCAATTGAATGCAGTTGTTTGTGTTTTATCCGTTATTCCTTGATTTGTAATCTCACACACACACACACACACATATATATATATATATGTAGAATTAAACAGAAGGTACATCTCCTGTTTAATAATTTCATTAACAATCTTTTTGAGCTTTCGTTTGGAAGCGTGCCTTTTGTTTAATTCTACATGTATAAAGGAAAGAATGCTGCCCAAATACACACACACACACAACACACACACACATATAATATATATATAATATATATATATATATATATTAAAGTCATCCACAGACATTGTGTTTCGACATTTCATGTCTCATCAGTATGGCTAGACACAACAACTAACTCCGACCAGAAGAGAACCCCGACTGACTTTACGCCTGTCTGATCCGTTAACCTCTAGGCCATTGCCAGCTGCCATTTAAGGAGCAGTGTTTTAACTGTCTTAAAAACATACATCTGTGTATATACTTTACGATCACCAGAGAGATCAACTCTGTAAACAGATGATCATTGCGTTATGCTGGTGGTGAAAGTTTATTAAAGTCGCTCCTAAAGAGCTCTACCGGGTTACGGGAGCATAGGGTTGGTGCGTAATTATTGTGGCAAATTGGTAAAAATTCGGACATGTTGTTATCAGAGAGTTTGTGGGGGATCCATCCAGCCAATTTCCATACTTTTCCATGCAGTTTCATCAGACATAACGTGAAGCGTGTTCACGCAATGGAATGGTAAACATGCTTAGGACTTAATGCATGCAGTTTTAGAAATTCAATTGAAAAATAAGGGATTAATTAGGGTCAGGTGGTAAATGACATAATCAAAATTTGTTTAAATGTCTACATTTGGAAACAAGTTCACTTCTCTTGTTCAATGAATTTACATTCATATTTTGTAGGATACAACATTTTTCTTCGATGCAAAGTCCAGTTAAGGGATATTAAATCCATAATATTTAATCTCTATAGATTTATTTCAAATGGTTTCTTTTTAAAGAAGCCAGCATTTGGCTATCTGAAGATGGTAGCTTCTTTTAAAAAAGGAGGAGGTTGAAATAAATTTACAATAAGTTAAATGACTGGTTCTTGAATTTTTTCTTTATATGGAATTTTCTGTATGAAATGATATAATTTCATGCATTGAGCTCTCCTGAGAACTTGAAAGAATCTTCCTATATGTCTATGTGTGTGCATATATATATATATATATATATATATATATATATATATACACACATATTTGGTAAAGAAAAAGGATTAATTACCAGTCATATTCGCAGTTATAGATCTATTTCCACCTATATGTATATGGAGATACATTTAGGCTTCATCAGACTGCTATTTTATTGAAATGAAATTAGAAATGTACATTTCTATATATTTTGTGGACTTTAGAATAAACTCTAGCGCTAGACCAGGGTGATTGTTTTTAAGTCTGAGGTGGAGCACCACCTCTGGCATCAGCTTCCCACTTTACCACACAATCCTAACTGTGCTACTCATGCACTGAGTTGGCAAGGGCCAGTATCGAACCTGGAATCTTGTGGTTTCTAGGCTGATGCTCTACTGTCTGAATTAAACTGACGCTTATATATATATTCTTTACTGACCTAGCTAAACCTGGCCCTTATATATACCCCGGCTGGCAGTAGCCTGCTAAGTCTAGCCACACTGAGGATATATCTGTGGATGACTAAATACATGTTCCCAACCCCTGGTGGAGCTCTCTGAAGGGAATTTAGCTGACGATCACCATCTACTCTTAATAGCAAGGCTCTTCTATTAAATGGATATGAGCTCTCTGGTGACCTTGACATATATACTGATGTATGGATTCATAAGTTAGAATTCCATCTCATGTTTATCGGTGCTGATGGCTGAGTGTTAAGAACTCTGACTGTTGAAAAATCGGTCAGGTTTTGATCCTGGCTGGTGGTGGCCAGTTGAGTCTAGCAACACTGAGGAAATGTGATATGTCAAAACACAGTGTCTGTGGATGGCTAAATATATATATATATATATATATATATGAGGGCAGTTTTAGCTCATTCAGTAAAGCATCCGTCTCTGAATGACAAGGTTATGGATGTCTCTCTCTCTCTCTCTTTATATATATATATATATATATACATATTTATAAAGATTGATGTGCGTGGTCTAATGGTTAGTTATAGGAAATGGACTCGTCGACCCGAATTCAATTCCTGGATAAAGCTGTTTGCATTTCACATAGCGCTAATACCCTTGGGAAAAGTATGGATCCAATTCTCCCTCCAGCTATAGTTAAAATAACAGGGCAGACTGGGCTCTTTAACCATGGTTAGGTAACCAGTCTAGGAGAAGGAAAACTCTGATTTCAAACCTGTTAAACTCCACTTAAAAAATTGACCTTGTGTCACATCCTGCTCGTGCGGACGGGTTGATAAATATATATAATAAAGATAAAGCAAACGTTTCATTTTTCTAAAGTCCCAACTCTAGAAATGACCAATTATAGTGACAGGTATATTTTAGTTAGACTTTCTAAAGATTATCTTTTCCCTCTTCATCTCGTTAATATAACGTGTCTAATTCCTTTTGACAATAATAACTCCTTAACCACACATTCATTTTTCTTCTTCTCTCCAACCCCACACCCCACTCCATAGCCATAAACAATAAGCCCCCCCCCCCCATCCCAAAATCATCTCATGATGCTGCAGAAATATGGTTTCTCCCCTTTTATCTCCAAAATAGAATCAAGTAACTTATGAGTCATGCGTTATTTCCTCAACAGACACTTTTTTTTTCTTTTTTTTCATTTTCTTTGTCCTTTTCTTTTTCCTTTCTTTTCTTTCTTTCTTTCTTTTTTTGTTAAATTGGCACCATATTGAAAAAAGTACAATCCTGTCTTTGATCTTCTTGCAATATGCTCTGCTCAGAGCTGTTATTAGGCGGTGGCATTGAAATCTATTTAAGATGTAGCACCCCCACACACACACACACACACACACATGAGATACGGTACAAAAATTGGTAAACAGTGACATTAATAGACCACAGCTACGAGAACAAAAGAAAAAAGCCTAAAATGCCCAACGTCTGGTTCTTAACCATAAGTTGGAAATTAAAAGAATGAAAGAGAGACTGACAGACAAACAGACAGACAAAGTGTTGGACCTGCTAGACAATGTTCAAATTTGACATGACACAACACCTAAAAGTTGTTTTAAAGAAATTCTAAAAATTAATTGTGAAATCTTTCAATATTTTTGGTTGGTTGGTTTTTATGGCATGTGAACCCTTGATTCTTACTGGGTATTTATTTTTGGGTATAAGGTGTGCTAAAGACCACAACTTATATTCATAGACTGTTCCAAAACTGCGGTGGCTGAATTGACCAATCAAAAACATCCAAACTTGTAATTAATTTACTATATAAAGGCAGTGATCATTTGTTCTAAAATTACTCGCTGGGAGGACTGCTTAAAGGAATGACCAACAGAATCAACTTAGATAAAACTTCTACTTTAAGGACAGATCAACAGACAAGGATTATATCTAATACCTCTTTCTACTTAGAAGACAGTATTCATTTTTTTTGGTCTAACCCAATTTTTTTCAATACTCATTTTGTTATCTATTTAACTCATAGATGTGAGATTCAGAAGATATTTTGATAAAAACTAATTTTGGTTTTGTCTTTCTTTTTTTTTCTTTTTTGAATTTTATGGCATGTCAACCCTTGTTGTGTTATTTTATGCCGAAGATGTTTCATTCAATTCATTCTTGATAGGTATTGAAAATTCTTTTTTTACTCATTTTTGTTAACTCATTTTCTTCTATTTAACCCATAGATGGGACCCTAACAGGTACTACCAATACAGTTCAGGGTGGACCTGGGAGTAATGGTGATAAAGGGGTACTCTATACTTCCAAGAGTTCCAGAATTGGAACATCGCTGCTAGGTGGTTTGGTTTGGTTGTTTTGCTTTATTGGCATATCAACTTTTTCAGATCATTTAATGTTGAATCAAGTCATTTTGATAAACAAAGGACTCTGGTTACTTACAGTACCTGCTGTTGCTCAAGCGGTCATCCATTTAAGTATTGGCTTCTTTGATTAATGGCATATCAACCTCCATAGGTTATTTAATGTCAAATCCATCCTTTTTTTTGGTCCATAATGTTAGCCACTACACCACAGCTGCTCCCCTACCCTCTGTCATCTTATATCAAAGAAAGATTGAAAGTAATTGAAAGACAACATTGAACATAATTAAAATTTGATCAACAAACAAGAAAGTTCTTGCCTTTCTTTTATTTTATCTTTCTTTCATATTTTTGTATAAGTATCAGCAATAAAGTTGGTGGACGTTATAGTCACTGTCATACTGTACAAACAGCAGTACAAAACCAAAATTAGTTTGTAGAGAGCAGGTTATGCTTACCCACCTTCACATAGGTCACACCTACATCACCCATCATCATTTAATAGAGGACACAGAATCCCCAATATGCACTACATTCCAAGAGAGATTTACTGTGGAACATATACTGCTAGAGTGTATAGACTTTGATCTAGTGCGAACAAAATACTACCTAGCAAGTAATTTGAAAAAATTTTTCATGAAATTAAGACCATTCAGGATTTTACATTTCCTAAAAGAAGTGGGATTGTACTCAAAAATATGAGCAATTGAACAATATTTAGAATCTATACATATATACATTTGTTTTCTACCGTACTATCGCTACGAATCCAAAACTTTGTCGGCATTAAATGACCCACTGAGGTTGATATGCCATAAAACAAACCAAACCACACCAAATCAAAATTAGTTTTTATTAAAATATCTTTTGAATCTCCTGTCTAGAAAATATTCAAATTTCTTTGTACGACACTAAATTCTACCTGATGGTGATATTCCGGTTCTGTGTGTAGAATCAATATATCATACTCACCTTCACAGGAAGACTGCAACTAGTGTCCAGTTGCCAGACAAGGGGTTGACAGGCTGTAACCAAATACAGACCCTGTACTAACTCCCAGAACATAACCGTGTGTTAGGTATTTATGTAACTTTTGTTAATTGAGGTGAAAGGTCATGAATGTGAGGTAGAGTCCCGTAATGAAGTGGGCAATGTGCTGAACTGTAAGCAAGTTCAAACTCTAGTTGGACAGTTACCTTAACTTTCAGACTAATATACTTGGGAAAGGTATGAACCCCTCATCCCCCAGTTAAGGTTTAAACAGTTTGTTCAATGAAAGAGAGAGAGATAGGGGAGACTAAGATATGAAATGGCTAGAGAGATATGAACAGACGAGAGAGGGAGAGAGAGAGAGATGAACCAGAGTGATATATACTATAAGTCGTCGGGGTGGCCTAAAGTCGGTATCAGCCAATCAGCAAGGGAGTCTGTCCCCTTTTCACGAGTGCTAAACCCAGGAGATTGTTTTTGCGTCTGAAGTGGAGAGCCACACCTACCATCAGCTCCTTACTTTACTGAACAGATCCCTGTGCTACTCATACGCTGAGTTGGCGAGGGCCAGTATCGAACTAGGAATCTCGTGGTTTCTAGCTGAACGCTCTACCGACTGAGCTAACCCAGCACATTATATACTATATCTGCTATAAATAAGACCCATTTTAAAAATAAATATTATAATTTAATTTATAATTATAATTTTAGAATGAATTTATAATAAATGCTTAAAGCCAAAAAAAAAAAAAAAGAAGTTTGATTTAAACTGGGCCAAATAGGGACGGCCATAGATGAAATTCCAGTAAAATTTGATGGATCATCCACCAATTTTTTCTTTCTATTTCCGGTTGGAAGTCAATGTGAGTGAAACTTACCTATTTTTAACATAAAATCCTTTGGGATTTGTTGGGGGGTTTTTGGGGTTTTTTCCAGCCATTTCTTGTTTTTAATGGCGGGAACTGCAAGTAAATTAAAAAAAGGAAGGAAAGTCAAATTGCCATTGGAGTTTTAGAGAGGTTCAACAAAAGTAAATTGGCAGATACCTGCTGGGTAATGGTTATTGGGAAAGTTCCAGAAACAAATCAAAGGACCAAGTCTGAAAGGATTTCTTCCTATAATCTCAATTTATTGATTTGTTGCCAATTTGGAATGCTGCAAACAAGTCGACCGCCATTTTGTTTTTTGTTTTTTCGGAGGGTTTTTTTTTTGTTTGTTTTTGTTTTTATAACCTTAGGAAAAGTGTAAAGGTCAATTGGTTACAAGTTGGTTTCATCTTAAAGAAAAGAAAACAAAACAAAAACTATTATTGATTGGACATGTAAGTGGTAGAAAAGAAAATAATGAAGAAGCTTTCTCTGTTTCTTTATCTTTAAGTCAAAAAATCAGAAAGTGAGGTAAGCAAATGGTAAGTGATACATACTTAGTTCAAAGGAATTTCCTTTGAAAAATTTTATTTGTACACACACACACACATACACACACACCACACACATATATATATATATATATATATATATATATATATATGAGATTTATCCAAAACTTGGTAGTAAGGGATGATTCTATATGTGATTTCTAAGACACACTGTATTAATATTGTATGATCCAGTATGTATAAATACAGCAAATATTTAAATCACTAAAGAGAGCTCAATGTATAATAAACTTTTTAGATTATATACAGAGCAATATTTATCATAGAAAGGAAGGAAGAACTCAACACCGTAATTCCATAATAAATTTATTTCGACCAAAATTGGGGCCTATATAAATCTAAGTTGATTTAATATAGCTCCCCAAAATCCAGTCTCATCAGATGGGTATCAATTCACTTTTGAAATTGCACTTCACAAAAAACAAAAAGTAGAATTAAAAAAAATAAATTCAAACAAAAACAAAAAATATAAAAAAATTTTTTAACAGTATAAGATTGTCACTATGGTGACAGGAAGTAGAATGAGAAAAAAGAGAAAAATCTCAAGTTTGGCTTCTAGGTATGGTAGTCAGACAGACAAATAAAGACAGGACAGAAAAAAACAGAATATTATATTAAAATATAAATAGAGAAGTAAATAAAAAAAATTAATATTTAAACATTAGAATATAATAGATAATATAATGGTGATTAAAAAAAACTATAGATAAAAAAGGGAATAAAGATAAAGATAATAATAATAATAATAATAATAATAATAATAATAATAATAAGATAAAGTACAAAAATAATAACAATAATAATAAGATAAAGTAAAAAATAAAAATAATAATAATAAGAAGAAGAAGATAAAGTACAAAAATAATAATAATAATAATATATATATATATATATATATATATATATATATATATATATATGAGCTGGTTTAGCTCAGTTTGTAGTGTACAATAAACATACTAAGTTCCAATTACTATTGAATTGGTGAGACAAGGCAACAAGGAGCCGTAACTTAATACGGATCTAAGCTTGTTGCAGTCCTGCTACAGAATGTCAGAGTATTTATGAAGCACCATAACATCATAGAAACAAGTAGCCAAACAGTACTCAAGGAATGGAATCACCCAAATACATGAATGGACTATTCTTGAGTTCCATAAATACCCACTGTTTTGTGCACCAGTCAGTAGAGCTTAGTTGCTGTTGTTCAAACGAACAGCATACTCAATTCACAACACAGTTGGATGCTAATCACCCAACAAATTTCTACAAGTAGTGCATCCGCCTGGGAACTGATGGTGGGTGTGTTACTCCATTTCAGAGGCTAAAAACAATCTCTTTGGTTTAGTGCTAGTGAAAAGGGGATAGACTCTCTTGCTGTCTGGCTGCTACTGACTTTTGGCCACTCTGACAACTTTACTTACTTACTTGCAAGACTAGCTTACTAACCATTACAGCATGACGGAACAGCAAACTAAATTATTTTCCTGACCTTCCATCACACCGGATTAACACAAGGTCTTTTTACATGGGGGATAATTCCATGTCAAATCATCCAGGCCATGTCACCCACCCCCTTCAATTTTTCTGAAATTTTGAATTGATATATATTGAACATTATTTCTGAACGGAAACACTCAAAACATTTATAACTGTTGTAGCTTCACTTGTGAGCAAAAACCAAACTCTATTTTTGGTACAAATAATGTTCAATATATGTAAAATAATAATTTAAAGAAAAAAATTTTTTATATGTAGTGCCACATTGCGATTTTTCCACTTATTGATCTTTTTATGAAAAAATATGAAATCATTATTAACTTAAAAAGGGTTCATTTTATGCCTATTTTGATAACATTTTTGGATTCCTCAGACCAAAAAACTTTTATAAACCAATTTTTAGGAGTAAGGAAGCTCTAGAACTCATGTTCTAACATAGACAAAAATAGATTACAAAATGTCGCCATTCCCCCCCACTCCAATGTTCTGAGTTTAAAATCAACATAACTCAAATTTGGGGGATTGTCTAACTTTAACCTAGTCTACACCTGTACAAAATTTCAGAAAAATTGAAGGGGGTGGGTGACAATTTTACTTTTTTTCTGGATGATTTGACATGGAATTACCCATGGGTATTTTCAATGAGGCATTCAGTGAGGATCAAACCCACTTTTCAGTAGTAACAGATTTGCAACACTAGCATGATAACCATTACACCACAATATGATGCCTAAAAATAAATTTTCTGACCTATGGGGCATTCAGCAAAGATCAAACTTGCTATTCAATAGTAATGGATCTGTGAGACTATCTTGTTGACCATTACAGCACAACAGGATGCCCATTTCATAAATCTTTGAATAAAACTGAAGTGTAATTGACTTATAAACATGTATAATATTTAGGCCAAAAGAACTACAGATGGGAACAGCTACACATTGTGAGTTCTTGACAATCATAATTTATTTAGGTTGTTTCAAACTATAGGAAGAGTGTCCTAGGTATGATTAGTAAACTGCATCTAGTGGTGAGGTTCCAATTCTGGAACTTTGAGGAGTGTGGAGTACCTCTTCATTGCCATTACTCCCAGGTCCACTCTGACCTGATGTGGTAGCTTCTGTTAGGGTCCCATCTATGAGTTAAATAGATTTAAAAAATGAGTTTAAAATAAAGACTTTTTTAAAAATTGAATACCCAACAAGAATGAATAAAACAAAAATGTCTTTGGCATAAAATATCCCAAGGGTTGATATGCCATTAAATACAACCAACCAACCAACCATAAAAAAGAATTTTCAAAAGAAAACATGAAAATGATAACAAATCTCAGGAGTATTAAGCTAGATGGGAACTACACAAGAATGCTGCATGCTGTCTTGAACAAATCTTGAAAGAAACACTCTACAAAGGAACAACTGTAAAGCCACTTCCCTCCTATCATACAAACCATTCAAGTTAAACAAGACATGCTGTTACATAGCTATACCTTTATATATATATATATATATATATATATATGCATTTATTGTAGAGCATAGTTGAGTATACCATGCATACCTGTGGTTGTATACAGACATACTTATCTTCTTCATACGTATCTTGTGTATCTTCCATAGTTCATTTATCTGTTACCTTCTATCTTGCTATCTGGGCTGCTAGATGTTCTTCTTAATCTGGGCTGAATCTTCTGTTCTTGATACTGGGACATCTTATGTTGTTGTGGAGTTTTTAGTTTACAAACACAAGACTTTGCTTTCTTTAGAGCTCTTTATTATTGTATAACAAACATGTGTGTGCGATTTGGCTTCAACAGA
This sequence comes from Doryteuthis pealeii, assembly GCA_023376005.1. Classification (NCBI taxonomy): domain Eukaryota; kingdom Metazoa; phylum Mollusca; class Cephalopoda; order Myopsida; family Loliginidae; genus Doryteuthis; species Doryteuthis pealeii. Next base: position 30,146,750 of record CM042147.1, on the reverse strand, counting down.
GCGCCATTGCCATCCATCCTCTTCAATGCCCAGCCCAAATCTGACTTTTCTAAACTCTTTCTCATGTTCACACCTGCAAACAGGAAGGGGAGGTCAACACAAGGTCAAAATGTGTCAATCATTTGTACTGTGTTTTTCATTGACCGTTAGTTTGAATTTAAGCTACACTTATCGTACATAATTAATAGGCTACCTATTAATTATGTAACAATGCTGGACCCTGCTGGAGTAGCAAGGATGAATTCATTAGTGATGTCTTCCTGTGGACACCTACGCATGGACACACCAGTGTAGGCTGACCAACAAAAACCTACATCAATCAGCTTTGTGCAGATTCTGGATGCTGTGCATTGACTGAAATGGTGATTATGTAGAAAAAATAGATACATGTTCAAAGTTTGAAATTAATGTAAACATCATTGACAATAAACAATAAACGTTTCTGTGATTTCTAAATATTTTGAAGACATTACCTTTGGGATTACCCATGTAAAAATAATCTTTCTCAATGTTTAAACTTCAAAATATTTGCATGTCCTGGGTATGACATCAAACTGCATCTGGTGGTGAAGTTCTAATTTTGGATCTCTGGGGAATGTGGAATACCCCTTTTCTGCCATTACTCCCAGGTCCACTCTGACCCGGAGTGATAGTACCTTTTAGGGTCCCATTTATGGGTTAAATAGAAAAAAATGAGTTTTTTTTTAAATTGTTAAAAAAATTGAGTTTTAAAAAATATTTGGATACCCATCAAACAGGAATAGAACAAAACATCTTCAGAATAAAATAACCCAACTAGGGTTGAGGTGCCATAAAATCCAACAAATCAAATCAAACCAAACCAACACTTTTGTGAGATTTGCAGTGAAATTGTAGAGAAACTTTTGAATATTGTCTATTGGGGACAAAGATGGAATAGTCTCCCTTGTCACAGGGTTTGAGGAACTCTTCCGTGTCAGGAGTCCTTTTTGGACACATGACGTGGGAACCTCAAAGTATTAGCCTCTTTTGAAAAGCTGCTTGACAAGGACAGACATGCTCGTCACTTCTCCTCTGCATCACACATGGTGCATACCTTTCAGTCCAGACCCCATAAACAGTAAGTGGTTTCCACCTTTTGTCTTTCCATACACTTCTGCTTGAACAATTGTGACTTTTGTATAGCCAGGGGGAAGCTAGTTCCCCCATATGTATAAATTAAATGTTGTATGTCCTTAATTAACAAATCTGTTGTTATCTTACCAGAATGTTCTGCATTGGGTCCTCTCCTTTAAGTAACCCAGTGCTTTATAAGAACCGGAGTTTATACTGTTTGAACTTCTTATAATCTTTTTCCTAAGATAGAACATTTTTCCATGACAGCAAATTATTTCCATTGTTATACTAACCAAGTCACAGGCAACAGTAGTAAGAGAGTCTAATAGTAATTAACTACCAATTGTTTCAGCAATTGTTGAACAAGACCGACTACATCTGATATTTCAAGGCCAAATCTTGGTTAGTCAGACAGATAGCACTTTTCACAGATCAGCCACCATCTTTGAAGTAAATTTACAAAAATAAAATTAAAAAAAAAAACAATACTAGTCTCATGGATGTGCATGGGGCGGGGGGGGGATCGTGTGTTTTTAACAAAAGGTCACCATCTATTGAGGTTTTAATTCATCTACTTAATAAATTCTTTTCTTGCTTTGAAATTTAAATCTATTCGTTCACTTTATTTATTTAGCACAATCTTTTTTGAAAAAACGCTTCATAGCGGCAAAAATACATCGCAAAAGTTACCTCCTCCTCAGGACTGTACATTATATGAAATAACATTTTGGACTGGGCCACCTGTGCGAACCAGTATAATGTTGAAAGACCCGAAACTGGTAATGATCACAGGAAAAACATTACTGATGATGCATCCCAGCGCATCTTAAAGATGTATTTTCCAAATATGAGGCTAATCTCAAACGTAAGGTTTGCAAACCACTGGGGATGCAGTGTGTGGCTATTGGCAACACTGTTGTGTTTGTTTGTTGTGCATGCCCCTGCGGGTGCCTTTTACTTGGGAAATATATTTCACATTTAAACCAGTATATTATTTTGCTTAGTGCATTGTAATAGGCTTCCCTAACATAATACTTAAATAATCCAAATTATACCAAAGAAATGGATAATGCAATTCAACAATAGGATTTATAACTGAGTCCTGCGACAATGAATTTGCATTGTTCTTTTTCTTTTTTCAACATTAGTGGTTCAAACATTTCATTTTGTTTTTCAGAGCATATTAGGTCTAATCATTACTGTTCTTGGTCCAATCTTCTTTGTTCCTGTTTTATTTAAATTTTCATGAATTCCATCATTGCTTCTTTTAAATCCTCCATGTTTCATTGTAGAAACAGAATTCAACTGATTCAAAATTTCCTACTTTTTCTTTTTTAGAAAACAATAATTGTTGAACAATTAAATTCTCTCTTGTTTATCACAGTTCAAACAGTCTTAGCTTGGCAGTATTGAAGTCAGTAAGTCTACTGTTGGTGTGAATAACAGCAGCTAAGTACCACTTAAACAGTGTCCAAGACAGTTGGTATATATAGAAATCAAGAATGACCCATTCATGGATTTGGGTCATTCCATTCCTTGAGTTCTGATTGGCTGCCTGACTGCTTGATTTGAATGACATTGTGGAGTCTTATATATATCCTGTCATTCTGCAGTAGACTTTGTGACTATTCGGGTTTGTATTTAAGTTACAATCATTTGTTGCCTTGTCTTCCCAGTTCGACGGTAATTGGAACTTTAATTATTCTTCAGGCAGTTGTTTCTGATGGAGCTCCCAATTGATGTTACTGTCAAGTGTGAAGTATGTGCAGTTATTCCATTTTTGAATGCAAAAGTTATTAAACCAATTGAAATTGATCACCAATTAATGGAAGTGCATAACAAGTCATACATCTACCTCAGCTATGGGTTAAATAATGACACTACTGTTTTTCTATAAGGATGGCTTTGGCATTAAATAATCCGTGAAGGTTGATATGCCATTAAATAAAGAAAGTAAAACAAACCAAACCAAACTCTTCATCTGAGAGTGCGATTTATTCAGTGGCCCAAATTTTGTAATCTAAAAGAAAATGAATAGACATATTTTTGGAAAATGTCAATTTATTGAGAAGATATTTATTGCTCAGAAAGAAGGTTAACACATTGCCTATGTTTGTTCAAATGACAGTTTCTCTTCACTGACGTTGCCACATTTCCTTTATTGCATCAGTTTTGAAAATATTGTTGGTACATGTAGTGGGCCAATAATATACTATGCCTCTGTAGTATTGAAGGAAGTCAGTCAGTCTACTATTGGTTTAAACAATGTGACTGGCCAAGCATAACTGAACCAGCGTTGGGAATTCAGAATAGTCCACTCATGAATTTGGGTGATTCCATTCTCTGAGTCCTGATTGGCTGCTTGGTTTGTATGATTCTTTGAGGCTTCATAAATATCCTGCATTTGCAGTAGTCTTTGCAGCAAACCAGAATTGTATTTAAGTTACGACTGCTTGCTGTCTTGTCTTGCCAATTCGACAGTAATTGGACTTAGCATGATTATTCTACATCTCTCCTTCCTCCCCCTCTCCCATTGCACGAGCGTATGCCCTCTACACCCTGGTGAGCTGAATGTAGGCAACGTAGCACTCTCCCTTGTAGGGTCCTAGGTACAGCAATTCTTCCGTCCATCAGTGCTAAGCCTCTGTCCGTGGTGAGTCTGTGACGTACCTCCCAGAAATGGATTCCTGGTTCGACCTGAGAACGTATAGAAGGAAATCCTTGTTCAATTGCCCTTAAAAGTGATGTGTAATGCTGATCATTCTGGCCCGATGCACGAATATGGTCAGGTGATATGACAGTGTTACTATCCCTACAATTCTACATGTAGTATAATACCAACACATGTATGGCAATGGTAAATTGACTGTGTTACATATTGGTACGCATTTAGTGCACATATTTATTTGCGATTTATTTATGATCTGTATCTATTTCATTTGATATAATATAATAGCAATATGTAATATAAAAATGATTTGTTATAAGTTATATAAATAAATAAATAGATAAGTGTATATATATATATATATATATATATATAAGAGATTTATCCAAAACTTGGTAGTAAGGGATGATTCTATATGTGATTTCTAAGACACACTGTATTAATATTGTATGATCCAGTATGTATAAATACAGCGAATCTTTAAATCACTAAAGAGAGCTCAATGTATAATAAACTTTTTAGATTATATACAGAGCAATATCTATCATAGAAAGGAAGGAAGAACTCAACACCGTAATTCCATAATAAATTTATTTCGACCAAAATTGGGGCCTATATAAATCTAAGTTGATTTAATATAGCTCCCCAAAATCCAGTCTCATCAGATGGGTATCAATTCACTTTTGAAATTGCACTTCACAAAAAAACAAAAAGTAGAATTTTAAAAAATAAATTCAAACAAAAACAAAAAATATAAATTTTTTTTTAACAGTATAAGATTGTCAATATGGTGACAGGAAGTAGAATGAGAAAAAAGAGATACATCTCAAGTTTGGCTTCTTAGGGTATGGTAGTCAGACAGACAGACAAAAAAGGACAGGACAGGACAGAAAAAAACAGAATATTATATTAAAATATAAATAGAGAAATAAATAAAAAAATTTAATACTTAAACATTAGAATATATATATATATATATATATATGGTTGTGAATAGATTCCTATTTTTGTTTTATTTTTTTATCAGTTTTTGGAATAAATAATCTAGTTATAACATAATTTTTCATCATTTCCACCTACTTTAAGTAGTATATGTAGATACTGCTATGTTATTGTGAAAGTATATATATATATATTCTAAATAGGGCCGGTTTAGCTCAGTAGAGCTTCCGGCATCTGTGCAGTAAAGTGAGGAGCTGATGGTAGGTGTGGTGTTCTGCCTCAGATGTCAAAACAATCTCCTTGATCTAGCACTAGTGAAAAGGGGATAGTCTCCCTTGCTGTCTGGCTGATACTGACTTTAGATCACCCCAATGACTTTTTTTTGTATATTTTAAAAAAAGGAAGTGAAATATTTGCAATGGCATATATATGTATCATTACATATATCAGTAATATACATAGTAGTACTTATGTTATTTATCAATTAAAAGAGGTGAACCATTAAATTGATTATTGGATTATCGATTGGATTTTACAGCTTTTCAACCCTTGTTGGGTTATTTTATGCCAAAGACGTTTTGTTTTATTCATTTTTAATGGGTATTCAAATTTTTTTTTAAACTCAATATTTTTTCTTAAACCCATCTTTTAAAACTCATTTTTTCTATTTAACTCACAGATGGGGCCCTAAAGGGTACTCCCACTCCGGGTCAGAGTGGACTTGGGAGTAATGGTGATGAAGGAGTACTCCACAATCCCCAAAACTCCAAAATTGGAACTTCACCATTAGATACAGTTTAACGTCAAACCCAGGACACTAAGACTTCAGCCACCACCTTCTATCAACTATATGATAAAAAGGGTTGGGGTTTGCAATAAGGGCAAAGGGGTTGGGACAATCAAATAGGGCCAAGGGCTTGACATGACCAGCCGATTTATTGGAGAGTGCCTATCTCACTGACTGTGAGGACCAAAATGGAGTGTTGCGAGTCATGGACTGCTCAGCCATCCGGATTCTGTCCTTAAGCACCACGGGTTGCCACCCACGACCAACAGGTGCCCCCATTGTGTGTGTGTGTGGGGGGGGTCTTACCCCTTTACAGTGATGCAGTAGGTGAATTCTACAGCCCTAGCAGACTTCTAGACAAATTTTATAATCTAAAAGAAAATGGATATTTTTTGAGAAAATATTAATTTATTAAGAAGATATTTATCTCTTAGAAAGAAGGCTAGGCACGCTCCTTCCCACATACTTCTTTATTGAGGAAAATAAGTGAACCATTAAACTGATTATGGTTGGTTGGTTGGTTTTTACGGCATATCAACCATTAAATTGATTGTGGGTTTATTAAGAGATTGAAAGTATTAAAAGGTACAGATAATATATGATACTAGCAGGACCTGTGGATATACCACAGTATGAAAATTGAATTATTACAATGTTTTGATATGTTTACTTAAGAGCTATTGCAATACTTCAATATGCAAAAAGTATAATAATCTTGATTTACCTCTCACTATTTTTTTTCTTTCTTTTCATCTTTTCATTATGTTCGATGGAAACAGATCAGTGTTATCGCTTCCACATGCCCACCCCCTCTTTCCACCTTTCCCCTACTTTCTTTCTTCCTTTTTTCTTATTATATTTTTTCTGTGTAGCATGTTCTTTTTCTTCCCTTTCTTTCTTTATAATAAAAATGAAATGGTCCATCACTTAGCTGAGGTGACAACAATCACAAGAAATAAGAATTCACCGGAGAAGCAACAGCAGATAATCAGGATTTACATTTTTGCATTTCATCTATTGCAATATTATTCAATATGTAAAAAGTATAATAATCTTTCTTTCTTTCTTTCTTTTCATCTTGTTCGATTGAAACAGATTAGTATTATCACTTCTGCACTCCATCTTTCCCCTACTTTCTTTCTTTCTTTCTTCCTATATTTTTATATGTAGCATGTCCTTTTTCTTCCCAAAATGATAACGGTCATACAATTAAGGAACATGAGTATTAATATATACATGATCTTGTTTTGTTTTCCTAAATCTACATGATGTACATATGGATGAATACCTACTATAACATAAATTCTTAACAAGTTTATCTTAAAGACCAATTGTAGTGTGTGTCGGGGAATGCTCATAGTGCAGTGGCTAATGTGCTGGACATTTTTTTTATTGCAGGAGGGGTAGGAGGAGCTCTCAAAGTAGTTTTTGTCTAACGAGAAGTGAACCTCTTTTGGTTTGCCATACCAAGGTTAAAGAGCCCAATCTGCCCTACTATTTACCCCTAACTGGAAGGAGAATAGTTGGATTTGTACATTTCCCAAGGATATTAGTGCTATATGAAATGCAAACAGCTGCGTCCAGGATTTAGACTCGTCTTGCCCTATCCATTTCCTATTGTTATATACACCATCGTTGTATATAGTCGGGTACATAATGAGAGAGGATACTCGGTGATAGAGAGAGAGACAAAGTCAGATACAGAGTTGAGACTTGTTTGTTGCTACGTCTAGTGGCTGTTTCTTTTCCTTCTTTGGCCGTCATTTGTCTAGTCTCTTCTTTTTCTAAGGGCTTCTTTCTGGGCTACTTTTTTGTCATGCAATTAATTAACTACAAGACTTTTATTTTCTTGAAAGATTTATTTCTGCCCATGTTCTTCTGCGCTGCATGGGAGAATCAACCTCAGCAGAGCACGTCTACTCTGCTTCCATTTCTGGTTGAAACTAAAATCTAACTCTAGTTACGTGTTTCTCGTGGCGTGTTCTCTAGGGGTCAGCTGGAGTTACCAACAGTCCTGGTATTTTTCGATTCCCTGAATTCTCACCTCACAGTCTTGTCAATAATCTGTTACCACATAAATTATGTAACACTATGACGGTAACTATTACACTATACATCTCTACACATTGTAGTAAGAAAGTTTGAACTCCAGTCACACTATTACATTCATTTTTGAGCTAATGCCCTTTGGAAACATGAACCTCTCACTCGCTAACTATGGGTTAAATAGTACCACTACTGTTCTTCTACAATGATGGCTTTGGCATTAAATAACCCATGAAGATTGATATGCCATTAAAACAAAAATAGCAAGTAATTTTCCATTTAGGAAAAAAGGAGGGAAGTCTTTTTTGCTGTAGTAGGTAACATATTAAACTGTGACATTGTAGTGAGCGAGTTTGGACACCTGTCATGCTAATATGTTCATTTTTTAACTAAAAACTTTTAGAAAGGTATGAACCCCTCATCCTCCCCCCAGCTATGGATTAAATAGTATCACTACTGTTCTTCTATAAGGATGACTTTGGCATTGAATAATCCATAAAGATTGATATGCCATTAAACAAAGAGACCAAACTAAAGTAAGTGTAGTGAGTTTTGTGCCCTAGTAGGTGCCCTACTATTGAGGCCTAATCTTAGTAAATAATTGTTTATATGTACATTAAGCAAATATACAAGAGATAGTACAAGATAATATATATATATATATATATATATATATATATATATAGACAGAAACAGATCCTCAGGAGATTAAAAAATAATTAGAGATAAGAAAGAGTTTTATGATCATCTTTCAGTCTAATTATTTTCCTGTCATTTTTTAACATATCACATCTATATATTAATATGCTTATTCCTAAATCTTCTATCCAATATCATCCTGCAACACCCTCTGGTTAAAAATGAGATCGTCCAAATTGTTTAAGATGCAATGCAAAAACATGATTACAGATCATCTGGTGCTGCTTGATTGCAGATTTCTTATGTGTCTCATTTTATTTCACCCAATTTTAAAAATGAAACATTCCAAATGGTCTTTGCATTGCTTAAATGCTTACTGTAAAATAAGGATGAATTTTCAAAAAGTTATGTGTTATTTTATTTGTAATATTGAAATTGTAAATTATGGAAGATATTTTGGTAATTTTGTTAGGATTTATATGTAATGAAATTGCAAATCATCGTTTCTAGCTTAAATAGATCCTTTTGATTTTTGTTTTGTTTTGTTCAAATTCCACAGGTCCCACTAATATTGAAAATATACTTCATTTGATACATTTTGGTTGGTTGGTTGGATTTTACAGCATGTCAACCCTTGTTGGGTTATTTTATGCTGAAGACCTTTTTCCTTCTTGTTGGGTATTCAATTTTTTTTTAACTTATTTTTTTAAACACATTTTTTTATCTATTTAACCCATAAATCAGTGCTGTATTAGTGATTTTGATTATAATATAAATTAAATACTCGTTGATAAACTTATGCAATTCCTGGGGGTATTGTGACATAGTTTTGGTTACAGAGAGACAAAAATCTTCTTTGAGTTTAAATTTTGTTTAACGGCATATCAACCTCTGTGGGTCATTTAATGCCAAAAAGGTTATTTTGGATTTCAGTCTTTAAAGTAGTGGCTCTATGGAGATATTTGGTTATGTTTTGTTATATCTTGTTGAAAAGGTTGCTTTTTTTTTTTTTTTTTAGAAAATTTAAAATGTCTTCAGGGTTTGTATTCCTAAAGAGGTCCCTCAGGTTTCTTGTTTGATAGTAATCAAGTGCGGATATGTTTAAGGCTGTTACAATTTAGAAGGATATGTTTGATTGTAAGTTGTATTTTGCATATTGGGAACATTGAAGATATACAAGAAATAGTACACAACAATATATATAGAAAGAGACAGACAGACAGACAGACAGGATACTCAGAAAAATCAAAAAATACTTTGAGATAAGAAACAGAGTTTTATGATCACCTTTCAGTCAAATTATTTTCCTATCATTTTTTTAAACATTTCTCATATTGAAAATATACTTCATTTGATACATTTTGGTTGGTTGGTTGGTTTTTATTTCATAATTCATTATTTATTTATTTGTTATTTATGAATTTAAATTAAAAACAAAATATTGATTTTTAAAATTTTTTTTTTTACTCCTGCTTTTTTGGAGTTACTGAAGGATAAAGTGATTAATATGTTCATTTGTGTTTATTAATAACTGCAATCCTCCAAGGATTTTAACGAAAATGGGGAAGAGGGGGAGGAAGAGGAGAAGGGGGGAGGGAGAAAAGCAGAAAATGGTGGACAAGAAATATTCTGCTGGATTTTGTGTTGAAAGTTATTCCATTTTTGGACTTAAAATTCTCAAAGCTGATGATCTAGTTCAAGCAGAAATTAGCGGGTGTGCGTGTGCGTGTGAATTAAAATGGATTTTGTGGTGTTTACAGTTCAGTGATTGGTTTAGCTCAGTCAGTAGAGAATCCACCTAGGAACCACAAGGTCCTAGGTTCAATACTGGCCCTTGCTAACTCAGCGCATGAATAGCATAAATTAGATCAGTGTGGTAAAGGATGATAAACAGTGTGGTAAACTGATGGTAGATGTGGCGCTCCACCTCAGCTAAAACAATCTCCCTAGTCTAGCACTAGCAAAAAGGATAGACTCTTCATTTCCTGAATGTTACTGACAATAGGCCACTCTGTCAACTTTACTTTTTACTTATACAATATATCAGATTTGGTACCATGTAACACAAACCCAGTTGCGAGATCTCGATTGCCAACAAGAGAAAAAAACAATAAAAAACTGAAGTGTTATTTTCAATACAAGCAAATCTGCTGCCTAAATACACATTACTAGGGTGAGTCAAAAGTTTTGCAATTATTTTGTTAACATGAGGCACAATTTGGCAGCTCTGGATTCTTTTGCCAAGGTCATGAACAGGGCTATGAAGTCAGAGGGATAGTCATGGAGTAGGAAGCTGCAATTAAGGGTTCTCTGGAATCAGAGTCTGGATTCTTTTACCAAGGTTGTGAACAGGGCTATGAAGTCAGAGGGATAGTCATGGAGTAGGAAGCTGTAATTAAGGGTTCTCTGGAATCAGAGTCTGGATTCTTTTGCCAAGGTCATGAACAGGGCTATGAAGTCAGAGGATAGTCATGGAGTAGGAAGCTGCAATTAAGGGTTCTCTGGAATCAGAGTTGTTAAAACTATACCAACTCTGACTCCAGTTAAATTTACACTTAATATGACTTTATATATATTTAATCTCTTACATTAGTTCTACTAGCAAATATATGCACCCTCTGCCAGGTGCATGTATTTAATGTATTTTAATGTAATGAAATATTATATTAAATTAGAAAGACTAATGAAACTAAATAAGAATGCAGATAAAAAGATTTGAAAACAGAGGGGGTATAATCGAAAAATAGAACAACTGAAACTTGCTCTTCCATCACTCCGATATTCCTTTGCTAAATTTTCCTAATTTAACTATTTAGTTAAAATAGGAAGTAAAGAATAAAATTATTTAAGTTTTAATGTAATAAAATAATATATTAAATTAGAAGGACTAATGAAACTAATGAGTTGTGAAGGTGATGAACCAAAATGAACTGTGATTTGCCAAGCTCGCCTGATACTCTCCAATGCTACTCAATGGATTTGCCTCAATGGCTTGGATCATGGCCTTGGAATTGATAGTTTTAGACCTACCTGAGCTTGCCTGATCATCATAAAATGCAATACTGAAAAGACATGTCACATCACTATTACTAGAGCGAGTCAAAAGTTTTGAAATATTTTAGTAACACAAGGCACAATTCAGCAGTTCCAGGTGTTTTAGCCAAACTTGTGAAGGTGACAAACCACACTAAACTGTGTGATACTGAACTTGCTTGTGTAGAACAAACATCATACTCACCTTCACAGAAATACTGTGACTAGCATCCAGTCACCAGAATAAAAAAAGACAGACAGTATCCGAATACAATGTTGTACAAACTACCAGAACACAGTCAAGTATTTGGTATATATGGATAAAAATATTCACGCTAAAACTAGCAGCCAATGAGAATCCTGGAAATGGACTTGGCCAAGCTACACAATGGAATAGCACAACCTGCTATATTTAGACGACCTACTAAGTCTGGATTCTCAGAAACAGATTCAACTTGCAAAACAGTTGAATACTGATCACTCAACATAAATCTCCACTTGACACTATGAAAAGGATACGAACCTGTGAGGAATATCCTGTTGGATTTCGATTCCAGTGGAATATCCTCACAGCTGAATATGGTCACAAAACAAATCTCTACAGCTTGATACTCTCTGAATGCTACTAGTAGTGACCCGTGATGCTTAAGGATGGAATCCTAGTGGCTGAGCACTTTGGCCCTTACTTGGGCTACATGGGCAGTCGGAGAGGGCTGTCTCCAATCAATCAGCTGGTCACATCAAGCCCTAGCACCTATATGATTGTCCTGATCATATTAATTTAATGGCAAAACCCCACCCATTATATATGTGCTAGCAGGTACTGCCTGAGGGTATTAGTGTCCTGGTTAGTGTTAAACTGCATCTAGTTGTGAAGTTCCAAGCCTGGAGCTCTAGGGAGTGTGGAATACTCCTTTATTGCCTTTAATACCAGACCCACCCTGATCCGGAGTGGTAGTACCTGTTAGGATCCTATCTATAGGTTAAATAGATTTTTAAAAATGAGTTAAAAATGTTTTTTTTATTACCCAACAAGAATGAATATAGCAAACATTGTTACATAATTATTAGATTCTTAATACTTATGTACAGTAGTGTAGAAACCAAAATGGCTGTTATAAGTTGCAGCCCACGGCCTTGAAGGATTGAATGACAAGGCTTGACCTCATCCTGATCCTTCTGGTGGATACCGTGAGAATCGGTGGAGAAGACCCTCTTCCGGTTTAGATTAGAGAGAGATTTTAGTCAGATCGGCCAAAGCCATGACGGTGGTAAGTCGTGTTATGCATGTGCCAACTCAATCTGCGCAGGTAGTCTGGTGGGAATTTCAGAATAAAATATGGTCTAAGTTAAATCAAAGTCCCCAAGACGAAGTCCAGATACTAGAAGAGACGCTAGAAGAAGGATAATAGAAGTAAGAAAGTAATGAAAGAGAGAATACAACAACATCTTGGCATAAAATAACCCAAGGGTTGTCATGCCATAAAATTCAACTAACCTTCCAATCGACAAGTCAGCCCAGAACAGAATAGAAAATAAGAAGTAATAACACTATTCAACAATTGGACATTGTGTGTGTGTGTGTGTGTGTGTATATATATATATATATATATATATATATTACCAACCCCTCTGCACAAGCAGGATGTGACACAAGGTCAATTTCTTAAGCGGAGTTTAACAAATCTGAATTTAGAGTTTTCCCTCTCCTTGGCTCGTGCAAAGAAAATTTAAAATTTAGCCTTAAGTTATCAAAGGCCACCATCTTGGTTAGGGGAAATACATTTAAAATTGCCAGTACCTCTAGACTGGAAGAAAACAGTAAAAAAATGTAAAGTAGGCAGATGTCTTATTGTCGGTATCAGCCAAACAACAAGAGAGTCTTTGAAATAATAGAGAACCGTCTGTGTTACAAATGAAAGAACTTTAAATTCAACAAATATTAATCTATTGAATGTTGCTCAAAAAATCAATACCAGGGGTCATAGATTAAAACTACACCCAAAATTTTTCAAAACAAATATGAAGCAAAATTATTTTAGTAACAGTGTAGTAGATTCATAGAATAAACTATCATCATCTTTAGTGAACGCCCCATCACTGAACTCTTTTAAGGCAAGGTTGGATGAATTGTGGAAAGATTATAAATATTCAGTGGAAATAAGATAAATGTTTTAAATATAAGGAACAGGTCTCGGACCTAATATACTAGCTGAAAAGATATTATTATTATGAGTTTTTCACACCTGTCGTAGCTGGTGGTTCACTGGAGGCTGAGTGACAGCAAGTCTCCAGGTTTCCAGGACTCTTCTGAGTATTTTAGCCAATTTAACAGTGATGTAGTTTGGATGGTCTCAATTCTTCCTCTGATTTCCAATTCACACAAATTCTTTTCCATAGCTTTGTGGACCGTTCCAAGGGCACAAAACCCTATGAAAATATTGCAAGTAGTAAAATTGTGTGTGGGAGGGCCACTGCCCCCCAGCTGCTACAGTTCTGATCTATCCTTATGTGTCTATTCACATTTTAACTGAAATGCACAGAAAAATTGTTTTATTTTTAGTTAAAGATGCAAGTAACTAAATCAATTATTGCACTGCAATTACAACAAGACATGTTTATTTTTAGTTTCGAAAAATTTAGTCCTGGGTGGCTTGGATACTGAACAATTTACAGTCAAAATTAGAAATTTGAAACACTTAAAAGTGGAATTTTTTTTTATATTCAGTAACTAGCATAAGCTTTTAAGCTAGTTAACTAATAATTTTTGTTGTCATAATTCTAATTATGTTTTGCTATAGATAAGTCAGTGGAGCAACCTATTGTCAGTATCAGCCAGACAGCAAGGGAGTCTATCCCCTTTTCACTAGTGCTTGACCATGGAGATTTTATTTTGTATCTGAGGTGGAGTGCCATACCTACTATCAGCTCCTCACTTTATTGCTCAGATCCAAGCTGTGCTACTCATGCAGCTGAGTTGACGAGGGCCGGTATTGAACACAGAACCTTGTGGTTCTGAGGTCAATTCTCTACTGACTGAGCTAAACCAGCCTGGATGATGCTGTAGATAAAATGTCTAAATTAGCTATTATTTTTTTTTTTTAATTAATTTTACTAAAAGAATAGTGTTTTTTTGTTTTTGTTTTTTGTGATTTACATTTAATTAATAGAAAAACCACAAACTAAGCTTAAAAAGGCAACGCTCTCCTATAAAACGGATGGAGCACTCTCTGGCAGCCTTTACATATATACAGATGTGTGTATTTATCAGTTAAAATCCCCCTTCCAGTTTGTAGGTGATGATGGCCGAGTGGTTAAGCAGCCTGACTGATGATGAATCGATTGGGTGTCCATCCCAGCTGGAGGTAGCCTGCAAATGTCTAGTCACACTGAAGATACATGATACGTTGAAACACAGTGTCTGTGGATGACTATATAATATATAATATATATTTATTTTTTTATTTTTTATTTTATTTTTTTATTGTACGACATGTAATAAATAGCACATGCAATACCCTATCCTCATCAGCTGATAACACAGTTTCAGTAGCTAAAGGTGGGACTACCACCCCTAGCATCACCAAGCAGCTTTTGGGCCACTGGACTGCATATTTTAAAAAATATATATAAAATAAAATGGATGAATAAATAAATAAATAATATCTGTTCATCTTAGCAGTTTCAATATAAATGCACTTTGTATATATATATATATAATTCACCTGTCTGCATATATAGGATATATATATATATATATAATTCACCTGTCTGCATATATATAATATATATAATTCACCTGTGCATGCATATATACATAATTCACCTGTCCACATATATAGGATATATATATATATATATATATATATATATATATATATATATATATATATATATAATTCACCTGTGCATGCATATATACATAATTCACACACACACACATTCACACACACACACATGCATATATATATATATATATATATATATATATATATATATATACACACACACAATTCACCTTGTATTTTCTATAGATATATTTACATAGTGTGCTCCTCTAAACTTTGTCTTACAATGTTTATGATCTAAGAAATTCTTTTGTGTCCCAGTGGGAATGACTTGATTCTCTTGGAATATATTTTCAAAAATAATAAAAATATAAGAATAAAATCATCAAAGATGAATGATATTTCTTTGAGGCATTTTAATCTGGACAATGCCAGGTATGCTTGCTTGTTATTAGAGATAAAAATCAAAGTTAACTGAATATTCATCACAATTTGGACTATGTCAAACATTCTTGCATATTAGATTTTTATCAATTAATTCTTTCTCCCCCTCCTCTCAGTTGGCTCTTATCTATAAGCAGATAGATTATTTACTTAACCTAATTTTTTTTTTGGTCTGATCACATATGTTCATTAACCTACCCATCCCAATATGTAATAAAAAAAAATTATATATATATATATATATTCATAGAAGAGTTATTTCCACTTTTTAAAACGCAGTACAACAATCTTCTTCTTTTTCTTTTTTTTTTTTTTTTTTGAAAAAATTCTCATTTTGTTTTGTATAAGAGCTTTTAAGTTAATTTTAATAAAATGATTCTAAAAAAGTCAAGTTTTAAGTTGATTATATTAAATAATAATTCTAAAAAGAGTAAAGTTTAAAGTTAATTATAATAAAATAATAATTATTAAAAAAAGTAAAGTTTAAAGTTAATTATAATAAAATAATAATTATTAAAAAAAAGTAAAGTTTAAAGTTAATTATAATAAAATAATAATTATTAAAAAAAAGTAAAGTTTAAAGTTAATTATAATAAAATAATAATTATTAAAAAAAGTAAAGTTTAAAGTTAATTATAATAAAATAATAATTATTAAAAAAGTAAAGTTTAAAGTTAATTATGATAAAATAATAATTATTAAAAAAAGTAAAGTTTAAAGTTAATTATGATAAATAATAATTATTATAAAAGTAAAGTTTAAAGTTAATTATGATAAAATAGTAATTATTAAAAAAACGTTAAGTTGGTTGAGTGGCCTATTGTCAGTATCAGCCAGACTGCAAGAGAGTCTATCCCCTTTTTGTTAGCGCTAGACAAGAGAGATTGTTCTTGTTGAGGTGGAGAGCGATACCTACCATCAGCTCCCCATTTTACCACACAGATCAGATTACCCAATCAGTGCTACTTATGTGCTGAGGTGGCGGGAACTGGTATCAAACCAGAAACTTTAAGATTCCTAGGCAGATGCTCTACCGACTTCAAAATAAATTTAAAACCATGATTTTTTTAATAATCTATTTATAAGGAGTGTGCACTGTATAACTTTACAGACTAAACTAGGGCCATATAAAGTGTAAATTCAACTGAAGAGCACACCAGGTATGTGGAATCAGAACATAAAATCTCTGACTCTGATACCTCTATTTTTGGTACATCCAACTCCAACTCCTCTTTTTGTAATTAAGTGATTACAATTCATAATAAATATAGAACCATAATTTTTCATAATCTATTTATAAAGAGTGTGCACTATATAACTTTACAGACTAAACTAGGGCCATATAAAGTGTAAATTAAACTGGACTCATAGTCAGTATAGTTTTACTGAATCTGACACCACAGCCCTGAACCTTACATGATTGTAAAACTACAAATGAAACACAAGAGCTCCTACTCATCTCTGAATCAAATATAAAATAACGTCTAGAAATAACATTACCAATATCTACCCCCCTCTCATCACTCAACATACAAAAAATATATAAATTTAATTACCTACGATTCTTTACAATTAAAGAATTATCCAATCTTTTACAAGAGTTCAACAACTATTTCTTTAGATACCACTATATTTTATTTAATTAAGATATTATAAGACCAATTATTATTTCTCCCTTCTAGAGGATTTTCTAAATCACTTTCTAATCAAAACCCCAAAAAGCTAAAATTAGCTACCATATTTTCTAAACCGAAAATCAATGAATAACAGTTACTATATAAATCTCCTTAGACTAGTATCGTTAACACAACTAAGTCAGCTGTATTTGTTGAATGTTAGTCCATTTGAATACTTAGTTTCACTATTCTTTTATGCTTCAAAAAAACCCAGTACATTTATTTTTTATAACCTTGCCATCTCTCTCTCTCTCTCTCTCTTATATATATGTGTGTGTGTGTGTGAATTTTACATGCGCATTTTTTTTTACTATATTTTTAGTATATTTTTATATATACATATTTCTTATTTTTATTTATATATACAGGGTGCAGCATAAGTAACGCCCTTTGTTTAATTAAATTAATTAATTAAATTAATTTTAATTAATTAATTAAATTTAACAAAGGGTGTTACTTAAGCCGTACCCTGTATATATATATATTAGTTTATATCATTTTATGTTTGGGTTTTATATTTTTTATTTATCTCTTTATTTGAATTACCTTGAATAAAATTTGTTAATTTAACTAACTACTAATTCTAATGTATTCATAGGCAAGAGTATGTTCAATTTATGTTAGTGTGTTCAAGATTTTGTTTGTGGAATGCTATGTAAAAAGGGTTGGAATTGATGAATTTACATGAAAAGAACTGGAGGAAAAATTTTAAAATAAATGAAAACATTGACTAAAAATGATCAGTCTGAAAAATAAAAAAATTCCAACAGACCAGAAAGTAAGGTGACAACTGTCCCTCCCCCCCCCAGCTTATTGAGGGCATTAAGCCACCCAGATAGCCACCTTTCACCACCTTCTGGTCATAAACACAACCACCTCCTAAAAAGATGAGATGAACTGAAACCCGATATCTTTACAGGAATCATCAGAAAAAATATATAAAGCTTCATGAATTATCTGTGTACCATTTTTAATAAAGTTAGCAGTCTGATGAAACTCATAGGTATACACAGATACCTGTGGGCAGAAATAGATATATAACTGCAAAATGGCCAATTTTTAAGAATTTTTCTTTACCATATATATATATATATATATATATTAGACAAAACGTGACCATTTGGGTCCCCCATTGAGCTCTGAATAGATAATTGGGATTAGAGAAAAGTGAATTAAATAAAATTGCAAAGTTAATTAAATAAATAAATACAACTGGAGAATTTAAGGAAAAAAAATTACATTAAAATCATTTTGTAAGATTTCTAAGGAAGGGAATGTTTGACCTAATTTAAATTTATTAAGAGCCAAGATGTTGAAGCTACTGGCTGGCTGCTTATGAAACTTTACATACAAATATGTTTCACACTCTCCAATCTCCCTCCCTCTACTATCACTGAGAAACTAACAGATATAATGAGGAGGTATTCAAGATATACATAGGGGGAAAGCGATAGGCTGAATGTAAAGTAAGAGAGTCAGTTTTTGACTTGCAAATTACGACTAATTAGAACCAATTAAATTGGATTTTTTTTTCAAATATAACTCAATCCTAAAACTAAGGAATATTTTAGTATGAATTATGTGTCATTAAACTAAAAAGAAAAAATGCTTTTAGAAAATAATCATTGATTCATTCAACTTGAGTGTATGTATATATATATATATATATATATATATATATACTCAAGTTGAGAATAATTGCAATATTGATTTCCACAGTTAACTAACAATATCTTGACTGTAATTAATCAATATCTTGATTAATTCAGTGGAATTAACCCTGAAAATCCTTATGATGAAACTCAAGTAGGTTATTTTATACACACTGTAATACTAAATCTGCACTACTAATGTATTGAGCACTTTATATTTTTGATAACACTGACTTATCCGATTAATACTTGTATCAACCAAATATTGAGATTAACCCAATATTTTTTACTGATAAGTCCTTTTCTTTATTATATATATATATATATATATATATATATATATAAGAGCCGGTTTAGCTCAGTTGGTAGAGTGTTCGGTTAGAAACCTCAAGGTTCTTGGTTCGATGCTGGCCCTCGCCAACTCAGCGTATGAGTAGCACAGGGATCTGTGCGGTAAAGTGAGGAGCTGATGGTAGGTGTGGCGCTCCATCTCAGATGCTAAAACAATCTCCTTGGTCTAGCTCCAGTGAAAAGGGGATAGACTCCCTCACTGCCTGGCTGATACTGACTTTAGGCCACCCCAACGACTTCACTTACTTTATATATATATATATATATATATATATATATATATATATATGAACTAGTAATGTAGAAAGTGTATAGGAAAAGTGTATAATCAATATAAAAACTATGAAGTAAAATAACTATTTGTATGTTTGTTCTTTCTTTGTGTTCTGAAAAGAAACATTAGCCAATCCTTAAAACATCTCTGATTCTTTTCCCCAAAAAAGACACAAATCAAAAACTATTCCAAACTTTTTGTTCAAGTTTCTGGCAACCAAATAAAACACCAATTGACCACATTTTCATATTTGAATTCACTCATCATAAAAGAAGATGTCTCAAAGAAACATTACATATGTTGGGCTAAAGTGACCTCTTGAGTAGACCAAGTATACGTTGGTTGGTTGGGTTTTATGGCATGTCAATCGATTGGGTTATTTTATGCCGAAGATGTTTTTGTTCATTCTTGATGGGTATTCAATTTCTTTTTCAAAACACATTTTTTAAACATGTTTTTCTATTGAACCCATTGATGGGACCCTAACAGATACAACCACCCAGGAGCAATGGTGATGAAGGGATGCTCCACATTTCCAGACCTCAGAACTGGAACCTCACCATCAGATAGAGAGTAACATCATAACCAGGACATTATGACCCTTAGCAACTGCTTTCTGGCACATATATGATAAAAAGGGTTGGAGTTTGCCATAAGGGGAATTGGGTAGGGACAATCATATAGGTGCTAGGGCTTAACATGATCAGCCGATTGATTGGAGGGGAACCAAGTATAGAGATGAACACAATATGGGAACCAATATTTGAAAAGGTTAGATTAAATTTTTTGGAAGTAAATTACTTTAAAAATTAAAATATCCAAGAATAACTGATACTATTCAATTTTACGCTTTGAATTATATAAGAAATACCAATAAACAATATAATTTTTTTTAAATGATTGTGCCACTTCAATGATATCATTATTTAAAAGAGATCATAAATTCTTCAATGCTTTGTTTGCACAACAGTTAAATTATTCAAAATTCGTCTCTCATGTTGACTCATTGCTATGTTCGGATAAACAGAATCTTAACACTTGTAATGGAATGAGAACAATCTACCCCAATGGATTATAAGAAACACCTGTAGAAGCCTACTTCAACCGAAACGTTGTGTATGTGTATTTCACAATAAAGATGAGGACAACAGTTGTACAACGTAGTGTAATGGTTAATGTAGAATGAACATCATACTCACTTTCAAAGGAAGGCTGTGACTAGCATCCAGTCACCAGACAAAAAAAATAGAGTAACCAAATACATTCTGTAGCAACTGAAAGGACGTGTTCAGTATGTATGGATAAAAATATACACACTAAAACCACCAGCCAATCAAAATCCTGGAAATAGACTTGACCATTCCACAAAGTAGAATAGCCCAAGCTGCTAATTAAACCACTTACCATGTCTGGATTCTCAGAAGCAGATTCAAATTGCAACACAGTTGAATACTGAGCATCCTACACAAATCTTCAGTTAGCAAGCTAGTCTTGCAGATCCTTTATTACTGAATAGCAAGTGCCTTCTTCACTGGATGCTTCCTATTTGTGACCTTGTGTTACATCCTACCCAATGGTAAACAGGTTGGGTACATGTTGCGCATTAGGATTGAAGAAAAAGCAGACATTATTGATTGAACTATTGGAAATTTTATCTTAACAAGTGGATATTTTATATAAATGCTATTTTCTCCTATTATCTTCATACTGTCACGCTCAGTCCTGTCGGCTGGGGCTTTAGAATACACCGACTGCACCACTGCAGAGGGGTAAGAACCTCCCAATAGGGCTATCTGGTGGACGTGTGTGGCAACCCGTGATGCTTAAGGACAAAATTCTGGTGGATGAGCAATTCATGACATGCAACACTCCACTTAGACCCTTTCTTAGACTAGATGGGTGGTCGGAGAGCCCCCCCCCCAATCAATCATCTGGTCATGTCAAGCTCTAGCACCTATATAACTGCCCCCGAACATTTTTGCCCTTATGGCAGACCCTAACCCTTTTCATCATATGGGTGCTAGAAGGCAGTGGCTGAGAGTCATCATGTCTGGGAATGACATTAAATTCTATTTGATGGTGTGGTTCCAGTTCTAGAGGTTTAGGGAATGTAGAGCATTCCTTTATCACCATTGCTCTCAGGTCCACTCTGACCCGGAGTGGTAGTACCTGTTAGGGTCCCATCAATGGGTTAAATAGAAATTTGTTTATAAAATTGAGTTTAGAAATTTTCTTTGAAAATATTGCTAAAAATATTTCAAAACTTTGCCGGCATTAAATGACCAACCAAGGTTGATATGCCGTAAAACAAACCAAACCTGTTATGTTACAACACTTGTAAAATCTCTAATATCAAAGGAATATATTAAAAAAATTGGGTGAGGGACATGTCTCACCCAATCACTGCTTCATTCCAAACTGTCTCCACACTCTCACTTACTTTTCCATACTTTGCATCATGATGTCTCTTGACCGATAAGAAAACGCCATGTTGTGTGGTGCTGACTCATCCTAAAAACTTTCCATGCTAAACTACACATAACTGTTACATTCTTGGCCTCCACTCTCCTTATTATGTTACAACACTTGTAAAATCTCTAATACTGACAGAATATATAAAAAAAAAAATTATGAAACATGTTCCCATTCACATGATGATATGATGATGATGACCAAAACCAGCAAAAATATTTATTCAGCCAGAAATGCTATTTTCATCTGGTTGTCATTAAAAACAAAATGGTGGACATTTTTTTTTTGGCTTTTGTTTTTTTTTAACAACCAAAACATTGACTTTTTCCTTTTCCATTTCTCACCCTCAGCTCCAAGAAACCATTTTCACTGGAAGCTTTTCACAACAAATATCAAACCATAGCAACTCTATTCCACTTTCTTTTTTTTTTTTTTCTTCTTTCCATCTTTTTGGTAGATTTTGTGGGTGTTATTTTAGCGCTTTCTTTCTCTTTTTACAAAACATGGAACTCCTTATTATTATTATTTTGGTCTAGTCCAACACCTACATTTATTGACATAAGCCACCCAAAGGATTACAACAAAATTAGTTAGAAACAGACTTACAAAAAAAAAATATCTAATGAAAGAAGAGTAACCGCCTTTAACCAAAATTAAATTCATGACTAAATCATGTTTAGTTTAATTTTAACTAATCTGAATTTTTAACCTGTCTAAATTTTTAACAAATCTGAATGTTTCACAGCACTCTTGAACTTTTACAACCACTTCCCTTTATAGTTTGAATTTTTGAAATGAGGCTTGATGCATATAATTTTGATTTTTGGGACTGTTGTCCTCTTTTTTTATGTCAGATATACATATACAATGTTTCAGCCAACATACTCTCCAGCCTTCTTCATTCCACTTTCTTTTTCTTCTTTCCATCTTTTTGGTAGTTTTTGTGAGTTTTTTTAGTGCTTTATTTCTCTTCTTCAAAGATGGCATTTTCCCCCTAGATCTTAGTCCTATTGGTCTAGTTACCTAGGTTAGATTTTGGTCTAGTCCAACACCTACTTTTGGTCTAGTCCAACACCTACATTTATTGGTCTAGGGTCTAGTCCAACACCTACATTTATTGTCTAGTCCAACACCTACATTTATTGGTCTAGTCCAACACCTACATTATTTTGGTCTAGTCCAACACCTACTATTGGTCTAGTCCAACACCTACATTTATTGGTCTAGTACTAGGTCCAACACCTACATTTATTGGTCTAGTCCAACACCTACATTTATTGGTCTAGTCCAAACACCTACATTTATTGGTCTAGTCCAACACCTACATTTACACCTACATCTATTGGTCTAGTCCAACACCTACATTTATTGGTCTAGTCCAACACCTACCTTCTATTGGTCTAGTCCAACACCTATTGGTCTAGTACATTTATTGGTCTAGTCCAACACCTACATTTATTGGTCTAGTCTATTGGTCTAGTCCAACACCTACATTTATTGGTCTAGTCCAACACCTACATTTATTTGTCTAGTCCAACACCTACATTTATTGACATAAATCTCCAAAGGATTACAAAAAAATATCTAAAGAAAGTAGGGTAACAGCCTTTAACCAAAATTATTGGGTTGGTGCATAATTATTATAGCTTTGCAACAATTTTTTTCAAATTCAGGCACATTCAGCTTTGTTGTTATCGGAGAATTCATGGCGGAGCCACCCAGCCAATTTCCCTACTTTACTGAGTATTTTGAGATAAATGATGGTTGAATGGTCTACATTCAAGTCCTTGGCCAATATTCTCCCTTCATTACACCCAGGTCCACTCTGACCCTCAGTGGTAGTACCTGTTAGGGTCCCATCTATGGGTTAAATAGATAAAAAAATGAGTTTAAAGTAATGACTCTAAAAAATAATGTGTTTAAAAAAAGATTCAATATCCAACAAAGAATGAATAAAACAAAAACTGCTTTAGCATAAAATAGCCCATCAAGGGTTGACATGCCATAAAATCCAACCAATCAATTGCTGAAATACTAAAATGTGAATTGTTAAAGTCCCTTGCACTATTTTCAAGGCAGATTCATTGATTTCACTTATATCTATTATTATACGAATCAATTTTTGTTTCCTAAAGGCTTTTATACTGTTTAGTTTAATTACATGAAAGTCATACTAAAATATTCCTTAGTTATAGGACTGAGTTATGTTTGAAAAAAATTCCATTTTAATTGGTTCTAATTAGTCATAATTTGCAATTAAGTCTCAAACTGACCCATCTCTCACTTGACATTCTGCCTATCACTTTCACTCTCTCTATGTATATCTTGATTACCTCCTAGTTATATATATTAGTTTCTCAGTGAGCATGGAGAGAGATATTGGAGATTTATGAAACGTATTTGTATATTACATTTCATAAACAGCTAGCCTGGGCCAACATCTTGGCTTTTAATGAATTAGGTCAAACATTCCCTTTCTTACAAATCTTACAAAGTGATTTTAATGTTTTTGTTTTTTTCTAATTCTCCGGTCATATTTATTTATCTATTTATTTTTTTATTTAATTTGCTTTGTAAGCTCACTTTTCACTAATCCCAGTTATCTACCTAGAACTCAATGGGTCACGTTTTGTCTAGTGTGTGTGTGTATATACGTGTGTGTGTGTGTGTGTGTGTGAACTTCTCTGCACGAGTAGGACGTGACACAAGGTCAATTTCTTAAGGGGAGCATTGGGAATGTTGGTTACGTGTTACCTCAGCAAAACCAGAGGGTGAAAAGGCTCTCATGTATCATGTACACGGAATGCTTTTGGGCTTAAAGCCCACTTGTCCCTTGGACAGGGGACACAACTGGTGTGTTAGCTCTGAAGGCCGGAGGACCTATGGAAGAACCATGGCAAGTAAAGGAAGTAATCCCTAAAGGAGTTTTTTTAACAGGTTTGAATTAACAGTTTTCCTTCTCCTAGATACTGCTATATCAAGATTAAACAGTCCTGTCGGCTCTACTATTTTCCCATAGCTAGAGGGAGAATAGTTTGATGCATACTTTTCCAAAGAATATTAGCACCATGTGAAATGCAAACAGCCTTGTCCAGGATTTGAACTTGGGTGACCAAATCCATTTCCTATGACCATAAGTATTACACCACATGCCTCCATGTTATTTATCTATATAGAACAGTGTGACTTTTTTCAGGTCCTTTATATTTCTCCCTGTAATTTTTACTAAAAGAGAGTGCAATATCTACATCCTATATAGAACATATAATTTTACTAAAAGAGAGTGCAATATCTACATCCTATATAGAACAGTGTGACTTTTTTCAGGCCCTTTATATTTCTCCCTGTAATTTTTACTAAAAGAGAGTGCAATATCTACATCCTATATAGAACAGTGACTTTTTTCAGGCCCTTTATATTCTCCCTGTAATTTTTACTAAAAGAGAGTGCAATATCTACATCCTATATAGAACAGTGTGACTTTTTTCACATTCTTTATTTTCTCCCTGTAATTTTTACTAAAGAGACAGTGTGACTTTTTTCAGTCCTTTATATTTCTCCCTGTAATTTTTACTAAAAGAGAGTGCAATATCTACATCCTATATAGAACAGTGTGACTTTTTTCACATTCTTTATATATATCTGTACTTTCTGCTAAAATGAGTGTGAAATATCTGCACCTTGTCTTTCAGTCATGGAAATCTAATTAAATATATCTATTAGGTTAAATATTATAAATGTTATGTTATTAAATATGGATCTAATTAAGTAATTTAATACAATAATTTAATAATCTAATTAAATATTTAACAGATGTGTTATTAACAGTTCACAAAACCACTGAGGCCATTTTTTAACAGAATGCTTTGATGCTATTGGGAGATAGATATATCTATTAATAATTTATATAGTTTTGATGAGTGGAAGGAGACAAAAATATATTTCATGTGCAAAAGAAAGATATCTGTGAGCTCTATTCAAAGATATAATAGTCCTGTTCGCTGGGGCTTTGGAATATACCGACTGCATGTTAGTACTATTACTAGTGGCTGTGAGTAGCAATCCTTGATACTTGAAGATGTAATCCTGCTGGCTGAGCAGTCCATGACATGCAACACTTCACTTTGGCTCTTACTTGAGCTAGATGGGTGGTCAAATAGACCCCCTCCATTCAATTGGCTAGTCACATCGAGCCCTAGCACCTATATGATTGTCCTGACTGTATTGTTTTTATGGCTGACCGCTGACCCTTTTTATCACATATGTGCTAGAAGGCGGTGGCTCAGGGTCTTTAGTGTCCTGGGTATGACATTAAATAGTATCTAGTGGTGAGGTTCCAATTCTGGAGCTCTGGGAAGTGTGAAGTACCCATTCATCTCTATATTCAAACCTGTTAAATCAACTTGAGAAATTGACTTTGTGTCACATCTTGTTTGAACAGAGGGGTTGATGAATATATATATATATATATATTATATATATTATATATATATATATAAAGTAAAGTCTTCGAGGTGGCCTAATGTCGGTATCAGCCAGACAACGAGGGAGTCTATCCCTTTTTCACAAGTGCTAGATTGAAAAGATTATTTTGGCATTTGAGGCGGAGTACCACACCTACCATCAGCTCCTCACTTTACTGCACAGATCCCTGTGCTACTCATATGCTGAGTTGGCGAGGGTCAGTATCAAACCTGGAACCTTGCGGTTTCTAGTCAGACACTCTACCAACTGAGCTAAACTGAGCAGGACCTGTGGATATAACACAGTACATTAATTCAATTATTACAATGTTTGATATGTTTAATTAAGATTAATCCAATATTGATTTGTTGCTTTAGTCTCATCTCCCATCCAGCTTTTGCATATTTGTTGAACAGTGTATTCTTTTGTAATAATAATTTGTACTCAATGAATTTTTAAATCAGCAGTGACTGGGTTTTCACTGGAGATCAAGTGACACTAAGTATTTTAAACACTCGAGAACTTAGGTGAATTTAGTAGTGTTGTCATCTAGATGGTTGATATGTAAAAAGTATAATAATTTTTTATTTAACTCTTTCTCACTCTTTTTTCTTTCTATCCTTCTTTTCATCATGTTTGATTGAAACAGATTAGCATTATCAACCCCTCTCTCTATCTTTCCCCTACTCTCTTTCTTTGTTTCTTTGTTATTATATTTTTTCTGTGTAATATGTCCTATTTCTCCCCTTTATTTCTTTATAATAAAAATGGAATAGTCCATTATTTAGCCGAGGTGATAATACTCATAAGAAATAAGAATTCGTCAGATAAGCGACACCAGATAATCAGGATTTCATCTTAGATGATCTCATTTTTAACCAGTGGGTGTTGCAAGATGATAACAGTTTAATGGACAAGAGTATTAATATATAGATCTTCATTCACATATAAGTAAGTAATGCCTATATAAATTCATAGGTTTTCATTGATAACTAAATAGAGAAAGAACTTATAGTTCCATTCATTGATGTTAAGCTCAGTTCCAAACAAACAGAACATATATTCATAATATCTACATGTCAATCCTAATATTTTATTAAAAATTGACCTTATGTTGCATTGTGCTTGGTGGAGGGGTTGTTATATATAAGTTGAAAATGGAAATGAATCTGATGATATGTTGAAAGGATAAATAAATAAAGGAAAGAAAATGTTGAATGGATAAATTGATTTAATATAAGTTTACTAACACTTGTTTCGGCCAGGAGTTTGTTAATGTACACATGTATTCTATTTATTATTATTTTAAATATAAAATGAAATAATAATAAGTAACAGTCACTAAAACATCACTCTTTTCTCCAGCTGTGGAGCGTCCCTCAAATGATTTAAAAAATTCTTTTTTCAAACACTTCAAAATTCTTTTTTCAAAACACTTCAAAATTCTTTTTTCAAACAAAATTTGAACAAAATTATTTTTTTGAACACTTCAAAATTCTCTGTATTTTGACTGTTTTAACTTCAAATATCAAACTGTTATTCTTTGTATGCTTAAATATTTTATAATTTTCTATTATTATTATTATTATTATTTTATTTCATATTTGAAATAATAATAAATAGAATACATGTGTACACGAACAAACTCTTGGTTGAAACACATGTTAGTAATCTCATATTAAATCAATTTTATCCATTCAACATTTTCTTTCCTTTATTTATCCTTTCAATATATATATATATATATATATTATTCAGTGGTACCTTGCCTTACAAGTGCTCCGAGTTATGAACTATCACTTGGTCAATTTTTTTGCTTTGTGTTTTGAGCTAAAATTTGAGATACAAGTGAGCTCAGATATGCTTATGTTAATAAGTTCATTAAAAACATTTAAGTTTCCAAATTTATTACACCCCAAAAAATATTATTGTAGAATCAATATTCCAATTACCATTGAATTGGCAGACAAAGGAAGCAAGCCAGCCGTAACTAAATACAGTTCCTGCATTGCTACAAGCATAGTCAAGATGGTGGATTATTTATCTAATCACCATAATCACACTGAGGTCAACAGCCAATCAGGACTCAAGGAATGGTATCACCCAGATACAATTTTGGAATATTCCTGAGTGCTATATATACTTACTATACCTACCAACTGCTTCATGTACAAATTCAATTGTTCTTAGTTATTATTCAATCCACCAATGTATTAACTCACTTTAACAATTATTAACCGCCCTGTCGGCTGGGGCATTAGAATGCACCGACTGCACCTCTGCAGAAGGGTAAGACTCCCCCAATGGGGCCACCTGTTGGCCGTGTGTGGTGACCCGTGATGCTTAAGGATAGAGCCCAGGTGGATGAGCAGTTCATGACTTGCAATACTCCACTTTGGCCCTATCTTGGGCTAGACGAGCGATCAATCGGCTGGTCACTTCAAACCCTAGCACCTATATGATTGCCCCAACCCTATTGCCCTTATGGCAAGCCCCAACCCCTTTTTATCATATGGGTGCTAGAAGGCGGTGGCTGCGGGTCTACATGTCCTGGGAATGATGTTAAACTCTATCTGATGGTGAGGTTACAGTTCTGGAGGTTTGGGGAATGTGGAGCACCTCTTCATCACCATTGCTCATTGGTCCACTCTGACCCGGAGTGGTAGTACCTGTTAGGGTCCCATCTATGGGTTAAATAGAAAAATGTATTTATAAAAAAATTGTATTATCCATTAAGAATTGATTTATTTCAAAACTTTATCGGCATTAAATGACCCACTGAGGTTGATATGCCGTAAAACAAAACAAACCAAACCAATTAACAATTATTAAAACATTACAGCATATAATTCATTACATTCTATTTTATTATGTTTTTATGCAATTTAGTGATATTTTTCTTATTTAAAAAACAGAAAAAAATTAGGGTTTTTTTTTTTGTGGGGTGGGGTCAGGTCTGAAACATATTAATGGCATTTCAGTTTATTTCAATGGGGAAAATTGATTTGATATATAAGAAAATCAAGTTACAAGTGGAACAAATTAAACTATTAAGTCAAGGTACTACTGTATATTAATTTTTCATAACATCAAAATTCATTGTTCATTTAGAGAAAAAAAAATTACTGTCTGTATTGTAGATAAGGATGAAGATAAAAAAAAATAAAAAAATGAAGTGAATATTTTCCGTGCGTATCATAATTAAGATTATATTTGGGGAAATTGCAGCAGAAATTTCAAAGAATGCAACTAATCAGTTGTCTTCCATTGATTTTCCAACTTTCAGATTAAGCTACAAATCAAAATGGCCGTCTGAAATATTTTTGCTAATAATTTTTGCCAATTTTTTGTTCAAGGTTTGTACGATTATTCGTTTCTTTATCAATAAATTTGATACAGCTGAATATTTTTTTTTTCTAAATTATTTTTGTTAACTTTTGTAAAAGAAAAAAAAATGTTTTACAAATGAGCTTGCAATTAAATACTTAAAAGCAGACCCCCCAACAATAGATATCTTAATCTTAGGTTGATCCAAGAGCGCTGAACTAATTAAATTGACTGGATTTCTTATAAGTTTGGTAGAATCAATTCGATAATAATTTCTTCATTCCAAATTGCAGTTCTATTGCTAATGTTTTCTATTGGTTTGATGGTTGGATTTATGGCATGTCAACCCTTGTTGGGTTATTTTATGCCAAAGATGTTTTGTTTTATTCATTCTTGGGTATTCAATTTTTTTTTAAACTCATAAGATCATGTTACAAATATATTTTCTTTAAATTACAACATGTAAAGTCAATTTATAAAACTATATGAGTTTAAATTCTCATCGAATATGGCAAATATATTTTAAGAAAATGTCAAAACTTTCTTAGCAACAATCAGTACACTTTACTGTTATAAACTAATAAATGTATCCCCTGTGGACCCTTATATTTTTATCCCCCCTGTAAAAATGTTATTCATTTTGAAGTGGTTAGGCTGGTTGGTTGGTTGGTTGGTTGGTTGGTTGTCATATTGTTTTATTCATTCTTGTTAGGTATTTATTTTCTTTTTCAAACCCAATTTTTTAAAACTCATTTTAGTGAATATAGTAACGCCCTTTTCTGGTTGGTTAGTTGGGTGGATTTTATGGCATGTCAACTCTGGTTGGGTTATTTTATACTTAAAAGCAGGCCCCCCCCCAACAATAGACATCTTAATCTTAGGTTCATCTAAGAGTGCTAAACTAATTAAATTGAATAGGTTTCTTATAAGTTTGGTAGAATCAATTCAATAAGTATTTCTTCATTCCAAATCAATTAGGTTCTCCAAGCACCCGTCAAAGTGGAATGTTGCATGTCATGGACTAGTCAGCCACCAGGATTCTGTCCTTAAGCATCTTAGGTTGCCACCCATGGCCAACAGGTGGCCTCATTGAAGGGGAGGATCTTACCTCTTTGCAGAGGTGCAGGTGGTGTATTCTCCAGCCCCAGCTGACAGGTAGAAGATGCAGTTTAGTGTCATACCCAGAACACTGAGTCCAATAAGTATGCATACAAAATTTACCAGGTTCAATCCTGTTCGTAGTGCCATGTAGAATGTGTTGCAAGTTGAATTGTTCTGAAAATCCAGAGTGAATTGGTTTGTGATTTATATATTATATATTCCACTATGTAACTTGGCCAAACTCATTCCCTGGATTCTGATTGGCTGCTGGTTTTAGTATGGATACTTTGTTCCATATATACCCAAAACGAAGCTGTTTGCATTTCACATCATGCTAATACCCTTGGGAAAGGTATGAATCCAAATCTCTCTCAGGCTATGGGTAAATAGTTGGTAGACTGGGCTCTTTAACAATCAAATTTGTTTCAAATAATGCGCAAGCACAATTAAAAACACATTTATGATATTTTCATGTTAGAACATGCAATTGTATAGATTCAAACAAATTCATATTTTCAGTGTAGATTTATGGAGAAATGAAAATGGCCGACCAAAACAGACGGCTTCCTCAAAGTGAAACACACAAGGGGAGATTACTCTCATTTATGTAGCTAATGTTTAGATTATCATCTTTTCTTGGTCTAATAATGGTTAGAACAGCCTTTCTCCTACACATTACATACAGACGCACACATGGACATGTACACACACACACATACACACAGAGTTAATATTATGTTTTCTTGACCTAAAAATGGTTAGAACCCCCCACACAGACACATACATACACACACATACACAGAACGAAAGTTATGTTTTCTTGGCCCAAAATTGGTTAGAACACCCCCTCCCCCACACATTACATCCACACACACACACAGAGACACATGCACACATACACACCCACCGAGAGAGAGAGAGTTACAATTATGTTTTCTTAGCCTAATAATGGTTAGAACACACCCACACTACATTCAGACACACAAACACACAAACACACTCATACATACAT
The DNA here is from genome assembly GCA_023376005.1 of Doryteuthis pealeii. NCBI lineage: Eukaryota > Metazoa > Mollusca > Cephalopoda > Myopsida > Loliginidae > Doryteuthis > Doryteuthis pealeii. The sequence goes on along the minus strand of CM042147.1, from coordinate 30,114,979 downwards.
ACATACATACTCACACACATATACACGCACTCACCCATGCACACTTTACATCTAGACACACACATACACTCATATATCCAGACACACCCAGACATACACACATGCACACTACATCCAGACACACACACACACACACACAGGCATACAGACTTACGCACGCACTCACACACATACCCACAGACAATTTTTAATTCTTGAGATAGATGAATATGGGCAGATGGCATTTTTTGAAGTCTGTGTGATATGTAAGCATCAGCCGAGAGACTGAGGATTTGATCTTTTTTTATATCTTGTTTTAAATTATAAATTTTACAATAAAAAAAAGAAAGAAAAAACGAATTCCTTGCGTTTATTGACGGAGAGAAAGTTTCATGCTGACTTTGTGCATCCTCCATTTTTGATGCATCATTTAACAAAACTGCAAAGGGGAAATAATGGAGGGGAAATAATGGAGGAAAGAAAAAAAAATGGGCGGGGGGGGGAAGAAAAATTTGAAGAAAAAGAGGATGAAAAGCAGAGAGAATGAAGGAAGGAAGAAAAGAAGAATGAAAAGAAAGAAAGAAGTAAGGAAGGACTAGATAATGAAAAAAAAAGGAAAGAAAATGAAAAGAAATAGATGATGAAAAGCAGAGGAAAAGAAGGAAGGGATGAAGAGAGTGAAAGAGAAACTTGGAAAGAAAAAAGATGATGGAGATGAAGAGAGAAATGAATAAAAAGCAAAGGAATGAAAAAAGGGCTGGATAATAAAAATTAAAGTTGAAAAAAAAAGAGAAAGGAAATTCGAAGAAATAGATGATGAAAAGCAGAATAAATAAAGGAAGGAAGAAAAGAAAGGAAGGAAAATGAAAAAAAAGGAGGAAAGAAAATTAAAAGAAAGAGAAAATGGAAAGCAGAATAAATGATGAAAGAAAAAAAAAAAGATGGAATAAAGAGAGTGAGAAGTTGGAAAAAGATGAAAATAAAGAAAAAAGACGATGGAGATGAAAAGAGAAATGAATAAATGAAGAAGGAATAAAAAGCAGAGGGAGGAAAAAAAGAAAGAAAGAAGGGTTGGATAATGAAAAAAAAAAGGAAAGAAAATTAAAAGAGAGGATGAAAAGAAGGAGGAATGAAGAAAGGAGGTAAAGGAAAATTGGAAAAAGAGGAAAATAAAGAAAAAAGATGAAAGAGAAAAGAATAAATGAAAAAGGAAAAAAAACTGAGATAGGAAGTAGAAAGAAAGAAAGAAAACGAAAGAAAGAAGAGCCGGATAATGAAAAAAAATTGAAAAAAAAACGATAGAAAATTAGAAGAAAAAAGATGAAAAGCAGTAAATGAAGGAAGAAAAAAGAAAAAGAAACAGAGAAAGAAAGAAAGAGGTAAGGAAGGGCTGGATAATGAAAGAAATAAAAGGAAAGAAAATTTTTAAAAAGAGAGGATAAAAAGCAGAGTAAATGAAGGGATGAAGAAAAAGAGTGAAAAGGAAACATGGAAAGAGAGAAAAATCAAGAAGAAAGATGATGCAGAGAAAAAAGAAAAGAAGAAAGGAAGAATGAATAAAAAGCAGAGGAATGAAGAAAGAAAGAAAGAAGAAAGAAAGAAAGGACAGGATAATAACAAAAAAAAAGAAGGAAAGAAAATTCGAAGAAATACATAATGAAAATCAGAGTAAATGAATGAAGGAAGAAAAGAAGAAACCAAGGAAAAAAGAAAGAAGGAAAAAGAAAATTGGAAATTAAAAAAAAGATGATGGAGGTGAAAAGAGAAATGAATAAAAAGAAGGAATAAAAAAAGCTAAGGAAGGAAAGAAAGATGAAGAAAGAAAGAAAGAAAGGGTTGTATAATGAAAAGAGAGTGGAAAGACTGAAGAGATCAAGTTAGATGGTGGGTTTGGATGGTTGTGGGACTGGTGAGGAGACATAGAATGATTCGGAGAGGCGCAAGGTCAGTGCAAAGACTTGGCAAGTCAGATCAACTGGCACTAATCAATATCCAAAGGGAATGGGGGGGTAGGGGGTAGGGCGGAAGAAGAAATTCGGTTAGTGGAAGACATTCAACACCATTATAGCAATGAAGAGATATTGCTGAAGATGATGTTCAGTTTATATAGGGATGAAAGAAAATACATAAATTAAAATCCTAAGGTTGATATATTGATGCCTTGGCAATTATACACACACACACAAACACACACACACACATGAGGATGAGCTTCTTTTTCTTTTCCTTTTTTTTTGCAACAGAGAATTTGCACATGTGTGCATATCAATAGGTCTGCAGACTCATGATGAAAAAAAAAAAAGTATTTATTTTACCTGGCAAATATTTATTTTTTCAACATGTTCCTTTCCAATGACAATGCACTTAAACCAATAGTTCCCTATAGATTGAACATTATATAGGCAAAAATGAAGATCAAAATTACACTTAAACCAATACTTTTCTATAGATTAAACATTATACAGTGAAAATCTAAGATCAAAATTTCACTTAAACCAATACCTCTCTGTAGATTGAACATTATATAGTGAAAAACGAAGATCAAATTGTATTTCAAACAAAACTTAATGCACTTAAACCCCCACTTCTCTATAGATTGAACATTATACAGTGAAAATCTAAGATCAAAATTTCACTTAAACCAATACCTCTCTGTAGATTGAACATTATATAGTGAAAAACGAAGATCAAATTGTATTTCAAACAAAACTTAATGCACTTAAACCCCCACTTCTCTATAGATTGAACATTATACAGTGAAAATCTAAGATCAAAATTTCACTTAAACCAATACCTCTCTGTAGATTGAACATTATATAGTGAAAAACGAAGATCAAAATTGTATTTCAAACAAAACTTAATGCACTTAAACCCCACTTCTCTATAGATTGAACATTATACAGTGAAAATCTAAGATCAAAATTTCACTTAAACCAATACCTCTCTGTAGATTGAACATTTATATAGTGAAAAACGAAGATCAAATTGTATTTCAAACAAAACTTAAACCCCCACTTCTCTATAGATTGAACATTATACAGTGAAAATCTAAGATCAAAATTTCAATTAAACCAATACCTCTCTGTAGATTGAACATTATATAGTGAAAAACGAAGATCAAATTGTATTTCAAACAAAACTTAATGCACTTAAACCCCCACTTCTCTATAGATTGAACATTATACAGTGAAAATCTAAGATCAAAATTTCACTTAAACCAATACCTCTCTGTAGATTGAACATTATATAGTGAAAAACGAAGATCAAATTGTATTTCAAACAAAACTTAAACACCCACATCTCTATAGATTGAACATTATACAGTGAAAATCTAAGATCAAAATTTCACTTAAACCAATACCTCTCTGTAGATTGAACATTATATAGTGAAAAACGAAGATCAAATTGTATTTCAAACAAAACTTAATGCACTTAAACCCCCACTTCTCTATAGATTGAACATTATACAGTGAAAATCTAAGATCAAAATTTCACTTAAACCAATACCTCTCTGTAGATTGAACATTATATAGTGAAAAACGAAGATCAAATTGTATTTCAAACAAAACTTAATGCACTTAAACCCCCACATCTCTATAGATTGAACATTATACAGTGAAAATCTAAGATCAAAATTTCACTTAAACCAATACCTCTCTGTAGATTGAACATTATATAGTGAAAAACGAAGATCAAATTGTATTTCAAACAAAACTTAAACCCCCACTTCTCTATAGATTGAACATTATACAGTGAAAATCTAAGATCAAAATTTCACTTAAACCAATACCTCTCTGTAGATTGAACATTATATAGTGAAAAACGAAGATCAAATTGTATTTCAAACAAAACTTAATGCACTTAAACCCCCACTTCTCTATAGATTGAACATTATACAGTGAAAATCTAAGATCAAAATTTCACTTAAACCAATACCTCTCTGTAGATTGAACATTATATAGTGAAAAACGAAGATCAAATTGTATTTCAAAAAAAACTTAATGCACTTAAACCCCACTTCTCTATAGATTGAACATTATACAGTGAAAATCTAAGATCAAAATTTCACTTAAACCAATACCTCTCTGTAGATTGAACATTATATAGTGAAAAACGAAGATCAAATTGTATTTCAAACAAAACTTAATGCACTTAAACCCCCACTTCTCTATAGATTGAACATTATACAGTGAAAATCTAAGATCAAAATTTCACTTAAACCAATACCTCTCTGTAGATTGAACATTATATAGTGAAAAACGAAGATCAAAATTGTATTTCAAACAAAACTTAATGCACTTAAACCCCCACTTCTCTATAGATTGAACATTATACAGTGAAAATCTAAGATCACCATTGCACTTTAACCTTGGTATGGCAACTGGTCTATGTGAAGGAAAATGCTAAATTCAAACCAACCTTGTGTTGCATCCTGCTCATGTGGAGGGGTTGGGTAAATACATATACGATCTTCAGATCAAGAGTGTGAAACTGATGGTCACCAAGCATAGTTGGCTCTACAAGTGGTGCAGCTATACAGTAGTACTGACCCGGCTACAGCTTGTAATTAATTATTGCTTTATTCTATCAGAGAGATCAGATTGCTATCTATATATTAATACTCTTGTTCCTTAATCTTCCAACCATTATCATCTTGCAACACCCTCTGATTAAAAATGACACCATCCAAATCATCCCAGATGAAATTAAAAAACGGAAAACTTGATTATCTGGTGTCGCTTATCCATCAAATTCTTGTTTCATATCAGTGTTGTCACCTCAGGTAAATAATGGACCATTCCGTTTTTATAATAAAGAAGGAAAGGGAAAGAAAAGGACATGAGATACAGAAAGAATATAATAAGACAGAAAGAAAGAAAGAGAGTAGGGGAAACATAGAGAGGGAGTGAGCGCATGGAAGTGATAAGACTAATCTGTTTCAGTCAAACATAATGAAAAGATGAAAAGAAGGAAAGAAAAAAGAGTGAAAAAAAGCTAAATCAAAATTATTATACTTTTTACATATTGAATTATTTTTCAGTAGCTCTTAAGTAAACATATCAAATGTTGTAATACTTAAATCATCATACTGTGGTATATCCACAGGTCCTGAAAGTATGATTGATATCCTGCCAATAACAGTTCATGCTTTGGTCTTTGTTGAGCGCTGATTCAACTAAATATCATTCATAACACCATTGTTGGTCACTGCAAAGGGTTTTCTTCTATTTCTCTGATGGCATTCACTCTGGATCAGTTGAGCTGGCTCCAACCAACTAATTCACCTGTCGGGAATTCATGGAAGGAGTAACAAGGGAATAGGAAATTCACAAGCCCTCCCCAAACCCTGCATGCATATCCCAGTCAGGAGAAGGAGATACCCTTGTTTGCCACAGATTTTCCACAGACGCAGTAACAAGTACACCAAAAGCCATTGATTCCTGACAATGATAGAGACGCCCTTTGGGTTTTTGCCAGAGCACCTTTGGCTGGGTTATGTCCCTAATACCACTGAGTGCCAGACCTGTCCACCTTGGGTAACCCTACCAGAAACTTAAGTTCCTGATGCTACCCGGCCCTGCCACAATGAGGAGGGGTTGGACTTTATAAATAATGTGCTAGATGGCCGTTGAGCAAAGAGCTTCCTCTGCCCTTTTATAGGTCTTGTTTTTTTTGTTCTGTAGGATATCTAGCCACCCTCCTCATCAGACAACATTTGTGGGGTTGCCAGTTTAGTCGCCAATGATCCAACTATGAAACAAGTAGTTGGCTGGTTGGTTGTTTGGGTCATTTTATACCGAAGACATTTTTGTTTTATTCCTTTTTGATTGGTATTCAATTATTTTCAAACACATTTGTTTCTATTTAACCCATAGATGGGACCCTAAAAGGTACTACTACTCCAGGTCAGATTGGACCTGGGAGCGATGGTGATGAAGGGATGCCCCACATTCACCAGCCCTCCAGAACTGTAACCTCACCATCAGATTGAGTTTAACATCATTCCCAGGACATGAAGACTCTCAGCCACCACTTTCTAGCACATATATGATAAAAAGGGTTGGGGCTTGCCATAAGGGCAATAGGGCTGGAACAATCATTTATATATATTTACCAACTCCTCTGCAGGATGTGACACAAGGTCAAGTTCTTACACAGAGTTTAACATGTTTGAATTCAGAGTTTTCCTTCTAGACTGTTTACCTAGCCAAGGTTAAAGAGCCTTGTCTGCCCTACTATTTACCTATAGCTAGAGGGAGAATAGTTGGGTTCATACCTTTCCCAAGGGTATTAGTACTATGTGAAATGCAAACAGCTTCAAGGATTTTAACTGGTTGCCTAACCAAGGTTAAAGAGCCAAGTCTGCCCTACTATTTACCTATAGCTGGAGGGTGAATAGTTGGGTTCATACCTTCCCCAAGGTATTAGCACTATGTGAAATGCAAACAGATTTCGTCAACGAGTCCATTTCCAATGACTCTAAACATTACACCACACGCCTCCATCTATTATTAATAGGTGCTATGGCTTGACGCAATCAGAGGGGGGGGGCTCTCCAAAACAGGTAGTACTGGGTTATATAGTACCAGTATCACATTGAGTGACGTGACACACTAGAGAAATTGAAAATATTCAAAATATTTTAAATTTTCTTTTTGGGTAAACAATGAATCTTATAAAGTATTTGATATGCTATACAATCCTACTAATTTATTTTGTACATTGTTAAAGTATAAAAGTATTTAAAAGTAAAAAGCATTTTATTTCAGTGATGGGTGTTGCCTAGTTTCTTGGCTTTTTTTTTATTGTGATCAAAAATCAACCAATCAGAAGATGGAGATTGGGGTTATCAAGTGTTTAGCTACAAAGGAAGGAATTTTTTGTAAGCAGCTTGAAAACTTGGAAGAATTCATTTTACCTGAAAGGGAATCAGGTTGTTTGAAATCTTTCCTCATGCGTTCAGAATTAAAATAAAAGATATTAAAATCAGTTTAACAATAATAACAATAAAGAAACAACAGTAACTATAATAATATGACTAATTCTCAAGGGTGTGTGTTTCTACGCACACATACATATGTATAAAGTTTTATATATATACTAGCTAAAGTACCCGGTCCATGACCGGACTAAAATGAAATTTGGATCACCAGGGAGTGAGAGAGAAAGTGGAAGACAGTAGTTAGAGAGGGGGTAAGAGGAAAATAATTCTTGAAACTAAAATCATTGAGAATTTGTATATTTCAGGATTTGTATTTTCTGTTTTATAGTTTAAAATTATTTCATATTATTATACAACAAATTGAAAGTATTCGTTTGTATATTTGTTTGTTATTGTTTTAAATTTTTTGTACATGACAACAATTCACATTTAGTTCTTAATTGCATGTTGAGTTTAAAAAGAAGCTGAGAATCGAAAATTTAAATTCTTCGTATTGCAATATCTATTTTTGCTAAAACCTAAGATAGTATTATAGGGACCACCAATTAATCAGTTTAGGCCATCTTGAATAAAACGGAAATATTTTGTTATTATTTATAATTAATTGATTTTTCATAGAATTTAAAAAACTCTTATCGTAACTTGTTTTTAGCTACGTTAATTTTCAGTTGATTTAACAGTGCAAAAATGAAAACGTTGTTTTTCAATCATAATTTTCATTATTTCCGTAGCATAATCTTTACAGATCACTGCCGTCCCTCACAATCCCACTATAACCCCACCACCAGAACCTTTCCTCTCATGAGCCCTCAAATGACTCATCAAATCCACAAAGTTTGATGGAAATATGACATAGGAAGGATGTCCTTCTCGTTCTATCAGATGGATCAAATGATTAAATTTTATGCTTATGCACCACCATATGTCTCTTAAGACTCTTAAAGCTGATTTACAGAAAACTTTTACTCATTATAGCCGGTTTTTTTATATATATTTTTTTATTGTTTAAAATAATAACAACACAGTTTAATAGTTTTTTTTATACACATATAAATACATACACAAATAGACAGTTCTGCTTCTAAAATGAATTGAATAAAAAGGGTGTTTATTCAGTGATATAAACAATTTACTTATATATAAAACAATGTAATTTTATGTAGATATTTATCAGTTCCACACAGTCTGGTCTCACTACAAAGGGAAGAGAAATTCCATTGTTAGAGTAACTCCAAGCATTATTAACCATTTGCTTTCCTAAATACACTCCTATTTTCGTGCTTGGTAATGGATGGGAGGAGATAAAAAGAGAAGAGAGGTCTGTTTTGATGAGGACAATGTTGTATCACTTACTATTCATGGGGGAGTGATAAAAAATAAATGACAAACAAATAAGGATTAACAAACAAGGAAATAAATTATTTTTAATTTTCAAGATGAGTCTTTATAATATCTATTATTTTGGATTTTCGGACTGCTGTCTTCATCTTTATTGCAAAATACATATGCACAAAGTTTCGGCTAATGTACCCTCTTCTTCAGAAAATTGAATACCCAAACAAAATGAATAAAATAAAAAAATGTCTTCAGCATAAAATCAACCAAGGGTTGACATGCTACAAATACAACAGTTTTTTCCAACTGGGGCAGAAGAATACAACAACTGCACCTCTGCAGAAAGGTAAAAAATCCCCCCCCCCAATGAGACCATCTGTTTGTCATGGGTGATGACCCATGATGCTTAAGGACAGAACCCTGGTGGCTGAGCAGTACATGACATGCAACACTCCACTTTGGTCCTCACTTAGGCTAGACGGGCAGTCAAAGGGGCCTCCCCCAGTCAATTGGCTGGTCACATCAAGCCCTAGCACCTATATGATTGTCCCAACCCTATTGCCTCATGGCAAGCCCAAGCCAAATTTATCATATACTAGCTAAAGTACCCGGTCCATGACCGGACTAAAATGAAATTTGGATCACCAGGGAGTGAGAGAGAAAGTGGAAGACAGTAGTTAGAGAGGGGGTAAGAGGAAAATAATTCTTGAAACTAAAATCATTGAGAATTTGTATATTTCAGGATTTGTATTTTCTGTTTTATAGTTTAAAATTATTTCATATTATTATACAACAAATTGAAAGTATTCGTTTGTATATTTGTTTGTTATTGTTTTAATTTTTTGTACATGACAACAATTCACATTTAGTTCTTAATTGCATGTTGAGTTTTAAAAAGAAGCTGAGAATCGAAAATTTAAATTCTTCGTATTGCAATATCTATTTTTGCTAAAACCTAAGATAGTATTATAGGGACCACCAATTAATCAGTTTAGGCCATCTTGAATAAAACGGAAATATTTTTTATTATTTATAATTAATTGTTTTTCATAGAATTAAAAAACTCTTATCGTAACTTGTTTTTAGCTACGTTAATTTTCAGTTGATTTAACAGTGCAAAAATGAAAACGTTGTTTTTCAATCATAATTTTCATTATTTCCGTAAGCTGAAAAAAAGTTAAAAAATCATCAGGAGTTTATTTAATGTTTTTTCTTTCAAATGGAAAAAAAATTTTCAAGAAAATATTAATTTTTCTGCAAGTTTCATAGTGTTAAATATAGGGGGGGGGTAAATTTCACGGTAAAATTGGTGGTACCTAGTATTTTTAAAAACATTGTTTAAAAACGTTTTGGTGGACCTGATTATCTGGACTCCCCCCCCCCATCTATTTTTTTTCCTTCAGTTGATTATTATCGATTACACACCAATCTATCAGATTGAAAAAAAAATTCTTAAAAGTTCCTTATTATTTGAGTATTCACGGGTGCTCATTTCCTCGTATAAGTTTATAGTAAATTGATCCCCCATATCGGAACCGCTTGAACGGAATCCAAATTATTTATTTATTTTCCCATTAAACTAACCCCCCTAACCCTAACCCCTAACCCCCCCCCCCCTCCCAGTTAAAATTAAGTTTTATTACAAAATTTGTATTAATTACAAAACATCAATTTTCATAAAAGTTCAAATGTCACCTATGAAATCTCTATTTAAACATGCCAATTTTTCAGAACTGAAAAGTTGCACTATAAACTCAGCAATGTTTATTGACTTCACAATAAAGAGTAAAATCATAAAACTTAAAATTTAATTTGTAAGGCAAATTATGAGGAATATTTTAAATTGTATTTTGAATAATAATTTAAATGTTGGTTGTTAGTTGTTTTGTTTTATCAACTTTTTGGGTAATTTACTAACGAATCATGTCATTTTGATAAACAAAGCGCTTTCAATTTTTCGTACTTACATATAAAAATTTTTTTAAATGTTCCAATAACTGGATATTGTCGGATAAACTTGAAATAAATTTCGTCTTACAAATAATTGACTACTTATCTCCAGTCGGGCCTTCGACTAAAGATAAAACACCGGATTTTGTCCGTATTAGTAACCTTTGTTTTTTTTGTTTTTTTATCGTGGTTTGAGAAAATAATTAGTTAACGAACCAAAAGAAAAACAGTTTCTAAGGAAATTCGTCAATCTTATTGTTATTTTTAACCCTTTAAAACTCTAACAATAAAAATTAATAAATAAATTAAAGAATTAAAAGTCATTTTATTCGAATGAAAATCTTAGTTTAATTTATACAAATATGTAACCGTACTTACGACGTAAACTGATTTTCATGATACTGTTATTTACGATTAAACTATTTTTTTAAATAATGTAACCGTAAAGCGTACATTTTGATTTTCTACAATTTTTATGCATTACAAAAATTAAAATTAAAATGAGTGTACTGTACAATTTAAGAATATGGACAAACTCGCTGTAAAAAATAATTTAATCTATAAAAACACATACAAATTACATATTCAGAAAGACTAAGAGAATCCGAACTGCCTTATTCGTATTATCGCCTATACGTAGTATTTTTTTTTTAACTCGCTGTAAAAAAAAAATTAATCTATAAAAACACATACAAATTACATATTCAGAAAGACTATTTCATCTTATTACTAAAGATATAAATATTTTAAAGATTAAAATCCTAAATAGGTAAGAGATTCCGATCTGACTATTATAGACTGCACTGCTTGTATCGCAATAATCATAGGCAGCGTGGCTATCCGAAGCCATTTTTTAATTTTTTAACTCGCTGTAAAAAATGATTCAATTAATAAAACCTCACACAAATTACATATTTTGAAAGAGTATTTTCTTATCTTTCTAACGATATAAAAATTATTAAAGACTGGACCATAAATAGGCCATAAATTCGGAGCTGAACGGCTTAGACTGCAAAATTAATTCATTAAAATCAAAACTTTGCTGCTGTTATCGCTTTAACAATAAGCAGGCAGAGACAATATTTTATTATCAGGAGGGGCTGATATACGGACAGTTCCGCAAATTGGGTGATTTTGGATTAATTAATCGATTAAATCCCTTAATCAGTAAAAATCAATAACCAAATTTGGAATTTTTCTTAGTTAGAACGATATCAATGTGTATGCAAGATTTTGAATCTGAGTGACCTCCCGTTTTTTTGTTATACGTCGACACGTACATACCAAAATCTCTGTTTTATATATTAGATGTGCTCCCCAAATTTTCACTACTTGTAATAGCAGTGATAATTTTAAAAACTGCCTTCTTCGAGGATCGATTGAAAAAGAGTGAGATACGTATCTTTTGATTTCTGCTGCCAACAATTGCGAGCCAGTGTGATTGATTGGTTTAAAAAAGGGTATATCAACTAAGGGAGATAACCCACCTACTTTATATATATATATATATATATTTTTAACTTTCATTAAAATTTGTGGTAATAATTTAAAAATTGGTTCAGTGTTTTTTCACTGTTTTTTTTTTTTTGTTTTTCAATACTGAATATATTTTTCTTACCAACATCTTGAAAAATCTCCTCTCTCTCTCTCTCTCTCTCTCTCTCTCTCTCATTTTTTTATCTCTACCAGTCTATTCATCTTTCTTCCTCTCCTCCTCCTCTCTCTCTCTTCCTATTCCAGTTGGTTCTGTATGTATATATGTATATATCTATGTACATATTTGTTTCCATAACCAGTTATCAGTAATTGACAGGGTGCATTCACAAATCTGTGAAGTCTTGCTCGTTCTCTCATCCCAGGTTTCACCATTTAGAGAAAATAGGCAATTCCATTGTCCTCTTTTAGGTACTATATAACAGTTTGGATAAGCTAAGCGCATCAGATTTTTAAAGGAGTATCACTGTGGAGTTATAGTTAGCAATCTCGAAAAATCATTACTGCTGTAATGAGTTTGATTCTCACTTGTGTCCGATACTTTTGGCCTTGTGAATATCAGCAAATACCGATAAAGGTTTTAGACATCTCACTTTGATGTAATGGTTAACAAGAAAGTCTCAACGTCTACACATGGACACACCTGTGGGCAAAGACTTACATTGATCAGCTCTGTGAGGAGACTAGATGTCGGGAGGAGGACTTATTAGGAGTGATGACTGATAGGAACAAATTGAGAGAGAGAGAGAGAGAGAGAGATAGTCATGGGAAACCATGCTGTCAGTGTGACATGATGATGATGATGATGATAACAATGAGAGAGTTTTCAGAAGTAAATATGTCATATTTGATAAAGAGGCTGAAGGTAGTTTAAATAAAATTCTTAGATGGAGACTCTGACATACATTTTGGTCTGTGGCATAAAAGTTCATAGAAAAGAGACAGTGAAACTCTAGTCTAGGTATTTCAATTGTTCATTGCTTTCTTTTACTGAAAAAAGAAAAGAGAAAAAAATGTAAAGCCCATTCTAATAAGATTTTTGTGCAATCAGATTAAAATGGCTCCAACTTAAAATAAATAAAGTACAGTTAAACCCCAGTTATACAAATGCTTCTCCTTGTTGAATAATTGCATTTTTCTTATCTATATATTAATATCCGTGTTCCTAAATTGTATGTCCGTTATTGTCTTGTAACACCCTCTGGTTAGAAATGAGACCATCCAAATCATCCATGATGAAATGCAAAAATGTAAATCCTGATTATCTGCCAAATTCTTATTTCTTATGAGTGTTGTCACCTCAACTAGACAATGGACCATTCTATTTTGTTAGAAAGAATGAAAGGGAAGAAAATGGACATCCTATACAGAAAAATTATAAGAAGAAAGAAAGAAAGAAAGTAGGGGAAAGATAGATATTTCTACACTTTCTTACACAATTGATAGGCTAATTTCCATTATTTAACAATAGACCGCTCAGCCACCACAATCCTGTCCTCTTTAACTTTTGAATTCAAATATTTCTACACATACTTTACATTATGAGATGAATAAGAAGAAAGAAAAAAAAGAATTAACATTTGACTACAGTGAAAATCCTCTAAGTGTGACAAACCAATACAAACCCGAATAGTTGCAAAGTCTACTGCAGAATGACAGGGTATTTATAAAACTCCACAATATCATTCAAATCAAGCAGTCAATCAGAACTCAAGGAATGGAATCACCCAAATCACCCAAATTCATGGATGGATCATTCTTGATTTCTATAAATACCAACTGTCTTGGACATTGCTTGAGTTGCACTTAGCTAGCTGCTGTTATTCAAATCAGCAGTAGACTAAAATCCTCTAAGTGTGACAAATCCATCATTTTTTTTGCCTGGGGTCAAAGAAATAGTCTAGGGCTACCAAATATCTCAACTTTGTATATAAAACTTGGAAGATAAACAAGACAACACATCAGGACTGCTTATCATTACACACTAGGTGTGTGTGTGTGTGTTTTTTTATTTACAGAGATTGACTGAAAAAGGGTTAAGGGACAAGTAACTCACCCCTGGCAAAAAATTATGGCTTTGGCACACTTTGAGGATTTTCACTGCAGTCAAATGTTAATTCTTTTTTTTCTGTCTTCTTCTTATAATGTACAGTATGTGTAGAAATATTTGAATTTCAATGGTTATCACATATACCATTAATATTTCTTCCTGGGGCGTGTGGTGTGTTGGTTATTATGGTTGGAAATAGACAGGGCAAGACAAGTTCAAATCCTGGAGGAGGCTGTTTGTATTTCATATAGTGCTAATATACTAGGAAAAGGTATGAATCCATCTATTCTCCCTCCAGCTATGGGTAAATAGTAGGTCAGATTGGGCTCTTTAAGCTTGGTGAGGCAACCCATCTAAGAGAAAGAAGACTCTGAATTCAAACAAATTAAACTCTGCCTAATGAACTGACCTTGTGTCACATCCTACTTGTGCAGAGGGGTTGGTAAATACATGTATGTGTGTGTGCATGTGTATATGTATATACATATGATATGTTGGTAAATATACATATATATATATCATCAATATTTCTGTAATTAATTCCTATCTTTTTAATTGCCTTCTTTTTTTTTTAAAGTTGATTTTTTAATTATTTGTGTGACCTAATTCTTAGAGAGCTAATTATTTTATCACCTATACCATCAAATACATTGATTGATTAATTAATCATGTTGTAGAATTAGATTCTTTGCTTTCACAGTTATCTCCCATGTTTCTTATTTTGACCACTAAGTGGTGTTCCAAACAGTAAGCATGAAAACTCAAATCTTTCTCTTTAAACAGTTCATTCAAATATGTAACACGTATATTTTGAGTTCTCCTATCTACATGACAGGAGGGCTTCATGCCCCTAAATTTCTTATAACACTTCACACAAGAACTCAATTTCAACATGTAAATCAAAACTCTTTCTTCCTTAACCACAACTTCAGGAACATTCTAATACTATTAGAATGTTCCTGACACTCCCTTCTTTAACTTATCAACAGAAAAATTATCTATATTTTCGGAATTTTTCACATATACAACAATGTATAAACTTTACTAATGCTCTCATAATGGTAATAGAAGAACATTCCCCATAATATACTGATGGGTATTTAACAGAAGGACAAACTGGGCTCTTTAATGTTGGTATGGCAACTGGTCTAGAAGGGAAACTCTAAATTCAAACCAGTTGTGGACCTGGAATGGGATGGGCTCTGCTAGGCTACATGAGAGGTGCCCCCATAATCTAATGAGATTTTTTTTTATTGTGATAAAAAAAAATGCAGATGAAAATTAGGAATGAAATAATTTTGTTCTTCTTTGTTGGTTATAGGTAAATTCAACTTTCTTTCTTTCTTTCTTTCTGCCACTCTTTATAGTTTATTTGTATTTATTTATCTATTTATTTCTATTTGTATTTATCTATCTATTTTCATTTATTTTTATTTTTATTCGTATTTATCTTTATTTATCTATTTATCTGTATTTATATTCATTCATTTATTTGTACTTTTCCCTCTTCTTACAGAATGAAGACCAAAATGCAATTAATAAGGCTGTGGATTCTGTTCAGAAAATTTATGTGAGTCATTTCTCTACTGATTTTTCTTTCTTTTGAAATTAAAAAAAAAAATTCTGGACACAATTATTGGCACTCAGGGAATTTCAGTAAATAATGTAGAATATCTCCTAAAGAAAAAAACAAAACAAAACAAAAAAAAACAGCTTTGGTCTATTGACAACTCATCGTTGATAAAAGATATTTAAAAAAAAAAGCAAATGATAAAACAAGTTTATATAAATTTGGTTATTTTCCGTTTATTTCTGAAGATATAAAAATAATATTGTGGCAATAATGGTGATCAGGCCATATATATATATATATATATATATATATATATATATATCTGATGAGTCTAATTTTCAGTGTATATATTAGATCCGTATATATATGTGTTATAAAGTAGACAAAACGTGACAGGTTGGGTCACCCATTGAGCTCTGGGTAAGTAATTGTGATTAAGGAAAAGTGAATTTGCAAAGCGAATTCAATAAAATAAATAAGTAAATAATACGAGAAAAGAATTTTAAAAAATGAACAAAAACATTAAAATCATTTTTTAAAATGTTCCGTTTGATTTAACATTCCGTTTGATTTAATTTAAATATATTAAAAGCCAAGATGTTAGAACGGCTGACTATTTATGAAACATAACATAGAAATACATTTCATAACTCTCCAATATATCCCTTATATATACTTTTTTTCTACCAGGATAACTCTCTTCATTTAAAAAAATTCTATTCACACCTTTGGTCTTTTGTCTTTTTATTTATACTGTAATTAGGTTCGAAAGTATATAACCCCACCAATATTTTGCACCCCCAAAATAAGGGAGAGGGCATCGTTAAGTGACCTGAAAAAAATCAGAAAGTTTTGAAATAAAATAAGTGAGGCATTATAAAATTTATTCATTGATAAATCAGCTCTGAAAATTTCTTTAAAGTCGGATAATTCCCTGATTTTTGGTAATTTTATTTTCAGTCGGAAGGGGTAAGATTTATTTTGTAAAATACAGATTTTATGCCATCTTTGGCAGTGCCTAGTATAAAATGTATTAAAAATAAATTCCATGTGTAGTATTATTTTGCTTTTCTTTTTTTTACTGATGCTCATTATGTTACTACTTTTTGACTTAAACAAAAAGGTGCATATCATATAAATGCGCCCTGGCCTCCTGCCCTAAAAAACGCTAAGCGGTGCCTACTGAAAATTCGACCCATGCTACTTATGAACTCCCTAGCTGGTTGAAAGTTAATGCGATATGAAAGCAATATTTTATCCCCCCCACTTAGTCTTTTCTCGACAAGTAAATGTAGATATTCCGCCCCCCCTCCCCTATAAATTTTTTTAAAGTGGTTTTAAGGCGTTTTTATCGACATAACTTTTTTTGTGGTTTCAAGGCGTTAAAAGTAAGCCATGCCCAGGTTTTTTTATCGACCAGTAAATGTAAATATTTTGCTCCCCCCCCTTTAAAATAATTTTTTTTTTTTGGTATTTTCATTTTATTTTAATTCAAAACAACTGTCAAAAATTTTAAAATACATACAACCAAATTTCAAAAATAAAGACAATCAATACTTTATTGAACAAAAACAAATAGAAAATATTTACATTTACTTGTCAAGAAAAGACTTGGGGGGGGGGTAAAATATCACTTTCATATTGCATTAACTTTTTGAGAAAAACGCCTTTAAACGGCTAGGGGAGTTAATATGTAGCACAGGTTGGATTTTAGCATTTTTTAGTGCAGGAGGCCAGGATGCATTTATGAAATATGCACCGACAAAAATTCGACCTTAGATAATCGATTTGATTTTAATTTGTTTTTTAAAATGAAAATGAGACAACATTTTGGCAGTCCCTAGAATTAGGGAAAAGAGAGTTTGCAAAGTGAATTAGATTTTTTTTAAATTGTAAGATTTTTAACAAAGGAAATGTTTGACCTAATTTAAATTGAAATGGATCATGGAATTTTATTTACCTACGTTTGTCACTGAATCTTAATATTCAAATAAAGTGAGTAGTTATATGTCTCTATCACAATGACTCTCCCACTCCCTCTTACTCACACAGAGAGACTAATATTTATATTAGGAGGAGATAATCAAAATATACAGAGAGGGTGAAAGTAATATGTAGAATGTGAGTGAGAGACTGGTCAGTTTTTGACTTAATTGCTAATTACGATTAATTAAAACCAATTAAAATTGAATTTTTTTCAAACATAACGTAATACTAAAAGCAAGGTATATTTTAGTATGAATTTTGTGTCATTAAACTAAACAGGAAATAAATCCTTTAAGAAATAAAGTGTTTATCTCAACTTTAGTATAATATATATATATATGGAGTAACAGATTGGGTAAATCCCTTTTTCTTCTTTTTCCTCACGCCTTACCACGCATCTGCCCTCCCTTCCTCTTCTTCCCCTCCCAATTAACTTTTTCAGCATAAAAACAGGCTGTAGTCTCAGTTATCTCAAATAAATCTGATAAAGCTTCGTTACAACCGAGACGACATATCATTTGAATGAAGTTATTTTGTGTTTTATCTGCATTTCCTCAATTTTCAATCCTATATATATAAGTTTATGTAGTGAAGACATGAATCTTTGGTTAAATAGTAGGGCAGATTGGGCTCTTTAACCTTGGTATGGCAACTGGTCTAGGAGAAGGAAAACTCTGGATTAGAACCTGTTAAACTCCACTTTAAAATTAACCTTGTGTCACACCCTGTTCATACGGAGGGGTCGATAAACACACACACACTCACACACACATATGCACATTCAGGCAATGCAATTGTAATTAGTTGATATAATTTAGTTAGTCTGTCTGTTTGTCCACCTGTAGGTGTGTCCAATGATTGGTTGTCTAAGACAAATAGCAAAGGTTCCACAATTATGAACACTTTAACTAATTGGATTATGGGAAGTCGAACTGGATGCGCAAAATGTCAATCCTTATCACCTGGTGTGGTGTGAACATTTCCAAGAAAGAAAATTGATATTGAAGGAAAATATTAAACGAACCCTTCAAGGGGAAAAACGACACATAATTAATTGGACTCTTTTACTGGATAATTTGGATGGATGTTCCTGATGACCAAAGCCCTGTTAGCTGGAGCTTTAGAATACACCAACTGCACCTCTGCAGAGGGGTAAGACTCTCCCAATGGAGCCACCTGTTGGCTGTGGGTAGCAACCTGTGATGCTTAAGGACAGAATCCTGGTGGCTGAGCAGTCCATGACATGCAATACTCCACTTTTGCCTTGACTAAAGCTAGATGGGCAGTCAGAGAGGCCCACTCCAACCAATCGGCTGGTCACATCAAGTCCTAGCACTTATATGATTGTCCCAATCCTATTGCCCTTATGGGAAGCCTCAACCCTTTTTATCATATATGTGCTAGAAGGCAGTGGCTGAGGGTCTACAAGTCCTGGGTATGATGTTAAACTATCTGATGGTGAGGTTCCAGTTCTGGAGGTCTGGAGAATGTGGAGCGTGCCTTCATCACCTTTGCTCCCAGATCCACTCTGACTGAGTGGTAGTACCTATTAGGGTTCCATCTATGGATTAAATAGAAAAAAATGAGTTTAAAAAAGGTCTTCGGCATAAAATGACCCAATGGGTTGACATGCCATAAAACCCAACCAACCAACCAATCATTTGGGTTTGCTGAGAACTAATGGCATCTCTCAAGATGATGAGAATTACTCAGTACAGTGCTTGTCTCCTTTTCAGGTTGCACTTAGTTGCATGCTAACGTGTTTCTCTGAAAATAAAACCTACCTGAAAAATAAGATCTAGTGTGATTTGTCAGGACAAGGCATGTCTTCCTTCTTACCTTCTACTAGTACTACCTTTTCCATTGTCAACAACTAAACTGGCACCCCATCAGGTACACTTTGGTTTGACTGGTGAGGTTGGTGCATGGACACCGAGCATCACTAAAAACAAGAGCTCTCAAAGGGTGGATGAGCTCCAGGGGAACCAAAGGTCATCCACATAGTAGTAGGATTGGGGTAATTAATACTCATATAAATCTCCAGTTGGGGCAGATGGGGCTCCTTAGCCTTGGACAGTAATCCACTTAGACAAGAAAAAGTCTGTTATAAGGCCTCCGCTACATATTGACTATACCTCATTCCAAGGAAAGGCTAGTGGAATAAACCCCCCCCCCCCAAACAAATCCGGAGCTGAAGTCCCTAAGGTGGTGTGATGCTGAACTTTAGCACTATCCAGCAACTCTATCACTACTATTGAAGGAAGTCAGTCAGTCAGTCTACTATTGGTTTGAACAATGTGACTGGCCAAGCACAACTGAACCAGTGTCAAGACAACTGGTACTTATGCGAATTCAGAATAGTCCACTCATGCATTTGGGTGATTCTATTCCCTGAGTTCTGATTGGCTGTATGATCCTCTGAGGCTTCATAAATACTGCCATTTTGCAGTAGTCTTTGCAGCAAACCAGAATCGTATTAGGTTACGATTACTTACTGTCTTGTCTTGCCAATTCGACGGTAATTGGACTTAGTATGATTATTCTACAGCTGCCAAACTGCATTGGGTCTTTTACTTTTCCTTTGCACCACAACCAACAGTGTGAAGAGGGGGTACTTGCTGCTTGGGTGATAGCTCATCCTCCATATCAATACACCTAGGCTATGTGGTTCCAGGTTTTTTTGGACACTATACCATTGTCTCTAGTTGACGGATGGATGCCAACAATGCAATTATTTTTCAGGATGATTTTAATATGAACCCTTCCCTTAAGGTAAGCCCTAGTTGAGAGTGGCAGATAGATGAAAGAAGCATTCTTCCCAATCTTCCCAATCACATCATGCAAAGCAAACACTCATCTTCATCAGTGATCAAGATGATACATGTTTGCTTGTGCTGTTTATCTGTATCCTCAGGAAAAGCTGTAGCTACGCCCACACACACACACAAATTCTAAACTACAATTTTTTTTCTGGTAGAGGTAAATAAGGTCAATTCATAAAGTCATTGGGGTGGCCTAAAGTTGGTATCAGCCAGACAGCAAGGGAGTCTATCCCCTTTTCACTAACGCTAGACCAAGGAGATTGTTTTTGTGTCTGTGGTGGAGCGCCACACCTACCATCAGCTCCTTACTTTACCACACAGATCCTGTGCTACTCATACACTGAGTTGGCGAGGGCCAGTATCAAACTAGTAACTTTGTGGTTTCCAGCCAAATGCTCTACCGACTGATACAATGAATGAATGTAGATCACTTTTCGTAATTTATTTTTATTTTGAAATTTCATAATTTTCTACTTTGTAATGACATTTTTCGATATATGAAAAATAAGATATCTCCCCCCACCAAAAAAATAAGCCCTAGTTGTATTTGTTACGATTTTGTGGCTATTTTTAGGCTTCAAGCGAGAGCACTTTACAGTGGAGATCCCTTGTGTTAAGCAGAGGTTGATCTTTAGTGAAGAAACCGTTTGGTTGTTTCTTGGTGTCCCTTAGTGTTGGGTAGAATCCTTTTGGTTGAGTTGGTTGCAGGTCCGTTCGTCAATATCAAATACGTGCAAATGAATGGCTTTCAAGATCAGTGATTAAATAGTTAACTAACCACGTATTCAAGCTGTTAATTGGCTGGCTTTAATCCACGCACCCACGCAGAGTCTATAAGTTTAAGTGGTGGACCTCAGCACGCCTTATAACACCAAAATATTCCAACAGCATTTCAGGATGAAACTTTATATAAGCCTTGTCTTATTTTTGGGGAAACACGGTATATCCGAAGGAGATTCAAAAATTATTCAGGCTCTTGTTTCATAGAATACACCAGCTGCATCCCTGTAAAGAGGTAAGATCCCACCCCTCCAAATATATAAATCAATGTATACTTACCTGCCCTTTGGAGCCTGTGTCCAGTGGCTTCGGCTAATGAACAGCTAATTTAAAGGGGCAGGGCTGGATTTATTGCCCAGTGCCTGAGGCGCCACAATAGTGGAATGGGATTTAACAGTGAGGTGGCTTTTAAAAAAGAAATTATTAAATGTCATTTTTAATTTAACAAAAAGAAATAACTCACTGCAGCCAAATGTTATCCCCCCCACACACACATACAATGGGGCCACCCATAATGCTTAATGACAGAATCATGGTGGCTGAACAGTCCATGACATGCAACACTCCACTTTGGTTCTTACTGCATCTTGTAGGGAAGTTCCAAATTCTGGAGCTCTGGGAAGTATGGAGTACCCGTTCATCACTATTACTCCCTGGTCCACTCTGACCCGGAATGGTAGTACTTGTTAGGGTCCCATCAATTGGTTAAATAGATCAAAAATGTGTTTAAAAAATTGAGTTTAAAAAAATTAAATACCCAATAAGGATGAATCAAACAAAAGGTGTTCAGCATAAAATAGCCCAACAAGGGTTGACATGCTGTAAAATCCAACCAATCAGATTACAGAGATTGTTGTTGCCACCTTTCCGTCCAATAAGGACGATGGCATAGTGTAAAAAAAAAAGAATAAATAAAAATAAATATATAGATAAATAAAAAATTATCTGCACAAGTGGCTGTGCAGGCCTATCCCTGAGTGACAGTCCTTGGTGCACTGACTGCACACAAACTGTGATGCTTTCTGAAGCTGCTGTTTTTTCTACCTCAATCTGGCTCTCTTTGTTGTCGAGGCAACTCTCCTCTTCACCTCACTCCTCTTCATGCCTTGCTTAACATTAAAGTGCCAGACCCCTTGATTTTCTGCATCTACCTCCCATGTGTTTGTGTCAATGTGGCATATCTTCACGTCTCTCCCGCAGACATTTTTAAAGCGTAGGCGTGGTCTACCTACCGATCAGGAGCCTTTTACTAATTCGCTATACAAAAGATCTTTTGGGATGCGGCCATTTTCTATCCTCCTGACATGCCCAAGCCAGCAAAGGCGCCTCTCACAGAGGATAGAGAACATGCTGTTCATGTTGGTCCAATTACAGAGGTTGTAACAGTCGTTGAATATTAGTGGTGAACCATAATCAATTTAACTCTGTTTAAATCAGCTATGAACAGGAATGTATTTCAAGGGAGAGAACCGCGTAAAAATTAAACTGTACATTATCTCCCTTGAAATAGTGATAAGAATATTCATTCAGCTGTTGCTTAAATTGATAAAATAAACCACTTGGAAGTTGTAGCTGTGACTGGAGAAAAACAGGCCTGCTTTTTGCCTAATCAATATTAATAACTGGGAAGAAGCTGCTTGTCTCAATATAAAATGTTGTACTTCTTAGCTACTTCATAGAATTTTTGAAGATTATAATCACGTTGTTCTTGGGTTTTCCTACATATTGGGACATTATCCACTAAGTTGAATATATTTTTTCCTTATCAATGATGTTGCCAATGATTCTCTGGAGTCAATAATGCTGATAGATTTTTAATTTATTGTATCCTGGAATGCATTTGATTTGAATGAATCCCCAGAAAATTTGATGGGTCCCAACTAAAGGTTCTTAATAAATTGTAGAGTTTTTATCTATGAACAACTAAGGCCATCTAATCCCTACCTTGTACCCCATAGCGTGTAATTCATTTCCAAGAAAATATTGAAATGTTTTTACAGTAAGCTGGAAATGGTGAGGGAAGAATAAAAAACACTGGGATGCATAGATACAATTTTACTGCGTCCTTTTAGATTTTTATGCGTCAGTGACAGAGGACGCATACCTATTAATATCTCTGGCAATGGATGCAACCAAAAACATTTTTTGTACAAAAAGTGAAGGCACAGTTGATCACATTACAGTAACCAGATGGTTCAAGAAATGTTTTTGCATTGCAAGAACCTCAATGATCAAGCAAGATCAAGTTGGCCTAAAACTGTGGATTCTGAGGCCATGCTCCAAGCCATAGAGACAAATCCGCTAAGTAGCATTCACAGTACAGAAACCAGATGGTTCAAGAAATTTTGTTTGGGTTGCAAAACGTCGATGATCAACCTCAACTTAAAACTATGGACTCTGAGTCCATGTTCCAAGCCATAGAGGTAAATCCAGTGATACTGACACTGACATCTCATAATTTCCAGTGTGGTTTCTGTTGTTTTTATTCAAAGCAATGTTTTATTCAAGACAACTATGCTCTGCTACCAAATGTCAAAAGGCAGTTGAATGGCAGTCACTCTAATGGTGGACAATCATCGTATTTGTAGTCTGTTGCCAAATAACTTTCTTCCTCTTTTACCAAAGAGTTCCTTCTACTGAAACAGTCCAAGGGAGATAACTCATAATCTACAGTTTGTTTCCTTCATGATTTTGGTAAAAGCATCTAGAGCTGTTGAATTGTACCTAACATTACCAAAATACTGCAAAATCTTTGACTTCCCCCACCCTGTCTGCTGGGGCATTAGAATACACCGACAGCACCTCTGCAGAAGGGTAAGACTCCCCCAATGGGGCCATCTGTTGGCCATGGAAGGTGACCCGTGATGCTTAAGGATGGAATCCGGGTGGATGAGCAGTCCATGACATGCAACACTCTACTTTGGCCCTTACTTGGGCTAGACAGGCGGTTGAGGAGGCCTCTTCCAATTAATCGGCTGGTCACATCAAGCCCTAGCACCTATATGATTGTCCTAACTCTATTGCCCTTATGGCAAGCCCCAACCCTTTTTATCATATGGGTGCTAGAAGGTGGTGGCTGAGGGTCAACATATCCTGGGTAGGACGTTAAACTATCTGATGGTAAGGTTCCAGTTCTGGAGATTTGGGGAATGTGGAGCACCCCTTGTTCACCTGCTCCCAGGTCCACTCTGACCCAGCGTGGTAGTACCTGTTAGGGTCCCATCTATGAGTTACCATAAATCCTCGAGTATAGTCCGCCCTTAAGTATAATAGGTAGGGGATTTTTAGGGGTCTGTACCTTTGAAAAACCTAAACCTTGTGTATAATACGCAACCCTTCTCTAACTTGAATCAAGGAGGTCTATATAACGTCCTTGGTTTGTAAAAATGTATACGGTAATGTCTGTTATTATTATTGTATATATAACATAATACAAACGTGTAGCTTTTTTGTGCATTTTGTTTGCAGAAAATAAAGAAATAACAGTAATAACGTCAGTGAAAAATAAATATTAAGTAAATTGCCTTTACATATTTATCACGATCAGTTACAAAAGAAAAAACATAACTGAAAGTTTAGGATGATTCTTTTATGACTTCATTGCTTTCAGGTTTAGCTTAAAGTATTTTTGCACCCGACATCACAAAATGCGTCTGAATAAACATTGCCAGACGACAAATAGAGACTCAGACATTGCTTTGAAAATACTTTTCATTTTTAACCTCGTATATAGTACACACTAGGGATTTTGACCTTTAAATTTTGGGAAAAAAATGCGGATTATACTCAAGGATTTATGGTAAATAGAAAAATGTGTTTATAAAAGATATTGAATATCCATTAAGAATTAATTTATTTTAAAACTTTGTCAGCATTAAATGACCCACCGAGGTTGATATGCCATAAAACAAACCAAACCCGAATCTTTGACTTTCCCCTGGTAAAAATATGAAATACAAAACAACAATTTTTGATAAAAATATTTTTATTCTTTTTTGGGTTTGTACGTTTCTCGTCTTTACTAGCAACAAATGAGCAAACAACAAATTTTGACTAATTTAAAAGGATTTGATGATGCCAACATGGAACGAAGAGAAGGCCAGTAACTTTCGCTTTTTTTTTTTTACATTTCTTTTCTTTCTTTTGAATTAAACAAAACAAAAAATGGAATGAGAAATACATGATATTGTTCAATTCTTTCCCTGCAGTTGTCCCAGATAAAATGTTTATAGGAAGACAATGGATTTGAGAATCTGGTTCAGTAACTGGTCTATATATATATATATATGTGTGTGTGTGTGTGTGTGTTTTTAATTAATTATTTCTTTGAGCAAAACAAAAATTTTCACTATACAGAACAACATTGAAAAATTTAAAGTAATATATGTAAGCTTAAAATATATTTTAAAATTAACAAATTTTCTTTAGTAATCGGTATATATATATATATATATATATATATATATAATGTTTTTTTTTCAATTTTTCATTTCTTTGTGGAGCAAAAAAAATTCACTATACAGAGTAAAATTGCAGAATTTACAATAATATATGTAAGCTTAAAGTATATTTTAGTATAAACAAATTTTAAGTAATTTATATATATATATATATATATATATATATATATATATATATATATATAGTATCCAAGTGCCACTTAACTTTTCTGTTGCAGTACCATTAATAAATTGTCCAAAAGTGCTCAATATATTATGAATATAAAGCAATAATAATAGTAGTAATTGTATAGTGGAAATGAGTTATGGGTCTACCATGGTTTCAATCTAAATGATCTCATCAGGACCCTACTTTATACTTGACTAAATTGATGTTAAACTGAGTTAAACAGTTTAACTAAGTAATGACATCAATTTAGTCAACTATAAAGTAGGGTCCTGATGACATTGTTTAGATTGAAACCATGGTAGACCAATAACTTTTCCCCACTATACTATTACTATTATATATATACATATACATACATATATATATATATATATATATATATATATATATATATAATCATTTTTCAATTTTTCATTTTTTTGTTGAACAAAAAAAAATTTACCCTATACAGAACAAAATTTCAAAATTTACAGTTATATATGTAAGCTTAAAATATATCTTAAATTAAAGAAATTTTAAGTTAGAATGTACATACAAATATTAACATAAGTCAAATTTGTCATCATATACAATTTTCTGATTGTTTATTTTAGAAACAAAAAAGAGATCATTATAAGAAGAGAAAAAATACTGTGTCGGCCAAATCAAAAATTTGGGGAAAAAAAAAAGTTTAAAAAGTTAATTTTAGCTAAATGACATTTTTCATCAAAAATCCATAAATTATGTCAAGTTCTGTCATCTGCTTAATCATTTAAAACCGTTTAAAATGATTATTAAAAAATCACTTAGAATTATTAAAATATCATTAAAAATCATTCTTATAGTAAAATATAGTTTCATCATCTGCTTAATCATTAAAATTCATAGAAGATCTTCATTGAAAATTATCAAAATATTAAAGAATCATTTAAAAAATTCTTATAGTAAAATACAATAAAAGTGATTTACCTTGTTACTGCAATAAAATTTTTAAAAACAAAACATTTATATAATTATTTTTTGTGTGAAAATTCTCATCTAACATCTATAAAATATGTCAAGTTTTTTTGTCTGCTTAATCATTAAAAATCATATAATTTTTTTAAAAGATCATTAAAAGATATCAAAATATCCTTAGAAACATCATTAAAAATCATTTTAAAAAATCATCAAAATATATTAAAAAATCATTGAAAATTATAAAAATATCATTAAAATATCATTAAAAAATCTCATAGTAAAACCACAATAAAAGTAATTTACCTTGTTACTGTAATACATTTTTAAAAAAAGATGTATATTTTATTATTTTTTGGATGAAAATGTTCATTTAACATCCATAAATTATGTCAAGTTTTGTTGTCTGTTTGATTAGACATGAACCATTGGGAAAACTCAGTTGTTTCTTTTCTGAGCATTTAGTTTGAGGTAGTAATCATCTGTAGAAACTGCAACAGTAAGCAAGAAACACTAAATAGATACAATAACACTTAGTCAAAATATTTTACTTGAATAGCAAGACAAAGAAAACTCATTGATAATAAATATGCTCACATTCTGTACAATTAGTAGTAAAGTCGGGCAAGTAGCCTATTGTTGATATCAGCCGAGGGAGTCTATCTCCTTTTCAGTAGTGCTCAACCAGGGAGATTGTTTTTGCATCTGAGGAGGAGTGCCACACCTACCATCAACTCTCCACTTTACTGCACAGATACAAGCTGTGCTACTCATGTGCTGAGTTGGTAAGTGCTGGTATCAAAACCTGAACCTTGTGGTTTCTAGGTAGATGCTCTACTAATTGAGCTAAGCCAGCCCTTAAAGTAAAGTTGACAGAGTGGCCTATTGTTGGTATTAGCCAACAGCAAGGGAGTCTATCCCCTTTTCACTATCGCTAAACCAGGGAAATTGTTTTTGCATCTGAGGTGGGGCACCATACCTACCATCAGCTCTGCACTTAACTGCACAGATCCAAGCTGTACACATATGTGCTGAATTGGCAAGGGCTAGTATCAAACCCAGAACCTTGTGGCTCATAGGCAGATGCTCTACTGACTGAGTTAAACTGACCTTATTCAAGTAAAAGCAGTTAATTAAATATAACTTTCAAAATGATCAAAAAAAAAAAGCACTGAAAATTATTTTCACTATAAAAATGCATAAGAAATGATTTTCACGTTATAAAAATGCATAACAAATGATTTTTACTATAAAAATGCATAACAAATGATTTTTACTATAAAAATGCATTGAAAATGATTTTTACTATAAAAATGCATTACAAATTATTTTTACTATAAAAAATATGTACAACATTAGAGCTATAATAATTAAAAGGATCGACTGGCATTGATTTTCAATCAATGAAATTCACTCAATACGAAATAAAATACAAATTGATAACCAGTAATGGAAAAATGACTTTTTAGAAACTACTTATACTAATCCATATCTAAGATACTAACTGGTATCTAATATTTTTGTTTGGGGATCACAGACTGGGGTCCATTAGGGATGAGCAAATTGAGAACTAGGAAGCTGTATATCTGGAGTACTGTAAGCTCCTAGGGGTGATTTTTTATTTTTTTACATTTTTTATATGGCCAAGTTTGGAGCCATTTTCAGACCGTTGAATCTGAACACAGTTTAATGATTATACACACAGAGACATGTACTTATCGTTTACCTTCCAATGTTTCAACCAAATTACTGAACCATTTGTACTTTAATTTATACTATAACATTATAATTTATCATATTATATAATATATTATAATATTATTTTATATAATATTAAATTATAATATGATGAATTTATATCATATTGTTATATAAGACAATAATATATAATAATCTAAATTTATATTAGAATATTGTAGATTTTTATTATATTATATGATATCACATGATGATATTAAAAATTATATCATGATATCATATATTATAATACTTATAGTATATGATATTATAATAATATAAATTTATATTATAATATTGTATGGTATTATAAATTAACATTATTAAAATAATATATTTTATAACAAGAACTGAATAAAATAAGTGTATGTAATAAAAATAAACAAGTAAAATTTTATTGATAGAAATTTAAAGTACAGCCAATAATAACTGTGTATTAGATAATTAACATACAAAAAAGTAGACCAGTACTACAATTAAATATGTTAATTGATTTTTTAAAAAAATAGAAACAAATTTTAAATATTGATTTAATTTTAAAATCTGAAAATTCTTCATTAAAATAAAAATACTAAATGATGATGACATTCTGCAGAGAAAGAAGACAAAAATATTCAAAAAAAAAAAAAAAAAAAAAAAGGGAAGAATAGAAAAGTTCAATTACTTGATTTTTGAAGTTCAGGCAGCAAAAATCCAGTCCAGCTCAAATTGATCTCTCACTCAACTGAAACTTTGCCCGAAACTTCTCTTGATAAATTTCAATTATATGATATTTGAAGTTCAGGCAGGAAAAATCCAGACCAGTTCAAACTCTACTGAAACTTCTCTTAATCAAGTTCAATTATTTTATCTTTGAAATTCAAGTGAGAAAAAATCAGACCAGCGCAAATTGAGCTCTCACTCAACTAAAACTTTGCCTGAAACTTCTCTTGATCAAGTTTAAAGCAAGCATTGCATTCTGTCATTTTTACAAGGAAGACAGTTGTTGTATCAGAGAATACACTCAGCAGCATTCAACGACTAAAAACTACATTTTTGAGTCATTAACCCATTTATGTCATACCAAACAAACACCACTGGTTTACAAGTTAAAAGCCTTTGTTATGAAGTCAATCTAAGATCAATCTTTACGATGTGTGTAAATTGATATCAGATTACATTACCAAGTGATTTAGTGTTTATGATGATGATTTTAATTGAGCCATGATATGGTAGAATCAGATAAATTGGAATCAACCTTCTATGTTCAGTCGGTTGATACCAATTTGATCTGATAGTGTTTGAACCACCTTGATGCAAAGATGATTATCTTTCTACAGGGAAAGTGAGATCATATGATAATGCTTGATCCTTGATCTCTTCAGATCAAGGATCAAGGTAATAGATTAATTCTTTAGTTGATACCAATGTCGGCTATTAATGTTTGTATCATTGGATTTTAATAATAGTTGATTATTAAGTAGAATTAGTAATTGGTAATAATCAATTAATTCTACTTTAACTTTCTTGGTTTTTTCAGTTGATATTCTTTTCTGCTAATTCAATACTTATATAATAGTTAATATTGTTTTGAGCAAAAGGTGCATATTGTATTCGTGCGTCCTGGCCTTCTGCTCTAAAAAAAAAACACTAAGCGGTGCCTGCTGAAAAAGTGAACCGTGCTAGTTATGAACCACTTAGCTGTTTGAAGGTGTTTTTACTGACAAGTTAATGCAATACGAATGCAATATTTTACCCCCCTCCCAAGATTTTTATCAACAACTAATTATAAGTATTTTACCCCCACCTATTTAAAATATTTTTTTAGCAGTTTGAAGGCATTTTTATCAACAAATATATATATTTTTTTTTTACTGGTTTGAAGGCTTTAAAATCAACAAGTTAATGTGATAAGAAAGTGATATTTTACAGCCCCCCGCCAGGTTTTTTTATTGACAAGTAAATATAAATATTTCCCCCTCCCCTTTTAAAATATTTTTTTTTTTTTTTTCAGTATTTTCATTTCATTTTAATTCAAAACAATTAATACGTTAAACAAATACGGTGGTTCATAACTAGCATGTTTGAATTTTTCAGCAGGCACCACTTAGCGGTTTTTAGGGCAGGAGGCCACAAGGCATGAATGCAATATGCACTGAGCAACACTTAGCTCAATTATCAATAGTTTTGAGCCATGATATTAAAAGATCAGAGGGAGGAGACCTTTTTTTTAGCTCAATCATATAAGCTGAGATCAACATACTTATGCTCAACCATCACCTGACCAGTAATTCATCATTCAAAGATCAAGTAAAACTGGATCAACACTTAGCTCAATTTAGTTCAAGTAAGTTGGGATCAACTTCTTTAGTTCAATCGGTTGATTCCAATTTACTCAAAGTTTAATTCTTTGTGAACAGCTCTGTTTTTTTTGTTCCAGACCCCACTTTACATCTAGAAATGTGAAATTTTGATAATTTCACCCAAGAACAAAAACTTATCTCAGCTGTATATGGTGGTTCTTATATTATTTAACAGCTGACATGAACAAGATCCATTAAATATCCCAACTTGTCACACAAGGGTTTTAGATTCATTTTCATACCACACGCCAAAGATAGGACGAGTGTTAATATTCTCTCTCCTCTGGTAATTTAAAAAAAGGATTTTAAGGTGATAATTCATTCCCAAAGAATTTCCAAGAAGAAATTCTTTGAAGAAGAATGGTACCGACCAAAATGTTCAACCAGTTGTTACTGCTGTTGGATGACAGGGTGGGATTTTTTTTTTCTTTTATTAATTCTTTCTTTTTATTTTTTTTTAATTTTTTAAAATTCTTTTTGTCAGTGTTCAAGATGCTATCATATTGCAAAATAATATCTTTGATAACTTTTATAACAATTTTAAAGAAAACATAAAGGCCAATGTTCAAGAATTACTATATTGAAAAATAACTTTTCAATTATGCTACATAATAGTTCTCACTTAACTAAAACTTTGTCTCAAACTTCTCTTGATTAAGTTCAATTACTTGATCTTTGAAAAAAAATCAGTCCAGCTTAAATTGAGCTGTCATTCAACTAAAATTCTACCGACTGAACTAAACCGAAGATTGTTGGGGTGGCCTAAAGTCAGTAACAGCCAGACAGTGAAGGAGTCTATCCCCTTTTCACAAGCACTAGACAAAGGAGGTTGTTTTGGCATTTGAGGTGGAGCGCCACATCTACCATCAGCTCCTAACTTTACTGCACAGATCCCTGTGCTAACTGAGTTGAACACTGAGTTGGCTAGAGCAGGTATCGACTGAGCTAAACCAAAGATTGTAATAGTGTATTGTATTTATTCACATATACCAATCTCATCTTGACTTTCAAAATGAATGCTTGCCAAAATATCGTTATGAGCCTTTCCTCTAAATACATTTTTTTTTTTTTTTCTCTGAATTTTTGAGATGAGGCCTGATAATTTGGATTATTCGGACTATTGTCCTCATCTTTGTTATCTGTATAACATTTTGGCCGATGTTCCCTCCAACATTCTTCATTTTTTTATTTTTACTCCTATCACTCTAAACACATCCATCATTGTTTATACAATAATTTCTTCTATTCGTCAGAACAATACCAAAATTGTCCTGACGAAGGTTTAACATAAACTGAAACGTTTAAACATTGACTTTACCATAAAAAATAAATTCATCTTTTTTGGGAATTCCTTATTTTTCTATTCTCTACGTGATTGTTCATTATCAAAATAAAATGAATGACTGTTTTCAGCAAAATTCAATCGGCTTCAGACAGATTAACAGCATGATTTTCAGGGGTCATCCCCCAGGCAATGCCGATGGGATCCACGCATTTTTTTTTACATGCACTTTGGTTAGTGCATGGCTTCCCACATTAAAAGGACCTGGTGGGAGGTCTTAGTAAATACCATAGAATAAAAATAAGATTAAAAAATCAGATCCAAGAATTTTTTTTAATTCAGAAAAAAAAAAAAAAAAAATTAAAAAAAAAAAAAAAAGGTTGCAATATAGAAATCATTGAACATTGACCTTTCCTAACAAATTGGATAAGTTTTTATCATCCAAATGGAAAAATAGCTTTATTTATTTATTTATTAATTTTTTTAGATATTTTTTTAACATAATTCAACTTCAACAATTCAAAAACAATTTTTAAACTCAACACTGTCACCGGCTTGCAGGAAAGCGCTAAGATTAGGACTAAACAATAACCTCTTTAAATTTTGAAGAACAATATGTAAATAGATATATATATATGTATATATGGGAGTAAAATAGGGAATTAAATTTGAGAGTATGGAGAAAATAGAATAACATGAAGTATTCCATAAGAAGAGTTTTATTCTTGATGGTGAAGTTAACGTTATAACCTTTTTGTTTTTTGTAACCTTCATCAGGTAGGTGAAATGTTGTGTTGTGGATGAAAATTTTCAAGTCTTGATGAAGATTACAAAAACTGAAACGTTATAACGTCAACTTCACCATCAAGAATAAAACTCATCTTTTGGAATACTTTATGTTTTTTCTAATATTCTACATAGATATATATCACAACCTGTTTTTGTTATTTGTATATTGATTTTTTTGGATTTTCTTTTTCTTTTCTTTTCTATCAACCAAGAACACTAAGTCTTTATTTTTATACTAAAAGATTTGTTTCTTGAAAAATCCATTAAAATCCATCCCACTTAATAACTATTCTCACTTTCAAAGGGGTGAAAAAAAAAATGTAATAAAAACTTAACTCTTTGCCTACCAAATTTCCCCTACCCCACAGCTGTACCAAATTTCATTCACCTGGTTCCCTATTGTGAAAGGATCAAGTACCAATCTCAGGGTTGGTTCACAGACAAAACAAAAGATGGTAGGGGGTGTTCACGGAGTGATTTTTCAGTGTGAACAAGTGACACGTGTACGAGTGCCACTGCTAGAGGATTACGATAGGATCGCAGTAGTGGGAGAGCTGCTGTGAGCTACTTAAAGTAGGAAAAGAGTTAATAAGTATTTTGATTCTTTAGTTACTTATCTGTAAAAAGAGGTGTGAATGTCATAACTTCAAATATGTGGGCTTATGTGTACATAAAAACAAAAAATATGCAAAAATGGAAAATTCATACATTATTTTGGCATTCAAAATGATATGTATATCCAGACAGCATCGTTAGGTGTAATAGTTAGCAAGCTAGTCTCGCAGATCCATTACTACTGAATAGTGTGTTTGATCCTCACTGGGTGCCCCTTACTTATGTCAAATCCTACCCATAGGATAATTTTTTTTTTGTTTTGTTAGAAATACTCCTAGACTGAGCTGTGGTTTAACTCTTTGCCAACCAAATTTCTTTCTATTTTTTACCTGTACTAACAAATGTATGCACCTCCTGAGAACAAGTATTTAATTTTTAATGTAATAAAATGTTATATTGAATTAAAAAGACTAACAAAACAAAATAAGAATGAATATAAAAATATTACACTTATTTTAATTTATTTTAATTGATTTCTAAATGAATTATATATCTATAATTCATTTTATTCTCAAGCATATTAAAAGTTATTTTAATTGGTTTCTATATAAAATTATATATAGGATTGCTTTTAATATGGTTGAGAATAACATATTAGTATTAGAAATCAATAACAGCAAATCATTATATTTAAATATTTAAACCCAGTTTTATTAAAATCATTATGCAAATTATTCCCATCATATACAATGTAAATCTTTATTAGAGATATATATCACATATTCCAGGATTATAAATGCATTAATAATATGGGCAGTTTTGTGGCAAATATAACTCATCTAGACTTTTAATGACTATTTCATAATCATTGAGAACATACTTAAATAACTAATGAAATTGTGATGTCAGTGATGAGAGACAGACAGACAGTTACATAATCTCCATTATAATAGTGAACTTTGAAATATCCCAACATACTATCTATTCACCTCAGAACTCTTCCTATCATTATTGTAATCTGAGTCCTTCTGTTTGATTATAATGAACTATCAGTTTTTGTACTTTGAATGAGTATGGAGTGTGGTATGCGTAATAACAGAAAATGGTGGGAAAGCCACTGTGAGTGGTTTAAAGTAGGCAAAGTGTTAAAGTATGCTTCAGTGTCAGATGCAACTTTAGTCCACATTATTTTTAAAAAGATGTTGATCTTATGCAAATGCTGCACACCCCACATGAAAGTGCCTCTTCTTTAATATAACCGACCCTAAAATTTAAAAATAGATAAAAAATACTATTACTTCTAAAACATTAAAAAAACAGAATTTTTTTTAGAAATATCAGTGAATAAAAAAATTCCCTTATAAACAAACTTGTGCAATAAACTTTTCAATACCAATAACATTTTTTGAATAAACAAACCAGAGCTTTTTTGTACAAATGAATGAATGAAATTGTGGTGAGCTGGAAGTTTACGCTTTGAAAGCAGAAATAAAATGACGAAAATAAGAAGTCTGCACATAGGATCAGTGCAGCTAGTAAGAAAGGGTAATGCTCAAGTAATCAAGTGAAGTAACTTTTAGAGAGAGAAAGATATAGCTTGTAATACCTTCAGTGGTAGGCAAATATTTTAGAGTCAAGTGATATGGACTGATTAGGCATAATTTTATCTTCTCTACTTTGAAAACCATCGCTTTTTTTATATCACTCCCTAGGATCAAATTCGGTCTTTTTTTTTTAACTTCTTTTTTTTAGGCGTGAACGCTTTTCATTAGTTGAAAATTATCATTTTTAATATTTCTATTTTTTTCTTTCTACCTGCACTGATCCTATGTGCAGACTTCGTATTTTCTTCATTTTATTTCTGCTTTCAAAGCATTAAATTCTGGCTCACCACAAAATAAAAAAAACAATTACTATTAATATTTGTGGTTGCCTACGAATTATGACTGTATTATTACTAAAATTCAAATAACGGTATGGTAAATGGAAAGTTACCATTATAACTATTATAAGAAGTGATTGACAAGCAGTTCACCTTTCACTGACCTAGCTGTTGATTTTTCATTGGCTGAAAGCATGTGAAGGTAACTGAGTTAGAATTTTGGCAGTCAGTCGGTTTGCAAATATTTGGTTGATTTCTTTTAACATTTCAACACCTGATAGGTTTGTCCTAGTTAAGACATTAAATTACATCTACTTGTGAAGTTCAAATTCTTGAGCTCTGGGGAATGTGGAGTAGCCTTTTATTGACATTACTCCCAGACCCACTCAGACTGGCAGTACCTGTTAAGGTCCTATGAGTCAAATAGAGCTTTGGGATTGGGTACTTCGTGTCCTAGTCTAGTGAAGAGGTCTAAATTCTGGAGCACTGGGGAGTAAGGAGTACCTCTTTCATTGACTCTGACCCAGAATGGTAGTACCTGTTAGGATGCTATCTATTGATCAAACAGAGCTTTGGTTTCTTAGTGTCCTAGGTATGATGCTAAACTGCATTGCGTGAGGAGGTTCCAATTCTCAAACTCTAGAGAGTGTGGAGTACCCCTTCATTGCCATTATTTTAAGGTCCACTTTGACCTGGAGTGGTAGTACCTGTTAGTGTCCCATCTATGGGTTAAATAGATTTTAAAAATATCATTTTTTTTTAACTTTAACTTTTAACTTAACTAATAAAGTAATTTTAGAATTTAATAAAGATATACAGCTCATTCAACTATGGCATATGGAAATCTAATAGATTGCAATTGAGTTATCAGAATAATAATTAATTAGAATAATCATGTTTATTTTGTTATTGTCTAAAAAGACTACAATTGTACCAGGTACTCATTTGGTTACCTCATTTTATTAATAACCTCTTTCCTCTAGAGCAGTGGTTCCCAACCATTTTAGTACCATGCCCCACTTTTTTTATAACAAATTTTTTCATGCCCCCCACCCGTTAATTGTTTAGTATGATATAACAATATCAGTTTTGAAGAAGTATAACATAAAAAATTGTATCTTTCAAATAAAACTAAAGGGTTTAACTTCAAATTTAATCAAATAAAATCCATATTTATAATGTGAATAATTGCGGGGGAGTAACAGATGAAGAACTGAAAAGTTAAACAAGTCAGAAGCCATGCATCTTTGCAACACCGCGCTTTATAGGTTTTAAAAAATTGAATGGCCAACAAAAATGAATAAAACAAAAAAAGAAAATGATGCAAAATAAAGAGTTTATAGGATTCTGATATTTTTTGAATTGTGCAAAAATAAATCCACAAAATAAAAAAAAGAAAGAAAGAAAATAAAAATAAAAAGTCAACAATAAAATAAATAAATAAACCAGAGTTTTTGGCAACTTTATTCATTATAATTTCTTCTTTAAATTAAATATTCTTACCGTGTCTTTAAATGATAGCATTTTTTATGGTACAGTACTTTTTAGATAATAACATAATGACACCACAAAATGTTATTAAGAACCTATCAATTGCATCATCTTTTTATATATTACTCTATCAAGTTGAGATGTAAAAAAAAAACATTAAAGTAAAGTTGGCGCAGTGGCCTGTTGTCAGTATCAACCATACAGCAAGGGAGTCTATCCCCTTTTCGCTAGCACTAGACCAGTGAGATTATTTTTGCTGAGATGGAGTGCCACACCTATGGTCAACTCCCCACCTTACTACACAGGTTAGATTACCCAATCTGTGCTACTCATTAGCTGAGTTGGCAGGGGCTGGTATCAAACCAGAAACCTTGTAAGTCCTAGGTGGGTGCACTACTGACTGAGCTAAACCAGCCCCTTAAGTTGTTGAGATGTATATAAAAAGTAAAAATCAGTATCAGCCAGACAGCAAGGGAGTCTTTTCACTAGCACTAGACCAAGGAGATTGTTTTGGCATTTGAGGTGGAGCGCCATACGTAACATCAGTTCCTCACTTTACTGCACAGATCACTGTTCTACTCATACGCTGAGTTGGCGAGGGCCGGTATCGAACCCGGAACCTTGTGGTTCCTAGTCAGACGCTCTACTGATTGAGCTAAATCGGCCCTAAAATTATTCTTTTTAAGTAGAAAATGTATCATTAAAAGCTTTTTAAAAAAGTAAATAAAAAGAAATAAAAATGATTTTAATTATAAATGTAAGCAAAAAAAAAGCTGTACTTTTAGCTTTTGTTATCTTAAAAATGATATATTAATGAATATATATTCAGTTAAGAATTTATGAAAAAAGAAAAAAATTTCTCTCAAAATATTCTTTTTAAGGGGGAGAAAACAATTAAATATTAAATTAGAGATGATAACAGTCAACTGAAAATTTTTAAAAAATCTAATTTAACATATAACCTAAATTTACATCTAAACCAGAAACGATAGAATTGGCTACAATAAATATTCTAACCATTTCTCAACAGAATATTACAAAGATAAAGATATCTGTTTAATCCTAATTTGTTTTGATTATTCAATTTCCTAATATTTTATTTCACATCAGTCAAAATAGAAAAATTTTACCAAAAAAAGATTTCTCTTAAAAAAAAAAAAATCCCCACCCCCACTTAAAAATAATTTTTTTGAGCAAAATTTTTTCATAAATTCTTAACTAAATAATTTAGAAGCATACGCGAAAACTTATACCAAATATTCATAATAACAATGAATATATACAGTATATATAATAAAATAGGGAAAAAAAAGATTATTTAAGAGAAAATTTATTAAATGGAAAGAAACATTACTATCATTTCATCTACTATTTTTCTAGTAGTGAAGGGCCAACTGTATGTGCCTTTCTCTCTACTAAATATAGTGGACTAATCAACACTTGACTAGACAAGGAAAAATAAGTAGGTTATCTCCCTTGTTTTGATAACTGAATTTCTTTGTATAGATTTTTCTCTTTTTTTTTTTTTTATCTATTTGATTTTTTTTTTCTTCCAATTTAAAAAAAAAAAATTTTTAACACT
This sequence comes from Doryteuthis pealeii, assembly GCA_023376005.1. Lineage (NCBI taxonomy): Eukaryota > Metazoa > Mollusca > Cephalopoda > Myopsida > Loliginidae > Doryteuthis > Doryteuthis pealeii. The sequence goes on along the minus strand of CM042147.1, from coordinate 30,076,842 downwards.
TTTTTTGTTTTTAGTAGGGCTGCCTGAAGAATTAATGACACACATTCAGTAGTTTGTATGGTGACCCTAGGAAATTCAGCAGTAAGTTATAAAATGATTACCCCCTCAAAAAAATTTTTTTTTTATTTAAAAAAGAGAGAGAAAAATGAAATCAGAAGTGAACATCATTGACCCCAGGAAAAATTTAAGTTATTTCATTTTTTTTTTAACATGCCTATGAAAAATAAGGTGAAACCGGGAGAAGGACAGGCTAAGAGCCCTAAGGTAGAATTGGCCAGTCCTCACTTGCCTGTTAGCTGCTAGGCAGAAAGAACATAGTAGTACCCTTCCAGACAGACAATGACGAAGGACTACCATAGAAGAATCCTAAAACAAAACTGTGACCCCTAATCTTTACCCCACCAGATATTCAACACTAAATGTTTAATGTAAATTTAAACTTATTTACCTTGTAAGATTATTTTGACTGCTAAAAGAACATGTTTTAGCAACCTTTAATTCATACAATATTAATGTCTTTGAAAATATCTTTTGCCTTGTGTTTTTTTTTCTTCCCTTTCTTATGGGGAATTGTTAATAATTTCCCATGAGCCTTAACATTCCTAAAGGTCTTTCAAAATGGAGAGGCTTGAAATTACTTACAACAACTGGAGTCAAAATTCATGTTCACTTTTGGTTTTAATTTTTCTTTTTTCTTTAATTTAAAAGGGGGAGTTATGTTTTCATTGAAAAGTTTATTATTTGGCTTTCTTTTTTTTTTTTTGTTTTTATAATTTTTTTTTTCGTTTTGAGTATTTAAAAATTTTAGTCTTTATTTACTACAATACGTAAACTTTTACTTTTTTTTTTTTTTTTTTTTTTTTTTTTTAATCTTTAAATTCTCAGATTCAAACCGAGTATTTTACAATTTTTTTTTGTTCAGTTGAAACTGTTTTTTCGGTTTAACAATATTGCAGCAGCAGTTTCATGACCCAATGTTTTTTTTGGGAAGGAAATGGTAACAGCAATTATTAAGCATGTCAGATAGAATCTCATAAAATTAAAAGAACTGTTTTTGAAAAATGAAGTAATATCTATTAAAAGATATGAAGAAACACATTTTGGGAAAAATCCGATAAAATGTGAAAATATAAATGGAAAAGGTGGATAAACCAACACAAATGATCAATTTGATTCATGGATAAAACTTAATATTTCGTCTTTATTTCATCAAAGACTTCATCAGAAATGAATCAACATATCACAAATTTGAAAACATTGACAATGAGGAAAAGATAAAAATAAAAGGGGGGGGTGAAAATGAAAGAAAAAGAGAAAAATGTCTGGGTATCATTTTTAGTAGAAAACTGGGTTAAGTTAAAGAAAGAAGAAATATTGTATACAATAAGAAAAGGAAAAAAGAAAAATGGGGGAAAGAAAAAGGGAACAAAAATAGAGTGAAAAAAAGAGGGAAAAGGATTAAATGAGAAAAAATGGCGGATGTCTTTTCTCATTCCTTCCTTTTCCTTCTTTCTTTCATTCACTTTTCGTTCATTTTTCTTTTCTCCCCGCCCCCTTTATTTTTTATATATGTTCCTAATTGTCTACATTTTCAAATTTGTAGTTTGTCAATTCAGTCTTTGATGAAAATAAATACAAAATATTAAGTTTCACAAATGAATTGAACTGATCGTTTGTGTTTGGTCTATATATCTACCTTTTGCTATTTATGATCTCACATTAATAGATATGCGTAAAACAAACCAATAAAAGGGGGGGGGTAGGGATAAATTATTTGCTTATTACCATCTCTATTAGCACATTGCAGATTTATACACACATACACCCTACCCACAACAATATCTTACTCTTAAGCAAGTCTTATTATTATTATCATTATAATCATCAATTAGCAGTTAAAATTGCATTGAATAGCTATCAGATGACTTTCATAGCAATAGTAATAATAGCAGTAGCGGCATTATGATTGTTGCAGCATTCTGATTGGCTGAAAAATACTGGCCAATAAAGAAAAAGATAATATAAAAATGCCTCACTGGACCAATGAGAATTATCGATGAGAGACAGCATAATACTAATAATAATAATAATAATTAAAAAAAAAATTTAGAAAAAAAAATGCTGCCTTTATTTATTGGTAGATTATTTTTTGCTTATGAGACAGGGGAGTGGGCCTGTGGTATGCGTCTTGAATCTATCGAACCCTCTCGTGACGATGCTGGATAACGCATTGATGACCGAGACAGTGAACTCTCACGAGACGTCTCCCCAACATCTCGGGTTCTCTTGCGCCCCCTCCGGAAGAGTTTCTTTAAGCTTCCACCCAGAGAGGAGGATTTCTTGATGGGGGGCACCTCAAGAGTGATCCCGTTGATGTCCTCTGAAATGAGAGAGTAAAACAGACATTTCAATACAAATAACATTTTTTTTTTTAAGAATACAGGGTGTGTATGTATGTATATATATATATATATATATATATATGTATATATATATATATATATATATATATATACCAACCCCTCTGTACAAGCAGGATATAACACAAGGTCAATTTCTTAAGTGGAGTTTAACTGGTTTAAATTCAGAGTTTTCCTTCTCCTAGACTGGTTACCTAGACAAGGTTAAAAAGCCCAGTCTTCCCTACTAAATGGTTGGTTGAATTTACAGTATGTCAACCGATTGGGTCAGTTTATGCTGAAGACATTCTGGATGGGTACTAAATTCTTTTTTAAAACTAATGTTTTTCTGTTTAACCCATAGATGGGACCCTAACAGGTACTACCACTCAGAGCCAGAGTGGACCTGGGAGTAATGGAGATGAAGAGGTATTCCACATTCCCCGAGCTCCAGAATTGGAACTTCACCATCAGATAGTTTAACATCATACCCAGAACAACTCATAGTTGGAGAGAGGGTAGTTGGATGGATACCTTTCCCAAGGGTATTAGCACTATGTGAAATGCAAACATTTGGATTCAGATCAACAAGTCTATTTCCTATGACTCTAACCATTACACTATGTGCCTCCAACTATGGGTAAATAGTAGGGCAGATTGGGCTCTTTAACCTTGGTATGCCAACCAGTCTTGGTGAAAACTCTGAATTCAAACTCCGCTTAAAAAATTGACCTTGTGTCACATCCTGCTCATGTGGAGGGGTTGGGTAAATACATATTTTAATAAGGCATTATGAATACCTCACCTCTAAATTCAAAACCTGAGTAGTAGTGTTATGAAAAAAAAATAGTAAGACATTAGTTAGATGGAGCTACCATTGCCATTTGCCCAAGTTCACTTGCCCCCCCCCCACAGGTGACAGTTGAAAAGGTGTGTGTGGGGTGGTTATTTCTGCCACACCCTATAGAATCCAGAGTGTCATATTTTTGTCAATTCAGTTCTTCATAGTAATTGTTCATAGAGAAAGCCATCTTAGATTTTCTTGGGAATATCAACCTGTCTAGGGTTATTTTATGCCTAGACATTAAACTCATTGTTCATTATACATTCTTTTTTTGCACATGGTTCGAATATGAATATTTTTTAAACAGATTTATTTGACCCATAGATTAAATCTTAACATGTCAATAGATCTGGAGTAATAGCAATGAAGGGGGACTCCAAACTCCTAAGATCTTTACAACTGAAGTTTCACCATCAGATGCAGTTTAATGTTATAGCCAGGATACCTTTTCTTTAATACTCTGCAAGTTATAAATTGAGCATATTTTAACCCCTTCAAATATATATATATATATATATATATATGTGTGTGTGTGTAAGTTGAAAAATGGAAATGAATCCGACAATATGTTGAAAGGATAAATAAATCAAGGAAAGAAAATGTTGAATGGATAAAATAAATTTAATGAATTACCAACACATGTTTCAGTCAGGAGTTTATTCATGTACACATTGTATTCTATTTATTATTAATATAAAATAAAACAATAATTATAGGTCATTAATCATCTTAACAACAGCAACCTTGAGCACCTTTTTGATTTCCATGTTTCTAACACACGTGGGCATGCCTACAAAGTCAGAAAACATCACAGTTCACATGACTTTCGGAAACATTTTTTCCCGCTCAGCTCAGAGTTGCTGAGGCATGGAATAAACTGCCTGCATCCATAGTTGGCTGCTGAAACATTGCATCTTTCAAAGCCTCCATGCTTCCTGTAATCTGCTAACACTATACCTGATACACACATACATGTATATTATTACTGTATATTCATGTTCCTGACACTAATTAACTAGACATGAGACTTTGATGAGTTGTGGTGCACCTGAGCACTGTACGCAATAAATTTCATAAATATTTTATAATTTTGATAATGATAAAGTATACAAAGAAAAACGGCCTTCTTCAGAGTAAAATGTTTGATATTTGAAGTTAAAACGGTCAAAATACAGAGAATTTTGAAGTGTTTGAAAAAAGAATTTTTTTTGAAATTTTTTGAGATGTTTACGGTTGTAGAAATAGAGTGATGTTTGATGATATTTACGGTCAGAGAATAAAGAATATTTGGTGAAGAGGGACATTTGAAAAAAGGGGGAATTTTTAATTTCATAAATAATATTATTGACTTGTGTAAAGAAAAGTTAAGATTCTGTTGTTAATATATGATTAAAATTTGTTTGTTTTTTTTAAATTAGTGAATACGTGTATTTATATTGGTAATTTATTTATTTGTTTTTAATTCGATCTTAGTGATCATTGTTAAACATTTTTGTGTCATAATAAAATAAAATAAAGTGTGTTAGTATTTTTTATTGGGGGATAAAAAGAAAAGAAAGTTAAAAAAAATATAAAGAGACTTGTTGTATGTTTTTCAGTGGGCCAGTAGCTTAGGCAGATGTAGAAAAATTTTAGTGGGGTGAAGTTGATGATAAAGATTCTTTTTTCGAACACTGCAAAATTCTCTGTATTTTGACCGTTTTAACTTGAAATATCAAACATTTTACTCTGAAGAAGACCGTTTTTCTTTGTATTCTTAAATATTTTATATTTAAAATAATAATGAATAGAATACAATGTGTACATGACCAAACTCCTGCCCGAAACTCATGTTGGTAATTCATTAAATTAATTTTATCCATTCAACATTTTCTTTCCTTTATTTATTTATTCTTTCAACACACATATATATGTATGTGATTAATATCAAAAGATTTTAGTATTCAGACACATCCTTATATTGAAAAACTTGAGAGCTTATATATATATATATATATATATATATATGATTTAAGGTAGTGTGGACATGGAGTCAACACTGGTTACTGACAGTTTCTCACTTATGCAATCTTTAGACCAAAATGCATTGTTTTGGTCTGAAGGTTGCATTGTTGAGAAACTATGTAACCAGCTGTTGACTCCATGTCCACACTACCTTTAACTTAAATATAAATACTCTATTGATATTGAGCACTATCTGTTTAGAAATATAGCACCCATATTAGCTATATATATATATATATATATATATATACACACACACACACAATACAATAAAACCACACCAAAAAAAACTTCATGCTAAAAATAGGACAAAAATGTTTTTCTATGTCTACCCTATATACTCATGTACCATGCAACTTTTTGTGTGGGGTGGAAGGACCATATGTGAGATTCAACATTTATGTGTGTAAACAATTAGCAAAGGCTAGGCCTAGACTAAATGGTACACCTACAATTTCCAGCTACAAAAGTCAACAAATAGAATCGGATGATACGTGGGTATATATAGTACTTGGAAAACTCATGTACGAGAGGGTAGTCAAAAATACTATTAAAATAGATAATAATAAACCGACCATTTCAAACTTGTCCCTCACTCAAATAGTGTCAATGATTTTGTATTTTGACTCCACAGCCCTGGGGCCCAGGGCATTTTTGGTTGTCCCTCCCTCAAATATGGTCAAAAGTTTTGTGTCCTGACTCCACAGCACTGGAGGTCCAGAGCATTTTTGGTTAGGTTATACTACAAAGTGATAGAATTTTTTCAAGCTTACAGCAAATCACAATTATAGTGATACTAATTTTATAATTATTACAGATTTTATAATGGAAGTCTGGGTGACACTCTGGTTGGAGGGCCTGGTGCAATTGCCTTAAATCTGACCCTACAATATGTGATTATATCCAATTCAAATGCTGCAATTTCAAATTCCATTTCTTTTACTCTCCCATATTTATATCATATCCACAGATTAATGGGATTTTTTAAACACACACAACAAACATTATAGGACAATAAAAGTTAGTATAATGCAATTTAAGATTTATAGGCATTAGTTTCAGCCAAATGAATTGAAATGAAAATGATTTTGACAAATCAAATTTCAAGCTGGAACTGAAAAAAAAAGTTGTAGTTTTACAAGAGTAATCCCAAAGGTAAGGTCTCCAAAATATTTAGAAATCACAGAAACGTTTATTGTCAATGATTTTTCATTTTAAAGTTCAAACATCTATCTATATTTCTGCATGATCGCCATTTTGGTCAATGTGGGCTGTAGTGTCAATAAAGGGCTTCATCAGAAATGGCTGCCTAGCCAACACTGAACATGGTAGTAAGACACACAAATGCACAACAAACACAACAGTGTTTCCAATAGCCATACAGTTTTCCTGCATCCCCAGCACTTTGGAGAACCTTACTTTTGGGATTACCCTCGCATTTCATTAACTATATTTAGTAAACAATTACATTTTATCTGTAATTAATATTCCATATTAATAAAGCTTTATTGTCTCTATACATTATTACTACATTTTAATAAGCCCATTATACAAAAATCATACATGCAAATATACATACTTATCTGCACAGCAAATAACATATTCATGAATGTGTATTTCTTATAAAGTATTCTGATACTTTTATATTATATGAAGTAGTGGCAATGAAAATGTTATTAGAAAAATCCTGAAAAAATATATCAATAAAACTGGCCTGCATTAAAAAGTTTATCAAGTGATATATGATCGCCATTTTATGCTGAATTCAAAAATTATATTCATTGTGTTTAGTCAGGTCTGGTCTTTAAGATGTGCTTGAATACTTCACAACAAGTTGTACATAATAATAACACTTATTCAGAAGTTGACTCTTTTGTTACAGCTATAATACTGTTTTATGCATTTCAATTTGATTAGAAAAAATGAGTATGATTTTTGAATTCAGCGTAAAAAAATTGCCTTAAAATCAACTGTTATATATTCGACCTTGAAAAAGATATTTCATTAATCATATCTGGTAAACAGTTACATTTTATCTGTAATTAATAAATATTAATAAAGCTTCATTATCTATATACAATATTTCTACATATATGTATGACAAATTGCCACTTATATTTATGGACTTTACCAAAATCAACATGTTGGGAACTGAAGCAATAAAACATGTTGAGATATATAACAAATTATCATTTGGTCTTCAATAAACTGACTCCTAAGTCTAAAGTATTAGAATATTCTGACAATACACACACACACACACACACACATATATATATATATATATATATATATATATATATATAATGACTCATATACTGTTCATTTTCCTGACATTTTTACATTATTCTATGTACTATACATGCACCTTTTAATCAGTTTTAGTGCACCTGAGCACAGTATGAAATAATTTTTTATTATTATTAAATTGCATTAATTAGCTGCTGAGACACTGCATCTTTCAAAACTTCCAACACTAGACCTGTACACAACATACACACACACAACATATATATATATATATATCATGATTCATACACTGTTCATTTTCTTGCATTGAACATTATTCTATGTATTATACATGCACCTTTGATGAGTTGTAGTGCACCTGAGCACTGAACACAATTTCATTATTATTTATTTAAAATTATAAGCTAAAATTAAAAAAAAGCAAAAGAAAAATGAAATAAATGCACAAGTTATGACCAGAACAAATCCTGATGGATGCAAGGAAAAAAGAAAAAAGCTGATGATGCTTAAATGATTGACATCGCAATATCATGCTCAAATGAAAGAAAGGAAATCAAGAAACAATCAAATGTAGGAAAAAGCAAAAAACTTATAAAATCATAATCTACCTAAACTAAAAAATAAAACAAAATGCAATCTATGCATGCTTAAAAAAAAAAAAAAAAAAAAAAAAAAAGCTGAGAGGAGAAGGAGGAGGAAGATGATAAGAAAGATTAGTGGGTGGAGGGGGGTGAGGAGATAAAAGACAGGGTAACATTTCAGTTAGATTTGTTTACTTATTTCTCTACCCATAACATTCACGTTTTATCATAATCATAAATTCTATATAGTTATGTTATTAAATTTATTGTCTTAGATTTATGAGACTGAAAAGAGACTACATCTGTCCCATAATGAATGTCACATTTACTATATAAAGTATATATGTAAATGTAACAACTATTATAGGACAGAAAATTATTATAATGGAGATTTGGTGGTTGTCTGTCTGCAACTATGTCACAATAATCTCATCAATTGCATAAGTTTATCAATGAGTATTTAATTTGTAGTCAAAATTATTAATACATAGAATAAATCTTATCTATTAACAATGTCCCTATGAAATCCGAGTTAGATTCGTCTCAAAACAGCCCATGTTATTAGTGCATTTAAAATCCTGCAATATGTCTTATATATCATTAAGAAATAAAGATTTACATATATGATGTGCTTAATTTGCATGCTGGGTTTAATAAATAATTATTTGGTTTTATTGATCTCTAATATTATTGTTTTATTCTCCAACATATACTAAAATCAATCTTATGAATGATTAAAATATGATTAAAATAAGTGTAATCTTTTTATATGCATTCTTATTTAATTCTGTCTGTCTTTCTAATTTAATATATTTCATTACATTAAAACTTAAATACTTATGCCCGGAAGGTGCATATTCTTGTTAATCTACATAATTAGTTAATTCATTATTTTTCCGAAATTTAATTCAGGTTTTAGTTTCTTATTTTTAATTTAATATTAAAATAATATCTACATTTTGTTTAATAATCCACTTGAATTTCCACAAATAAATATTTTGCCATTTTAAAATAATTTTCGAACTTGGGGGAACATTGTGGTAGAAATTACTTTTGTAATACAAATTCTTTAAGTTTCTCAGAGTTTTTTCCCCTTTTTAGGCTAAAATTAAATTTAAACAATTATCATCTTAACTTATCACAACAAAGATTTTAACCATTGTAATGAATAAGAAACATGCCTATAGCCATATCTTTAAATAACAATCAAAATAAGAATTTCATCAGATTTTCTTATTAAGGGGCACATTAGACAAACTTATTATTATTGGTGCTTTTTATTTTTATTTTTTAGGAATCTTTCAATATTTATTCCTTTAACATGTGAATTTTGCATTTATTTAGTAGCAACCTTTTTGCCAGTTGCCTAGCAGCTTAGCAGTCTTGGCACTGACCTTAGGTTTTGTAAACTTAGATTTGGTAGGTTTTACAGCTTTAGGATGTTTAGCCCATTTAGCTCTTTTCTCTGCTGGGGTAAAAGCTTTTGCCTTTTTTGCAACTGCCAATTTTGTCTGCCTCTTTTCTTTGATTTTTTTTTTTTTTTAGTAATCTTACAATATTGATTCCCTTAATAGTACATGTGAATTTTGCACTTTTTTTAAAAAACAAATTTGATGAAAAAAGCCACAATAATTGTCCTTTTTATATATATTTTTTTAACAAATATGTTGAAAAAAAAAAAAAGCTTGAAACAGTGCATAATTATTGCACCTTTTTTTTTTCCATCAAATTTGTTGAAAAAAAACAAAAAAAAACGCTGCAATAATTATGCACTAACAATAGTTATCTCCCCTTTAACTGTAACAATGGTTACCTCCCCTTGGAAAATAACAATGCAAGGAACAAAAATTAGAATATTAAGTAAAACCAAATCAACTTTGATTGCTACCTTGTCTAATAAGAAAGAAAAACAAAATTCAAACATCACGATGCTGTAAAGATGAATGAAGAGGAAGGAGCACCTGTAGATTTGGACAAGGGTTTTGCGTCGGCCTCTGGTGGCGACAGGTATGTGACGCTGCCTCCCTCAGATTTCAGAGAGTGTGCCCGGTCTGCACTTTGGGATCGCGTTTTTGAGCGAGAGCGACCAAACCGCTTCTTCAGTGTCCTTGCAAGGGAGAAGGATTTCTTTTTCTCTGGAGATGTGAGGGAAGTAGAAAGGTTTCAAAATTTGACAGAATGGAGGAAGGGTAGAAAGCAGAACAATAAAATGTTGGAGAAAGAAAAAAATTGTAAGCTTATTACTCAGTCTTTCAGTTACCATTTGAGAGCATCTTAATTACTTACAAGTTATTCAGCAATACACTTATTGTCAACACTTTAATGTTAGATTTCATATAATAGAAAAAAATTATAAAATTACTAATTATCAATAACTAGCAGGATCTGTGGATAATGTATTTGTATGATAATTTACTTATTACAACAGATTTCAATGTTGTTATGGCAACTGACTTGGTAAACACTCAGGTCATTAATGAGCACCTTTTTGATTTCCATGTTTCTAACATGTGGGCACGCCTACAAAGTCAGAAAACAGCATAGCTCACATGATTTTCAGAAACATTTTTTCCTGTCTGCATCCATAGTTGGCTGCTGAAACATTGTATCTTTCAAAACCCCCATGCTTCTGGTAATTCAATAACACTATATCTGATACCCCCTCCATGCATGTGCACACACACATACATGTATATCATTACTGAACACTATTAATTTTTCTGACATTAGTACATTATTCTATTTACTATATACTATACATGAGCCTTTGATGAGTTGTGGTGCATCTGAACACTGTACGCAATAAATTTCATTACTATAACTCGAACACAACATTTTATCTTATCCTCGTTGCCAAAATGTTGCATCTGAGTTATCTTTAAGAATGAATTTATTTCAAAACTTTGTCAGCATTAAATGACCCACTAAGGTTGATATGCCATAAAACAAAACAAACTAGCTCAATGAAATTAAACAGTTTAACATCATAAGTATATTCTAGAATCAATTTCATAAGTGTTCAATATGTGCACTGCCTGTGACACGGCACACGTCAAGTTGGTAGTTAAGCTCTTGCCAAACACACTGTAGCATGTCTCCCATAACATTATCCAGTGTGGAAGTGATTCTCTGCTTGAGTTCATCAATGCGAGCAGGAAGAGGAGGGAGGGCATAGACCAGTCCCTCCACATATCCCCATAAAAAGAAATCACACTGGGACAGGCTCAGTGACCGTGGCAACCATTTCATCAGAAAACTGTCTTCATCTCGACCATATATTATACCATTTAACAAATCAAACCAAATGAAGTTAATGAAAATTATTTATTGACCCTGTGGGTTATTTAATCCCAAAAACTGAGTGTTAGATAAAAGTTGGTACTCAAGCTTCCTTTACTAGTGTAATTTTTGTAGGTGTATTGCCTAAAGTCGGTATCAGCCAATCAGCGAGAGAGTCTATCTCCTTTTCACTAGCGCTAGACCAAGGAGATTGTTTTTGTGTCTGAGGTGGAGTGCCACACCTACCATCAGCTCCTTACTTTACTGCACAGATCCTGTGCTACTCATACGCTGAGTTAGCAAGGGCCGGTATCAACTAAGAACCTTGCAGTTTCTAGCCGAACGCTCTGCCGACTGAGCTAATCCGGACCCTTTTCATGGATGTATTTTATATCTAATTCCTAATTTTTGGTATATTTTTAAGAAGGATAAAATGTCATCCATGTTAGTATTGTCAAACAGATCCCTCATATCCAGATAAGTGTATTGCCAAAATAAACAAGTGTTTATCAAAGAAGCAAATGGAAAAAGCTCATAAGATGGAAATTAGAAGACTTGGTCTGATATAAGTTTTTTTTTTTTTAAGAAAAGCACTAATAAAGCAGTAATAATGAATATCTGGTGAATAGGAACTAAGTTTTTATTTAAATACCAGGTTTCCCAGAAAATAAGACCTACCTGCAAAATAAGACCTAGAGGAATATTTCAGGATGATTTTTGATATAAACCCTCCCCTTGAAATAAACTCTATTTGAGTGCATCAGACGAAAGAAATAAGCGTTCTTCACAATCACATCATGCGATGCAAACACTTGTCTTCATCAATGATCAAGACAATGTGCATTTGTTTGTGCTATTTATCCAGATGCTCAGGAAAAGCTGTAGCTACGCCCACACAAATTCCAAACTACAGTTTTCCTGGTTGAGGCAATAAGATCATTTCATAAAGTACACAACTTTGATGATTGTCGTTAATAAGTTTTTGAATAAAACAACATGTTAATGGTAAATAAATGTAGATCATTTTTTCTTCTGTTTATTTAGAAATTTCATAATTTTCTACTTAATGTCGTTTTTTTTTATGTATGAAGAATAAGACATCCCCCAAAATATGCCCTAGTGTTATATTTAAGAGTGAAAATTAATATAAACCCTGTCTTATTTTGTCGGGGAAACACATTATCACATCTTATTACACTAAGGTTTTCTTTATAGATTTTGCATTCTACCCTTCATACTATAAAGTTTATCTTTAAATACTTAAGTACCAAAAACAGGAAAGAGATTGCAATAATAACAATTTGTTGATGGGATAGATGAAAATACTAAAAGTTACAGACAAGTTGGATTATAAACTTAGGTTTTCATAATTTGTATTTTTGAGATGAGGCTCGATTCAATAATTCTGATTTTTTTACAGTTGTCCTCATCTTTATTGTGGTACATATAAACAATGTTTCAGCCACTGTATCCTCCAGCCTTTCTCAGATGTTCCTTGCATATCTGAGCATAGTAATGATGAAAAACCTGTGAAATCATTTTTAATAGTTTGAAATTTGATCAAATAGATGTCAAAGAACTTTTGAAGATCTCATTAAAAAAACGACATTGTTTTTATCACTTTTCATTTGGACATTTGTCACATGAAGAATTTAAAGATCATTTAAAGATTTTTATTGGCATTTCCTGTACAATTGTAAAATTCAATCACAGCATTTTTTGATATTTTTATTTTTAAAGTAATTTTCTTTAAAAACAATTTGAATGATTGGTTCCCATATTGTGTTCACCTCTATATTTGGTCTACTCAGCCCATTACTATGCTTGGATACACAGAGAACACCTGAGGAAGGCCAGCGTCTAAAATGTTGTGTTTATACATACCACAATAAAGATGAGGACAACAGTCTGAAAAATCATAATTATTTATGTTTTCGTATATGTCTAAGTTTCTGGCTAAATCTATATTTAAATCTCTTTTCTACTGAGATGATTTCACTAATTAACAGATTAAAAACAAGAATACTAAATATAAGCCTGGTTTTATTTTCTGGGAAACACGGTAGAAAAAGAAAGATAATGACAAGTGAGATTAAAAGCAGACAAAAAAAAAATCTGAAATTTAAAATGGTTGATTAAATTTGGCTGGAAAAAAAAAGCAAAAAATGAAAAAAATATGCAAAAGAAATTAATATTTTTCAAATTGTGAGATACAAAAATTGACAAAAACAATAAGATAAAAAAAATGATTTTTAAATTTGACATCAATGAAATGAGAACTAAATTTGGTACAATAATAATATTAGAAATAAACTCCAGTGAAAGACTACCAGCTAACACTGGTGCAAAAACTCACAAGGGGTGATATCATAATATTAAACAGAAGCAATCAAATTTATAAATTCATTATTTCTAATAAGTGATTAAAAAATTTTTTTTAAAAACTTACGAATAAATGAACATAATTAGTTTCCAAATTTGACATGGGATTTAGTGCATCTTTCAAATTAGCAGCAGGAGCCAGCCTTGTACACTCTTTTTGATCTGCTTTTTTCAGGAAAATTAACTTTTTTTTTTTCATCTGAATTCTTAAATAATTTTGTTTAAATCTCTAAAAGTTTAAAATTGAATGTAGAATATATATTCTTTTTAATTTTTTGACAAGATTCAATGTTTTCTGGTTCTACTTTTCCAACTTTTTAAAATTTTATTTTTAAAAACTTCTCCAATCTTTTTGCTAGGAAAAGAATTGTAAGAAAATAAAAAAAAAAAAATTTACAATCAATTATTTTGGGCATTTTTCAATGAATGAACATTTTTTTAAACAATGAATTAACTTTTTTTTTTGTTTTTCAATAATAAGATTTCAATCTTTTTTTCCAATCTGATATTTCCTCTTATTATTATTAAAATTTGACGTAGAATGTTTTGTTTTTTAATTTTTTGACAAGATTCAATTTTTCTAGTTCTTATTTACTGACGTTTTTTCTTTATTTAAAAAAATTCTCCAATCTTCTTTTCTATGAAAAGAATAAGAAAATTTATTGTAAAAAAAAAAAAGAAGGTATTTATTATTTCAGGCATTTTTCAATAAAAAATTCTCAATGAACTTTTAACTTAAAAAAAAAAAAAAATTTGAGACATTTATTGAAAAATGCCCAAACAAAATTATTCAAGAATTCAAATGAAAAACAAGTTTATTTTTTTAAAAAATGCAGATCAAAAGAGTGTATGAAGCTGACTCCTGCTGCTGATTTGAAGGGAGCATTTCTTAAAAAAAAGAATTGAAAAATTCGGGAGTGTGTAGCTTGAAGAGTTCCATTTTCTTAGGTCAATGATTAAAAGTACTAATAATATAATATCATAACAACTTAATTATAATATCATTATTATATCAACATAAAAAGATAAAAACCTGTCAATGTTCAATCATAAGATAAATTCTATAAATAGCAAATGACTTAACATAAGCTTAACAGACTTTAAAGCAAGTGACCATTAAAAAAAAAATGTTTCAATAACATTTTGTGACACCTTAATAATCGAGGAGGGGGACAAAGTTTAGGTACTGGACATGTATGCCAAAAAACTGGGGGTCCCCTTAAAAAAAAATTCTGATATTGTAAAAAGTATCTGGTACCTCTAAAGGAGGCAGCTTCATTCCTGAAATGAGGTAACCGAGCGACTACATGGTACTATTAGTATTTTTGGAATTTAACCATTGTAGTTCTTTTAGACAATAACAAAATAAATGAAATTATTCTAATAAATTCTTCTTCTGATAACTCCACTACAATATTATATTTCCATATGCCATTGTTGAATGAGCTGTATATCTTTATTGAATTATAAAATGACTTGATTAGTTAAAAGTTAAAGTTAATAGAAACAATGACATCGTGACATACATCTAAAAAAATTGAAATAGTTTATTATCTAGATATATAAATGAATTACTTATATAAATATACATCTAGATAATAAATTTTAAGTTTAAGTAACAGGTACCAAGTACTTTTCACCATATAACAATTTTTCATTAAGGGACCCTCCTTTTCGGCATGTACAGTACCTAAACTTTGGACCCCCTCCCCATAAATAACTTAACATAAGCTTAACAGACTTTTAAGCAGGTGACCATTAAAAAAAAATGTGTTTCAATAACATTTTGTGACACCTTGATAATATCCACTAGAAATAAGAAACGTAGACACATATACACAAAGGGTTTGGAGGTGAAAGGTTTTTAGCTGTGGTTGATCATAAATAAAGCCAGAAGTTTGTCCCAAGATGATTTAATACATATTATTAATATTAATATATTAATATTAATATATAATTAATGGATCAATGGCAGACTGACAAATACAGGAAATTATTTAATGTGAATTTGGTTTAATGAGTAAAAAAGAAAAAGGCAAAACTAGTTGACTCCAGCCAGGGAGAACAACAAATAGAATTCTTGTCCTGTAATCAACAGAAATATTACTACTACTACAAAAACTTCTGAAATCTTAATATACTAATATTTCTAGAATTATTATTATTATTGAAAAATTATACATAAAATCTATTATAATTTCTAGTCAAATGTGAATCATGGACTATGAAAATAGGAAGTTAGTTTAAACTTCCACTTTGTAACAAATGTTTTTTGTTTTTTAATATTTAATGGGTTTATATTCTTTTACAATCTGTTAATGTTTTTATAGCATTCCTAATTCTTCAAAGATGAAATAATTCTGAGTTCCAGAAATCCTTTCTGTATGTCAGATCTGACAATGATCTTAGAAAATACCAAGCAATTACAGGTAAAGATAGACAGAAGAAGGCAATAACATTAAAAAAAAAGCATTTTAATAAGTTGGTTTTGAATTTTACCAAAATTAGAAAAATTGTTCTAAAGTTTTAATAAAATATCTTAGTTTAAAAGCAGCAAAAAAAATCCATATAAAATTTTACTAAAATTATATATATATATATATAAAGTTATATTACCAAAATTAGAAAAACTGTCCTGAAGATTTAATAAAATATCTTAGTTTAAAAACAAAACAACAAAAAATAATGAGAAAATTCAAAATACTATATTAAAAAAAAAACAACTCTGAAAATTATAAAAATTTCTTTGATTATTATATTCCTAATCATAATGAAATGTTTTTCAGCAAATTTCATTATACAAATTTATACCTTAAACTACTAGAGTAATCCCAAAGGTAAGGTCTCCAAAATATTTAGAAATCACAGAAATGTTTATTGTCAATGATGTTTACATCATTTTATACTTTGAACATCCTATATTATTGCCATTTTTGTAGGGGCTGTGGCAGTTTTTGTATGCTCATGTCATACCAGCTTGTTAACATGGCATTGAGGAAGCATTGAATATCCTTGTTATTACAAACTCACTACACCCTTTGCAGACGTTCTTGACATCCATGCATGACTCGCCATACACTTCCATTAATTGGCGATGAATTTTGATTATTTTAATGCCTTTTGCCTTCAAAAACTGAATAACTGGCCATAGTGTCAATTGGGTGCTCCATCAGAAATGACTACCAAGCCAAGACTAAACATGGCAGTGATGGTAGGAACATGCACAACAAACATAACAGTGTTGCCAATAGTTACACAAATAGTTTCCCTGCATCTCTAGCACTTTGGAGATCTTACTCTTGGGATTACCTTTGTATATTCACATAGTCATGTAATTGTAAATGGTACTACATTTACTTTTGTAAAATGTTAATTTGTGTACTAATAATTATAGATAGGATTTTTTTAAATGCATACACTAATATATATATATAATCTGGATATTAGCTACATAAATGAGAGTACCCCCCCCCCTTTTTCTTTCACTTTGAAGAAGCCTTATGTTTTGGTTTGCCATTTTCATTTCACCATAAATCTACACTGAAAATATGAATTTGTGCTTGCACATTATTTGAAATGAACTTAATTATTATTAAGGCTTCCTCAAAATGAAAGAAACAAGGGGAGGTTACTCTCATTTATGTAGCTAATCTTCAGATTACCTATATATGTATACATTGGTACCTTGACTTATGAGGTCTATTGGTTTCACTCGTAACTCAATTTTCCCCATTGAAATACCATTAATCTGTTCCAGCTCCTTCCCCAAAACACCCTAATTGTTTTTGTTATGATTTTTTAAATAAGAAAAATAGCACTGTATTGTATAAAACCGAATAGAATCTAATGAATTATGTGTTGTAATCTGTTTTGATGCTTATTTTTTTTTATAAATAAAATTTTTCTTTGGCGTAATAAATTTGGAAAACTTATGAAGCTCACTCATACCTCACAAAAATTGACCAATTAACAGCTTGTAACTCAGAAAACTTGTTGGTTGTTTTATGGCATATCAACCCTTTTCAGGTCATTTAATGCCGAATAAAGTCATTCTGAGATTTGGTTTACTTACACTACCTACTATTGCTTAAATGGTCACCCAACTAAATATTGAACAGGCTCATCACTGCTTAACTTCAGTGGAAAACTTGTTGGGCACTCGTAAGTCAAGGTACCACTATATTATCAAAATTGTTCTTCACTTAAAACAATAATTAAATCTTTCATATTTGGATGAAATAAATTTTATCCATTTTCAACATCTTTTATTTCTTCTTTTACTTAACAGTAAGAGTAACCTGAATCTTAACTTTTTTTTTAGACCTTTTTTCCAGTGTAGGTATCATTGGGGAATGAGAAAATAGAAATTTGATCTAAGAATATTTGTATTTTAATCATCTCCCTACAACCTGCACTCTCTAGAGGAGATAGAGAAAGGGAACCATCATGGCATCTTCGTATTGTCTTTTAATTATCTCTTGACAATCTCCACTCTCTAAAGAAGGAGATAGAGAAAAGAGACCATCATGGTGTCTTTCGAATAAACGCACATGTAAATTAATCCCTCATTTGTGCTACATTTTATCTAACTATATGTATTTAGCTACCCTCCGCACAAGCAGGATGCGATACAAGGCCAATTTCTTAAGTAGAGTTTAACAGATTTAAATTCAAGTTTTCCTCTCTAGTTTCCCAAGGATGTGAGCATTATGTGAAATCCAAACAGACTTGTCCAGGATTTGAACTTGTCTCGCCATGTCCGTTTCCTACAATGATAACCATTACCCTACGTGCCTCCACATTTTATCTTCCTGTATGCTCGGGAACACTCCTACTATTTTCTTCGGAATTATCCACATAGAAACAACAAAAAAAATAAAATTGTAGGTTCTCAAAATTTTTCTTGTTCCCCAATGATACCTGCATCAGAAAAATAGGGTTTTAAAAAAGTTGGGTTTCTGGTTACCCTTTTAATCTGGACTATTACTCAAAGAAAAAGAGAATCATATTCCTGTTTCCTTAAAATAAACCAACTTATTTATGAAAGAAAAAAAAGTGGGAAGGGTGAAAAGCCTAAGCAGTAGCAAGACCCAATAACAAAGACACCAAATGAATATACAGTCACCCTCATCAATAAGTCAGACCAAAAAAAAGAAAAAAATTATTCTTACGGTAGAATGTGTTGGGCCAAGACATTGATAACAGTGTTAGTCCGTCTGTCAAGTGATTATGTATGAATATGAATGAAAATTATAGAAAGATATAAAATAACTAACACTTAGGAATTTTTATTATTATCTTCTCTGTTAGAATTCTTGTCTATTTTTTTTATTTTACTGTTAATGTTGTTATGAATAAAAAAAAAATTGATAAAAACTAACGATTTACAGGATTGAAAAGATTTGACTGCAGCAACCAAAGCTATAGTGTTATAAAAAATAAAGCAAGTGAGCTTTTACGCTGGTTGGTTGGTTGGTTGGTTGGTTGAGGATTTACGGCATGTCAACCCCTGTTGGGTTATTTTGTTTTATTCATTTTTTATGGGTACTCAGTTTTTTAAACTCATTTTTTTTCTATTTAATCCATAGACAGGCCCCTAACAGGTACTACCACTCCAGGTCAGAGTAGACCTTGGAGCCATGGGGTACTCCACACCACATTCCCCAAACCTCCAAAAAATGGTGACTTTTTGTAACCTTTTTTTTTATCTGTAGAATGAGTTCTAGAGCTTCCCTACTCCTAAAAATTGGTTTATAAAAGTATTTTTGCCCAAGAAATCCAAAAATGCTATCAAAAAAGTCTTAAAGTCAATCAATTTTAAGTTATTAATGATTTCTGATTTTTTCCTAGCAAGATCAATATCCTGATGTGGCACTGCGTCTACAACAACAATTTTTTCTATTATTATTTCACAAATCAAAAATCATTAATAATTCAAAACTGGTTAACTTTCAGACGTTTTTTTTTTATAACATTTCTGGTTTCGTTGGGTGAAAATGCTTTTATAAACCAATTTTTAGTAGTAGGGAAGCTCTAGAACTCATTTTACAAACAAAAATAGAATACAAAAAGTTGCCATTATTTGCGAACTCCACCAAATTTGGAGAGCTAAAAATTGACATAATTCCGTCAATTTTGGGATTGTCTAATGTTAACATAGTCCACACCTGAAAAAAACTTCAGAAAAATTGAAGGCAGGGGGTGACAATTTTACTTTTTTCTGGATGATTTGACGTAGAATTACCCAAATGATAAAATGTGAAATAATTAATTCAATACGATTAAAAAATGTGTACATGTTTATATGATATATATTATTCATTCTAGTTTGTTTATCTCCAGCTTGAACTCACCGAGAGAATATTGTTAGTAGGTGTCAGCCAATCAGTGTAATGGTTTTATATATGTTCAATTATTATCAGATGGTATCCATCTTTTTATGCCCTAATTCTATCTTATTTTTTAGGTTTAAATATAGTATTACACATGTAACACATAATTTACGTTCAATATAGTGTTACACATTACAGGTTTTACTATACTATTATTACATGTTACATATGTAACACATTTTTATGTTTGATAAAGTTTTACATATGTAATGCATTTTAAAGTTTATTATAGTATTACAAATGTTAGGTTTACTATACGGTTACATATGTACCTGTTTTGCCTTCTTCCTGAAAGTCGTTATTCAACAGTGTTAGAGATACCGTCAGGTTATTATGTTGTGTGGGGATCGGGATATGGAGCCTTAGTCCAGTTTTATAAGTAAAATGAAAACATGGTTATTTGTCCGAATAATGGAAATAAGTAATGTTTTAAGGATATAAACATGGAAGCACAATTATAATATAAATACATGGACACACACATATTTTATTAAGTAATTATGGGGATTATCTTTAGATCTGATGAGTTTTTTGTTTTTTTTTTTTTTCAGCAGACAACAATGGCTGACCAACAAAAAAAGGTTTGGAGGGAGAATTGGTGAATAGAGATATCAGAGGAGGAATTAACACAACATCAACAACAACAACTTACTATCATCCAATTTGTCCCATTCTGGAAAAAGTATAAAGTAAGAAACTTGACAATGAAATACTAAGTAGATTTTATATACGAGGGCAATCCCAAAAGTGAGGTCTCCAAAATATTTAGAAATCACAGAAATGTTGATTATTTATTATCAATGAAATGGGCCGGGTTGGCTCAGTTGCTAGAGCGTTCGGGCTAGAAACCACAAGGTTCCTAGGTCGATACAGGCCCTACAAGCATATGTAGTAGCATAGAAATCTGTGTGGTAAAGTAAAGAGCTAATAGTAGGTGTGGCGCTCCACCTCAGACACAAAAATAATCTCCTTGGTCTAGCACTAGTGAAAAGGGGATAGACTCCCTCACTGATTGTCTGATACCGACTTTAGGCCACCCCGACGACTTTACTTACTTATTATCAATGATGTCTACATTTTAACGTTCAAACATGTATCTATTTTTCTACATAATTGCCATTTCAGTCAATGCATTTTTCTAGATACTGTGGCAGTTTTTGAATGCCCAGGTCATACCAGCTTGCCGCCATTTCGTTGAGGAAGCTTTGAACTTTGTTGTCAATTGGCAATGAGTTTCAATTGGTTTCATGCCTTTTGTGTTCTAAAAACAAAGAACTGCTCAGTCTTAAAACTTGGTGGAAACATCAATCGGGAGCTTCTTGGCTTAGCAGCAAGGCATGTTCAGGGGCAGGTGCATGCACAACAAACACAATAATGTTGCCAATAGTTTCCCTGCATCCTCAAATATAATTGCCATTTCAGTCAATGCAATTTTGTAGGCACTGTGGCTGTTTTTGTATCCCCATGTCATACCAGTTGGTTGTCATGTTGTTGAGGAAGCATTGAACTTTGTCATTGTTGCAAACTCCCTTTCCTAACCCACTTGTGGACGTTTTTGACATTCATGCATGACTCACCATACACTTCTATTAATTGGTGATAAATTTCAATTGCTTTAATGCCTTTTGCATTCAAAAACCAAATAATTGCACAAACTTCACTCTTGGCGGTAGAGTCAATTGGGAACTCCATCAAAAATGATTGCCAGGCCTAGACACAGGCGCATGCACAACAAACACAACAGTGTTGCCAATATAGTTCTTTGGAGACCTCACTTTTGGGATTACCCTTGTATATATTTTTTTAAATTCTGACTTTTCTGAATGAGTTCCACTTTGGGAAAAGATATAACATGTCTCAGCAAAAAATATTGCTAGAATATGTAAAAATGAAAAGAAGTAACAAATTAGTATCAATATAATCTATGAACATTTTTATCTTATAAATTTACTATCTTACATAAACACCTTATCATAGTGTAATGGTTAACAAGCTAGTCTTACAGTGAGTTTGATGGTCACTTGTACCAAATCTAAGCTATGGTTAGTTTTTACAGGTGGGTTGTATAGTTTAGGGATTAATGTAGTAGATCATTGTCAGTGAGTTTTGTTTTCACTGAGTACCTCATAGTTCTTTGTAGAAAAGAAGAAAAAAAAGAAATTAAAGAAAAAATTGAAAAAAAAAAGAAACACTAAAATGAAGAAAAAGTAAAAGGAAAAAACTAAGAAAAAAATTTTTTTATTAAAAAAAGTAAAAAGAACAAGAAAAAAAAAAACAAAAAGAAAAGGTTAGAAAAAAGAGAAAAAAAACTATGAAAAAGAAATCAAAGGAAAATGAAGAAAAACTAAAAGAAAAGAAAGGAAAAGAAAAATTAAGATAAAAAGATAAAGTAATTAAAAAAAGAAGAAGAAAAAACAAAAAAACTTTTTCACTTTTTAAAGTTAATTATTATTCTAGAATATTGTTGATGATTATTCAAACAATTAATTAAAAACTTTCATTGTTTTTGCAAGAAAATAAGAAATTATCATTATTAGATTCCTGTTAAAGAAATATTTTCAAAAACTATCGCATAAAAAAGAACTTAAATCTCTGCTAATCAAAGATAGGAATAATGAAACTAAAACAAGATGGTGTGTTTTATGATGTAAGATTTTCTGTGTTTTAAAGAAAACCATAAATCAAAATTTTGTTGACCATCACAGTTATGAGGGTGAGTCAAAAAGTAATGCCATTTTCTTTATTTCATGTGAAGTTTTTTTTATGAAACTAATGTCTACATTGAGAATCTGACGAGTAAGACCCGACTTGCCAATCAACAAAGTCCTCTTTATGAATGACAATGCACATACAAGCATCAGGACAAGGGAGAAAATCGCCTCATTCAGGTGGACAACTTTACCGCATCCTCCATACTCACTAGATTTAGCGCCTTCAGACTATCATCTCTTCGTCCCATGAAAGAGGGTTTGAGAAAGCAAACATTATTCCAGTGATGAGGAAGTGAAATCTGTAGTGAAGAAGTGGCTCAAAGAACAGTCAACATAATTTTACAGGGCAGAGATACATGCTCTCATTCGAGGATGGAATATTGCTATTGAGAGAAATGGTGACTATGTGAAGTAGGGATGTGATCCACAGAGGACCAGCTTCATTTTGATGTATGATACATGTTCCTATGTGGGTAATTATACCTGTCCTAAACAAAATGGCATTACTTTTTGACTTTCACTTGTAAATAATTGAGAAATTAAAAAATAAACATAAAAATACACAGATTATATATATATATATATATATATATGCCAAGAATATTTCTTCTGTCAGTGAAATAAAACATATATATCCATTCAAAAAAAAAAAAAAAAGTAAGTTATAAATGTAATTCATAAAAATCGTAAAGCATAGATTTTACCTTTTTCCGAGACAGTACTTCCTGTCTGGGATTTATCCGCAGAGGCTGATGATGGACTTTCAATGTTATCATCAGTTGGAGTACTGTCAATGGTCTGCGAAAAAAAAAAATGACATTATTAGTCATAGTCTTTATAAATAAAAATTTATTTGACACTGATCAATTAACCCTTCCTCGAGTTGTACGTATAATTTCATTTATCTCTTAGCGATACATAATTGTCACCTCTATCAATTATGTATGGTAAGTGTTGAATTCAAAAGTTACCTGGTAATTCTTTAGAAGAAGAATCATGGAAAATACCCAGTAATGTGATAGACAGGTAGTAACCTTTGACTGACCTTTTTAACTGTTCTGATTCGTCAGTCCAGTAATGAGAATGAATTCAAGTTTAGAGTTAGACGTCATCACCACTTTATTATCTATGCATTATGTGTTACATAATTGATAGGTGGCTGTTAGGATCCATCCAAATGAAATTCTAGAGTTGCTCCCCTTGATCAATAGGGAAAACAGTTGCTTCCTGTGAAAGATGCATTGTGAGAGCTAGGACCGGAAATAGATCTTCCGGCAGGACTCACATGGATTGGTTACGAGCTAGTTGGTTTCACACAAGTTGAGCTCTTAAGGGTAGAAACATTTCTCTACCCTGTGTTAAATAAAATCTTGTTAATTTCCAACAACCAGATCTTGTACTTTCTGGTATGTAAAAACATAACAGTGGCCTATTAATTATGCACGGCAAGTGTAGAAATCAAAAGTTAACTGGTAATTCTTTAGAAGAGTCATAGAAAATACCCAGCAATATGATAGACAGGTAGTCAACTTTGACCTTTCAGCTGTTCTCTGATTGGTCAGTCCACTCGTGAGAGCAAGTTTTAGATTCA
Organism: Doryteuthis pealeii; assembly: GCA_023376005.1. Lineage (NCBI taxonomy): Eukaryota > Metazoa > Mollusca > Cephalopoda > Myopsida > Loliginidae > Doryteuthis > Doryteuthis pealeii. The sequence goes on along the minus strand of CM042147.1, from coordinate 30,052,409 downwards.
GAGTTAGTTGGGTGACCAAGGGAAGTGGACACTAATGGCGCCACTCCTGTGAGCTATTTCTCTCCATGTGTGCGGTTACTTTTGGGAACTTGGGTTTTGAAATAAAGGTCTAAAAATATATGAAGTCTTGTGTTCTTGTGAATAAAAGAATGGACACAGAGATAAACAAACATCTATGAAGTCCCAAGAAATACCCAAGACCAACTCAAGGAATCAGCCCAGCATAGTAGTATAGAAGATAACAAGAAAATAAGAATGAATAGGTGTATAATAACAACAGAAGTATAGAAGGTTATGTTACATAATTGTTAGTCACCTAACACTTATTTACAGTAGTGTAGAAACCAAAATGGCTGTTATAAGTTGCAGCTGGCGGCCTTGAAAGATTGAGTGACAAGGCTTGACCTCATCCTGATCCTTCTGGGGGGATACCGTGAGAATCGGTGGAGAAGACCCTCTTCCAGTTTAGGTTAGAAAGAGTTTTTAGTCAGTATCGGCCAAACTACAACCGTGGTAAGTCATGTTAAGTGCACGGCCAACTCAATCTGCGCAGGTAGTCTGGTGGGGATTTCGGAATAAAATATGATCTAAAGCAAATCGAAGTCTTGTGTTATTATCTAAAAACTACCAATGACACAGGGCTTCTGATAAAGAGAAATCCCCAATGGAAGACCAGACACAGACGCTAGAAGAAGAACGTAAGATACCAAAGATGAGCAGAAGATTAATAGAAGTAAAGAGAGTATACAACAGTTATGCAATATTAGAACTATAAAACCAATTTTAATAAACCAATGTCATTAGTAGATACATACTACAAGCTTTTACACAAGTTTTGTTTTGATTGATTTTAACAGTATGTCATAAATTCCCATGGTCACACCTCTTCTGGCACAATGCCTACACAAATTTGTGACACCTACATAACAATGTCTTACTTTTTGGTCAAGCCACCCATGTACTGTGTCCACCCAGCCCACTAGATCTTCTATTTGTGTTAATTCCAGACTAATTTCCGCCCACAAGACAAAACCTAACTTTCTGGTCAGGCCACCCGTGCATAGTGTCCACCAAGCCACCGGATCTTTTCTTTGTCTAAGTTAACCCCAGACTAATTTCTGCTCACATAACAAAACCTTACTTTTCAGTCAGGTCACCAGTACATCGTGTCCACCCAGCCACTGGATCTTTTGTTTGTCTATGTTAAACCCAGAAACCAACATGGCAGAAACAAAGCCAAAGGTCTCCTCTCAACCAATATCCAACACAATTTACAGTTTGATTTGTACAACAAAATACAAATGAAATGTAGCAGAAGTCGTGGATTAGTTAAGAAGCAAGAAAATATGGCACAAGCAAGAAGCTGAAATTCACAGAAGCAGATTTAAAAAACGAAAAAAGAATTAACAGAATATCTGAAGCTTTTTAAACAAAAACAGAAAAAGAGGCAAAGAATCAATCAGCAAAAATAATAATATACATAGAAATGCAATTCGCCATTATAGCTGAGATTAATTAACTAGCAGTGTCTAGTTGTTGTCTAGTGGTTGGTTGGTTGGTTCATGGATTTTAACTCTATACCTACCAGAGCACCCCAAACCGCCCAACAATCAAAATTTCGGACTGACCCAAAACACCAGAGATTGTCAACTTTTAAACAATGATTTAGAGTTTTAAAAAAAGAGAAATGAATTAAATGAATCCATTTCTATTCAATAGTAATGGATCAGCCTTACGATACTAGCCTGACTACCATTTGGGACATGGCTATTGTGGATGGCTGTGGTAGATAGAGGGTTAATGGCATACCAACCCATCTGGGGTTATTTTATACCTAGAGATTAGGGAATGATATATGTTGCATGTCTATAATTACACTTTTACAGCTAATGGTTTTAATGATATGTATGCCTCATTGGGGATCATTTTGTGGGGTTACATTTTGTATGGTATGGAGCAGGTTTGTGTTTATATTTTTTTTTGTATAATTCTATTGCTCCCAAAAAAGACAGAATATCATCTATGCTGACATTTTCAAATAGATCTTTCATATTATTTACATTAAAAAGGCATTTACTGATGTGAGTGAAAGCTACACATTCTATTAGGAAGTGTTTGACAGTGCAGGGTGTTTGACATGTTTCACACTGTAGTTGTTCTTGTTTGTGTATAAAGAAGTGCATAGGTTTTGTGCAACCAAGTCATAATCAAAATATAGTGACTTGTTCTTTTCTGGATTCTGGTTTTAACAATGTTAGCATCATCAGGGATTGTGTTGAGGGGGTTACTTTTGTATGGTATTGATCAGGTTTATGTTTATATTTTGGGTATAATTTTATTTCTCTCAAAAAGGACAGAATGTCATCTATGTTGACATTTTTGAATAGATCTTCCATATGATTTGCATTAAAAAAATCTAAATATTACAAATAAAAAGTTAGTTGTTAAAAATTTATAAACAAGTAGCTTAAAATATATTGAAAAACTATTAAAAGCAGGAGAGTTCCTACAAAAAAGAAAAGGTAATTATGGTTAATATTTAACTTGTCATATGTTGTATAAATACAATAGAGTAATCTGCCCCTGTGTCTAGGCTAAACAGGGTGATCTGCCCTTAACCAGGAGAGAGGATGAATAGAACCATGGAAGTGGCTATTGCAATTCGACCCTTGATGTCTGATCACGTCTTTCATACTTTATAGATGGGAAAAGTTTCTTTGTGGTAAGTTTTAACCATCTTTAACTCTTTGTCTACCAAGTGTCCCCCATGGCTGTACCAAATTTTCTTGGTATTTTTTTCCCTGTATAATGGGATATTTCAAAGTTCACTACCTATTCACCACAGAACTCATTCTATTCAAATAAAGTCCTATTATTATAGTAATCTGAGTCCTGCTCAATTACAACCATCAGTTTTTGTACTCTGTATGTGCAATGTTGGAGAACTGTTGTGAGCAGCTTAAAGTAGGCAAAGAGTTAAATCCATTTTATGTATTTACCCAAACCTTCTATAAAATGTAGGCTATGACACAAGGTCAATCTTTCCAAAGCAGAGTACTGGTTTGAATTCAGAGTTTTCCTTCTCCAAGACCACTTGCTATACCAATTTTAAAGAGTCCAGTCTGCCCTATTATTTACCCATAGCTGGAGCAAGAATAGTTGGACATATCTTTATCAACAGTATTAGTGCTGTGAGAAATGCAAACAGTCTTGTCTTTGATTTGAACTCAGGTCACAATTTCCATTTTCTTCTGGACCAGTTGCCATACCAAAGTTAAAGAGCCCAGTCTGCTCTATTATTTACCCATAGCTTGAGGGAGAATAGTGTGAGTTTTGTAGTGTGTGTGTGTCTGGGGCAAAGCTTTTCTAACTTTTTGCTTTGGCAACATTTTTCTGAAATAAATTCATTCTTGATGGATACTCAATTTTTATTTTATAAACACATCTTTCTATTTAACCCATAGATGGGACCCTAACAAGTACTACCACTCCGGGTCAGAATGGACCAGTAAGCAAGAGTGATGAAGGGGTGCTCCACATTCCCCAGACCTCCAGAACTGGAACCTCACCATCAGAGTTTAACGTCATACCCAGGACATGAAGACTCTCAGCCACTGCCTTCTAGCACATATGATTTAAAAGGGTTGGGGGTTGCCATAAGGACAATAGGGTTGGGACAATCATATAGGTTCTAGGGCTTGACATGACCAGCTGATTGATCAGAGGGGGCCTCTCCGACCGCCCGTCTAAGAGGAGTGTTGCATGTCATGAACTGCTCATCCCCCAGGATTTCGTCCCTATGCATCACGGGTCATCACCCACGGCCCACAGGTGGCCCCATTAGAGGGGTCTTACCCCTCTGCAGAGATGCAGTTGATGTATTCTAAGAGCCCCAGCCAACAGAGCTGCTTAAATTTTGTTAAACTAGCCAAATCTATAATTCAAAATGTATATATCTACCCAACACCTCTGCCATGGACAGGATGTGATACAAAGTCAAGTTTTTAAACTAGTTTGAATTCAGAGTTTTCCTTCTCAAAGACTGGTTGCCTAACCAAGGCTAAAGAACCCAGTCTGCCCTACTATTTACCTAGAGCTGGAAGTAGAATAATTTGATTCATACTTTTCCCAAGGGTATTAGCTCTATGCAAAATGCAAACAGCTTCTTTCTTTTAACTTGGGTAGCATGTTGGTTGTTTTGTTTTACGGCATATCAACCCTTTTTGGGTCATTTAATGCCGAATCAACTCATTTTGATATCAGGTTGCTTACGGTACCTGCTGTTGCTTAAATGGTCACCCATCTAAGTATTGAACAAGCTCATTGCTGCTTAACTTTGGTGATCTAGTGGAAACTGGTGCTTTCAACATGACTTGACTGTAAGTGCTGAATTTAGTACATCTTTAATTAAATGCCAAAGTCAGTAGGAACCGCAAGGTTCTGGGTTCAATATTGGCCATTGCAAACACAGTGCATGAACCAGTTCTTTAAGTGTGACTTGACCATAATGAACCCGAGTAACCAAGCTCACTTCTTCAGAGATGCTGATAGCTACGCATTCTGCATCACTGATGCATAGAAATCTAAAAGGACACAGAAAAATCATGTCCCAGTGTTTTTTCTTTCCTCACCATTTCCAGTTTATTGTAAATACATTTCAATATTTTCTTGTTAACAAATTACATGGTAGAGGGTACAAGGCAGGAGTTAGACGGCTTTAGCTGTTAATAGATAAAAACTCTACAATTTATTAAAAAACTTTATTTGGGACCCATCAAATTTTCTGAGGACTCATATAAATCAAATACATGGGTCCCAGGACACATTTAATTAAAATGAAGGATAACCTAATGGTTATCTTGGCTAAGTGGACTTGCCACAGGCTCCACCGTGAATAATGGATTACACACCTGACAAATGTTGAATAAGGAATTAGCTCAAATGTTGTGTTAACAACATAAAAAATATTAAAAGGAGTTCAATTGTTTAAATAAAATTTGAAACCTTAGTGATTCTTTGCAAAGTTAGAATCAGTCTTGATGAAATATCTAGAGTTACTTTCCTTTGAAAAATAGGGGAGAGTTGCCTCTCATGACAGATGCATTGTGGGAGCTAGTATCGGAAATGGGACTTTAGCCATGACACACAGGGACTGGTACACAAGATAGCTGGTCACACAAAAGTTGAGCTCTTGAGCCACTGCTTTAGGGTAGAAGCATTTCTCTACCTTGCATTTAAATAAAACCTTGTTAATTTCCAACATTTGTGTCTTTCATTTTCATTCAGTGCTCCTTATTCATTTATATGTAAAAAAAACATCAGTGATATAAACTACATGTCAGGTCAGGACAAGACAGGTTTTCTTTCTTACCTGCTACTAGTACCATGTAAACTAGTATTACCTGTTCCATGGTCAGGTTGTCGGTGACTAAACGGTCACCCACAGTATCACTAAAAACAAGAGCAGCCAAAGGGTGGATGAGCTCCAGGGGAGCCAATGGCCATCCACACCGTTAGTAGTGTGGTGCTCCAACTCAGATGCAAAAACAATCTCCCTGGTCTAGAGCTAGTGAAAAAGGGATAGACTCCTTCACTCTCCAGCTGATACTGACAATTCCACCAAATTTACTGAACACCGCTCCTATGGTCGAGAAAGTTCAAGAGTGCTGAATATAGTTTACAAAGTGCAGATTGAATTGCATTGTATAAATTTAATGTTAAAAAGAAAATATTCTAGTAAAACCAATTAAAAGAAAAATAATATTAATAATATAAGGTTATCTTCAAGATACGCACTCCCGAATTTTTCGGCTTTTTAAAAAAAAGGAATGCTCCCTTTAAATTAGCAGCAGGGGCAAGCCTTGTATGCTCTTATGATCTACTTTGTGTCAGAAAAAAATTAAATACTTTTATTTTACAACAGATTATTTTGGACATTTTTCAATAAATATGTCACAGTTAACTTTTTTTTTTTCAATAATAAAACCAACAAAATAGAATATATATATATATATATATATATATATATATATATATATATATATATATTATTCAAAATATGCAAACTTTTAGAGATTTAAACAAAGTTTATTTTCCTGAAAAAAGAAGATCAAACGAGTATACAAGGTTGGCTCCTACTGCTAAATTGAAGGGAGCATTCCTTTTTAAAAAAATGGGAGTACGTAGCTTGAAGATAATAATAATAATAATAATAATAAAGTTAAAAAATGTTAAATTAAGAAAAATTTAAAAAAAAACATTATGATGTTTGGAATAAACAGGCATTCATTCATAAATTAGTGAAATTAGTTAATAAAAAAAATTGTTAATAAAAATCATGCCGGATTGCAGAAGTTTTTGTGCAGTTAGTGAACAAAATCAACTACCTTGATTGCAGGCACAACTGGTTCCTGGTGGTAGAGAAAATGGGAAGGATTGATTGAAAAAGAGAGAGAGAGAGAGAGAATGTGTGAGAGAGAGAGTGAGACTGAAAGATAGATGCTAAAAAAAATCTTGAATTATTTCCATTGTATTATATTTTTTTTTTGTAAGAGTTATTAAAAAAATTAACTCGAGTTATTCCCCTTGCATATTATTTATAAAAAAAGTGTCATTGTTGGGCCCTCTGCAGGATCTACTTAATTGACGCCCTAGAGGACGGCCTTTAAGCGGGTTAACAATATATTTCAATTAAATTCATTTGTTGTATTTTGTTTGAATAAAATAATGAAACAAAATATGGAAAATTGTTTCTTGTTTTTTTAATGCCTTAATGTATTTGCAAATTTGTATTTTATAAAAATTTTATGAATTACAGAAAATTTTTTTTTACTTCTTTTTGAAAATGATTGGTTGTTGGTTGTTTTGATTTACAGCATATCAACCCTTTTCAATTTAAAGTCAATTCAAGTCATTTTGATATCAGGTTGCTTACAGTACCTGCTGTTGCTTAAGTGGTCACCCAATTAAGTACTGAACAGGTTCATCACTTTGAAACTGATTGTGAAAAAAAATGCACTGAAAGTTTAAATTTGTAGTTGTTCACAAAAAAGAATTATCATGTGATATCCACGCTTGATATCTGTTATAACAAGGAGTATGGCTGCACTTGATGAAAGTAGGAGGATATTTCAGGGGATATCCATGCTTGATATCTGTTATAACAAAAGTTATGGGTGGAAAAAAAACACACTTGATGAAAAATAGGATATTTCAGAGGAAAAGCAATGCAGTTAGAAAGTTCATTAAAATATTGGTTTAGGTAATAAACAACAGATACAACAGAACGAAGACCTCAAATGTTGAGAGTAGCTGTTAGCCAAGAATAATTGAAAATAAATTTTTATTAAAACTAGCAAGTCATGGGCTGATAAAGACACAAATAGTTTGTTACTCAAACCAAATAGCAGTCATCCTTATATATATATATATATATATATATATATAAGGAAAAAATAAGAAAGAAGATTTAGGTAGAAAGTATAATATACTATTTCAGGGGACCTAGAGGAATTAACTTTTGGTCCCCATATTCAGATGCTAAATTTAGCATGTGAATATGGGGACCAAAAGATAATTCCTTTAGGTCCTCTGAAATAGTCTATTATGCTTTCTACCTAAATCTTTTTTTGTTATATTTTCCTAATAGAATTTTGCTCTGGGACTTTGACAATAAGAGCACACATTGAGTTCTGTAAATTACAACAATTGAAAAATTATTATGTCATAGGGAAGATTTCTACACTTAATCTACATTATATATATATATATATATATATATATGTAAATGAATAAATGGAGGAAAAGACTTTAAATTTGCTTCATGTGATAATTGTTGCATAGGGCCAAATTTGCGTTGTAGTAGTAGTAGTAGTAGTCGTCGTCATCATTAGTTCAGAAACAACATACACAAGTTGTATAGTCACAAAGGGGTTGTTTATTTCTCTCTAGGCTTGTGGGTTATTTTTCAGAGAGAAGGAGAGAGAGGCTAAGATCAAATTATTCTATTGTAAATCATGTTCGGTACTATGATACGAAACATTAAGGGGGAACCCGGGAAGCCACGTCTGCCCCTTATGAAGGCCCAGCCAAAAAAGACCGATTTTTCCCTTTTTTCGTTTCTTGTCCCGAGGGTAGGAGGGTCACCTAACCCACTTCCGCTGCTCTGCAGAAACTAAAACTTCCGGTTTTATTTTTAACTTTAGTTCCGGGGTCATTGGTCAGTTAGTGACTGGCCCCCCGTTGAGTATTTACTGTTCCAAACTTTAACCTCTTTTTGTTATTTCTTTTTCTTCTCTTTTTCCAGAAATCCAATTACCGTTTTCTTTTCAATCCCCAAATTCTCCGTAGACCATAATAATTACACTACATAATTTATAGCAACTACGAGAAGCTTAGCTTGCAACAGCATCTGCAACTATGGGTTACAGCCTGTCCCTTTTTTTGTCTGGTAACTGGATGCTAGTTACAACGTTCCTTTGAAAGAGAGTATGATATGTTGATTCTGCATCAGTTTTCATGAAGTATTCCCATGTCAATACAGGCTGCCTTGCTGAAATAAAGCCGCTGGATGTTTTTGCATAAGCTAAGCTCGCAATAGCATCTTCAGATAAATACATACAGGATTTTTCATTTGTTTGATTATATATATATATATATATATATATATATATATATATATATATATATATTAAGGGTAATGATAATACTAATGAGTATTATAACTATTTCGCTCTACTTAGGTATCAAGCACCATTGTTACATTATAGCTTAGAAAGACCTAGCGGTATAAATATATATTTTTCTTTTAGCCCAGTGCTATCATGTTAATCAATTATTTTTGGTTAGTGTGACTCTCTTGGTCTTTCCTTTTTTTTGTCCCAGGAAGGTATTTGTAGTATTTTTTTAACTTACTTCAAGGGTTTACTAATAGGATTAGTATAGTATGTGTATATATATATATGGTAAAGAATAGAGGGAAAAAGTGGACAAAAAAAGCAACTTGCTCTTTTTGTCCACTTTTTCCCTCTATTCTTTACCACATTCTGTCTGATTTACTCCAACCCTCCTATCCTCATATATATATATATATTCCTAAAAGGAAGGCCATAGCTGTACTGCTTCAGTTCAATTCTTTTGATAAAGAGGTATTTCGAAAATTCAAAAATAATAAAAAAAAAATACAGGTCAACACACACCACCATTGTTACCGTATTTATTATTTTTTATTTATTCCAAACTGCATTGTGATGGCCTTCTAAATCAACCTCCTAACCTTTGCTTCAAGCAAATTATGAAACTCTCTTATATATATATATATATATATATATATATATATGGGAGTAAATATGGAAATAAATCCGACAATATTAAGAAATTTGAAAAATATATATATATATATATGGACAGAACAACGGCTGGATATTGAAATTCTGATTTTTGTTTTTGTTCGCTTGTTCATTTTCCATGCTTCATGATATTAAAAAAAAAAACATTCACAAGAACAAAGTTTATACGCAATCAATTCATTTATTATATATATATATATATATATATATATATATATATATATATATAATATTGCTGTCTTGATGTTCTTGAATACATCATCTCAAAAACGAAAAATATATACAGAATTTTTGATGTGATGTTATAAAGAAAATACATTTTTTTTTCTTTACTTAGAATAAAGCCCATCTTAATAATCTAAACTTAATTTAACATTTAGTTGTTAATTTTAGCAATTGGAGAAAAAAAGATGTAAACTTTTTGTTTCTTTCTGTTTACTTTAATACCTAAGGGTTATTTCATTTATTTGATATATATATATATATATATATATATATATATAATGTTGCTATGGGGTCCATATATGCTTCTTTGTCAATATATTTGTTGAGTATATGTATTTATGTTTATATAAATATATTTTTGTTTGTTTTAGAAGCAAAAAAAAAAAAGAAGATCAGAAACAAAATGATGAACATTGTATTCTTTATTTACCAATATTTCGAGGGTCATCTCTCTTTTTCAAAATCAGTCTATCTTAAATCTAAAAGAGATGACCCTCGAAATATTGGTAAATAAAAAAAAATAAAGAATACAATGTTCATTTTGTTTCTGATCTTCTTTTTTCATGCTTCTAAAACAACTAACAAATTTTTCCCTAATATATGATATATATATATATATATATATATATATATTATAGATAAATACATATGTTCATCATATATATGTATATATATATTGCTGTCTTCATTTACTTGAATATATCCTCGATCCTTATGATAAACTTAATAAGATAAAATAAACATTTGGATTAAGGAGGATTCTAAGAGTTTTAAGTTTAAAATGATTAAACTAAATTCAAAATTTACATTTTATTGTTTTTAATTATGACATAACTGATAAAGAAATTAAAAAAAAATGTGGGAAAGTTGTTAAACAGGGTGTCCATAAAGTCAGTGTGCACTTTAAAAAAAAAAAAATTTCAAAGTGCGCATGGATTTTGTGGACATCCTTTATGTAGATATAAAAACGATTATTTTGTATCTGTAAAAATATTAAAAATCTGTTGCCATGTAAATAAAATGTATATAAAAACTATTCTATATACTACGCATGTGTGAGATATATATATATATATATATATATATGTAGAGGGTGATTAAAAAATGTTAGCACCCTTATGGGAGTTATCTTTATCATATAATTTCAAACAGCCTCTACCTGTTCACCATCCTTGTGAACTCATTCTTGAAATCTCCCACAGGTGATTAAAAAGAAATTAAATATTTCTAACTCAGACTATCTATTAGAAAAGCAGAACTGATATTACAAAGACCACCAGGGAAAGATTCCAATAATGCGTTGACAGGGATGGTGAATAGTTAGAGGTTGTCAGAAATTAACATTTCATAAAGGTACTCTCATACAAATGTTAACATTAAAAAAACAAAAAAACAACACCCTGTGCATATATATAAGGTAAGTCAAAAAAGTATTAAGATGTTTTGTACTTTTTGAAACACCTTGTATTCTGAAAAAAAAAATAACGTTTTATTCATTCTTCATTTCTATCTTGGTAAATACAGCTTTAAACTTTGTACTTTTTTGACACACCTTTATTCTGAAAAAATATAATGAATGGAATGTTATTTTTTACAGAATACAAGGTGTGTCAAAAAGTAGAAAAAATCTTGATACTTTTTTGACACACTTGGTATATATATATATATATATATATATATATATTGCATTTAACTAAAACATATGATAATCATTCTTACCCTTTTCACACCGGTTATAATCAAGGTGCTAGTTTTTGTTGGTGTACGTGGCCTCTTGGACCTCTCCATCAATTCTCGTATTGCTGTCTCAGCCACAGACTCAACATTGTTAATAATTATCAGCTCTGCAAGAAAATGCAGCAAGCATTCAAAAATGCACAAAAAATGCTGGATAGCCAGGTACATGCAATTAGTCAGGGTTTCAGATTGATTTGATTTGGGGTTTGTTTTTTTTCATGTCAAAGATTCAGCAAAGCAATTAACCCCTTCCTTCCTATTTGCATATCAAAATTCATGACCAAAGTTGAATGAAAAAAAGAAAACATTTTGTTGTCCCAGATTCCTGCCCTTATTTGCACTATGTTTTTCCTTGACAGTAACAGACGTAAAAAAAAAGGCCCAGCTTAGATATTTACTGAGGACTATTTAGCCTAAGTAAGGGTCAGAGAGGAATGTTGTAAGTCATGGAGTGCTCATCCACCAGGATTCCGTCCTTAAGCATCAGGGGGAGTCTTACCCCTCTACTGATGAGCAGCCAGTATATTCTACTGACGCAGCTGACAGGCCAGCATTATTCATGGTTGTGACATAAAGTAAGTAAGTAAAATCATCAAATTCATTAAAGGATTAAAGAATAAAACAATTTGAAATGTAAACTTTAAATATGTATTAAAATAAAACAAACTATATATAGATATATAATACTAGTCATATATTTATTAAAACTTGTTTTAAAAAACAATGAGGACTGTCTAATGTTGCATGTTCAAATTTTGAGTGTATTTATTGAATAAATACACTCAAAATTTGAACATGCCAAAAATCATAGAATAAATTTTATTCTATGTTATAACGATTTTGGGTAATGTGACATAAGCAGTGATGTAATTTTTGTTACAGACAAAAACTGGAAGCGAATCTCTATTATTAATAGAAGATTCTACAAAATTTTCAAAATAGTAAAAAAAAATAAAAAAAAAATGATCTAATGAAAACTTCATATTTAACGTGAATTATTATGTAATAAGTTACCACAACAGAAAATTCAGCAAACACCGTGTACGACATACGAAACACTGGACAGCTGTTTTGGCCTTATTTGGTCTCCTTAGCAGTGTATATTATGTATACCACACAGCCACTAAACCTTAATTATACAAAATCATCATATAACAATTTAAAATAGAAAACTTTGGTCAAATTTTGAATGCAAACATGAAGTAACAAAAACTCAATTTCCAAAATTTTTTCCCCACCCCACCCAATGCTTTGTGGTACGCCAAGCACACACAAGCAGTACCAAGCAGTACCACCTGTATACAGAGTACTTACAGGTGTTACCTCCCAGAAACCTGGCAAAGCTCCTGTGGCAAAAAGAAAAACAAATTTGCTGATCATTATAAAAAAACAGAAAAAGAAAACATACAAAATTATCATTAAGAAATTTGTTTAAAAAACTTTGATGCATAATTAGAAGATTTACAAATATTTAAATGCAACAAAATAAAGGATATTAAAAATGGGTAATCTGAACATTAGCTACATAAATGAGAGTAATCTCCCTCTGTTTGTTTCACTTTAAGGAAGCCGTTTGTTTTGAGCGGCCATTTTCATTTCACCGTAAATCTACACTGAAAATAGAAATTTGTTCGATTCAATTCAACTGCATGTTTTAACATGAAAATATCATAAAATGTGTTCTTAATAACAATTAAGTTCATTTCAAATAATGTGCAAGCACAATTAAGAACACATTTTATGATATTTTTGTGTTAAAACATGCAGTTGTATTGATTCGAACAAAATACTTTTGCATATTATTATTTATATTTTTTTAATTAATTACAATTAAAAAAAATAAAAAAATAAAAAAAAAAAAAAAAAACGAGCAAAAAATTTACAATGGGAATGTTCACATGACCCATTCATTTTTTTTTTCAATTCAAGTATCTATTTATAAAATAAGAAAAAGTGAAAATATGCCTTATAAGATACTATAATTATAAGATATGCATTATATGATATCATGATAACAGAATATGCTTTATATGATATCATGATAACAGAATATGCTTTATGTGATACGATTTTAAAATATGCATTATATGACACTATAATTAAAAAATATACATTATATGATTATAATTAAAAAAATATACATTATATGATACTATAAAAAATATACATTATGATGAATTATAAAATATACATTATATGATGCTATAATTATAAAATATACATTATATGATACTATAATTTAAAAATATACATTATATGATACTATAATTAAAAAAATATACATTATATGATGCTATAATTACAAAAACAATAATGGCTGAAAAAGATGAATCATTCCAGAGGTAAATTTTCGGTTAGAGAAATGATATTTTACAACATTTTTAGGAATATGACAAAACATCCTTCATGACACAAGAACTATCTATTTTGCTTATTTTACTAATACGAGAAAATATGCAATTGTTTAGCAAATAAGCCTTTAGATATAACATGGTAAGGATCTTAAACATATATATATATATATATATAATACAATAAAGGTATTATAATATAATACTATTAAATATATTATATCCTGTATTGGATATGCCATCATTATGATATAATACGATAAAGGTATTATAATACTATTAAACCAAAGGTCCGAAATCTTTGGAAAATGCATGCATAGACGCACATGGCAACTCTTCAACAGAATTTTTTTTTTAATTTTTAAAAAGGGAATTAAAAAAAAAATCTTTTTGAAGATTTTTTTGAGGAAGAAGATTTTTTACGAGATTTTTAAAAATGTTTAAATTTTAAATATAAACAGATTTCTTTTAATGCAAACACAGATATTACCTGATATTTTCAAAAGAAGACTAATCTGCACACAAGATTCTTTTTTTTTCTTTTTTTTTCTTTTTTTAAAATATTTCATGTTAATATTCACGTTTATGATACAACTACATCGTGTTTGACATTCAATTTTCAAAATGATGCAATAGCATTCACTGCGAAACTGTTTTCAACGGTCATAATTGCAATATTAAATTCCGCAATTAATTCATTGGAATCCTTATGGTGAAACTCGAGTAGGTTATTTCAATACACAGTGTAATAATATATATATATATATATATATATATATATTCATCACAAAAGTTATTCCAGCAATATCAACCTTTGTCGGCAAATAAGGCTCAACATGCTGCTCATAAAGTTAGTGGATACTAATTATTTCTACTAGAAATTCTCATGCAAATCTACAAAAAAACATTTTAAAAATTCAACCCCCACACACTTCATAAAACTAATAAAAGAGGAATTGATTCAAACCACAAAATTATTTATTTTCAAGAAAATTTTCTGACTGTAAAATAAGATTTGAAATGAAAATAACTAAAGAATTGAACATTACCAATTTTGTGCCAATAATAGCACAAAAGATTCATACTTACCAAATCTATTCTTATAGACATATATTATTTTTTTAATGAAATTTATTCTTATTTATAGATAAATATATATTAACAAATTTTCTTATTTATAGACATATTTTTCTTGACAATTTTTTTTTCTTATTAATACACATATTTTTCTTACCAATTTTTTATTTATAGAAATATATTTTTTTTTACCAAATTTATTCTCATTTATAGAGAAAAACATTTTTTTTACCAAATTTATTCTGATATATTTATCTATCTATCTATATATATATATATATATATATATATATACAATTTTTTCTTGTTTATACACGTTTTTCCTACCATTTTTTTCTTATTTATAGACATATTTTTACCTAATTCACTCTTATTTAGAGACAATTTTTTTTTTACGAAATTTATTCTTATTTATAGACATTATTTTTACCAAATTGTTTTTGTTTATAGACATATTTTTTTCTTACTAAATTTATTCTTATTCATAGACAAGAATTTTGTAAACACATTTTTCTTATTTATAGAAAAAATAATTTTACCAATTTTTTTCTTATTTATAAACATACATATTTTTTTTACTAAATTTATTCCTATTAATAGACATATTTTTACTAATTTTTTTTCTTTTTTTTAGACATATTTTTTTTATAATCACAATTTTTTCTTATCTATAGACATTTTTCTTGACAATTCTTTTTATTTATAGACAAATTTTTTTCAAACCAAATATTTTCTTATTCATAGACATACATTTTTTAACAATTTTTTTCTTATTTAATGATGTATATTCTTTTTTTTTTATCAAATTTATTCTTATTTATAGACATTTTTTTCTTACCAAATTTACTCCTATTTATAGACATACATTTTTCTTACCAAAACCACATGGTTATTTGAGATTTGTGCAATAAATAAATGAAACGTTACCTGATGATCCAGATGTATCTGGTTGGGATAAGTGTGAAGGACTTAAATGGTCAACTGAGTCGGAGCTTTCTACTTCCAAGTGGGTGCTATGTTTCTCTATCATGGAAGGGGAATCTGAAACACGGCAAAACATGCAAACAACTAACTAATAGAACACATGTGCTAACAAACAAATTGACAGCGGAAAAATTCACTCTGAACATAAAAGAGTTATTCCTCCAAATAGGAGAACAATTTTTTTTTTTTAAATAATGATGAATACTCACACACAAATTGACTGGTGTACATAACCATATATAAATACAGGTTTATGTAGAGATGCACTTGCATATACATTTGCATATGACTTTTGTGTTCAATTTGATGTCAACAGACAATCCCATGTTCTTCAGTGTCACAATGATATATTTTCTGATCCGAACACATTGTTAACAACCAATAAACCATCATCTCTGTACATTCAAATGTTTAAATCCATTTAATGTCTAGTTTTATCATAAAATTGTATTAGTAGGCCAACCAAGTCAAAGACTTGCGTCGAGTCTAAGGCTCCCATTGCTATGTCAAAACCTGTGCTATTGCAGGTCTTCATCCACTTTTTTTCTGTTTATTAGAACTGTTTTCCTGGCTGAATTTATGACTGATTTCTTCCTTGGAAATATCAGTGTGCCATTGTACGAAATCCATTGCTTTGGAGAACAGTTTCTTTGATATTGACTGATTCATGGGAATCCGTGCTGTCAGCACAACATCATGATGATAAAATGTTTAGTTTTCAGACTTTATTGGTAACACCTTCATTCTCACAATTAGATATTTCTATTATCTTCACAGCAGAATATTTTGTCCTATTACAATTATTTTTTTTTCTACATCCATATTTGACAATAAAAAAATATATATGCACACCAGTCAAAGTTTAATGAATTATGTCAATTCTAACTGCATCAAATTTTTTTCTTTGAACAATGTTAAAGTTTTCAACCACCCAAATTGGTTCATTTCATTAGGATGTATTTTTTGTTACACTTATTGGTATACTTGGTACTAAGAAAGATATTTAGTCAAGTCTCACTCACCAATGACCAACATTAGCATTAGTATATCCATGATATACTAACACTATGTTTGTGGTGTAATGGTTACCATCATAGGAAATGGACACAGTGACAGGAGTTCAAATCCTGGAAAAGGCTGTTTACATTTTATATAGCACTAATACCCATTGGAAAGGTATGCATCCAACTATTCTCCCTCCAGCTAATTGGGTAGACTGGAATCTTTAACCTTGGTTAGGCAACCAGTCAAGGAAAAGGAAAACTGAATTCCAACCTGTTTAACTCTGCTTAAAAAAATAACCTTGTGTCACATCCTGGAGGGATTGGTATATATATATATATATATATATATATATGAGATTTTTTCGAAATAAATTTATATATATATATATATGAGATTTTTTCGAAATAAATTTATTATGGGATTACTGTATTGAGTTCTTCCTTCATTTTTTGATATATATATATATATATATATATATATATATATATATATATATATACACACACACACATTAACACTATATGATACAAGTAGATCTGGAAGATGCACCTTACAACATTGTTATCAAAGGTGTTTTTGGTCTTACAACATCGTACACCTTCATCTAGGTGACCCAGCTGAAGTTGGTCAAGCCCAAGGTTATGGGTCTCAGGTTGCCTACAGTACCTGCTGTTGCTTAAGTGGTCACTTATCCAAGTATTGAACAGGTCTGTCACTGCTTAACTTTGGTGATATCGGCCGAGAGCAGACTTTGCCCTTTTATTTCCACTGTGTTGGCATAACCGGAAAAAAGGTCTTTAGAGTTAACATAAACATACAAAATAATTAGAGAGAATGCTTTGCAAAAAGTGTGACCATGAAAAGTGCATAGGCATTCTGACCAGAAGGACGTGGCCACGAAAAGTATGTGGGCATTCTGACCAAAAGGGATGTGGCCTTAAAAAGTGCATGGACCATCTGACCAGAAGGAACATGGCCATGAAAAGTGTGTGGATATTCTGACCAGAAGGATGTAACCACACAAAGTGTATAGGCATTCTGACTGTATGAGGCATGACCATGTGCATGTTACATGGGTGTCCGAAATGCTATATAATCAGTCTGAATATTGATTGGAACAGAGTCTGGTTGAAGGTTCAACTGAAGATAGGGCCGGGTTAGTTCAGTCAGTAGAGCATTCAGCTAGAAACCACAAGGTACTAGTTCGATACCGGCCCTCGCTAACTTAGTGTATGAGTAACACAGGGATCTATGCGGTAAAGTAAGAAACTGATGATAGGCGTGGCGCTCCACCTCAGATGCAAAAAGCAATCTCCTTGCTCTAGCTGTAGTAAAAAGGGGATAGACTACCTCGCAGTATGGCTCATACTGTCATTAGGCCGCCCTGACGACAACTATGCAATCCTAACCTCTTCGACTCTCTCTTAATCTCCACATTTGTTGCAATATTTTTATACAAGTGTTCATCGTTCTTTATCAAGTCTGGCTGCAGTGTACAACTTGATATAAAGAACTTAGTAAGCTACAGTTTCAGCATGACTTGTCAATAATTCTTCAGCAGAATTTAGTTTGTCTTCCATAATTTGGAGTAAGGCCAAATATCCTCAAACAGGATATTTGGTGTAACAAAATGGTTTTAATTTTTTTTTTAAATATGGTCCTAATGTGGATGGTCAAAAACTTCAACTTTGTAACTTTTAAAAAAACTAAGCAGCCATTTTTACTCTGTGAGAAACAAAGCAAAAAAACAAAACAAAAAGCTTATACATATTATATGCATAATCATTAAAAAAATCTACTTCACCGCAATTTATTTCTAACTCAAACAAAACCTCTCAATTTTGTACAAAACATTGGTTAATATACACAGTAAATACAAGGGTAATCCCAAAAGTAAGGTTTTTAAAGTGCTGGGGGTGTGAGGAAAACTGTTTGTGTGGCTATTGGCAACATTGATGTGTTTGTTGTGCATGTGCCTGCACCTTCCTTATGCATGCCTTGCTACCATGCTCAGTCTCAGTTTTGATTGAGCTTCTGATTGCCAAATCTGAAGTTGATGCTGTTATTTGGTTTTTGAATGCAAAAGGCATTAAACCAATTGAAATTTATCACCAATTAATAGAAGTGTATGGTGAGTCATGCATGAATGTCAAAAACGTCCACAAGTGGGTTAGAGAAGGGAGTTTGCAACAATGACAAAGTTCAATGCTTCCTCAACAACATGACAACCAACTGGTATGACATGGGGATACAAAAACAGACACAGCACCTACAAAATTGCATTGACTGAAATGGCAATTATATTTGAGGATACAGAGAAACTATTGGCAACATTATTGTGTTTGTTGTGCATGCACCTGCCCCTGAACATGCCTTGCTGCCATGCTCAATTTTGGCTTGGCATTATTTAATGACAAAGCTCCTGATTGACACTTCCACCAAGTGTTAAGACTGAATAGTTATTCGTTTTTAGAACACAATTGAAACTCACAGCCAATTAACAACAAAGTTCAAAGCTTCCTCAGCGAAATGGCGGTAAGCTGGTATGACCTGCGCATTTGAAAACTTTCACCGCACCTACAAAAATGCATCAACCGAAATAGCTATTATATAGAAAAATAGATACAGTGTATGGCGAGTTTTGGATGGACATCAAAAACGCCCACAAGTGGTGTGGGGAGTTCAACGCTTCCTCAATGACATGGAAGTGAGAAGGTATGACATGAGCATATAAAAACTGCCACAGCACCTACTAAAATGCATTGCCCGAAATGGTGATTATGCAAAAAAATAGACACATATTAAAACTTTAAAATTAGGCAAACATCATTGACAATAAACAATAATCCTTTCTATGATTTCTAAATAGCTCAGTCGGTAGAGCATCTGTCTAGGAACCACAAGGTTCTGTGTTCGATACTGGCCCTTGCCAACTCAGCGTATGAGTAGCACAGGGATCAGTGTGGTAAAGTGAGAAGCAGATGGTAGGTACGGTGCTCCACCTCACGCAAAACAATCTTTTTGGTTTAGTGCTAGTGAAAAGGGGATAGACTCTTTCGTTGTCTGGCTGATACCCACATTAGGCTGACTTACAGACTTACTTACCTTTGGAATTACCCTCGTATAATAATAAAGTAATCAAAATGTTTCAATGAACATTTGAATATAAAAAATTACAAGCAATAGAAAATGTTTTGTCTAAACTAAAAAAAAAAAACATGCAGAACATCAAACTGAAAAATAATTTTTCTAATCTCTGAAGTAAGAAAAAAAAAGATTTTTTTTCTAATGATTATTCTATTATTCTTTTTAATTGTAATTTTTTAAATCTAAAATTTCTGGACAACTCTATGTTTGACATAGTGAAAATAAATAAAGTCTATGTAATAAGTAATTGAGAGTTACTTCCCCTGTTTTATTATTACCTCCCCTTTGTGGAACTCTTTGACGTTTCTGAGAGTATATAAGCTCTCAGTAAACTGTAACAGTATTCAAAGTAGACTAAAGCTTTCTTAAGCCTAACTGGGTGTGTTTGTTTATTATTACAGTCTAATTTTTCTAATCCATGAATTAAGAAAAAAAAAAATTTTTTTAAATAATTATTTATTAGATCATTTTTTTAAGCCTAAAATTTCTGAACAACTACTTGCTTGACATAATGAAAATAAACACAGTTGCAAGCTTCCGGGTTCAATCCCAGTCTTTGCCAACTCAGCAATCTGATCTGGGCGGTAGAACATCTGGGAGCTGATGTGGTGCTCCACCTTAGCAAAAACAATCTCCCTGGTGTAGCACAAGCTAAAAGGAGATAGACTCCCTCACTGCTCAGCTGATACTGACAATAGGCCACTCCACAGATTAGAGACCGCATAGAATATATTTATTTAGATTTAACGCAAATTTTGTATTCACTGTTTTAACAAAAGAAAATTATTTTCTTAAATTTGTTATATTTATTGTGTCTTGAACTATCAACTGGCTAAGATCAGATTCAATAAACTTGAAAAGAGGATGGGAACAGTCAGGGCCAGCACTAGGAGTCCAGCCCTCTCCTAAACTCTATGACCCCCCCCCCTCCATAGCACATGTCAATTTTAGGGTTTCTCAACCTGGGGACCACAACTCCTACACAATGTATACAATTAATTGATGACTGACAATGTAATGTCAGTTAACAAAAAATGGCAAAGGGTCCCAACAGGGTCCCCCCAAAAACATTCCACCTCCAATCGGGGCTTTCAGAGGTAAGATACACTGGCTTTGAGAACAGTAACTGCCATTGTTTCTTACAAATTATTTTTTTTAAATATGTCACTGTTAAAGTTGTTGGATAGGGCCCGCCAAATCAGTGTTCAAGCGACAGGATTTCTGTTGCTTTTTGGTCGAGGGTTTTACTTTTATTTTCAGTCATTTTGCCTTGAATACATGTATTAGTGATATATTATGGACTCTCCCATCGATTTTCAACGTATGAGGGTTCATACACACAATGAACACCCACACAGTGATTTGTTTATAGTGGTGAAGGCTTGTGTTAGACCATCCACACTTTTTGGCACAGTCGATAGGAAAGAATTGGTGCATCAAGGGTTGCCACAAACCCAATCAACGACCAACCTCAGGAATTTTGAATTCAGAGTTGTGATATATATATATATATATTTACTAAATTTAACTTGTCAAGGCTGGTTGGGTTTTTTTTTTTATGGCATATCAACTCTCTTCGGGTCATTAAATGCTAAATCATGTCATTTTGATATTTGGTTTTTCACAGTACCTGTTTTTACTTGAATGGTCACCCATCCGAGCACAGATTCATCAGTGCTTAACTTTGGTGATCTAACAGGAACTGGTGCTTTCAACATGATTTGGCCATAAGCCATCTTCCCAAGATTAAAGGAAATATTATATTGTTAAAAAATTTAAAACTTTTTTTTTCTTAAAAAATTACTTTAGCTAAACAGAATTGAAATATGAAAACAAAAAAAAGGTTTTATCTTTAAATGAAATTTTTTTTGTTTCAAATTTTTTCTGAATTAATTGCAATAATGTTTTTTTTTTCAAGAATAGGTGTAAAGATCTGGAACAGTATACTCATTAATATAAAAAAAAAATTACAAAACCAAAATTTTAAGAAAAGTATTAACTATTGTTTACTAAAAAATATTTTTGGATACTATTCAGTACCCCTGAAATATTAACTTTGATAAATAAAATGTAAAATGCTACCTAACTAAAAAAAAATTAATAATATTTTTTTTATTTTTAAATAACATTTGAATTAATTGCAATAATCAAACAAAAACAATGCAATTCTAAATTGAACTTCTACTGAACATCTACAAGAAGACAAATTTATACTTTGTATTCTTTTTTACCTGACGCCATGCCAGTAAATTGAGGCCGTTCCGTAGTTGTAGTGGTTGTAGTTACTACAGTTCCACTTGGAGTCACAGTTCGGGAGACTTCCACATGTTTTCGAGGGGAGATCTGATTATTACCCAGGTCTTTTGGTCCAAGGGATGAATCCATGTACTGGTCAGCTTCATGAGGCTCCATCAAAAGAAACTGTTTTTATAGAAATAAAAAGTAGATACATAAGACACATAACATTATTTGAGAAAATCAGATAATTCAGTTGTCTAGTGCAGTGTTTCTCAACTGGTGTTCTCTGGAACCATACAGTTCCGCAAGAGGGCACTAGGGGTTCCACAAGAAACAGTAATAAATATATAGCATAATACATATAATATAAATACAGCATAACATATGTAACACATAACAATGTATAATATAGCATATATATATATATATATATATATATATATATATATATATATATATATATAAAACAGACGACCAAGGACTTCAAATCGGTCTACTATGTGAACAATGTGGAAGGCTGTGTCTGAGCAGAGCTGGCCTGATGAGTCACCAAACTGTACATTGACGAAATGGACCAATAAAATACCCCTGTGCTTCCTGGAATAACTTGTGAATGTGGGAAGATGTGCAAGACTTTAGCTGGACTAAAAAGCCACATTCGTGCAGCACACTGTTGAACTTTTTGAAGCTCATCGTTGTATTCTTCTGAACTTTTTAAAATTTATTTTTTTTTTTTTTTTTATCAAGTAATGGAAATACTCAAACACGAGTTTGCTGCCATCATATATATATATATAATGTACACAACATATACTATATATAACATAACACATCTAATACACAAAATACAATATAAATTATGTATATATACACATAAATGTTATATATATATATATATATATATATATATATATATGTGTGTATACATATATATATTTATATATACATACACATATATGTTTTGTAAGGGAAAAGTTTTAGGTAAAAAAAAAAAATTTTTTTTAAACAAATAGTGTCAGATCACAGTAAATTAATTTTGCTTTTCAGGTGTATTTTTGTAGGTAGTTTCATGGACGTATTTCATATCCAATTCATAATTTTTGATATATTTTTATTTCTCTAAAAGAGATAGATATTAATAATGGTATATAATCATTTTTAAGCAGGGCTTCCCTGAGACATTTAAACTATTTCAAGGGGTCCACAAGGGCAAAAAGAGTGAGAAATCCTAGTCGAGAATAACCAGTAAATCAAATACTTATTTTATACCTCAACAGTTAAAGATCCAACTTGGTATTCCATACTACCAGGCGTTTGTAGTGGAATTATTTGTCTGCAGCTAACTGTTCTTCGTAGATCGTCCATATAGACAGTAGCTTCACCAAGAAATTCATCTGCAATTTAAAAAAAAAAAATGGTATTATTAACCAGATCCTTTTTATAAAATTTTTAAAAAACAAACATTCAAAATAAAATTAAAATTAAAATATTGTAATATATTATAACTTGAGTATCAGAGTTAAAAGAAGAAGACAATAGTTTATTTTCATATATTACACAATATAAACAATGTCACACAAAACCATAAATGTAATGTTGGTTGTTGTATTAATGTGTGGAGGATGATCACTAATTAGGGCTGAGCCTATTCTAGTAGTGACCACCTCAGTATATATATATATATATATATATATATATTTTTTTTTTTAAATAATAGTTTGAAAGTTGATTATAATGTAGAAATAATAGAAAGAAACACAACAAGTATTAAGGATAGAGAAAAAGGTTTACTAAGCCAAGATACAATGTAAACAGAGTAATTAGCAATTGTTAGGTTGAATTAACAAGTCTTATAAGATCTCATTGTTTCTCTTTTCCAATATTTCGTCAGATGATATGATATGCATTCTCATTATTTAGGTTTTATATGACATGATATTAACTAGATACTTTTTATAAAATTTTCAAAAACAAATATTAAAAATGAAAAAAAAAAAAAAAATAGTAATATCAACTAAATGCTTTTTATAAAAATCTTCAAAAACATAAAATGAAAATGAAAATGAAAAGAAATATAGTATTATGTTGTAACTCAAATATCAATTAACAGAGAAATATTTGGAAGAAATACAACAAGTATTAAGGATAGGGAAAAAGGTTTACTAAGCAAACATACAAGGTAAACAGGGTAATTATAGCACTTGCTAGGTTGAATTAACAAGTCTTGTGAGATGTCATTGTTTGGTTTGGTTTGGTTTGTTTTGTGGCATATCAACCTCAGTGGGTCATTTAATGCCGATAAAGTTTTGAAGTAAATCAATTCTTAATGGATAATACAATCTTTTTATAAATACATTTTTCTATTTAACCCATAGATGGGACCCTAACAGGTACTACCACTCCGGATCAGTGTGGACCAGGGAGCAATGGTGATGAAGGGGTGCTCCACATTTCCCAAACCTCCAAAACTGGAACCTCACCATCAGATAGAGTTTAACGTCATTCCCAGGACATGTAGACCCGCAGCCACCGCCTTCTAGCACCCATATGATAAAAAGGGGTTGGGGCTTGCCATAAGGGCAATAGGGTTGGGGCAATCATATAGGTGCTAAGGCTTGAAGTGACCAGCCGATTGATCGGAGGGGGCCTCTCCGACCTCCCGTCTAGCCCAAGATAGAGCCAAAGTGGAGTATTGCATGTCATGAACTGCTCATCCACCTGGGCTCTATCCTTAAGCATCACAGGTTGCCACCCACGGCCAACAGGTGGCCCCATTTGGGGAGTCTTACCCCTCTGCAGAGGTGTAGTCAGTGCATTCTAACGCCCCATCCGACAGGGCGGATGTCATTGTTTCTACTTTAAAGTTTCATCAGACATTATTAATAGAAAACCAGACAATTCCATTTTCATTATTTAGGTACTCCATTGGCATTGTGTTCAAAAACAAGTGGAACTACATAGCCCGTGGTGGGGTGATATGGAGGATGAGCTGTCACCCAAGCAGCAGGTCTCCCTTCTCCACACTGCCATATTTGATTTCGGGGTTTAGGTACTATTTGACATCATATCAACTAGATCCTTTTTATAAAGTTTCATGTAAAAACCAAACATTCAAAAGGAAAAAAAAAACATTGTAATATTAATGACAGTTTTATACAAACAATTCTTAAGAGTTTTTCATGCACAAGCAATAAAGACCTGAGTAAATATCAATTACACTTCTAAGATTTTCCTAACATAATAACATTGTTCCTTTCACATTTTTCTCAGATTAATCAAATAACTAGCAGGACCTGTGGATATACCACAATATGACAATTCAATTATTACAACATTAGATATGTTTACTTAAGAGCTATTGCTAAATAGCTCAATATGTAAAAAGTATAATAATCTTGATTTAATTCTCATTCTTTTTTTTTTTTTTCCTTCTTTTCAACTTTTCTCAAAACAGATTAGCGTTATTGCTTCTGTCTGCTCACCCCCACTCTCTTTCTTTCTTCTTATATTTTTTTCTGTGTAGCAATTTTCTACCCTTTCTTTTTTTATGATAAAAATGGAGTAGTCCATCATTTAACTGAGGTGATGACACTCATAAGAAATAAGAATTCGGCAGATAAACAACACCAGATAATCAGGATTTACATTTTTGCATATCATCTTGGATGATTTGGATGGTCTTATTTTTAACCAGAGGGTATTGCAAGATGATAATGGTCGTAATTTTTAGGAACACCAGTATCATTATCAAATAATAAGTAGTTTACACCAGTAAATTCTATAAGAATAAGTGTTTACACCAGTAAATTCTATAGAATTTGACAATAAAAACTAAATATTTTTCATGTAATTTGTGTCAACTAACCTGCAGGAGATTTCCCCTTATCATACAATTCAAAGCGAAGTTCTCTGGAAATGTAAGAAACATCCCTGAAAGAAATAAAGAAAGTAGAGATAAAATGTAATTATAATCATAATAATAATAATATGTGTAAACTTTGTACTGACACAGTTAATTCAATAGCTCAGACTGTTAGCACTTTCAAGACATATATGAAGATTGTTTCAAGTCCTTAGGAGAGCACAATGCTTGACAATTATATCATTTCATACAGAGCAATATTTACAATTCCATATAAAGGACAAAAATACCCATAATAATCTTGCATGCATACAATAAAGCTTGAAAAGAATTTTAGATATTTAAATCACGTTGCGTCTAATATAATAAAATCACGTTGCGTCTAATATAATAAAATCACGTTGTGTCTAATATAATAAAATTTGAATATTTAATATTTAAATCACGTTGTGTCTAATAAAATTTGAATATTTAATATTTTTGAAAAAAAAAAAACAAATTTATTTAAATCACGTTATTATTAAAATCTTACAATTAAACTTTTTATAACAAATCTAAAATTGTAAATTGTCACTTATTCAAATTTGAAAAAAAATTTTTCTATGAGCTTTTTAATAACAACAATAAAATAAATCACAGTAATCTGAACATTAGCTACATAAATGAGAGTAACTTCCCCTTGTTTGTTTAACTTTGAGGAAGCCATTTGTTTTGGTCAGCCATTTTCATTTCACTGTAAATCTACACTGAAAATACGAATTTGTTTGAATCAATACTTCATGTTTTAACATGAAAATATCATACAATGTGTTCTTAATAACAATTAATTTAATTTCAAATAATGCGCAAACACAATTAAGAATACATTTTATGATATTTTTGTTCATGATATTAATGTTCAGATTACCTAAATCACATTAAAAAGAGCAAAGGAAGATTGTTTTTTGCGTCTGAGGTGGAGCACCATACCTACCATCAGCTCCTAACTTTATCGCACAGATCCAATCTGTGTTACTCACATGCTGAGCATATCCAAAGTCTGGCCCACAGATCATAACTGGTGCACAGTAAAATTTCTTATTGCCCACAGCTTCAGTCTTATAATGTATTATTT
The DNA here is from genome assembly GCA_023376005.1 of Doryteuthis pealeii. NCBI lineage: Eukaryota > Metazoa > Mollusca > Cephalopoda > Myopsida > Loliginidae > Doryteuthis > Doryteuthis pealeii. The sequence goes on along the minus strand of CM042147.1, from coordinate 30,025,322 downwards.
ATGGCCTCCTAGATCAGTGTCAAACAGGGCATGGTGCCAATTCACACGGTGTATATTTGCATGTAATTTTGTGGTTAAAAAACATAAGAAAGAACAATTGGCCCTTGGGCATCTTCACTTTATCAAATTTGTCCATCTTTACAAAAATATTTTATTTAATATGAAAAAAAACTATAAATTAGTTTGGTTCATTGGTAATCATTAACCAGTGCAGTGGTTCTCAACCTTTTTTAACCCATGGACCTATTTTCTAATTTTTTATTTTTTTATTTTTGTAGACCCCCATAACCTTTTATGCAAAAAAGCTTCTTATATTTTTCACAAATAAAAAAAAGTAAAAGAATTGTATGAAAAATTAAAGAAGTAGTAAATAATTATGGGTTATTTTGAAGGAAAACTAATTTATTGCAAATAAACATATTTAACAATTAAATTCTATGTACACTCATAAATAAGTCAAACTATTTTAAGATTTTAGGCCTAAGTGAGTAATTAAGAAAAAAACAAAAAAACAGATGTATTCCCAGCTCAACGAGTTTCTTTGTTTTTTTTTATATTCGACTCATTTGAGGTCAATGATTGTCAAAGATCACCCCTTTTCACAATGTTGAGCCTATTACAAGTGAAAAAAAAAAAAAAAAAAAGACTAAATCTCAATTCAACAAAGTAAGATGATGGGAAAGCTATAAAATAGAGCTGTGTTTCATCCCAGAGGAATCTGGGTAATCATTAGCAGTATCATTTGTCTTCTATATATTATGCTTCCAATCTTTGAAATTTTATGTGCAATATTTCTTACATTGTAATTCAATTAGAAATTTAATTCTCAGTAATAACAATTGTTCTAAAGCAGAATTACTTCATGGGCCACTAAAATATCAATGTTAACCCCCAATTTGGTATGTTTTTGTCTACACCTCCAGTAATGAGTCCATGTGGACTCTAGTTGAGAATCACTGATTTAGACTAATGTCCTTCAACTTAAATTTTATTTTTCTATTAAAATAAAATTCAAATAATATTCTCAACATTAACTGTGCATAATTGGTAGTATTCCCATCAATTGTGCAACATAGGTTCATTAGTTAGACATGACCTTTAACTTAAGAGGTTACTATACTCACACTAAAAAGTGTTCATCCCAAAATGGATTCACAGTGCTTCTGATGACAGTCGTTTCATACTTCTGAGGTGGTGAATCCATCACAATAACACAAAATGGATCACTTGTACCTGAAACAAAGAGAAAAATAAAAAACTTAAAGATTTATTACATTTTGTATTTTTTTAAAACCCTTTATCTACCTCTGCCATTGTTGCATAGTGCCTTCTTTGTTCGGCACTAATCGTATACGTTATATACTGGCATCAAATTCTATATATGTTATATAGTGGCTTCTTCAAACTCACGCTGCTAAATAGGTGTACGTATCGTATACGTTGCTGGTATACTGCGGGTAGGTTAGTAGTCGGCGTAGAGACTCAACACATGGGCATTGTAACAAACCTTAGTTTATTTCTTTACTTTCTCTCGTGGTGGGTGGCGAGCTTGACAATGAAATGACTGAGGGTTGACAATGACTTCTACTGCTGCTGGGATGTTCTGGCCATGTTGAGGTAAAGGGGTGGCTGGTGGTGTCTCACCGGCCTTAGCCGTGGTGGTGCATGACCGCGTCGGTCACTTCGTTCGCCGTCTCCTCCTGACTGACTCTAACTCTCTCCTGGCACGACTGCTGACTGCTTAAATAAGCGCAACCCTATCTATTGTTTTCTTTGTTCAATTTCCTCTTTGTCTGGATTTCCCGCCAAACGCCCACATATTCATTGTTCTCTAGCAGAACCTTCTAGTTCCGTTCAACTTGACTCCTTTATCTACTGTTCATCACTTTGCTTTCATTCGTTTGTCCTTCCGAATTTTCCGCTCCAAAATAAATTGAAACAATAGTTAATCTGCAACACCATCAGCAATAGTAGGGGGACCAATTTTCCACGATTCAATTATTATATTTTAATTCCTGTTTTGTAAAATTTTAGTCAAAATGTTTGACTTTCTCAGGTATTTATTGTTGAGATTCAAGTTATTTGCTGTTGATTCTTTAAATGTGATTTTTCTGTTAATTTTAATATTGCAAATCAATGATTATAAATCAAACTGGATCCCTTTACTTAAAAACACAAAAACAATCTGAATGTGTTCTTCCTTAAAGATGGAAACTCTTTAAAATTTCTACCTCAAAGATAATTATGCACTGCAACATTTCATTGTTTAGTCATGTTACATATTTATTTTTACATATAATTTATTTTTGGACTTTGATTACACAATTTCAAAAAAATTTATAGACATTTGCTATTTCTTTATATGTAATAAAAATTTGAATTATGTTTTTGTTTTCAGTTTTAATAATTTAGCATATTTTATTTCAATTTTTTCACAAAATACTATAAAAATGGGAATTACCAAAAGTGGAAACGGAAAAAAACGGAATTGACTAAAAGTGGAAACGGAATTATGAAAAATTTGAAACGGAAAATCGGGGGCCCTACAATAGCCATGTCCAAAATGGTTGACAAGTTAGTATTGTATCACTGATCTTTTACTACTGAATAGAAATGTAATTCATTTCTCTTTTTTAACTCTAAACCATTTTCTAAGAGCAGACAATCTCAGGTGTTTTCGGGCAAATTTGCATTTTGATTGTCTGGCATTTTGGGTGCTCTGGTAGATAAAGGTTATGATCATGAAATTATTTGCATGCAAAAACAATAATTGTGATCCTCATAAATTTGTCAGTGCTTTGTTTGCACAACAGTCAAATTATTCAAAATGATTTCCCAAGTTGAATCATTGCTATGCTCAGATAGACAAAGTCTTGACACTTGTAGCGGAGTGAGAGCAGTCTACCCCAATGGATTACATGGAATACCTGAAGAAGGTCGAAGGGTCCAATGGCAGAAACATTTTATATGTATATTTCACAATGAAGATGAGGACAACAGTAAAAAAAAAATTTAAAAAATACCTTAAGGAAATTTTTGAAAAAATATATTCATGATTCAATTTATTTAAATGAGATCATCATAAATTCTTCAATGCCTTGTTTGCACAACAGTCAAATTATTCAAAATGATTTTCAAGTTGAATCATTGCTATGCTCGGATAGACAAAGTTTAAACACTTGTAGTGGAGTGAGAGCAGTCTACCCCAATGGATTACAAGGAATACCTGAAGAAGACAGGATGGTAAAATGACAAACATTTTTTTCCAATAAAGACGAGTACAACAGCCCCAAAAATCCAGATGATGCATATTATGAAGATTTGTCTAAAAAATTCATACAAATAACTTTTTGATACTTTCATGGCAAATTAAATTATAATAAGGGGTCTTCTACAAAGTGTCGTGTTTTGGAGAAATTGACATTAAAGGTCTCTGGTAAATATATCAAGTGTGTACGTAAGTTTCCATCTTAACGCCTCTAGTGGACTTACCCCTACCCCCCCCCAAAAAAAACTCACCTGAATGTACTGTTGCTTATCTGATACACAAATGTAAAATATGCCGTATCTCTCATCTCATTTCTTTTCTCAGGAACACCAATAGCAGTAAGATTGCGGTACCTGCTACTCGCATGGATCTTCAAATGGGTTAAAAGGGGCCTTGGTCAGCAACCCACCAAAGTCAAGGAAAAGTCCGACACAAAACCTGTGCTGCTTTTCAACAAAAGGCTTGGGGAGTAAACCCGAAAACAAATCAGGAGTGGAGTCCCTAAGGTGGTGTGATACTGAAATCCAGTGCTACCCATTAACTCCTACGACACTACTATTACCAAACTGCATTGGTCCCTTACCTTTCCTTTGGATCACAGCGGCAGTGTGGAGAGGGGGGACTTGCTGCATGGGCAACAGCTTATCCTCCATGTGAACCCGCCCAGACTATGTAGTTCAAAGAAAAAAAAAAGAAAAAAAACTTTGACACTGCTCCATCATCTCTTGTAGACGGAAGGCTGCCAACCACATAAGTTTCCAATATACAGTGGTACATAACTTTCTGAGTTACAAGCTGTCACTCAGTTAATGTTTTCCTTTGTGGTGAGAGCTAAAATTTGAGGTATGAGCGAGCTTCAGATATGCTTATATTAATAATAATTGAAGATGGATTAATTTATGATGTTAAATGCAAATTTCCAAATTTGATGATAAAAGTGTTGATTCTGTTATAAACTCACCATCATCTCTTCCTCCAAGGTTTGAACCTTTAATAATCTTAATCAGCAGTCGTTTATCCCCAACCGCCCTTGGGGGCTTTGGGGGTGCTGGTAAAGCTGCCATTTCTCTGAATGAAAGAGCGTTCTGTGTCAGGGACATGCGCTGGAATACAACAAGAAGATAGATAAAAAACTGCATCATATAAAAGGTAATCTGAACATTAACTACATAAATGAGAGTAATCTCCCCTTGTTTATTTCATTTTAAGGAAGCCATATGTTTTGGTCGGCCATTTTCATTTCACCATAAATCTACACTGAAAATACAAATTTGTTCGAATCAATACAACTGAATGTTTTAACAGAAAAATATCATAAAATGTGTTCTTAATAACAATTAGTTCTTTTCAAATAATGCGCAAGCACAATTGGCTCCCTCAAATAAAATAAACAAGGGGAGGTTACTTTCATTTATGTAGCTAATGTGCAGATTACCATATAAAAGCAAAAAGATATCTTCATCACATTGAATGTAATAAGAAATTTAATAAAAATAACAAAACATTTTTAATGCAAGAAAAGATACTGTAGATTTAGATTTTTTGGACTGTTGTCCTTATCTTTATTGTTATATACACATTTTGGCCAATGTGCCCTCCGGACTTCTTTAGGTGTTTTTTGTCAAAATCAAGAGCCTTTATGGAACTTTGAATCAAACCCTTTATATAATCTATTGGGGTAGATTGTTTGTTTGTTTGTTTTTTTGGGGGGTCATTCCCCAGACCTCCAGAACTGGAACCTCACCATCAGTTAGAGTTTAACATAATACCCAGGACATAAAGACCCTCAGCCACAGCCTTCTAGTACCCATATGATAAAAAAGGTTGGGCTTGCCATAAGGGCAATAGGGTCAGGACAACCCTATAGATGCTAAGCTTTGATGTAACCAGCCAATTGATAGGAGGGGGCCTCTCTGAATGCCCATCTAGCTTAAGTAAGGGGTAGATTGTTCCATTCCACTAACCATGACTGGGTACAAGTGTTAAGCTATGTCAAATGTTCTATGTTATTTTCGTCCAGTGTCAGGATTGAACCTGCAACCTACAGATGATTGTCACTTAGAACTCTATTAACTCATTAACTATGACTGGGTACAAGTGTTAAGATTTTGTTTCCTAATTTGAATCTCTACTAAAATTTTAGATGGTTTTGGATTGAAACTTGGATAAATAAAATCTTAACACATATAGCCTGTCATGGTTAACTAGTTAATACAGTTCTAAATGACAATCATATGTAAGTTGTAGGTTCAATCCTGACAACAGGCGGAAATAACATAGAATACTTCACATAGCTTAACACGTATACCCGGTCATAGTTAATAGAATGAAACTATCTAACCCCACTGGATTAAATAAAAGGTTCAGTTCAAAGTTCTATGAAGGCTCCCAAATTTGACAAACACCTGAAGAAGGCTGGAGGGCACATCAGTTGAAATGTTGTGTATATAACAATAAAGATGAGGACAATAATAACAAAAAAATCTAAATAATACAAATTATCAAGGCTCATCTAAAAAATTCAGCCAGAGATAAGAATTTTATGATCATTATTCAATATTTGGAAACACCTGAAGAAGGCCAGATGGCACATCAGCCAAAACGTTGTGTATATAACAGTAAGATGAGGACAACAGTCTAAAAAATCAAAATTAAACAAATTATCAAGCCTCATCTTAAAAATTTAGAAAAATGAATAACAAGAAAAAAATGACATTGTGGAGATTCATTTGTGACTGATTCATTTTAATGGCATTTCAACATGTCTAGGGTTATTTTATGCCTAGATGTTAGGAAATTGTGTTCATTGTACATTTACATTTTTGGTATAGTTGTTTCTTAGGTTTTTGCACAGTTATATGATATCAGGTATTCTTATCTAAAAGAAATAATTTGCACACACCTGTAAATTTGCATACACCTGTAATTTAATCATTTCTGGGCTTCTCAACTTCTCAAGAAGAAGGGGGGAAACCATCTCCTTGGATTCTTCCTTTCCTTTGGGAGGGAGAGCACCCAGAGACACATTTGATTGGACGTTTTTGCTGGCTCTACACATTATATAAAATGCCTCAAGGTTGTGCTGTTAGAGATCTCGTTACCTGACCATAAGTTTGTACTTGATCAACACCAGCTGGGTAACCTAGGTGAATGTGGTTGATATTGAATGACCCAAAATGCCTAATGATCCTTAGATCACATCTCTGATGATATGGTCAAGTGCATCTTCCAGACGGACTTCTTGATATGGTTTCAAGTATTCCTATCTAATACTAATAATTTATACACAATTATATAATAATTATATGTCTTCAAGTAACTATTCCTATTTAATAATAATCATTTATTTGTACACAGTTATATTGTTTTTAAGTTAGTAACTAATGATAATCCTTTGTAGACAATTATAGCTTCAAATAACTATTCTTAATATAATTACAGTTACTAGTACAAAATAAAAAACACCCTCCTGGCGATGTAAAAATAAATTTTTGAAACATATTGCCTGTGGGGTGGGACTAAAAAATTCAATGTTAGCGAGTTTGTACCCTAAGTAAGTAAAATCATCAAATCAGGATTAAAAAATAAAACCATTTGAAATGTAAACTTTAAATATGTATCAAAATAAAACAAACTATATATAGATATATAATACCAGTCATGTATTTATTAAAACTTGTTTTAAAAAACAGTGAGGACTGTCTAATGTTGAATGTTCAAATTTTGAGTATTTATTCTATGTTATGATGATTTTGGGTAATGTGACGTAAGCAGTGACATAATTTTTGTTACAGACAAAAACCAGAAGCGAATCTCCATTATTAATAGATATGGTATTAAGTATTTCTGTTGAATATAAATAATTTTGAAACAAACTTATTTGAGCCTGACAGGTACTACCACTCCAAATCAGAGTGATTCTGGGAATAATGGAAATGAAGAGGTACTTAACACTCCCCCAGATCTCCAGAACTTGAGCCTCACCATCACATGTTGTTTAGTGTCATACTCAGGACACCCTTTTTTTAAAAAGTTTAACTGTTAATCAAACAGGCGTCAAAAACTTTTAAAAATCTTATCTTAATGGAGATTGTGTGTTTGTCACACAAAACTATATCACTACTCACAATTCCCTTCGAATTTCTCCATGATTTTATTTTCATTTAAACCTCAATTATTAATAAAGTTGTCCATATCTACATAATATTCAACAAAATAGCGGTTTACAGTGTGAACAGGAAGGCTAATTTACATACTGATATTAAAAATTTGATTTTAATAAATATTTGGTTAGTATTATTGATTTCTAATTGTTTAGGCTTATTTTAATGGATATGAGCAAAATTCTCAGGGATAAATCTTAAAAGAAATCATTAACAAGAAGAAATAACTGTAATTTTATTCTTTATTTCCTATTTTTACTAAATAGTTAAATTAGGAAAATTTAGCAATGAAAGACAGGAGTGATGAAAGAGTAAGTTTTAGTTGTTCTATTTTTCGATCATACCCCCCTCTGTTTCAAATTTTTTTAGAAGGCATTTTTATCTAGTTTCATTAGCTTTTCTAATTTAATATAATATCTTATTACATTAAAACTTAAATATTTGCACTCGGAGGGTGCATATATTTGCTAGTTCAAATAATAATGTCATTGGTTTTGCACACCTATCATTCCAGCACATGTCATAAGAATGACATCATTATTTGTTAAAATCTTCAGAAGTTTTTTGATACTTGTTTTGATTAAAAGACAAATTATTCAAAATGATTCCCCAGGTTAGGTCATTACTATACTCAGATACACAGTGAACACCTGAGGAAGGTTGGAGAATACAGCGTCTGAAACGTGTTTATACATACCACAATAAAGATGAGAACAATAGTCCAAAACATCAAAATTATTCACATCAAGTCTCATCTCAAAAATACAGACAAATAATATCTCCTTTACTTTTTCCTTTTCTTCCTTAATTATTTGTATTTGTTTAATAATACCTAACCTTTACGTTATATTCAATGTCCTGAGTTTTCTTTCTATTATTTTTCTTATGTTCTTTCGTCATCATTTTAGTTAAGCTACTGCCCAATTTCTTCGCACAAGTCAGAAGGAAGGATTTCTTTTAAATCCTTAAATGCAGCGTCTGTTTTTATTAACTGAGCACATACGTGCACTCACTCCAAATAAACTTTCTTTATTTTTACGCCAACTGGCGGATCTATCTAGCTAGGTTGCATTCTCTCCTTGCGCAGCTCCCTTTCACCAAAATACCTCATTCGCTCAATGCATGTGTCGCTCAGCTATTGTTGTGTAGGCCCGCCGAGTTTAGCTGATCACTTCACTAGAAAATTGACTTTCCAGGAGATAAGAAAAAACTGGGGTTGATGATCATTCAGCCTCCTAACTAAAAGGATCTAATGCAGTTTTGGCTTTTCTTGTTTTTTCTTTTGTTTATTTTACAGACTTGTTTGTCTATCTAAGGGATGGGTCCCGAGACAGGATCCCTGTCAGTGCTGGGCATGATGCTGTTTTTATTAACAGAATCTCAAAGTTTTAAAGCTTTGAACCAGTTCTTAACAACTGGAAGTGTATTTTGAAATCTTAGAGATAAATCATATACATTTTGCAAAGGGAAATAACTCATATATTACTGCAGTTGCTTCCTTGAACCGTATCAAAAACAAAGCTAAAGACTATTCTGAAAATTACTTATTCCTTAGTACACAAAGACATACTAATCTTTAATTACGTTCGCCAGTTGTCAAAGAGCATCGAAGGTATCTTTGGTGTGTATCTTCTTATTTATATATATATATATATATATATATATATATATATATATATATATATATATATGAAAACCTGAAATTCTTCAGATATAAATTTATTGTTTTTTTCAAATCTGATTTTGACAAATTTATATATGAAAAATTTAAAGTTTCCATTTATTTATTTATATTCTACTCCTTACATGTGGATATATGTGCACATCTATATATGTATACATTTATATGTATGTAAAATTTATTTATATGTATGTTTCAGTTCATAGAACAGAATAGAGTGTATAAAATATAAAGTTTTGAAAAAACAACAAAATTAAGTCAAAAATTGACTTACAGACAACTGACACTAAAGCGTTTCATTTTTAATCAAACCATCAATGGGGCTTAACTTGGTTAATAATTGTAAATCACACGAAAAGAAATTGATCAAAATTTCTCTTTGTATGATTTACAATTATTAACCAAGTTAAGCCCCATTAATGGTTTGATTAAAAATGAAATGCTTTAGTGTCAGTTGTCTGTAAGTCCATCTTTGACTTAATTTTGTTTTTTCAAACTTTATTATATTTATACTTTTATTTAGACTTTATGACATTGTGGGATTTTATATCCATTTTACTTCTCATTTATATGTACTAGCAAAATAAAAAACGCCCTCTGGGTGACGTAAAATGAATATTGCCTAAGGGGATGGGAGTTGAAAATTTAATATCAGAGAGTTTGTATCATAAGTAAAGTAAAATTAAATTTATTAAAGGAGTAAAAAATAAAATAAATTTATTAAAGGAGTAAAAAATTAAAAAATTGAAATAGAAACTTAGTTCTGATAACTTTAAATATATATTAAAATTAAAAAAAGAAAACTATATATAGATAGATAATACCAGGTGTGTATTTATTAAAACTTGTTTAAAAAACCAATGAGGACTGTCTAACATTGCATGCTCAAATTTTGAGTGTATTCTATTTATGATGACGTAAGCAGTGACATAGTTTTTGTTACTGACAAAAACCAGAAGCAAATCTCCATTATAAATTTTATATGTATGTAAAATGTATGTATATGTATGTTTTGGTTCTCTGTTCACAGAACAGAATAGAGATAATTATTCTTCAGCTTTTGCATAGCATTTTACTGCACATTGTCATGATAACCATTGAAACCTTTTCTTACACTTTTTTGTGGAACATTATGTACATTTCACCTGTTTGGGACATATATTATTTTGTTGTATATATTATACATTCATATGTGCATTGTTCATACAAGTTAGTGTCTTTTCTTACCAAATATTTAATGTTAGTGTATCAATGGATGCACTAATGCCTTATAAAAACCTAGTGTTGGTTATAAACTAATACCCTCTATTTTTATAGAGACAACAAGATGATTTAGTATAGTTTTCTCAATAGTTATTCATAAACCTTATTTTATCCAATAAAATGAAAGATATTACTCAAAGTAAAGCATTTAAAAAAAATTAAAATAACTGTAGTTTTTATTGAAAACAGTTACATTTTAATTAAAAATTAAATGGAAAAATGAACAGCAACATTTCAATTTTTGGTTATGTGTAATTAAACTGAAAAATAAACGAAAGTGACATTAATATAAATAGTTTTGTTTCAGTTTCAGTGTTAATAGAATTTTTAATATCAATCAAAATTAGAAATATTAATAAGGCATATTTTTATATTTCAACTTTTTTTTTTTTTTCATTAGAAAAAAGTATTTAGTTATTTTTTTTTTCTTAAATTTTCAATTTGATTGGTTGGTATTTAACATTATATCAACCCTTGTGGTTATTTAATGCCAAATATTGATTTTTTACATTCATATATATATATATATATATATGATTTAACTTCATGTGTATTAATAAATTAGTATAAATAATTTTCATTAACTTTGTGTATCAATAATTTTCATTAACTTTGTGTATCAATAAATTGGGAGAAATAATTTTCATGGACTTCATGTGTATTAATAAATTGGGAGAAATAATTTTCATTAACTTAATAAATACTGATGGTTGACACTCAGTCACTGCTTTCTAGCATTTAGATGATAAAAAGTGGTGGGTGTTTTTAAGAAGAATACGGTCGGGACAATCATATAGTTGCTAGGACTTGACATGACAAACCAACTGATCGGATGGGTCCTCTCCAACATCTCATCTAGCCCAAGTAAGGGCTGAAGTGGAGTGTTGCATGACATGGGACCACTTAATAACTTGGTCACAGATCACTCATCCACTACAATCCTGGGTTACCAAACACGACCAACAGGTGGACCCACTGGGGTAGGGATCTTATCCCTCTGTAGGGTTGCAGTTGGCATATTCTACAGCCCCAGCCAACAGGACAGGTTAAATTTAAAAGATTCATACTAAAAAAAATTTACATATCTTAGTGTTAATCTAATCCAAATTTATATGATTACACATTTTTAAAATAGTGTTTTCCATCTGTCGCAAGTCACTAGTATGAGATTGCATCTGCACCGATATGTTCTCTTGTGGTAATTTTATCCTTATCCTCCCTGGACCTGGGAGGAGGGGTTACCCAAGAAATTATGGATTGCAAACGGGATAGATATATGTATATGGGCTGGTTTAACTCGGTTTAGATCATCCCTCTTGGAGCTATAAGGTTATGGGTTTGATACCAGCCCTCACCAACTCAACACATGAATAGCACAGCTTAGATCTGTGTGGTAAAGAAGGAGCTGATTATATGTTAAGGTTGTGAACTAAATAATTTATAATAATTCTGAATTAAAAACTAAAATTTAACCTGCATGATAAATATTTTTCATTTTTTATTTCTATTAAATGTTAATGTTATGAACCAATAATTAAATAATTCTTAATAGTAATTTAAAGAAAAAAAAGATTCCCATCTGAAATTTCAATTTATAATTGAAAAAATGATATGCTCTTTTTTAAATTTTAATTTTGTTTATATCCCTTTTCAGACGAATATCTTTACAAATTTGCTATGCTTCAAATCTTCAGTGTTTTAAAAAAGTTTTTTTTGCAATTTAGAATGTTTATTTCTTTTTATTTTGGGCAAAGAATTGAAATTGTTACTGTAGTTAAAATACGTGGGTTGGCTGAAAAGTTCATAGGCTGACCAAGATACTCTAATTGAATTTTTCAACAGTCCCCCTTGGGGTCCACAAACTTCTCTCATCGGTGTTGCAGTGCTTGAATCCAATTGGTAAAAAAATCATCAACAGCAGATATGATGTCATCATATAAACTTTTCAGCCAACCCTCAAATTATAATCAATGGGTAAAACCCTTTCACTGATTCCCTGTGAGGTCAGTAAGAGAGAAGAAGTTGTTGTAAAAGCAATAAAATATGTGCACATAAAAATGTGATCCTGTTATTCTTAATCCTGCTCGAGAAGAATGTGAAATAACGAATGTCAACGAGAAACGACAACACACTTCTTTCATTGGTGTTGCAGTGTTTGGAACCCATTGGTCATGAAAGTCATCAACAGCAGATATATCGTCATCATATGAACTTTTCAGCCCAGCGCCATATTAGGATCAATGGGTAAAAATTATTGACAGGTCATTGAAGATAATTACACAAAATATAAGAAAGGGGGGGGGGTTACAATAAATGCAAACATGTTAAATCCAAGAAAACAAAGGAAAAATACATTTTAAAACAACCATATTCTGTAAAATAAAGTTATCAAAACAAATAAGAGATATTTTGCATAATTCCCATTTAGATAATAATAATAATAATAATAATAATAATAGACAAATACCTGGACCTTGCTAGTGAATTGAAAAAGCTATGGAATATGAGGGTGAAAGTGATACCAATTGTAGTTGGTGCACTTGGAACAGTCCCAAAAAACTTAGAAAAAAGACTAGAGGAATTGGGAATCAGAGGAATAATTGAGACCATCAAGACAACTGCATTGCTGCAATCAGCTAGAATACTCAGAAGAATCCTGGTGACCTGAGGAGACTTGTTGTCACTCAGATTCCAGTGAAAGTCCATCAGCTAACACTGATGTAAAAAATTCCATAATAATGAAATTATTGTGCTCAGGTGCACTACAACTCATCAAATGTGCATGTATAATACATAGAATAATGTTCAGATGTCAGGAAAATGAACAGTGTATGAGTCATGATATATATGTGTATGTGTGTATGGAGGGGGATATCAGGTGCAGTGTTGGTGAATTACAGGAAGCATGGAGGTTTTGAAGAATGCAGTGTCTCGCCAGCTAACAACTGATGCAGGTAGTTTGTTCCATGCTTCAGCAACTGAAGTGTGAAAAAATGTTTCCAGAAATCGTGAGAGCTGTGCTGTTTTCTGACTTTGTGGGCATGCACACGTGTGTTAGACACATGAAAATCAAAAAGGTACTCAGGGTTGCTGTTTGTTTTATAAAAATTTTTTAAAAGGTGCAAATTTTATATATTTGCATGTGTGTGTGGGGGGGGGGGGCTGAAAAGTTCTTGACCTGACTAAGAAGAGTAAGATCTCAGTCTGATTTAAAATGGTCACAAGAAAGACCCATTGAATCATTTAATTTGATTGATGAGTGATGACCCAGAGGTCATTTGAGACTTGGCTTTGATTGGACTAAAAAGTCATGTGATCAAATGATACTAAGATCAATATGGCAAAATCTATAACTGACAGGTAGTGTAGTATAATTTAAAATGGCCACAAGAAAGATCTGTTGGGTCATTTAGTTTGATTGATGGGTGATGACCCAGAGGTCATTTGAGACTTGGCTTTGACTGGACTAAAAAGAAGTTAGCTAGAAAATATCAGTCAGATCACCAAGGTGATCAATCAAGATTCCACCATGCTCCAATTCACTAATTTCCTGCCTGTAAGGTTGGTAAGAGAAAAGTCATTGTAAAAAAAATAAAATATGTGCACATAAAAATGTGGTTTTCTTATTCCACTTGAAAAGAATGTGAAATAACGAACAACGATGAGATGTGACAACAATGATACAGACAAGAAGAAAATGGCGGATGCAGAAGCAACAGGCAGACAAATATGTGGACGACATGAAGAACAAAGTGAAGTGCTGGGTAATTATCATTTGAGTAAGGGCTATCCAAAAGAAAACTCCAGTATAAAAATAAAGTTGAGTGATCTTTTGTATCTCTTTCAAGGTTAACAAGTATATATATATATATATATATATATATATATATACCAACCCCTCCGCACAAATAGGATGTGAAACAAGGTCAATTTCTTAAGCAGAATTTAACAGTTTTCCTTCTCCTAAACTGGTTGCCTAAACAAGGTTAACTCTTAACATCCTATTAAGAATTTTCTAAGTCCAGAGCCCCATTCCTATAAGGATTTATCAATAAATGGCTTAAAATGGCCTTTTCATTTAAAGATACCTGTTATTTCCCTCAAATTAAAGACTTTTAAATATGTTTAATATTACATTTAAACAAAGGCTATCCTTTGAGGTAGATTAGAAAAATGAATGTGACTTCCGGCCAGGTGGAATGAGGTGGTATAGGACATTAAGGGTTAAAGAGCCCAGTCTGCTCTACTATTTACCTATAGCTGAAGGGAGGATAGTTGGATTCATACCTTTTTCAATGTATTATCGCTATATGAAATGCAAACAGCCTTTTCCAGGATTTGAACTCCTCTCGTCATGTCCATTTCCTACAATGGTAACCATTACACCAGATGCCTCTAAGTTGGTACAAATATAGATCAGCTTCTTAAGTAGATACATTTTTATTTATTTATTACTAGCTAAAAAAAAAAAAAAAATTAAAAAAACGCCCTCCAGGCAGTGTTAAAATCTATTTTTGAAAGATTTACTGAAAAAAATAATTTTTAAATTGATTACAACTTTCACAAATAATTTTTTCCATTTAAAGTAATAATACAATTTTTAAATTAATTTCATAGTTTATATAGTCTATTTATTAAATAAATGTATAGTGTATTTATTTAAATTTTCATTATTACAATGGAAAGGATTCAAACGTTGAATTATAAGAAACAGCTTTTATTTATTTTATTAATATTAATTGTTCTTTATTCTATGTATTGACGATTTTTGTGATGTAAGCAGTGTTGTAGTTTTGGCTACAGACAAATAGAGACAGAATTCCCATTATTAATAGATTTTTTTTTCTCTTGGTAGGTAGGCTTGGTGCTCCACCTCAGCTAAAATAATTGCTATATTTATAATTAAAATGTGCTCAATATCATTGACAGATCCTGTAAGTTAGGGTAGCGAAGACATGAAGTCAATAGCGCTTGGTACCTGACAGTTTCTCGGATATACAATTTTCAAACCAAGTCCATGTGAAAAAATATACACATAAACTTGGATCTTTTGATATAAAAGAAATAAATAAAAAAGTATGAATGAGGGGGGAAGGGGGTGGGAAATAATTTTGAAATATTTTGAGGCGGAAGAAAAATATTGGAAATTATGTATCATTATTCAAAATAATATTTTCAGGAAGTTTGCAAAATTTCTCTGTTCTTTGTTGGGGGGTGGGGCAGAAGAATGGTACCAATAAACAAACAACAAAACAAACAAACACCAGAACTACCTGACAATATGGTAAAACAATGCTTTTTGTATCCTGTTTTCTGTAAAACAAAAACATTCTTATGGTCAATGCAACTGGGACATCAGTTATGGATTCAGGATGGGGAATGGTATGTACGATCAAAATTACATTGTTAACATTTGGGATGGGGATTTGGGGGGGGGGGTGACAATGGCATTGGTGATAATGTTTCTGAAGAATTTCCTCTTCTAAACTGACCAACAAAAGAAAGTTTCATGAAGATTTCGGTGCTTGTCCAGAAGAGCCCCAGACATTAAAATTTACATAAATTTCCTTTTCATATATATATATATATATTGCTCTGTATATAATTAATTTATTAATTATTATGCATTCTCTTAGGAATTTATAAAAATCCTTGATTAAAGTTTGCACCTACATGAGCATACATTGTGGATGGACAATGAGATTTTGATGATCCCAAATAGAATCATCCCTTACTTAACAGTCAATTGGATTATTTTACATATATATATTTAATCTTTTCATTGAAGTGGCATTAATAAATTATCCAAAAGTGCTCAATATATTAAAAACATAGAGCAGCAGTAATAATAATAATAATAATAATAATAATAATAATAAGAGTAGAGAAAAAGAGTAGAGAAAAAGAGTTTAGGGTCTAACTAAGGAATTACATCAACTTAATTAAGCATAGGGCAGGGTCCTGATAAAATCATTTGGATTGAAACCATGGTAGACACTTTACTCTTTTCCTCTACAACTATAACTAATATATTTTATATATATATATATATATATATATATATATATATATTAAATTTTTACTTGAAGGCACTTACAACGCATGTATCGCATAAAATTCGATACTTTTTCTTATAGAAAATAAACTTGACAAGTGTAATCTCAGTAAAGGATGGCTCGATGTGTAGAATACCGTACAGACTGTTTCGACTTTATTAAGTCTCATCAGCGGCATATACTAACGATTTCCCTCCGACAGAAATCGAAACCGGGACTTCAGCAGACGCAATTCAAACAAATTTGGTTAAACATAAAAGAATCCTTATTGTTTTCAAGTTTGTATTTTTTTTTCTTTCAAGTTTCCTAACAATTTTTTTGATGTTATCATCTTGAAAGTTGTTAATAAATTGTTCGAAAGAGTTATTTGTAGACCAAGTACATTTGGTTCTTTTCCAAACCATTATCAAGGTTTTATGTATCTGTCTAAACTATTATTAAAAAAATAAAAGTTTAATATTTAGCTAAAATTATTGTTGTTATTTTTAGATATTTCTTATGAGCTAAGCAAATGTAATTTGGAATAAAAGTGTTCTATCTATAATATATATAATCCTTTGGTGGATTCATTCACCAATTCCACCCAAACATAAAAAAGATGGCCAGACAATTGGAAAAGATCAAAAAGAAACTCGTCAGACAGGAAATGTCTGTCGCATTCAACCAAACGTGTGTGTGTGTGTGTATATATATATATATATATATATATTATATACGTGTGGAATTAAACAAAAGGCAGGTCTCTTGTTTAACAATTTTATCGGTGATCTTTTCAAGCTTTCTTGCCAACTTTTTTATATTTGGACGGAATTCATGGATTATGAATTCGGGATATGAACTTCAGTGGACTAATCCACAAATTCCATCCAAATATAAAAAAAGTTGGCCAGAAAGCTTGAAAAAATCACCAATAAAATCGTTAAACAGGAGACCTGCCTTTTGTTTAATTCCACTTGTATAAATGAAAGAATGCTACCCAAATACACACACACATATATATCAGAAAAACATCTTTTTTCATGTTTAATTCATTGCCAGTTGATCAAAGGATTTTGTTTTTATATGAGGATTAAACAACACTGAATGGGAGGGGGTGGGGGCTGTCATTGCGATCCGTGATTCAGCTGCAAACAAGGGGGGGGGGATCCAGAGAGTGAAATGAAAACATGCACGGATTCTCTTGTGTCAAGCAACGTACAATGGTCATGTGGCATACGATTATCACACACAGCAAAGATTTGATATATCTTCTTTTTTTTTTTGGTGTTTTTTTTTGGGTAATCAACTACTTACAGGAGGTTCAGGTTCTTCCGTCTATAAAGACAAACAAATGCATATGTATATATGTAGGTAATAAATGCATATACATTGGGTAAGGAATTGGCACTAATAATCACACATGGTTTCAAGGAAATATCTAGTCAGCACATTTCTTTTATCTTAACAAAAATTTTAAAACTTTGTTTATTTCATTTAATGAAAATTAAAAAAACAACAGGATCAAATACTGAAGGGTTGGTTGGTTGTTTCATTTTATGGCATATCAACCCTTTTCAGGTCATTTAATGCTGAATCAAATCATTTTGATAAACAAAGGACTCGGGTTGTTAACAGTACCCTGTGATCTATCAGGAACATATATATGTGGTTGAGAGTAGAGGAAAATGTGGATATAACAACACAAACGACTATGTTCAATTGATATTTTGCCTCATTATTAGTTGAAGCTTCCTCAGAAGTTTATTTTCCTCTACTCTCGACCACATTTTGTCGGATTTATTCAATCTTTCACTTCTCATATATATATATATATATATATATATATGTGTGTGTGTGTGAATAATATCAAATATTTCCGTGATAGGATTCAACCAAAATAGAGAACTTGAATATAAATAAAGTTTCATATATATATATATATATATGAACATTTATTCATATATATGGAGGAAATAGAATATAAATAGATTGATGAAAACCTTAAGTTTATTAGATATAAATTTATTTCAACCTCTTAGCTTTTACAAATCTGATTTCAAAATGGACCATTAAGATCAGAGGCTGAAATAAATTTATATCTGATAGACTTAAGGTTAATATATCATTTAATAAAACTTTTGAACATGAGTTTTTCCAATTGGATGAACCCCAGATAAGAGAAAGATGATGATTCTGAGGATGATAGATCCGGTTGTATCATTAAGACTTTTTTGTTTTTTTCAGTTGTTAAACTTTCAATATATTCTGACATTATTTAATGAAAATTAGAGATTTACCAATAAATACATTTTTTCATAATGAATGTGCTGTCTTGATATTTTATCTTGAACTAAACTAATGTTTTCATTCCTGGAGTAAAAATGTTGATAAAAAAAAAAAAGAAATGTTGTTGATATACAGATGTGAATCAAGACTGAAATTTGAAAAAGAAAATGGCTCCCAATTCAATAAAAATGGCTGATATTTATGCAAGGGAAATTAAATTTTTCTGTCAAGGAAAAAAAAACTTTAAAAAGTTTGAATTTTGAAAATTTAAATCCACAATTGAATAGAAAAAGAAGAATAAATTGAATAGATATTGATTAACTTATGGTCATTAACCCTTCACTATCAAGGTATCAAATTTTTTTTTTTTAAATTTTTAATGTGCAAAATTATGTTTTGAGTATGATGTTTAAAAGGGGTTAAAATGAAAATTAAATTCAAATGGATGCTGGTGTCCCAGTGGGAGTAAAGAAGTTAAGATTTGAATGTTTGAATAAAATGCAGTATATAAAAAAAATAGAGAAAGAAAGAAAAAAGTTTCAAAGGTAAAAAATAAATGAATAAATAAATAAAAATGCATAGGAAGAGAAAGGGAGAAAAAATTGGAATTTGTGATTGAAGAAGATATAAGATAAAAAAATTTATGAGAGAGAACTTATTTGGCACTTATTAGATTGATTGCTTGATTTTAACAGCATGTCAACCTGTCATGGGTTATTTTATGCTTGTACATTTATAATACATTTTTTGTGCAGTTGTTTCTTAAGAGTTTTGGGGTTTTTTTTTTGCACATCAAATACAAATAATTTTTTTAAATAGATTTTAAACTATTTGATCTCGGGATGAGATCCTAAGAGGTACTACCACTCTGGGTCAGTATTTCTCTAGAACAGGGATCAGCAACCCCCGGTCCCTGGGCCAAATCTTAATCCATTAAAAGCCAGAGGCAAAGATTTTTAATTTAAATCTTTAAAAAAAAAAAAAATAAAAACAGGTTTTTGGACAGATTGGTTTGAGTTTGAGAAAATTTATTTGCATTATATTTAATACCATGGCCCTTCACCGAGACACTGGGTCCCCTCTTTCTCCAAAAGGTTGCTAACCCCTGGTCTAAAATTTGAATTTGTTTTCACATTTTAGATTTTAAGTTATTTACCTTGCACCCCACTGATGCAGGTATGACACAAGGTCAAACTGAAACTCATGGGATGGCAGGTGCAAAAAATGTGTAGATCCCATCAGCATTCCCCTTCAAGGTGGCACTGGGCAATAAACCCAGCCCTGCTCCTTTAAATCAAGGGGGCAGGTGTTGCCCGAAATAAAAGCCCCCTGGGATCACACTTTTAATTTAACACTAATAGTCCAGTGGCCACTGGACCCATAGGCCCCGAAGAGCCTGTGGTGTTAATTTCAGATTTTAATATTATTATTATAAAGCATAAAATGAAAGCACTGATATATTCCAAGGGGAATAGAACTTGAAAAATGTAGAATTAAGTGAATAAAGTGTTGAGAAAAACAAATCAATAATTTTCTCATCTTAATTCAGGAAAAAGATAAAATAAGCAGAAAGCAGGTAAATAACCACTGAAAATAAGAAAAATATTTGTACTTAAGTACAAATATTTTTCTAATTTTCAGTGGTTATTTTTCATTAACATATTTATTTTCTGCAAAATCTTTTTTAATTTTTAAATCTTCTAAGAATTGTAAATTTTGCTTTATCTTTTTCCTGAATACTTAATTCTTTAAAATATTACACAATTTACATTTTTATAATAAAGAATTAATTTTTTTTTAATTATGTCTATTAAAGTAAATACTGTGACGTATCAGTTAAAAATATTTTTATCAACAAGTAAATGTAGATATTTAGTGCCACCATATTGGAAAGAAGAATAAATTTGTTTTAGAAGTTGATTAAAACTATGAGCAATTGAAATTGAGAGATAAAGATTGGAAAAAATAATATATTTGTTTTTGGAAAGAACAATTCATTTGTTGGGTCTATAAATATTTTGTTGTCCCAGAATCCTGCCTTTATTTACGCTATGTTTTTCCTTGATGGTAACAGGCATAAAACAGACCTAGTTTAATATTTACCAAGGGCTATTTCTCGCTTTTTAGCGCCAAATTAATTTAGATATTTTACAAGCCCCCAACCTCCCTGTATAAAATACAAGAACTTTTTTCAAATGAAATTTACAATATATTTTTACAAGACACAAACTCAAATTTCAAAACAATTTTCATATCACACACACTTTATCTTTGGATATACTTTTTATCAAGAAAATAATTTGCCTATTTTTTGTTTTACCATATCTTACCATACCACCTCCCCCCGATAAAATACAAATAAGAACAGACAATTTATTTTACAATATATTTTTACATTTGATTTTCACAAAAGTAAAAAAATATTGAAATGTTTATAGATAATAAATAACAGAAAACTTGAAATTCAAAACAAAACACTAAACAAGAAACTTTTTTTACAAAAAAATAGAAACTCGATTAAGTTTTCTATTTATCTGTAAACATTGCACAGTATGAAAATTGTTTTAAAATTTCAGTTTGGATTTTATAAAAACACATTGTGAAATTTCAATTGAGAAAAAAAATTGTCTGAGTTCTTATTTTTATTTTATACAGAGGGGTGTGGGTGGAGGTTGTAAAATATCTAAATTAATTTGCTGATAAAAAGCGAGAAATAGCCCTCAGTAAATATCTAAGCTGGGTCTCTTTTAAGCTTGTTACAGTCAAGGAAAAACATGGCAGAAATTCATGGCAGGAATCCTGGATGACAAAATGTTTAGAGGACCCATTTGTTTTAGGAGGCTGGTTGATTAAAACCAAGAGAAATTCAAATCGAGATAAAAAGATTGGATAGAACAATACATTTGTTTTAGGGGATTGGTTATTTAAAACCAGGAACAATTCAAATTGAGCGATAAAGATTGGAAGGGACAATATATTTGTTTTAAGAGGTTGGTTGATTAAAACCAGGATGTAATCAATTTGAGAAAAAAGGGAAATTAGTTAATTTAAAAGTGAATGTGTATTTTGATTGTTGTTAGTGAAGGATTTGACCACTGTTTGAGAAACAGTAAAAGAGCAAGTGGCTGGGATTTGATGTAAATAATATTTGGTAAATGGCTCTGGGGTCAGGGCAATGGGCAGGGAAAGGTTAAGATTTTACTGGGCAGGTAAAAAGACAAGGCCCATTATTTAGTTAACAAAACTGGGAAATGGAAGTTGGTCATTTAAGGACAATGATTGGACAGACAAGCAAAGAGAAAAAAAATAAAGGTTTTTAAAATGTGATTTTAAAGGAAAAACAAACAGACGGATGAGAGAAAACTAATTCCATTCAATGAAAACAAAAAATAAACTCTTTCAATTCAGTAATTTTTAAGACTCCTATGGGTTTTTTTAAACTAGCCGAGCTACCCAGCATCGGATTTAAAAACCTAAAAAATAAATGTGGCAATACTTATGACACATTTCTCCTTTACAAGTTTAATGAATGATTTAACACAGTAATCACTTGAAATTGTGTATATTTTATATGAATTGGTTTAGTGTACATAAATGCACTATAGAATTTAATTGTTAAATTTAATTTAATTATTCAGACTCTTATCTTTATAGAAAAATTTAAAAATTGTACGAGTAAAATATATTTTGTTCGGATTTCATAAAATTAAATAGTAAAACTATTTTCCCTAATATATTTTAGGAAAAAACTATTTTAAACAGATTCATCTAAAAGTGAATAAGTATCGAAATTTTCATTAAAATGGAAATCATTTTGGATCATTTCCTCATCAGTTTTCATTCAAACTAAATTTACTGTTTCTTTAATTTTTTATATAATTCCTTTACTTTTTTTATTAGTGAAAAATATAACCTTTTTTTTGTGGAATGGCTATAAGGGTCCACAAAAGAAAAAAAAAAGAGGAAGACTCCCTCGTTGTCTGGGACCAGTAATAGGCCACCACTCTACCAACTTAACTTTTTGACTTTTATGTCTATTTCTTTTAATTTAAAAAAAAAAAAATGTTGAGAGTTGAAAAAACAAACAAACTGCAAACAAAATCATTCATTCTTTAATTTCTACGGAGTCTTAACCCTTTCACTGTCATATATGACGATAGTCAAATTCTTAATTTTGTGCCATGTGCAGATATAGTTGAATTTTATACTACTTTCCATTTGTGGCACTGGTACAACTGAAAATAGGAAAATGTGACAGTGAAAGGGTTAAAAAAAAAAATTGGTTCTACAGGACACAGTACAACCTTTTTGGTCAATTTTTAACTCTTTGCCTACCAAAATTTCCCCCACGGCCGTACCAAATTTTTTGGTATTTTTTACCTGTATGATGGAATATTAAAAAGTTCACTATCTATTCACCTCAGAATTCATTCTATTCAAATAAAGTCCTATCATTACTATAAACTGAGTTCTTCTACTCAATTATAATGAACTAATTATCAGTTAGTTAGCAGTTGTGGGAGGGCTGCTGTGAGTGGTTTAAAGTAGCCAAAGAGTTAAGAATAGTTATTGAAGCTATAATTATTTACAAATTATTATTATTATTAGTTACTTGAAACAATATGACTGTGGGCAATTTACTTGTATCAACTCTTTGCCAACCAAATTTCCCCCACAGTTGTACCAAATTTTCTTGGTATTTCTTATCTGTATGATGGGATATTCAAAGTTCACTATCTATTCACCTCAGAATTCATTCTATTCAAATAAAGTCCTACTATATTGTAATCTGAGTCCTTCTGCTCAAATATAATGAGTTCAAATCCTGGGCAAGGCTGTTTGCATTTCACATAGCTAATACTCTTGGGAAATGTATATATTCAACTACTCTCCCTCCAGTTATAGGTAAACAGTAGTGCAGACTGGACTCTTTAACCTTGGCTAGGTAACCAGTCTAGGTGAAGGAAAACTCTGAATTCAAACTCTGCTTAAAAAATTGATCCTGTCACATCCTGCTTGTGCTGAGGGGTTGGTAAATATATATAATGAACTATAAGATTACAGTAGGATCTCAGTGGTGGGTGAGCCGCCGTGAGTGGTTTAAAGTAGGCAAAGAGTTAACAGCTAACACTAAAGCATTGGTAGCATCCACAACTACTAATGATAATGGATAACAGTGAAAATTTGTAGTTTTACTAGTTAAAGTTTTTAAGAAGATATGATGGAAAGAGTTTTTGAGGAGAGGTGCAAAAAAAAAAAAAAAATGGGATGAAGGAATAGGATTCAGAAGAGGCAGCAAAAGATGTTCAAGTGGGGAAAAACAAAAAAAAAATATTGAATGGAATTGTGGGAAGGGAAGGGGTGCAAACACCATTTTGTCTAAAGGCTATGGTGTGCTGATTTGCAGCCAGCCGTGCATAGTCCTTTTACTGTTAACTCACCCTGTATATTTCTGCGATTTTGTGACTGAGTTCAACTTGATCAGTTATACTGTGACTTACGCCAGGCTGGATGGCAGTCAGGGCTTGAATTTCAGTCAGGTCCAATGGAGGCTCGAAATCGTAATCAGTTGGCGAAAAGATATTGTTGGACAACCCAAGGTAGGTGGATAAGTTCATCGTAGCCGAAGCTAAACATAAGGAATTGCGTACAACTTCTTCAACCACTCCTAAATCCACAATTTCTTCAGATTCCTGGAAGGAGAAAAAAAGAAAAATACAGACTTTAATTTTTGTTAACATTTAAAAATTGGGCTCAACATATTCACAAATGGAGATCAACTTGAAAATTTGATTTATAAAAAATGAAATATTTGGTGTAATGGTTAAAGTCATGGGAAATGGACTCGTCGTCCAAGTTCAAATCCTGGATGTGGTAATTACATTTCACTTAGCACTAACACCCTTGGGAAAGGTATGAATCCTACTCTCCCCCAGCTATAGATAAATAGTAGGGCAGACTGGGCTCTTTAACCTTGGTTTGGCAACCTTCTAGGAGAAGGAAAACTCTGAATTCAAACCTGTTGAACTCCGCTTAAGAAATTGACCTTGTGTCACATCCTGCTCGTGCGAAGGGGTTGGTAAATACATATAAAAGATGAAATACTAAGAATTGTCCAGTAGGTGGTTGCAGCTTTAACTTTAACTAGCAGAGCTATCCAGCATTGTCTGGGATTTAAAAAGGTTAAAAATAAATCTCTTATCTATATTTACATATAAATTTATAAAAATATTTCTTCTATATATTTGTTTTATTATCTTCTATTCTTTATTTACTCGCAGGACCTGTGAATATACCACAGTATGATAATTCAATTATTACATTTGATATGTTTACTTAAGAGCTATTGCTAAATAGTTCAATATGTAAAAAATATAATAATCTTGATTTAACTCTTTCTCACTTTTTTTTCTTTCTTTCCTTCTTTTCATTATGTTTGATTGAAACAGTTAAGCATTATCACTTCCACATGCTCACCCACTCCCAATCTTTCTAATTGTATTTTTTTTGTGTGTAGCATGTCTTTTTCTTCCCTTTCTTTATAATAAAAACGGAATGGTCCATTATCTAGCTAAGGTGATGAAACGCATAAGACATAAGAATTCGGCAGATAAGCAACACCAGATAATCAAGATTTACATTTTTGCATTTCATCTTGGAAGATTTGGACGGTCTCATTTTTAACTAGAGGGTGTTACAAGATAACAGTCATACAAATAAGGAACACGAGTATTAATATATAGAATAGATACATGATGAATTTTAAAATAAGCACTAAAAAGGCAGTAACTCTAGTTTTACAAAATCAGCAGTGATACACTGGTTTGGTTTAATGGCATATCAACCCTTGTGTGTTATTTAATACCAAATCTTGTTTTTTATATAAATAATTTGTTTAGGAAATAATTTACATTAATTACACTAGTACAAAATAAAAAAAACCTCCAGGCGATGTAAAAATAGATTTTTGAAACATATTGCCTGAGGGTGGGAGTAAAAAATTCAATGTCTGCAAGTTTGTACCCTAAGTAAGTAAAATCATCAAATTCATTAAAGGATTAAAAAATAAAACAATTTGAAATGTAAACTTTAAATATGTATTAAAATAAAACAAACTATATATAGATATATAATACCAGTCATGGATTTATTAAAACTTGTTTTAAAAAACAATGAGGACTGTCTAATGTTGCATGTTCAAATTTTGAGTGTATTTATTCTATGCTATGACAATTTTGGTAATGTGATGTAAGCAGTGACATAATTTTTGTTACAGACAAAAACGGAAGCGAACTTATCTTCATTATAGATGTGTATTAATAAATTGGTAGAAAGAAATTGGAAGAATACAGTTGGGACAATCATATAGGTGCTAGGGCTTGACATGACCAGTCGATTGATTAGATAGGGCTTCTCTGACTGCCTGTCTAGCTTAAGTAAGAGCTGAAGTGGAGTGTTGCATATTAAGGGACCACTTAGTAACCAGATCACAGACCACTCAGCTACCATAATGCTGTCCTCAGGCATTACGTATCACCACCCATGGCCAACAGGTGTAGTACTATTTTTTTTAGTCATGCTACAAGAGGAGAGAAAGGAAATGTCATAATGATTCATCAAGCAGATACCTGATATTCTTGTCATGATTCATAACCCTTCATCACAGTAAAAAAATAGAACAGTCTTTAGGCCGTTCAACATCACTATCTGACTGCTGTGGACATAGCAGAGAGCAATCAAGTGACAAAGAATTCAGACATTTTGGACCAATCAGAAATGTGTCACAGACTGAAACTTGGATGCTTTCTTGAGCTGCAACCACTACTGGACAAAAACATATGAATAACAATTCGCCTGGATTTTTTGAGACAAGTCTTGATCATTTGTATTATTTGGATTTTTCGGACTATTGTCCTCATTTTTATTGTTATATACACAACATTTTGACTGATGTGCTCTCCAGCCTTCTTCAGGTGTTTCTCGTTGAACTTGGGAACCTTCTATTTGAACTCGGTAATCATTTTGTCAAACTCGGGAGCCTTCACAAAACTTTAAACCAAACTCTTTATTCAATCCACCAAGGTAACTGTTCTTATTCCGTTAACCATGAGCTATGTTAAGTATTCTATGTAATTATCACCTGTAGTCAGGATTGAACCTGCAGCCTTGAAATATATATTTGCTATTGTTAATTCCCTTATTAAATCTTGTAAAAACTTTGTGCTTAGACCAAAAATTACATAATTAGATAATGCTTAGGCATCATCAAATGATTTAGCCAAGTTCAATTCAAGTCGCATGAGCATTAGTTGGATGAGGAGGTCTGCAACATTTCAGCAACCCATTCACAAGTGGAATTTTCCAACTCAGAAAATAGTGGTTGTCGACTTGATCCACACTTGCGTTTCTTTGCATTTCCCTCATCCACTTGTTGACTGAGTTTATCGTAGTCTGATCGTCATTTTCAAACCATTTGGAGATCAAAATTCTTTTCTTTGCAGAAAACGGTAAGATTCTTGCCCAGTGATTCCTCAATAATACCTTTCTTGTACTCGATGATTGTCACTTAGAACTGTATTAACTCAATCCTTATATCCGTTGCGCATCCTTATATCCATGGACACATTTGACTCGCTCTACAACAGGAGAGAAGAAAGAAATATCACATGATCCATGAAACGGATACCTACCTGATATGGATTTACAGGTACGACTTTCACTTTTGCCAATGGTAGACCATCAAAACTGGTTGTTACTTTAATTTCACCTTGACTGTTTTTGAAGAGAAGCTTAACCTGAAAAAAACAAAGAAAAATAACTCAGATTCGGGTTTAAATATTTTACCTGATGCACATCCACCCTGCCGTAGCCAAATTTGATTTCCATTTGTTATATAACCTTTATAAAACATTGGGTATATAATGGAGAGAGAGAGAGACACACACAGAAAGACAGATTAGAGATTATAGGTGGTCTTTCTTACTTTATATTCTGCTTCTATCTCGGTTGCCATCTTATCTGGTGATCTGTTGGGCTTCTTTTAAGGGTTGGTCTTTTTCTTCATGCTGGGCTGGACATTTCTTGTTTTAACATTTAATTAACAAGACTTGGTGTTCTTAATAATAATGCTTCATTTCCCCCAGCCCATGATTCCACCACAGGTGGGATGGACCCCGGGAGCTGACAAAAACGTCTACACTCCTTGAAAGCCGGGTTGAATTTGACTATCTAAAACTTATTCTCATGCGTCCAATCGCACGCTTTCAACGAAGGTGAAGTTGGGGTCATCTAAATGTCAATCATAATCCCAAACTGGTATGGAAAATTCCCCATCTCCACTTCTAACAAACTTTATGTAAAATTCTAACTACAGGTACGTTCATGAATTATGACTGTTCATAAATTATGTAATACATTCACCCACAAATTACAAAGCACATAATTTACCATTGATTGATACAGTTTTAGCTCAATCAGTAGAGTATCCACCTCAGAATGGGGACTTCCACAGCAAGGATCAAATTCACTATTCAGTGATCCGCTGGGAATTGTGCAAGAAATTAAATTTTCACCATGCTACTAACTAGCAATGCACAAACCAGAATCTATCCTAGAGAACGAGACACACAAAATCCTATGGGACTTTAAAATTATAGGATGGCAAGAGGTTTAATATGTTAAAGGTGGCTTGTTGTTCTTCTTGGTGCATGTTCCTAGGGTTTGCTTTTAACCCCATCTTATTTGGTGATTGGGCTGAAAAGGAAGGAATTCAAAGTACGAAGAGAAAAAAACAAAGACAGAAAGTGGTTTTATGATTTAGGCTTAATTCACAGGTCATAGTCAGAATTGCCGAGAGATTATCTTGGGGGTCGGAAGTGGGTCCTTTTTCCCCGCACATGTGCAGAGGGTTCTTCCGGTGAAGGCTCATAGGAGTTTGTTATTTTTTTTAATTTAAATTTTATTTTAATCCCCACACAATACAGACAGATCCTCTAACCCTGGCTTGGAGACTAGACCTAGTGTTGATTAATAAAAAGAAGAGAATTTCTCACCTCATGGATTTTGCCATTTTTGCAGACCACAGAGTTACAATGAAAGAAAAGGAAAATATTAGACTGATACTTGGACCTTGCCAGAGAACTGAAAAAACTGTGGAACATGAAGGTAAATGATTGTACCAATTGTAATGGGTGCCCTTGGAATGGTACCCATGTGTTTGGAAAAGTGTCTGGAGGAATTGGAAATCAGAAGAAGAATCGAGACTTCAAACAACAGCATTGTTAAGATCAGCTAGAATACTCAGAAGAGTTCTGAAGATCTGAGGAGACATGCTGTCACTCAGCTTCCAGTGAACCATCGACTAAGGTAGGTAGGAAGAAATCTCATGAAAGGAAATAATAATAATAATAATAATACTCACCTTTGCCTGATACCTGGCAATTTTACAAGTGCAGTTTGTAAGTCTTATTCCAGAGAGACCTCTTTGGGATGCAAATACAGCAAATGACAAGTCTTTTGCATCAGAGAAAAATTTAATGAGCTGAAAAATAAAGAAAAAAAAACTTTAATTTCTGAAGGGAACAGCAGCATTCTGACATAACATGAAAAAACAAAAAGGTTGTCTTAAAACTTTCAACAGCAAATGCAAAAAAAAAATACCTTTCATTTCTTGAAGTGAAGCTTAATTAATACAGCATCATTCTGACATCACATGAAATGAGCATAAAAAATTTGTCTTAAAACTTTCAACAGGAAATGCAAAAAAAAAACCTTTTCATTTCTGAAGTGAAGATTAATTAATACTATCCAGAACAGCATCATTCTGACATCACATGAAATGAGCTCAAAAAGCTCTCTGTGTAGCAATTACAGATTTACCAGTCTTAAAAAAAATGTTTCAACAGCAAAAGCACAGTGTGCACCAGTCCAAGCAAAAAAAAAAAAAAAAAAAAAAAAAAAAAAAATGGCAAGACATTAGCTAGGTGGAGCTACCATTGCCACCTGCCTAAATTCATTTGCACCATACAGGTGACAGTTTAAAATGTGGAAGGTATTTCTGTTGCACTCTGTATGTATGTATATATATATGTGTGTGTATCTTGTGCAATCTGTAACAAAGTCTGTAAGTTGGCTTCTGGTCTTAAGAGATATGTTGGTGCATAAGCATATAAATATGTATATATATTGTCTTATGCTCGATATTGTTATATTATTCATTGTTATATATATTATATTCTCTTTATTTTATAAATATTATAGAGTTGGCATTAACTAACCCACAGGGTTGATATGCCATTAAACCAAACCAAATATTTTTTCTAAAACATCTTGTACATCTCAAATGATATATCTTTTGAAACACTCTATATTATAGTAGGAATAACAATATCCACAATAGATTCTTCTTCATTGAAGCCATTTTGGGAGACTGGCCTTTAGAATGGCCAGAAAAGAACAAGCAACCTTTTCAACAAGATCTAACCAAACATAACTGAATACCATATCCCGATTACACATTGGTTACACACTCCTTTATACTCAAACAAGAACAACAAAACAGTTTGAAACACATCAAACACCCTGGACTGTTAAACACTTCCCCATAGAATGTGGAGCTTTCTCTCTTGCCAGAAAATACCTTTTTAACACAAATAATATAAAAGATCTATTTAAAAATGTCAACATAGCTGACATTCTGTCCTTTTTGAGAGGAATAAAATTATACCAAAAATATAAGATAAAAATTACACAAAAAAAATATAAACATACATCTGACATCACTTTCTGTAGATGAGATATTGCTATGTTATTTCTACACATGTTGTTAAAATTTGATGGGTTGGTTGGTTAATTGGGTTTTACAGCATGTCAACCCTTGTTGGGTCATTTTATGCTGAAGACGTTTTTGTTTTATTCATTTTTGATGGGTAATCAATTTTTCTTTTAAACAATTTGTTTTAAACTCATGTTTTTCTATTTAACACAAAGATGGGACCCTAACAGGTACTACCACTCTGGTTAAATTTAAAATCATATGAATGAGAATTGGTCAAGTTATTATATTATAAAATTATATCGACCTTTCTTAAACACCCTGTACATCTCAAATGACATCAACTTTTCTGACACTTTGGCCCTATCTTGGGCTAGACGGGCGGTCGGAGAGGCCCCCTCCGATCAATCGGCTGGTCACGTCAAGCCCTAGCACCTATATGATTTCCCCAACCCTATTGCCCTTATGACAAGCCCCAACCCCTTTTTATCATATGGGTGCTAGAAGGCGGTGGCTGCGGGTCTACATGTCCTGGGAATGACGTTAAACTCTATCTGATGGTGAAGTTCCAGTTCTGGAGGTTTGGGGAATGTGGAGCACCCATTCATCACCATTGCTCCCTGGTCCACTCTGACCCGGAGTGGTCCCATCTATGGGTTAAATAGAAAAATATATTTATAAAAAAATTGTATTATCCATTAAGAATTGATTTATTTCAAAACTTTATTGGCATTAAATGGCCCACTGAGGTTGATATGCCGTAAAACAAACAACTTTTCTGAAACACCCTGTATTATGAAAACATCAATCCATTAAACAAACAACCAAAAACCGCAACACTTATTTACATTTCAGTGTATGACATAACTAATCTGATAAAAGATTCAGACCAATGATACAATTGGGAAAAATTTGATCATTACTAAAATCTTTTCTTCAAATGTTTATCTTAGGTTAGACTTGAAAAAATTTAGAAAATGAAAGCCTGGGGTAGAGACAAGACTATCCAATTTATTTGAGATTTTCTAAATATACATATTAACTCAAACCATCTGCATGAGTAGGATACGACACAAGGTCAATTTCTTAAGCAGGGTTTAACAGGTTTGAATTCAGTTTTCCTTCTCCTAGACTGGTTGCCTAGCAATATCATTTTCTTTAGTAAAAGGTCCATATACATACTTACCAGGTTGGAGGTGTGTAGTGTAATGGTTAAAACCGTAGGAAATGAACTCGTTGACCCAAATTCAAATCTTTGACAAGGCTATTTACATTTCACATAGCGCTAATACCCTTGGAAAGGTATGCATCCAACTACTCTCCCTCCAGCTATAGGTAAATAGTAGGGCAGAGTGGGCTCTTTAGTATTGGCTAGGTAACCAGTCTAGGAGAAGGAAAACAAAAATTTAAACCTGATAAACTCCGCTTAAGACATTGACCTCGTGTCACATCCTTCTTGTGTGGAGGTGTTGTTAAATATCTCTCTCTCTCTCTCTCTCTATATATATATATATATACATACATACAAAAAAACAAGGTTTGGCATTAAAATAACCCACAAGTGTTAATATGCCATTAAGCCAACCAACCAAATTAAATATCATTCCAATTAAAAGTTTTTCATCCCTTTCATTGGTAACTAGAGACAGCCATTTTTTTTTTTCATTTTTCAGAAGTGATACTCTCCAGACTGCGTATTGGGCACACCCATTCTCACCTTTTAAAAAGGGAGGACTCCTCAGTATGTCCAATATGCAAGGTACAGCACACTATCAAACACATCCTCCTAAACTGCAACAGTCTCAGACAAACCAGCACTAAATATTATCAGACAAAAAACTTAAAAGACCTCTTCAAAAATATCAAACCAGAAGACATCTTAAATTTTCTTAAAAAAAAAAGAAACCTTTTCATCAAGATCTAACCAAACATAACTGAATACCACCATAAAACCGTTTCTCTAAAGACTGAAACCCATATAAAAAACATTCTACATAACCCTTTCTGGCATTAAATGACCCACAGAGGTTGATATGCCGTTAAACAAAACTAAAAAACAAAAAAAGCAACTCGTTTTCTTCTTACCCCCCCTTCTTTGTAGAATTCAAAACATTATTCCATCAACATTTTATCACTCTTTTTCTCTAAACTAAATATCACTCTAATTAAATGGTTTTCTCCCTTTTCATGAGTAAACTAAGACAATGAGATTTTTTCTCCCACTTCTTCTTTTTAGAGTTTGAATTTATTTCTTCCATCAACATATATTATACCGGCCGGTTTATCTCAGTCTAATACAAATAATTTGTACATAGTTGTATGGTATCAAGTATTCTTGACATTTATAATAAATAAATGAAAAACATCAAATAAATAAACCAAGCCAGACAGACATCACAAAAACATAAGTTGTGATAGGGCAAGCAATTTTTTGTGTCAACTACCACCTGTATAGATAACCATAGCTTTTGAGATGCCAAATCAGAGTTAGATTTACACTTAATTATCAAATAAGTACTGATTCTTTGCAAGCATGGTTTTTAGAGAAAGTGCTTGCATTTTTTTGTGGGAGGGGTGCATTGCATTGGAGGGTGCTTCTTCTTTGGGGGAGACATGTTTTTATTTTTTTTCCTCATTACTTAGTTTGATATAGCAAAATACCAAATAATCTTTTTCTAACTCTCCTCTTCTCTCTGTAACTTGTCCCAAAAGCCCCTCATAAGTTGTGATAGAGCAAGCAATTTTGGTGGGTACGTGTACAGATAACCATAGCTTTTGAGATGCCAAATTAGAGTTAGATTTACACTTGTTTATCAGATAAGTACTGATTCTTTGCGATCATGATTTTTAGAGAAAGTGTGTGCTTTTTTTTTTTTGCTGGGGGAGGGGTGGGGTTTTTTTTTCCTCATTACTTCCTTGGTGTTGATATAGCAAACTACCAAATAATCTTTCTCTACACCCTTTTACTTTTCTCTCTGAACATAAAGACTTGTCACAAAAACCATAGCTTTTGAGATGCCAAATCAGAGTTAAATTTACACTTGTTGATCAAATAAATACTGGTTTTTTGTAAGTATGATTTTTAGAGAAAGTGCTTGCAATTTTTTTTAATTTTTTTTTAAATTTTTTTTTGCGGACGGGTGTGTGATTTTTTTGTTGCCTCGTTACTTCTTGGTGTTAATATAGCAAACTACCAAATAATCTTTCTCTACCCCCCACCCTTTTCTTTTCTCTTTGCAACTTGTTTTCTTATCAGTCAGCCACCAGGTGTCAGATGCAGATGATGATAACTTTATCTCCTGTCATTAATTTGCCTCATCTTCTTCGTGGCAGATTGGTAGATGCCAGCTGAACAGAACTGACCAAACCCTCTACTCCCACCCCTCGCAAGAGCTTTCATTGCACCCCAGGAATTTGATAATTGACAGCATCATTTAAACTTATATATATATATATTAACCAACACCTCTGCATGAGCAGGATCTGACACAAGGTCAGTTTATTAAGCAAAGTCTACAGTTTTGAATTCACAGTTTTCCTTCTCCTAGACCGGTTGCCTAACCAAGGTTAAAGAGCCCAGTCAGCCCTACTATTTACTCATAGCTGGAGGGAGAGTATTTAAACTTATAAGAAACTATCAGTTTGTAGGAGAGTAACAAGTTGCCCAAGTATCTGTTCTACATTTTATTTAAAAAAACACATCTTTTATATCTATCTATTATTATACTAAACCTGAGCAAATCAACATTTGTCTCCTAAAGTCTTTTTTCTATTTAGTTTAATGACACAAAAGTTATACTAAATTATTGCTTACTTTTAGGATTGAGTTATGTTTGAAAAAAATTCCATTTAAATTAGTTCTAATTAGTCGTAATTTGCAATTAAGTCAAAAACTGACCCGTCCCTTACTTTACATTATGCCTATTACTTTCCCCCCTCTCTATGTATATCTTGATTACCTCCTCGTTATATATGTTAGTTTCTCTGGGAGAGGAGAGAGAGAGAGAGAGAGAGAGATAGGTGGGAATTTGAAATGTGTTTGTATGTTAAATTTCACAAGCAGCAACCCATAGCTTAAATTAGGTCAAACATTCCCTTTCTTAAAAATCTTACAAAATGATTTTAATGTTTTGTCCAGCTGTATCTATTTAAAAAAAATTTAATTCACTTTTTCCCTAAATAGGTGGCCTAACAGGTCACGTTTTATCTAGTATATTATTAAAGCACAGGGTGACCATAAAGTCTCTTTACAAAAAAAATCAAATGAACAGACAAATATGTGGAAATTATCACAAAATGAAGAGTACATATTGAAGTTTATTTGCCTCATTTAATACACCTTGTTGACCCGAGATCAAATCCTGGACAAGGCTGTTTGCATTTCAAATAGCACTAAAACCCTTGGGAAAGGTATACATCCAACTATTCTCCCTCCAGCTATGTGTAAGTTGTAGGGCAGACTGGGATCTTTAATCATGGTTAAGTAACCAGTATAGGATAAGGAAAACTCTGAATTCAAAGCTGTTAAACTCTGTTTAAGAAATTCACCTTGTGTCGCATCCTGCTTGTGCAGAGGTGTTTATATATATATATATATATATATATATATTTGTGAATAAAAAGGCCTTAAATACCGGGGGTATCGTGATTATGGACCATTTCCACTCATGGGTATCTGAGGCCCGCCGAGTTTCATCAGACCACTTCTTTATTCAAACTGGCAAATAGCCAAATTCAGCTTATATTTATATTTTTCTCCCTGCCCCCAGGAGCGATATAATGTATTCCTTCCCTTCAATATTCTTTTAGTTGGTGGTGTTTTTGATGTCATGCCGACTTCTTCCTCTTGTTGGGATGGAACCTATGTCTGTCTGCTTTAGCCTCGTGTTTATTTTCAATCAAAATTCCTTATCTATTTCCCCATTTGTGTTGTACTCCTTAGTCTTGACCTAGTTAGATTGCTATGCCCCTCCTGCTATAGGAGGTCATTTTTTATCTTAATTTAGATCTTGTCAGTGTTTACAACTTCCCCTCTTACCCCTACTCTTTGCTCTGTTTACTAAAATTAAACATTGAGCTCTCATATGGGACCTGAACTCTGTAGCAACATACTGTTAGAGAAAAGGACCAGCTTAGAATCACCCTTATACCAAGAAACTTGGTACCCCACCAAAGTACATTATATATATATATATATATATATATATATATGTGTGTGTGTGTGTGTGTGTGTGTGTGTAGATGAGAAAAATAGAAATGAATCTGACAATATATTGAAGAAAATGATTGAAAGGGAAAAATATATACAATGGTAAGGATGAAATTTATTGCTGTTTTAGAATTCAACACATTTTTCCGATCTGGTTTTGTTTACAAAAGAACTAGAAAGCCTTATATAAACTATAAAAATTGGAAAGATATTGGAATGGAATTTAGGATTGAAAAATATACCAGGTTTATTATTTTTGAAAAGGGAAACAATGGAAGGAATAGAACTAAATACCAGGAATGCATCAGTTTTTTTTTTTTTTTTTCTTTAATTAAGATGGCTGCTGTGAAAATGGCTACCTACGTAATGTGAAAAGACAGTGCAGATTTTCTATAGGAAGATTATCCAATAAGATTGCTAAACAACATATTTGTATTGTCTATTATGTTTTATGGTGCTTATTTGGACAATCCTTCTTTTGTTATAGATAACTTTCAGCAGAATTGATATTACTAACACCTTCCTCTTAAACAATAAATAAACATGGCTACATCCACAGAATGATTGGGAGAAGTCCCTGTGACAAAATGGCTAATGTGCTGGTCAGTGACATCATAGTAAATGTTATAAGAGAAATAGATATCTCTCTTGATTCACAAATTTTACTAACCCAATACATCCACTCAACAACAAAAATTCAAAAAGAAAAACAAAACACTTCGCAACAGAACCTAAGTTACTGATATATGTAACATCAAACGGATGTTGATCTGACAGTAGCTCTAAACGAAACAAACAAGTGTTCCATGCATAGGCTCCACGCAGGCTTCTGGGTGAAAAACAAATCTTATAAACAATTAAAAATATCCCCTATTTAATGTTTTTTCAACCAATCATAAATTTCCCCCAAAATCCTTTCAAAGCAAATCTAGAGCCGATTGATAACTATAAAAACAGCTAACTTAAAGTTGATAAAGCAGTTGACTATTGGCGTTGGCACACAGAGTGTCGCTCCTACCAGGCCAAGATCAAGGGACCCCCATACCTCCAACCCACACCACACCCCGTGTCACACAGAACCAAGTTGTCAGCTAGAACAGAATTTCAACCCCACGTCCGAATCAGCCGACAAAGAAAAAGACTTTCAACCCCACACCTGCCCTCATTTCACTGAGCGAAGAAAGTTATGTAAAGCAAGATTTTCAACAAATGAGTGCCAGCATTTAGTTGAAAACAACTGGGACACAAATTCTCCATCTTTGCCTTGTGATGCATAAACTATGTGGTAGTATAGATTATTGACAAATGCCTGAAGAATAAGGGGTCATTGGCCTTCAAATTAGAATGTAGACGGGCAGGTTTTTGTGGAAAAATACTGACCGTTGATAAAGACGGGAATCTCGCATGTCACATGATTTGGCTAATTAGGTAACCAGTTTCAGCCAAAATGCAACACAGAGCAGACATACAACTGATGAGGTTATGACTCCCGCATGGTGAAATGGGCTAAAATAAAGCTTTGTCAAAGTAATAACAAGTCTTGTTAGTTAATTATGCATGCCCTTAATAGAAGCCCCTAATTAGAAGAACCTAGACGATCATAGCTGAAATAGAAAAGGAAGAAGAAGGAAACGAAAACATGGCAACTAGAGAAGAATGCAAGTAAGTTACATGACTGTCTGTCTCTCTCTAATATCTACTCTCTCTAATGTCTGTCTCTCTCTAATATCTCTACTCTCTCTAATGTCTGTCTCTCTCTAATGTCTGTCTCTCTCTCTATCACAAAAGAACACTCATGTTTATGTAAGCGCAATGGCTACATAACACTTGTGCAAATATCAGAAGAGCATCGGTTACCATAGAATAAATGGTTACTAACTGCAACTGGCTACTTCAGCTGATTAGCATCAGATCAGTGCACTTGTCATTCTGCTTTACTGATAACCTTAAAAAAATCACCACATCTTATGTTGCTTCACACATCTAAATGTCTAGATCTTTAGGCTATTGTTATATTTGTGTATGATAACATAAGGGGGTGGGAGAAGGCTGTTTAAGAGGGGATTTCACACTGTATTTTCTGCAGTTGGTAGGCACTTAGACCAGTTACTTATTGAGAAAGATAATCTTTTGAAAGATGGAATGAGGAAAAGCATGTAAGATGGCAGAACACAATGGAACAAAACAATAAATATATTCCTCAATAATGATAAAAAAAAACAGTGAATATATTGTTCAATAATGGTAGAAAAAAAAAACAAAACAGTAAATATATTACTCTATAATGTGGAAAATATATTGCTTATTGATACTGAACAAAAAGGTGAATAATGTTGAAAAAAAAACAGTAAATATATTGTTCAATAGTGTTGGAAAAAAAAAAAACCCAAAAAAACAAATATATTTCTCAAAAATATTGAAAAAAAAAAAAAAAAAAAAAAAAAAAAATCAGTAAATATAGTGTCCAATAATGTTAAAAAAAAACAGTGAATATATTGCTCAATAATGTTGAAAAAAAATGAGATGAATTGAATATTCTTGTATTTCAAGTGTTGTGATTAAATGTCTGGATTGTGTGATAAATTTAAGGGTTTTAGCAAGTACTGAAGAAACTGCCAATTTGATGACATGAGTATCAGGTGGCCTAAGAATTTTGTTGCTCTGCAGGTTTCGACCTATGAGTCTTAGGGGTCTGTATCCTTGTTGGATAGGGATGGGTCTAAACAGAGAGGAGATGTGTGTGTGAGGGGGGGGGAGAGGAACCTTAGATGAGGGACAGAACACTTGTTTTTAATTTAAGTGATTAAACAAAGCATGAAGAGTAGAAGTAAAAGTCCAGAAAATCAACAAAAGTGCTTGTTGCTCATTAAGACACTGCATCTGTTATTTTGTTTGTGTTCACTTGTCTGCATACATTACATAACAATGGTTCTGAACTTCATTATATATATATATATATATATATATATATATATGTGTGTGTGTGTGTGTGTGTGTGCAAAAAAATGGAAGTGAATCCGACAGTATGTAATATTGTAAAAATTGAAAAAAAAAAAAAAAAAAAAAAAAAAAAAAAACAAGTTTTATAAGTGAATAATGTTTATTACGCCTATGCTGCAGTATTTCGGTCTGTTTAAATAGACCTTCATCAGGGCTTTCTAAACAGACCGAAACACTGCAGTGTAGGCATAATAAACATTATTCATTTATGAAACTTGTGTGTTTTTCTCAATTTTTACAATATTACACACACACACACACACATATATATATATATATATATATATATATATATATATATATACATATATGAAGAAAATAGCAGATTAAGAAAATTCTGACAAAATGTGAGAAAAAGTTATGGAAAAAAGTGAATAACAAACAGAAAATTACATTCAATTAATATTTCACTTCAGTTGGTCTTAGAGGCTTCATCAGAATTAATTTGATAGTTTTAAAATAGAATCATATATAGACGATGAAAAGGTAAAAGGAGGGGCTGAAGGAAGGAGATATAGAAGGAGGAGGAGGTAAAAGGGGTTGCCACAGATGTAGGTAGTCCAACACGTTCAGTTAGGAGGCATAGAAGGATCAAAGGGTTTAGGGTAAGTGAGGCAGTGATTAGTGGAAGTGTTTATCATGTGACTCTCTCTCTCTCTCTCTCTATATATATATATATATATATATACACACACACACACACACACACACACACACACACAAGAGCGAGTCAAAAGTTTTGCAGCATTTTTTGACATGCTAGTTTGCAGTGTGCATATTACATGACCAAAGCAGTTCAAGCTGGTTGATTTGTTAGATTTTACAGCATGTCAACCCTTGTTGGGTTATTTTATGCCAAAGACATTTTTTTATTCATTCTTGTTGGGTATTCAATTTTTAAAAAAGATTATGAGCCTTTTCTCTATATACATTTTCCAACTCCCATTACTTAAAATTTATTGTCCTGATGAAGGTTTAATATAAACTGAAACGTTTAAATGTTGACTTCAGCATCAAGAATAAATTCATCTTTTTTGGAATACTTTGTTTTTTCTATTTTGTACATAGTGTTGGATTCATTTCCATATTTTACTCTCTATCTATCTATCTGTTCATATCTATTGATTTATTTCAATCTGTTATAGGATGCAGTATATAAACAAATTGGACTTGCTTCTTGTTGAAGTGAATGCAGTAGTTTTATTTTTAATCTATTTTCTTCATCAGAGGAAGGGATAAGGTTATCCCAAAATATAGCAGCACAAACATTTTTTCTCATGCTTCATTCTATACGCCCTTCAATTGTAAGTACATTTAATTTTTTTCAACACTTTCTTTTATTTACATTAGTTAAATATAAAAGCCATACGATTTTCATTTATCTATATATATATATTTACCAACCCCTCCGCACGAGCAGGATGTGACACAGGGTCAATTTCTTAAGTGGAGTTTAACAGGTTTGAATTCAGAGTTTTCCTTCTCCTAGACTAGTTTCCTAGCCATGGTTAAAAAGCCCAGTCTGCCCTGCTATTTACCCATAGCTGGAGGGAGAATTGGATTCATACCTTTCCCAAGGGTATTAGCGCCATGTGAAATCCAAACAGCTTCGTCCAGGAATTGACAAGTCCATTTCCTACGACTCTAACCATTAGACCACACTCCTTCATTTATCTATATAAGAAGTATAGGTGGAACTCCCACTTCAATATATATATATATGAGTGTTTATGTGTGTACACAAATTGATTGTCTTTGATTAATTGGAGTTGTAGATAAATTCCCTTATAACGTATCTGCATATGTTGGAGGCACGTAGTCTAATGGTTAGATTCGTAGAAAATGGATTTGTCAACCCGAGTTCAATTCCTCGACGAAGCTGTTTGCATTTCACATGGCGCTAATACCCCTTGGAAAGGTATGAATCAAATTTTCCCTCCAGCTATGGGTAAATAGCAGGGCAGACTGGACTCTTTAACCATGGCTAGGTAACCAGTCTAGGAGAAGGAAAACTGAATTCAAACCTGTTAAACTCCGCTTGACCTTGTGCAGAGGGTTGGTAAATATATATAACGTATATGCATATGTAAATTACACACACATATATATATTGTTGGATTTCTTTCCATATTTTACTTCCATATATATATATATATTACTCCCAACTATAATAATTAGATTCAAATATTTCAACGAATGTTGTGCTAATTTTTCCTGCATAAAACACATGCACAAAAGTCCCTAGAATTAGTTGTAATAGGATCAAACAACTAGCGGACACAAAGGGTCTGTTTCTGCACAAACTTGATTAGGAAACAACGGGTGGACTACCAAAATGCAGGACTGGGAGCCCTAAGATCTGACAAGCGACTGAGGGAGATAAGGACCCTCACAAAGGAAAGGACAGAGTGGCTTCAAATGAAGAAGGATTGAATGCTGCTATAAACTACTACAGCAAGTCATTTCAATTTTGATTTTGAACATGGAAGCTGAATAAAATTTTCTTTTAAAAGAGAAAAAAAAAATGGAGGATCAATACTTACTAGAGTGTCTTCCTCATTGATACAAGTTTCATACTGGATTTCAGAGATGTGAGGTGGCGGACTCCCCGCATCTAACTTTTCAATTTTAATCTGTACTGGACCCTGAAATGAATTTAAAGAAAAAATGATAATAAGTAAGAAATAAAGGTATAAGATTTAAGTGTGTGTGGTTTTGGTTTTAGTGGCCAAAACTTCTTATAATAATACATTAGAACACTCTGAGAAATTTTCCAATGTAGGTGAATATATACATAATTAAATCCGAACAAAGAAGTACAAAAAAAACCAACAATACAGACTTTATTGTCTAAGCAGCTAGAACATGACATATATGACAAGATACAAACAGAGAGGATGAAAGTCTTTGATAAGTAACAAAGAGTTACTAATGAATATAAGAGTCACTTACTGATAGTTTGGGGACAAAGCCCCCCCCCCACTTAATGGACAGAGACACCACATGCCTAGTCCATCTTTGTGGATGCCAGACCAATAGAGAGAGTGAGGGCTTCCTGGACTGAGTTTAAATACTCAGCTATTAGTGTCACCTAATGGCAAAACCCTTGTGGTAAGGGAAGATAATTCTTTTGGACTATAGTCCATCTCAGCAAGGGCAGACAATCGCTACAAAGGTATCAGTAGAGTCTTAGAGTCAGATCCACAAAGTTATAATTTCTTCAAGTAAATAAATGCATTCATCAGAGATTCATGAACAGAGAAATTGGTAAACAGTTGGTGTTACAATCTTATGGGCCATCCTTTAGGTTTTAAGCAAGAGCGCTTGTCCAGTGGAAATCCTCGATAAAGTATCCTATGGTTTTTCTTAGTATCGTAAGTTCCTCCTCAATGAGTGCAAGTGAACTGTGGCAAGTATCAGTGTTTAAGTAGTGAATCAGCCACACATTATGGCTGTTGATTGACTGGAGTAATAAACCATGTGACCTCAGCTAGTCTATAAATTCAAGTGGAGAATTGGAGCACACCTTATATTACAAAATATTCCAACAGTTGGTGTAGTTTCTATATGTAAACCAGGGATGTCCAGACTTTTTGCAAAGAGGGCTAAATTTGATAAAGTGAAGATATAGAAGAGCCAATGGTTATCTCTGATATTTTTTAACCACAAAATTCCATGCAACATTTCTGGTCATACAGGAACATGTATCATGCATCAAAATGAAGCTGGTCCTCTGTGGATCACATCTCTACTTCTCCACAGTCACTATTTTTCTCAATGGCAATGTTTCACCTTCAAAACAGAGCAAGTATCCCTGCCCCATAAAATTCTGTTGACTGTTCTTTGAGCCACTTCTTCACTACAGATTTCGCTTCTTCATCACTGGAATAATGTTTGCCTCTCAAACCCTTGTCCATGGAGCCAAAGAAAAGCAAATAAGCAGATAAACA
The DNA here is from genome assembly GCA_023376005.1 of Doryteuthis pealeii. NCBI lineage: Eukaryota > Metazoa > Mollusca > Cephalopoda > Myopsida > Loliginidae > Doryteuthis > Doryteuthis pealeii. Next base: position 29,982,694 of record CM042147.1, on the reverse strand, counting down.
CCAGATAATCAGGAATTACATTTTTGCATTTCATCTTGGATGATTTGTACAGTCTCATTTTTAACCAGAGAGTGTTGCAAGATAATAACGGTCAGAAGATTAAGGAACAAGAATATTAATATATAAGCAAAATTATCTGTAGATGAGAAGATTCTTTACCTCCAAGAATGAAGTGCGTCCATCTATGTTTGGCTGGCACAAGGGGGGGGGTGTAGTGGGTGACTATAGAGACTGAACTCACAACCTCCTGATTGTGAGTCATGGTTTGAAGTTAGGCTACTCATCCATATTGGTGTGTATGCAAATTTCACACAGATCGGGCGTAATTGGCCTTGATGTAAGATCTTGATGAGTGCAGTTACTGATTATTTACAGGGAGTTGTGTTTGATCTTCCTAACGAGAACATGGATGTGCATTGGACAAGAAATGAGTGAACTTTGGCGGATTGATCGAAGACTGCTATAATATTGTTGCAGGCAGAAAGATTTTGTCAGTGGACATTTGCAGTTGGGAAAGTGATTACCGTCATTGGTTTCAGCTGTCACTTTACACAATCTATGGGTTAAATAGAAAAACACGAGTTTATAAACAAAATTGAGTATCCATCAAAAATGAATTTATTTCAAAGCTTTATTGGCATTAAATGACCCACCATCTAATGGTGAAATTCCAATTTTAGAGCTGTGTGGAGTACCCCTCCATCACCATTACTCCCTGGTTCACTCTGACCCAGAGTGGTAGTACCTGTTAGTATTCCATCTATGGGTTAAATAGAAAAATGTGTTTATAAAAAAAAAAATTGAGTATCCATTAAGAATGAATTTATTTCAAAACTTTATCAGCATTAAATGACCCACTGTGGTTGATATGCCGTAAAACGAACCAAACCAAACCAAATCACACAAACAATTTCATTATCTACAAAGTTTAAATTCAAAACGTTTTTTTTTTTCGTTACTGTTCCAGACAACATTTAATCTGACATTTTTCTGTAAATATGCATTAGATTAAATCATCTTTGACAGATGGCCACATTTAAGGTCCATAAACATGAACGATTGAGTGAGATAACACTAATAACCATTAATCTGGCTCAAGTGATTACTGACACGTTAGAATTCTAAGGTTCATCCTTCCATACTAAGTAAGTAGTCAGGGTGGCCTAAAGTCGGTATCAGCCAATCAGTGAGGGAGTCTATCCCCTTTTCACTAGCGCTAGACCAAGGAGATTGTTTTTGCATCTGAGGTGGAGCACCACAGCTCCTTACTTTACTGCACAGATCCCTGTGCTATTCATATGCTGAGTTGTCGAGGGCTGGTATCGAACTAGGAACCTTGTGGTTTCTAGCCGAACGCAATACCAACTGAGCTAACCCAGCCCTAATTTGTTTGTGATTGATATAAGTAATAGAAAGTACAGATATAAAATAGTAAAAAGAATTTATAATCTATTTCCTGAAATTTATTTGAATAAATAAAAAATAAAAAAGTAAAGTTGGAGTGGCCTAGGGTCAGTATCAGCCGGACAGCAAGACAATTTATCCACTTTTTGCTAGTGTTAGACCAAGGGAGATTATTTTTGCTTTACCACATAGATCAGATTACCCAATCTATGCTACTCATGCGCTGATTTGATGATGACTGGTATTGAACCCGGAACCTTGTGATTCCCAGGCGAGTGCTCAACTGACTGGTTCACCCTTAGTGCAATGTGTCTTATATATCACTAAGAAATAAAGGTTTACAAAATCTACGGTGTGGTTAATTTGCATACTGGTTTTAACAAAACCAGGTTTAATAAATAATTACTTGGTGTCATTGATCTCTAATAATAATGATAATAATAATTGAGACTGTAAACCATGTATTAAGTGAATGTAGCAAACTAACACAATGGAAATACAAAGCTAGGCACGACTGGGTTGGGAAGGTGATCCACTGGGAATTATGCAAAAAATTAAATTTTGACCATACAAAAAAATGGTATATGCATAAACCAGAATCTGTTCTTGAGAATGAAATGCATAAAATTCTCTGGAACTTAGAGATAAAGACGGATCACCCTATCCCAGCCAGGAGACCAGACCTAGTATTGATTAACAAAAAAAAGAGATCGTATCAACTGGTGGACTTTGCGGTTCTAGCAAATCTCAGGGTGAAGCTGAAGGAAAATGAAAAGATGGATAGATACCTGGACCTTGCCAGCAAATAGAAAAAGCTGTGGAATATGAGAGTGAAAGTGATACCAATTGTAGTTGGTGCAATTGGAACAATAAACAAAAAAAGAGGAAATCAGAGGAAGGAAGAGAACTGCACTGCTACTAGAATACTCAGAAGAGTCCTGGAGACTTGAGGAGACTTGTTGTCACTCAGCCTCCAGTGAAATACCATCAGCTAAAACTCAAAAGGAGTGAAAATGATAAATGAATAAATAAATAATAATTAAAAATAACTTAATAGTGATTATAGTATTTTTGATACAAAGTTAAATACTTTCATATATTTTTCAGAGGGGGCATATTTTTGCTAGTGTCTCTAAATGACACAAGTATAATTATATTTGTCTAAAATATTAGCAGTAGAGCTTATTAAGTTTATTTGAATGTGCAAAGCCAGATGACATATTCATTAGTCAAGCCGGGAATATTTTCACATTGTACGTGCACTTTAACTGATATAGAAACATTGAGGTTAGCAGACAAAACCTTTGTTGTAAAAGATTTTTGCATTTTTTCTAGCTATTTTTTTTCTTCTTTGTGTTTTTTTGTGTTTTTTTTTTTTTTTAGCTATCTTCCCACGTGTTACAACAATAACTCTTGTAATAATCTCATGTTACTTTCGTTAGTACAGATAATCTAACTTTAGATTTCTTGCACAACATTTTGGTTAACAAAAAAATGATTACAAAATAACAATAAGTTTTTATCAATAATAAAATATATATTCTATTAATAATAATGATAATTTTCTAATAATAATAATAGTATTAATAATAAGTTTTTATTAATAATAAAATATTAAAAATGTTCTAATAATAGTGTTAATAATAATAAGTTTTTCTAATATTCTGCTTTCAATCTGACATATATATATATATATATATATATATATATATATATATATATATATATACACACACATATGTATTCGTAGTTATTTAGTATTGGAGAATTGAAAATAAAGTGCTCTATTTCAGGTGTAAGAGCTGTATTCATTTGCTATAGATTATAATACATTTAAGGGACAATTGTTACCATTGATTTCAAAGGAACATATTGGCCACTTATCATCAAGACAACATGTCTATGAAACCAATAGCTATCAAAATACATTCTGTTTTTTGCTTTTTTCATAATAAAAATTATTATATTACCACAAACATGGCCGGTGCTAGGGTCTCAATTACCCACCACCACACACACACACTTGAATCTATAATATGCATCCCCTCTATTCTACTACATGTCAATTTTCATAAAATAGTATTCATAGAAAATATAAAACAGGCTTGGACCACCCCAGTTGTGAAGTTTGCAGGGTAGTACGCACAGACCCTGAAAATCAATAGCTATCAAAATACTTTCCAATTTTTTTTTTTTTTTTTTCGGTATTGCTAAAGTACTGATAATCTGTATTATTTGTCTGAATTTTGAGATGAGGCTTGATAATTTGTATTGTTTACATTTTTCGGACTGTTGTCCTCTTCTTCACTGTTATGTACATAATGTCTTGGTTGATATGTCCTCCAACCTTCTTCAGGTGTTTCTTGTCAAACTCACAAAATCTTTTTGTCAAACTCAGGAGCTTTCATGGAACTTTGAACTGCACCCTTTATTTAATCCACTGGGGTAAATTGTACTCATTCTTTTAACCATAACTGGATACAAGTGTTAAGCTGTGTTAAGTATTCTGTCATTTTCACCTGTAGTCAGGATTGAACCTGCAACTTCCAGATGATTGTTACTTAGAATTATACTAACTCAACCCTTATAATGCCCTACTATTTACCCTTAGCTGAGAGGTGAGGGGATAGCTGGTTCATGTCTTTCATTTGTGTAAAGTGAAATGAAAACAGCCTTGTCAAGGGTTTGAACTCAGATCCCAGATTCCCTCTCTCTACAATGATAACCATTACACAAGTGCGCCTCTACACTCTATATCTCTCTCTATATATATACTTACCAACCCCTCCACACAAGCAGGATGTGACGTAAGGTCATTTTTTAAAGCAGAGTTTAACAGATTTGAATTCAGAGTTTTCCTTTTTCTAAACTGTTTGCCTAACCAACGCTCAAGAGCCCAGTCTGCCCTGCTATTTACCCATAGCTGGAGAGAGAATAGTTAGATTCATACCTTTCCCAAGGGTATTAAACCTATGTGAAATGCAAACAGTCTCATCTAGGATTTGAACTCGTCTTGTAAATATCTCTATATAGCCTTCAACTTCCTGTGATTTCCATTCTTCATCATTCCATTAAAGACAATACAGACTATTTTACCAATTTAATTTTGATAGAACTTTTACATACTGAATTTCTTGATAATATTTACTACTAATTCATATCATTAGTTGATCTTGGTTGCAGAGAAGCCATGTGATTGTTGTTTAAAAATTTGAATTAGAAATGAGATGCTAATTTCACACTTAGCATTGAATTACAAAACCTTGAATGAAGAGGAGGCTAAGATTGGAATGGAAATTCAACACAAATGAAATTTTGCAAAGTAGCAAGAATAATCAAACGGAAATGGGTCACAAGAGAAACGGTGAGTAATGCCACTTTTCACAGATGGTGAAGAATTTACGTAGACATACTTTGGTATTCGGTGGAATTGCTAATGGAAACGATTTTGAATGTCAGTGAAGCTGCAGAAATTCTTTTATATCTTTGATTCAATTGTCGTGTCAAATGGCCAAATTAGACATACAGACGGGTTTTCCTCATGACTTATTATAATTTAAGAGGAAATTCTCAATGATATGATTTCAATAATGATAATATGGATGACAAAAGCATTGTACAAGTTCTGTAGATGAATTTGTGTCTAAGATAGTGATTTTATATCTATCATTATTATTACTTTAACCATCTTATTATAATAGAGATTGTGTGTTTGTTTGTAACCGAAACTATATCACTACTCAAGTCACAATTCCCTTTGTTATTTATGTCACATTCTTAATTATTTTATTTTTATTTAAACCTCAATTATTAATAAAATTGTTTTACATTATTAATACTGTTTATCATATCTACATTCTAATAACATGCAATTTAGTGGTTTACAGTGTGAACAGGAAGGCTAATTTGCATATTAATATTAAAAAATTGATTTTAATAAATACCTGTTTAGTATTATTGATTTCTAATTGTTTAGTTTTATCTTAAGGAATATGAGCAAACATCTCAGAGATAATAGTATTTTTATTCTTTACTTCCTATTTTAACTAAATAGTTAAATTGGAAAAATTTAACAATAAAAGATGGGAGTGATGGAAGAGTAAGTTTCAGTTGTTCTATTTTTCGATTATACCCTCCTCTGTTTCAAGTCTTTTTATCTGAATTCTTATTTAGTTTCATTAGTCTTTCTAATTTAATATATTATTTTATTACATTAAAACTTAAATACGTGCACTTGGCAGAGGTATGGAAAATAATATTACCTTATTTTCACCTTATGCAAATAAAGAAGATCAGAAGTGAAAAACAATTACAGTGACCTCCCTTTGACCATCGCAACAGAGCCTAAGGGTCTTAGCCATAAACTGATGAGAAACCTCATGCGATTGGCTAAGGGCCTTTGTCAGTGACCAATCAGAGCACACGTTACAAGGCTCAGTGATAACTGCCAATTTTGAGGCTGATACCTTGAAATCGCACTCTTCAGCTGGGACCCTGGTCAAAGCACGACAGTTTTTTTACACAGCATAGACGTTGGAAAATGGGGTCTTTTGAACAGCATGGGGGGGCCGCCGACGCGTAAAATCAAACAAACGAACTAGCAAGACATTCTACCTGATTCAGATAAGTCATGCGAGAGCATTACCTCGCAAATAGCAATTTATAAATTTCATTCATTTTACATACATTTTCTACTTGTGACTTTTGCAACTCATACTTACATACATTTCTATAGTAATACATTGTAAAATTTACACACACATTTGTACCACAAGTTATACTTTGTATTTGTATTGTATCTTACATCTTGCTATGATAAATGCTTTTTGTTTATAAGCCTTGTTGTTGTGTGGTTAACCAATTCTTTACCCTTATCTGACTGTTTTCTTTATAGAGGGTGCATATATTTGCTAGTAGAACTAATGTAGGAGATTAAATATGTATAAAGTCATATTAAGTGTAAATTTAACTGGAGTCAGAGTTGGTATAGTTTTAAAAACTAATTCCAGAGAACCCTTAATTATAGCTTCCTACTCCATGACTATCCCTCTGACTTCATAGCCCTGTTCACGACGTTGTTAAAATAATCCAGAGCTGCCAAATTGTGCCTCATGTTAATAAAATATTGCAAAACTTTTGACTCCCCCAAGTTATTAGATTGCATCTATTGAGACACTTTGCCCAAATATCTAAATCAAGATTTTGAAAAATGTGTTCAGTGCCAAAATTTAAAAGGCTGGGATTATAATGGGAAAACAGCCATAAATATCTGAGATAAGACATGGCAATATATATATATATATATATATATATATAAATAAATAAAAGAAAAAAAATGAAATTATTTTTAAAAAGAGGAAATAACTTCATTATTATTTTTTATTTTCGGAAAAGAAAAGAAAAATGAATTATTCTTTAGTTTATATTTTTATTTGCTTATAAATCCGCCACAAGCATAATTAACTGTAGACGATAAGATCTCGTTATTTTTCAACATTTTAGAGAATTGTCTTAAATTGGCATCTATTTTAGTTTGGCAATCAGTAGAATTTATTTTGGATAATTTAGGTTTACCTCAAAAAGTAATTAATCATGCAATCCACAATTCTTTTATAATAAAACAACGGATATCTATTTATTGTTAAATAAACCATTACAATTCTTCTATATTGAAATAATGGATATCTATTTATTTAATTGGTTTCAATCAAACATAATGAATACCGTAAATCCTCAAGTATAATCCGCATTTTTTCCCCAAAATTTAAAGGTCAAAATCCCTAGTGCGTACTATATACAGGGTTAAAAATGAAAAATATTTTCTAAGCAATGTCTGAGTCTGTTTGCTGTCTGGCAATAATTATTCAGACACTTTTTTTTCAGAGGTACAGCCCCCTAAAACTCCCCTGCGGACTATACTCGAGGATTTACAGTAGATGAAAAGAGGGAAAGAAAGAAAAAAAAAAAAAGTGAGAGGTGATTAAATCAAGATTATTATACTTTTTACATATTGAACTGTTTAGTTTGTTTGGTTTTGTTTTACGGCATATCAACCTCAGTGGGTCATTTAATGCCGAGAAAGTTTTGAAATAAATTCATTCTTAATGGATACTCACTTTTTTTTTATTAACACATTTTTCTATTTAACCCATAGATAGGATTCTAATAGGTACTACCACTCTAGGTCAGATGAACCAGACAGCAATGGCGATGAAGGGGTACTCCATACTCCTCACAGCTCCAGAATTGTAAACTCACCATTAGATGCAGTTTAACGTCATACCCAGGATTCTAAGACCCTCAGCCGCCGCCTTCTAGCACATATATGATAAAAAGGGTTGGGGGCTGCTTTCAAGGCAATAGGGTTAGGGCAATCATATAGGTGCTAGGGCTTGACATGACCAGCCGATTGATTGTTATGAAATATATTAAGTTAGAGCAACTAACAAAATTAAATAAGAATGCATATAAAAAGATTACATTCTCCCTCCAGCTATGGGTAAATAGTAGGGCAGACTGGGTTCTTTAACCTTAGCTAGGTAACCAGTCTAGAAGAAGGAAAACTCTGAATTTAAACCTGTTAAATTCTGCTTAAGAAATTAACCTTGTGTCACATCCTGCTCATGCAGAGGGGTTGGTAAATACATATACGAGGAAATTGAGTTATGAGTGGAATGAATTAAATTTGTGAATCAAGGTACCACTGTACTGTTAAATTCTATAAAATAGAAATATAATTGTAATAATGTAAATATCAATGCATAATAAATATGATTCCCTAACATATATGCATAAAATAACCCTGGATGAGTTGAGATGCCATTAAAATCAATCAATCAACTTTTCAATTTTTTTTTTTTTTTTTTTAATTCTAAAAGGAAAACTTTATTTTTTTTAAATATTCTGAATTTTCTTTATCAAAAATCAATCTTGAAATCTTTTTTACTGAACAGTTACATTTTAGTCCCAAAAAATCTATATTGGTCATAAGTAGCCATTTTCTTAATGCTTGGGGGGGGGGACTAAAGAAATATTGTGGATGAGGAATTGCAGCAAGTTGAAGACTTTGTTTTTAAATGTAAATATTCAGTTTATATATATATATATATATATATATATATATATATATGATGAGGCTTGATAATTTGTATTATTTGGACTTTATTGTTATCTGCACAATGTTTCGGCTGATGCGCCCTCTGGTCTTCTTCAGGTATTTCTTGTCAAACTCGGGAACCTTTTCGAACTTGGGAACCCCCTCCTTGAACTTAGGGACCTTTTCTTGGATCTCTGGAACCGTCATAGAGTTTCAAACTTAACCCTTTATTCAATCCATGGGGGTAGACTGTTCTCATTCTGTTAACCATGACTGGGTACAAGTGTTAAGCCGTGTTAATTATTCTATATTACTGTCGCCCTTGACCAGGATTGAACCTGCAGCCTAGAGATAACTTGCACTTAGAACTGTCTAAACTCAATGCCTATATCCACTACACCAGGTGACCAATTCAGAGTGAATTTTGGGAAATTATAATATTTACATATATACTTAAGTAAGATTTTTATTTTACTTTGACTCATATGGGTTTTTTTTTCTCGTAAAAAGTTTATAATTTTCCCAAATTCACACTTAATTGTCCATGGTTAAACTCATTTTTTAAACTATTTAACCCATAAATGAGACCCTAACAGATACTACTGGACCTGTGAGTAATGGCAATGAAAGGGTACTCCACACTTCCTCGAGCTCCAGAATTGGAACTTCAATACTAGATGTATTTTAACGTCATACCCAGAACATACTTTTAGAATTGAAAAAAATGTTAACCAAAAAACTTCAAGCATAAATTTAATAGTTAATCATATATAATTTTTGGCACTTTCTTGACCTTGAAAGTGATGTTCGATAAATTCTCATACCTTAAAGAAATAAGACCATTAATCAATAGATAAATTTGAACAATGTTTTATAGTGAGGCAATTATATATTTAAGAATGTAATTTGGAAAATTTCAGAACATTCCGCCATACACTGGTTAAGGATAAGGTTAGTGGTTAGATCTAAAGTAAATTTATTCAAGTAGATATCCTACTAGATTCTTTACATTTATGATCTAATAGTGAAGTTTCAATTTTGGAGCTCTGGGGAGTATGCAGTACTCCTTTATTGCCATTACTACCAGGTCCACTCTGACCCAGACTGGTAGTACCTGCTATGGGTTAAGTAGAAAAAAAATGAGTTTGAGTTTAGAATTTTTTTTTTTTCAATACACATCAAAAATGAACCAAACAAGGTTTTCAGCATATAATAACCCAACAAGGGTTTAAATGCCGTAAAATCCAACCAATATATGTTTATGAATTTGGATTATTTTGAGTATATATGCTGTGCTATAATACACCACTTAAATTTATGGACTAAGTGAGGTCATGTGGTTTAAACCTCAGCCAATCAACAGCCCGAATGCGTGGCTGGTTGACTATTTAATCACTGATACTGAGAGACGTCCATTTGCAATCATTGACGAAGGACTTGAAATACTGAGGAGCACCAAGGAACAACCAAAGGATTCTTTACCAAGGATTTCAGCTGGATAAGCACTCTTGCTTGAAGGCTAAAGGATGGGCCATAAAATCGTAACAGTAGTGAAAGATCAAAGTAACACTTTTAATCAAATTCTTAATGATATAATTGATTCACAATAAAGCATTTTTCAAACCCATCTATTGCTTAATTTATCTTATTTTTTTCAGGTATAAGAATTTACCGAACACCGTTTCCACAGTCGAGAAAGTTCAAGAGTGCCTTATTTTTTTTTAATTAGTGATAACTTTTTAAGAAAACCAAAACAAATTGTACCAAGAAATTTGATACCAACACAAGTGAGTTTGAATAAACATTAAGTTCCCTCCAAAAATAAACACTCCTACTCTCTCTCTCTCTATAATAGTTACACATTCACAAATAGGCACCCACATGCCTCAAAGAAAGAAAACGGTATATTGTTACACAATGAGGGACCATACTTGACAAAATGAAAATAAGCAAAGGCAAAAAAGTTACACAAATGATCATACAATTAATATATCTTTCTCTGTGTGTTCATCTCTATGTGTGGGTTTCTCTGTCTATTCTACTATACACTCACACACTAACAAGTATACTCATATAGATATGCATATCTTTCTACATTTGTTTTCATCTCCATGTGTATGTTTCTCCATACACACACACACACACACACACACACACACACACACACCTATATATATATATATATAAATTTAGGTAGCGTGGACATGGAGTCAATGGCTCTTGGTTAGTGACTATGTAATCTTCAGACTACTTGGTCTGAAGATCGCATAGTTGAGTAACTGTCAGTAACCAGCTGTCAATTAACTCCATGTCCAAACTACCTTAAGATATAAATACTCTATCCATTATAATGAGCAGTGTTTACTTATAGCACACACATTATCTATATGATAATATATACATGCACACACACACATATATACATATATATATACACATGCACACACACACACACACATATATATACACATGCATGCACACACACACACACACACATATATATATACACATGCATGCACACACACACACACACACACACATATATACACATGCATGCACACACACACACACACACACACATATATACACCATGCACACACACACATATACACATGCATGCACACATACATATATATACACGCACATATATACACATGCATGCACACACACATGTATACATACACACACATATATACACATACATGCACACACACATGTATATATATATACACGCACACATTCACACACACACACATATATATACATTCACACACATATATATATATACACGCACACATTCACACATACATACACATATACACGCACACATACATACACATATATATATACACACGCACACATACACACACACAAACATATATATAATATATATATATATATATATATATATATATACACACGCACACAACACACATATATATACACGCACACAAACACACATACACAACACACATATATATACATATATATATATATATATATATATATATACATACATGCACATATATACACATGCACACAGATATATATACACACACACACACGCACATATATACACATGCACACAGATATAAAAACACACACACACATATATATATATATATATATATATATATATTATATATACATACACATATATACACATGCATACAGATATATACACACACACACGCACATATATATATACACATGCACACACATATACACACACATATATACACATACACACACATGCACATACACACACATGCACCCATATATATATATATATATATATAAACATGCACACATACACAGATATTTAAACACACATATACACACACACACACACATATATATATATATATATACACACACACACATAAAAACTCACTTTTGCACATGCACACATACACACACAACCATATATGTATACAGTATACATTTAGTTCCAGAAATAAACATCACTTGTTAACAGTTGCAAACACACACACACATGCTTACAAACCGGCACCCACATGCCTCAATCTACAAAAAGGTTTCATTGTTACATAATGATGGACCATAATTGACAAAATAATAATAAGAAAGCCACAAAGCTACACGGACGATCATACAATGGACATAGTTTAGTTTAAATCATAAATAATTAAAAACTCACAGTTAGGGGTCACAGAGGTCAGCGTGCTAACAAACAAGGAACCAAAGTTTCACTGTACAAATCAATGTGCTTTTTCTCTTGAGAGTGACAGCGAGTTCTAAAAAATGTCAATCTTTTCTCCACCCCCTTAACTCAACCCCTACCACATGGTCTGATTGTTAGGAGGTTTTTGCTAGCTGCTGTTTCTGGCATTAGTTCAAGCATTCTTCTATACTTAATGTATGATTAAAGAGTCAAGAGATATGAGCCAACATTTCAAGGGAGAGTAACAATCAGTTGTGTGTTAAAATGAAAAGGAAATACTTCAAAGCTCACATTTAATAAACTGACTGTTTCTTATTATACCTATTGTAATAAGCCTTATATCTATGAGGATGATCCCAAAAGGTAAGGTGTCCAAAATATTTAGAAATCACAGAAATGTTAATTGTTTATTGTCAGTGATGTTTAGTTAGAACATGTATTTATTTTTCTACATAATACAACCAAAGCTCACATTTAATAAGCTGGCTGTTTCTTATTACACATATTGTAATAAGCCTTATATGTACAAAGGTGATCCCAAAAGCTAAGGTAATTCAAAATATTTAGAAATCACAGAAATGTTAATTTCAAGGGAGAGTAGCAATCAGTAGTGTGAAATAAGTGTTAAAATGAAAAGGAAATACTCCAAAGCTCACATTTAATAAACTGGCTGTTTCTTATTACACATAAGCCTTATATGTACAAAGGTGATTCCAAATGGGTAAGGTCCCCAAAATATTTAGAAATCACAGAAATGTTTATTGTCAGTAATATTACCATCATTCTAAAGTTAGAACATGTATCTATTTTTTTATATAATTTCCATTTCAGTCGATGCATTTTTGTAGGCTCTGTAGTAGTTTTTTGTACGCCCATGTCATACCAGCTTGCTAACATGTTGTAGAGGAATTTCCTCATCAATGCAAACTCATTACACCCCTTATATGTACGAAGGTAATCCCAAAGGTAAGGTCCCCAAAATATTTTTAAATCACAGAAAAAATATTTAGAAATCACAGAAATATTAATTGTTTAATGTTAATGATGTTTACATCATTTTAAAGTTAGAAAATGCGTCTATTTTTCTAGATAATCACCATTTCAATCAATGCATTTTTGTAGGCTCTGTGGCTGGGTTTTTTATGCCCACATCATACCAGCTTGCAACCATGCCATCAAGGAAGCGTTGAACCTTGTCATCATTACAAACTCCCCACACCCTTCATATGTATGAAGTTAATCCCGAAAATATTTAGAAATCACAGAAACATTAATTGTTTATTGTCAGTGATGTTCACATCATTTTAAAATTAGAACTTGTATCTAATTTTCTACATAATCACCATTTTGGTCGATGCATATTTATAGGCACTGTGGCTGTTTTTATATGCCCATGTCATACCAGCTCACCACCATGTCATTAAGGAAGCTTAAAACTCCTCATCATTGCAAACTCTCTGCACCCTTTATATGTATGAGGGTAATCCCAAAGGTAAGGTATCCAAAATATTTAGAAATCACAGAAACGTTTATTGTTTATTGTCAGTGATGTTTACATGAATTTAAACTCTGAACATATATCTGTTTTTTTTACATAAACACCATTTCCGTTGATACATATTTGTAGGCACTGGGGCAGTTTTTATATGCCCATGTCATACCAACTTCCTGCCATGTCATTGAGTAAGCTTTGAACTTCGTTGTTGTTGTTGCAAAAAATAAATAAATAAATAAAGCACATGGTGTAATGGTTATCATCATAGAAATGGACTCAGCAATCAGAGTTCAAATCCTTGACAAAGCTGTTTGCATTTCACATAGTGCTAATACTCTTGGGAAAGGTATGCATCCAACAAAACTCTGAATTCAAACATATTAAACTGCTTAAAAAAATTGACCTTGTGATACATCCTGCTCATGCAAATACCTTGGTAAATATATATATATATATATATATATTTTGAAAATTAATTGATTAATAATTAATTAGGCGGAATGCCTATTTAAATGTAAGGCTAAACAAATCGAGAAAAATCAATCTGTATGTACATTTCAGCCTATTAGGCCTCATCAGCAAAGCTATAGATAGGAAGACCACCCTGTGCGTGATTCGAAACCAGACTGTCAAGCTGACAGGCCAGTACCATAACCCATATATATATATATATATATATATATATGTAAAAAATAAATAATAAAAACTGACTAACAATGAGTTTTTATTATTTGATTTAAATTAAACTATATTTTGATACTGTAAAAGTGTTTATTTTATTGATATCTTTATGAGAGGATTTCTTCTATTAATGTACCCAATTGATTTCAAAAGAAAATATACTTAACTTTTTACTTAGATTTTTCTAATTACTATTATAACTCTTTTAGAGTAGAAAAAATTAATGTTGACAAAGAGGCCTATTGTCAGTATTCTATTTTTAAATACTGATCATAAAATGGTATGATCAGTATTTTAAGATTGAATTAATAGGCCGTATGATCAAACTTGAAATCTGCTTCAAAACTTTATTTGATCTAATTCAAACAAAACAGGTATTGTATTCAATAGATTTGATTGGTTGATTTTAATATTTGAAAAACATTCACCAGCAGATTTGATTGTTGATTTTAATATTTGCAAAACATTCACCAGCAGATTTGATTGGTTGATTTTAATATTTGCAAAACATTCACCAGCAGATTTGATTGGTTGATTTTAATATTCAAATTTTAATAGAATAAGTGTTACGATTTTTGTCACCATTTTAGGCATTTTGGTTCCACTGTTGGTATTGAGTGTAGTTGCAGTAGATATTCCTTGTCTGTTAATCTGTTGGAATAGTCTATAAATATAAGTGGTGACTTTTCGTACAGCTTATACCTAAAGATGCAGCTTCTTGACCCTGGTCGTCAACCCATCTAGGACAAGGAAGAGTCTGTTATAAAACCACCCCTGCTGAGTGGCTTTAGATGATCCCAAGGAAAGGCTAGGGGAGTAAATCCTGAAAATAAATATGAAACTGGAGTCCTTAAGGTGGAGTAACACTGAATTTCAGTTCTACACAGCAACTCATGTGACACTGCCATTGCCAAACTGCATTGGTTTCTTACCTTTTCTTTGAAACACAGTGGCAATGTGGAGAGGGGGGGATTTACAGCTTGGGCAACTGCACATCCTCCATATCAACCCGCCCAGGCTATGTAGTTCAGAAAAAAAACATTTTTTTGGGACACTATGTCATCGTCTTTAGGATGGATGCCAACAATAATACCTAAAGATAATCTAACAATAAGAACTTTAAATCAATGACTATATTTGATTTAAGTAAGGAGCTGATGGTAGGTGTGGCGCTCCACCTCAGATGCTAAAACAATCTCCTTGGTCTAGCGCTATTGAAAAGGGGATCGACTCCCTCGCTGATTGGCTGATACCAACTTTAGGCCGCTCCTTTCTTATTTGAACGACTTATTTAGATTATCCACTGAAGTACACAATGGACTTGCATCTTCATCTTCATTGTTATCATATTCATTACATTTTGACTGTTGTATCTTCTTGCCTTCTTCACGTATCTGTCAGTCAATCTAACCTTTTAGAAATGTTATATTTACGTATAGGGAGGAGAGAAAGAGAGTGAAAGAGGAGCAACTGATTTGACAAAAAATACTGTACTGCCTGTTTGATGGCGGATGGGCGGGGGCAGAAGAAATGATAAGAAACAACAATAGAATTAACAAATGGGTGTAAATTTATACATAGAAATGTACAAGAGAGTTCCTTTTCTTATATTAGTTCAGAGGGTTTATGAAGAAGGCTTGTTGTATGGTAATGTGGAATAGGTGCAACTGACCTGACCAGGAATGTTGTATTACCTACTAGATAGCAGGGGTGAAAGAAATGGTAAGAAAAAAAACATAGAATTAACAAATTGGGAGGAATTTATATAATGAAATGTACAGGAGAGTTCTTTATTCTTATGGGGACAGAAGCTTTATCTGTGCAGCTTTCAGATTACAAAGTTAGGGAAGCAATGCACAACCTGTCAGCACACCAACTACAATGATATTACCAACTACAGCAGGTACTTTCCATGGCTTGAACTGCTTTGTTCATGTGATATAGTAGTAAGATAATTTGGTTGGTTGGTTGGATTTTACGGCATATCAACCCTCATTGGGTTACTTTATGCCAAAGATGCTTTGCCTTACTTATTCTTGATAGGAATTCAACATTTTTTTCAAACTCAATTTTTTTTAAACACATTTTTATAAAACTCATTTTGTTCTATTTAGCCCATACATGGGACGCTAACAGGTACTACCACTCCGGGTCAGAATGGACCTGGGAGTAATGGTGATGAAGGGCTACTCCACATTCCCCAGAGTTCCAGAATTGGAACTTCAACATCATACCCAGGATATTTAGACCCTCAGCCACCACCTTTTAGTACATATATATATTTACCAACCCCTCCACATGACCAGGATGTGACACAAGGTTAATTTCTTAAGCAGAGTTCAATAGGCTTGAATTCAGAGTTTTCCTTCTCCTAGACCAGTTGCTTAACCAAGGTTAAAGAGCCCAGTCTGCTCTACTATTTATCCATAACTGGAGAGAGAGTAGGATTCATACCTTTCCCAAGGGTATTAGCACTAAGTGAAATGCAATTATCACATCCAGGATTTGAACTCGGGGCAACAAGTCCATTTTCCATGACTTTAACCACCACGCGCTTCCATATAGCACATATAGAATGAAAAGGGCTGGGGGCTTGCCATAAGGGCAATAGGGTTGGGACAATCATATAGGAACTAGGGCTTGACGTGACCAGCCGATTTATTGGAGAGGGTCTCTTTGAGGGCTAAAGTGGAATGTTTCATGTCATGGGCTGCTCAGCCACCAGGGTCCCATCCTTAAGCATCACATGTCAACACCAATGGCCAACATTGGAGGGTTCTTACCAAGTTGGTAGAGTGGCCTATTGTCAGAATCAGCTGGACAGTGAGGGAGTCTATCCTCTTTTCACTAGTGCTAGGCCAGGGAGATTGTTTTTGCATCTGAGGTTGAGTGCCACACCTAGCCATCAACTCCCCACTTTACCCCACAGATCCAAGTTGTGCTGCTCATGCAATGAGTTGAACCAAGAACCTTGTGGTTCCTAGGCAGATGCTCTACCAACTGAGCTAAACCAACTGTAAAATAATTATTCTGTATGTTTTAAGAAAGGAATTGAAAGTTTGAGTTTTAAGGAAATAAAAAGAAAAGAAAGAAAAATCCATAAAAAATATAAACAGAAACGGGGAGAGGGGAGAGAGGAGGAGGAACAACAACAATAAATGTAGTAGTAGTAGTAGTAGTAACACCACCACCACCACCACCACCACCATCATGAAGCCCCAAGATTTAAAAAAATGTTTTTTTAGAATAAAAACTATTTTCCCCAATAGATGGTAATAAAATTGTTCATCTTTGTATGAAAAATAGAAGTATATAAATAAAACTGTGAAGAATTACAAGATGTCACTTTTTTTTAGCAACACTTATTCCCCTCAGAAAAAATAAGGAAAAAAAAACAAAGGTAGTTATTGTAAAAAAAAAAATAAAAAAATAAAACATTTTGGTAAAGTTGAAATTGGGAAGAAAATCTTAGGATTCTTACTATTAAAATCGAAAACAAAATTTAAAAAAAGAAGTATATTCACAAAAAGTTATCAAGTAGAATATTGCTTGATGATTTTTTGCATATAAATAAAAAGCAATTTCATTTTAACAGTGAATTAAAAATGGAACAACTTAAAGAAAGGTAATTATAATTTTACTATAAAAAAAAAAACAGCTGTAATTGTATAATATCACTGTAGAATGAATATCATACTCATCTTCACAGGAAGGCTGTGACTAGCATCCAGTCACCAGACAGAAAAAAACAGAGAGTAGCCAAATACACTCTATAGCAACTGATAGGACATGGTCAAGTGTTCAGTATAGACCCTCTACCCTGAGAGTAGAGGGTCTTACCCTTTTGCAGAAATGCAGTCAGTATATTCTACAGCCCCAGCTGACAGGGCAGACCTGTATTCTAATGAAGTTAGCCATATTATGAGGAACAGAATCTCATACCATTAATTTACCAACATTCAACTTGATAACCATTTTGTTATCAAGTGTTTTAAGAGTCATTTCAACTAACACATAAAAAACTGTTAATTGAATGTTTTGAAGCAATATTCATAAGTGAAACAAAGTTTACATGATGTGAAAATAATATGAAAATAGGTAAAGTCTTTATCTAGATTAAAATCTTGGTTCTAATAAGATTTTAAACCCTCAACAAGAATGGCATGGCTTTCCTAATAACTAAATCAACAAGACTGCAGCCACAAATTTTCAAATATGTCAGTAATGATATGTAGGCATCATGTGTTGCGTGAACCCCAGGTCAAGTGGAGCCTACATTTGATTAATGAGACTTTTGATGATCTGACAAGACAAAGAGAAGGAAATCCACATAAAGGCAACAAGCATTTTCATTTGGCAGACAGTAGTCAGATGGTAAGTGCTTTATCTAGATCAAAATTCTAGTTCTCATAGGAGTATAAACCCACAACAAGAATGATATGGCTTCCCTGAAAACAAAAAAGAATCTCATTTTAGAATAATCTTGCTAACTTCTGATAAAGTTTTTTTTTTTTTCTGGCACATCTTGGTATAAGTCATAAACAACTTCCTGTCTGAAATAAATAACCATCAACATTGCATTCTGGGGAAAAAAGAACAACTAACTAATGTGAGTCATTTAATGAGACATTTCTGCATAGAAAAGGACATCTTACCAGTGTTGGATCTACTATTTAGATTAGCCTATTTGGAACTTTACCCTTTCTGAATTTGATACTGAATTGGATTGTGTAATCTTTATTGACTCATGACTTGATAGCAATCATTTGTGAGTTAACCGAAACTAAAACACTTTTCACATGTTTATTTACTGTATTACGATATAATACGTTCCATCTTCCACCATCTACTCATGTTCTTCTATGGTTTTAGTTAAAGGGGGTAAGTCAATTAATGTAATATCTCTTGCAATAAAAGGACATCTTCGCAATGTTGAATTTACTATTAGAACTTTTCCCTTTTTGGATTTAATGCTGAACTGGATTGTGTAATGTTTATTGACTCAGAGAATGAGTTTATTATCAAGTACATTTTCAGGCTAACAATCAGTACTTTGCCACCGAGTGCTAAAAACTGAGGTCTTAGTAGATGGTTCTTATAATGATCTTCTGATTGATCTAAAAAGTAATACACTTGGACCAGTTCATTTACTCTTTAAGAAAGGGTAAGGTTGGCTAGTCCATAACAGACAATATGTATGGTAGGATTGGCTAGTTTAGGGTTATGATAATTTACTTTTTAAATTTTTGATTTAGTGAGAGTGTTGTCTGTTTTAACCATTAGTAAGTAAGGATAATAATTCACAATCTATTTGATAAACCCCAGATGGGAGTCTAAGATAGATTTATCTTTTTCTTCCTCTCATTCATTTCTCTTTTCCTTTCAGATTTCTAACAGTTGAGGTCGTATGTAGACGGTTCTTGTAGTGATCTGCCAACTGCTTTAAACAGCAGTACACAAGTAGTCTTGGACCAGTTCATTAACTCTTAGATCTGTCGATCAAATATTTATATTTGTAGTAAGCAAAACAACACTCGTATTGCATAGAAAATGGTTTAGACTAATATAAATATAATTTTCCTGCAGAATGACTTATGAGATACCAGATATGATTTATCATAAACTTTTCTTATTGCATTGGCAAAAGAGTTAAATAAACAATAAAGAGTTAAATAAAGAAAGAAGATGATTCAACTGGAACAATGTTTGACAGTTTTCCATACATTTCCACTGAATGAATTTATAAATTATTATATGAGGAACATCTGTTTTGAGCAGAGGTGAGCACTAAAGATATTTGAGAAACTTATCTTTTAAAATATTTTGGTTGCACAAAAATAATACACATTAATCTTCATGATGTATGTATCTACCCAATTCCACCAGATGAATAGGACAGACATAAGATCAATTTTTTTTAGTGAAGTATATATATATATATATATATAAAATGAAATCATATCTGACAGTTTAAGCTATAAAGAAAAACAATTGTATATATTGTGCTAACATGCGCCTGTTTCGACTATATGATGTTTATAAAATGTAATTCAAATGAAGTTATTTCTAAAATAAAATAAAAACAATTGTAAAAGGCATTATATAAAATAGTCTTCTTCAGACCACATATCTTTGTTGAATGTTTTATATATATATATATATATATATATATATACATACCAATTGCCGCTTTAACTTTTCCATTGCAGTGGCATCAGTAAATAATCCAAAAGCACTCAATATATCAAACACATGGAGCAATAATAATAGTAGTAATAGTAACCCTTAACTCTTTTCCACTATTACAATATATATATATATATATATATATATATATATACACACAAACTATCTGTCTATACCATTTTACTAAACCTGCTCTACAAACATATTGAGCACTTTTACATTCATTCATAACCCTGACTTATTTGGTTAATTATCTTAGCAGCAGTCAAAGTTCAACTCACTCAATATTTTGCCTACTCCGATACATTATCCCCCTCTTCATAAACACACACACACATATATATATATATATATATATATATATTTGTATTGGAGAAAGGAAATCAAAGTACTTGATTAAAAATATAATAGCTATATTTATTTATTATGAGATACTATACAATTTAAAAGTGTTTATTACCATTGGTTTCAAAGCAGGATATTAAATGCTTATCATCAAGACAAAAGGCCTTGAATAATGACAGTAAATTTTCATTCATTTGTATATATACACACCACAACGATACTGTAACTATATTTAAGTGAATTAAAATTTGCTGTCATTGTTCAAAGCGTTTTGTCCTGATGATAAGTGGCTAATATGCTGTTTTGAAACCAATGGTAACGAAGGCTTTTAATTGTATATATATATTTAGATATATTTGAGATCTTCAGACCAAATGCAGTCTGATGATCGCATAGGTGAGAAATTGTCAGTAACCAGGTACCATAGAATCCATGTCCATGCTATCTTTACTTAAATATAAATACTCTATTAATGATATTGTGCACTTTTTACTTATAATATAGCACCCATATATATATATATATATGTGTGTGTGTGTGTAGTTTACTCTCTCTAGCCAATTTTTAAATTAGTAAATAAATTAATTCATGAAGATTTTTAATCCACTTTTTTCCTGCCAAATTTGATACAGTCAATTTTTAAAAGAACCTAATGAAATTTAAGATGTTTAAAATTAACATTTTTAGTTCACATTCCAGACAAACATTAGAAAAACCAAGCGACAAAGAAATGAGCAGATTAGATTTCTCTATTGCTGAATTTTAAGATATTGAAAAGAAAATTGAATTTGTAAATAATTTGTAGAAAAAGTGAAATGTAGATATTTGGATGCCTGATACTTGCAACCTTGTGTTGAATCCTGTCACTAATGAATTGGGTAAATAGTTACATACCTTACAAGAAATTCATTCACATAACTATTCGTTTCTACTTGACAAACACTACAGTAATATTTTATACTGACAAAAAAAAGTTACTTAAAAATCTACACAAAGAATATTTTTATAAAAGTTACATAAAAAGTAATCAACTAAAAACAGCATTATGAAAAATTAAGAATTATTGCATAGTGTACATACCTAGTTTAAATTGAAAAAGAATGTAAAAATATAATCTTGAAAAAATTCTTGGCTTTGTAGACTTACACAAAAAAGAGCATTATGAAAAATTAAGAGGAATTATTATATTATGTACATACCTATATAGAGTTTAAGTTTCCTTTAATGTAAAAAACTCATCTTGAAAAAATTCCTGGTTTTGTAGGCTTATGCACAAAAAAGAATTATATATTATGAACATTCCTTTATAGAATTCAAATTTCCTTTACTGAGAATCTAAAAAAACTCATCTTCAAAAGAAAGCATTATGAAAAATTAAGAAGAATTATTTTATCTTGTACATACCTATATAAAGTTTAAGTTTCCTTTAGTGAGAATGTAAAAAGCCCATCTTGAAATAATTCCTGGTTTTGTAGACTTACACAAATATCGTCCGAGAAAGAGGTTGGCTAATAGAGAAAGTTGATTGATAAAACACCTTGTTGGTTTGCCTTTCTAAAAGGCAATGGAGGCCAAGCCAATAATGATTACATATGAGATTGCTGTGAAACTAATTTCACTCCATTAATAAACTAATCAACAGATCCACTGCCTTTCCACAACAAATACACATGACTTATTCATTTCTTTTCAGCTACTCATAAATCTAAATCCCATTTGATACAAAGTAGGAATTGCTGATTTGGATATGAAATAATTAAAATGGTGTTAGTCTTACTTCCCTCTCCTCCCTCAGTCAGTAGAGCGTCTGCCTAGGAATTACAAGGTTCCTGGTTTGATACCAGCACTCACCAACTCAGCGTATGAGTAGTACAGGGATCTGTGTGGTAAAGTGAGGAGCTGATGGTAGGTGTGGCGCTCAACCTCAGACACTAAAATAATCTTCTTGATCTAGCATGAGTGAAAAGGGGATAGACTCCTTGCTGCCAGGCTGATCCTGGCATTAGGCCACACCGCCGACTTTACTCTTTTTTTTTTAGTCTTACTTACATTATTGGTTATTACTTATTATTTGAGGGGTCGGGTTAGCTCAGTCGGTAGAGCGTTCGGCTAGAAACCATAAGGTTCCAAGTTCGATACCGGTCCTCACCAACTCAGCGTATGAGTAGCACAGGTATCTGTGTGGTAAAGTAAGGAGCTGATGGTAGGTGTGGCGCTCCACCTCAGATGCTAAAACAATCTCCTTGGTCTAGCGCTATTGAAAATGGGATAGACTCCCTCACTGACTGGCTGATACCGACTTTAGGCCGCCCCGTCGACTTTACTTTTTACTTACTTATTTAATGAGGGGTCTGTTTGAGAATACTAACAAAGATGATAATTTATCCTTCTTGAGTGAAACAAAAATATACCCAAAATTATGAATCAGATATAAAATACATCCACAAAAAATATATCTACAAAAATACACCTGTAAAGGAAACTTGAATGTCATCTTTTATTTCACACTCTAACAGTTTTTGGCTTTAAATAACCCACAGGGTTATTATACCATTAAACAAACCAAATAAAGTTGATAAAAATTATTTATACCAATTTGAAGATATTAAGAACTTAAAACAGAAACTTCTAACATTAAATGATCTGAAAAGGGTTGATATACTGTAAAACAAACAAATCAATGCTATGGAATTGACTTTTTAAATCAAATATTAGCATTTCTTACCTCCTCTTAATTACAAAAACATGACATAGTTGTTGGTAACACTTCACAAATAGAACTAATACATGTACATGAATCTAAAACAAAAAATGTAATAATTAAAAAATTTTTAGTCTTCCATTACTGGCCACAATATCCTGTTACTAGGGAACTGACTTTGTTTTTTTAAATCAAATATTACCCTGTTATGGTTAACAAAATGAGAACAATCTACCCCAATGGATTAAATAAAAAGTTTGCTTCAATGTTTTGTAAAGGCTCCCAATTAAGACATGAAGACTCCAGAGTTTGGCAAGAAACACTTAAATAAGGCCCGGAAAGCACGTCATCCAAAATGTTGTTTATATAACAATAAAGATGGAGATAATAGTCCAAAGAATCTGAATAATAAAAATTGCTTGTCTTACACTACTGCCATTTCTTAATATATCCACGGTTGCCATTGGAACCAACTTTTATTTTTAAATCAAATATTATCCAATTATGGTTAACAGAATAAGAACAATCTACACGAATGGATTAACCAAAGGGTTCAGTTTGAAGTTCCGTGAAGGCTTCTGATTATGACATTAAAGTTTCTGAGTTTGACAAAAAAACACCTGAAAAAGGTAGGAGGATACATCAGCTGAAACATTGTGTATATAACAATAAAGATGAAGATAACAGTCTGAAAAATCTAAATAATACAAATTGTTAGTTTTACACTACTGGCCATTACTTTATATATCCTGTTAGTATGGAATTGACTTTTTTTAAAATCAAATATTAACATTTCTTACCTTTTCTTAACTACAAGAATATGTCATAGTTGTTGTTGATACTTCATAAATAAAACTGATATATGTATCTGAATCCAAGACAATGGTTTAAATGAAGGGTTAGGTTCAAAGTTCAGTGAAGGGTCCCAATTATGACATGAAAGCTCCTGAGTTTGACAAAAAATACCTGAAGAAGGCAGGAGTGCTTATTGTCTGAAATGTTGTCCATATAACAATAAAGATAATAGTTGAAAAGTGTAAATAATTCAAATTGTTAGTCTTAATTACTGGCCATTACTTTATATATCCTGTTAGTATGGAATTGACATTTTTAAATCAAATATTAGTATTTCTTATCTTTTCTTAACTCCAAGAACATGACAGTTGTTGATGACCCTTAACCTTGCTATATGTAACTGAATCCAAAATAAGTAATGTTGCATCCTACACAACATTTATAGAAGAAATATACTAGTGATACATCTTTCCAAAACACTTTGATGTCAAGCCCTAGCACCTATAGGATTGCCCCAACCTTATAGAAAACCCAAACCCTTTTTATCATATATGTGCTAAAAGCGGTGACTTAAGTCTTCATGTCCTGGGAATAACGCTAATCTTTATTTGATTGTTAAATTCCAGTTCTGAAGGTCGGGGAATGTGGAGCACCCCTTCATCACCATTGCTCATGGGTCCACTCTGACCCAAAGTGGTAGTACATGTCAGGATCCCATCTATGGGTTAAGTAGAAAAATGTGTTTTATAAAAAAAATGAGTATCCATTAAGAATGAATTTCTCTGAATGTTTGAGTTGAGGCTTGAAGATTAGTATTATCTGCGTTATTCGGACTATTGTCCCCATCTTCATTGTTATTTGTACAACGTTTCAGATATGCCCTCCGGCCTTCTTCAGGTATTTCTTGTTGGACTCGGGAACCTTCTTTTCGACTCGGGAACTTTCTTGTCGTAATCGGGAGCCATCATGGAATAAATAAAGGGTTAGGTTCAAAGTTCCGTGATGGCTCCCGATTACGACAAGAAGTTCCCGAGTTCGAAAAGAAGGTTCCCGAGAAAAAGAAGGTTCCAGAGTCCGACAAAAAATGCCTGAAGAAGGCCGGAGGGCATATCGACCGAAACGTTGTACAAATAACAATGAAGATGGGGACAATAGTCCGAATAACGCAGATAATACTAAGAATGAATTTATTTCAAAACTTTGTTGGCATTAAATGACCCACCATGGTTGATATGCCGTAAACCAAAACACTTTGAGACGTTTAACATAAGAAAAAGACAATTCAAATATTAGCATTTCTTACCGATTCTTAAATAGGGATCCCCAGTAGCATTGTGGGTAATATGTTGGGCTGTGACATCATAGTAAGCAAGTTTGAATTCCAGTCACACTATTATGTTCGCTTTCAGACTAATACACTTAGGAATGGGTTAAATAGTGTTACTACTGTTCTTTTGCAGGGATGGCTTTTGCATTAAATAATCCACAAAAATTGATATGCCATTAAATAAATAAACCAAACCAAATCTCTTCTTCACTACAAGAACATGACAGTTGTTGGTAACACTTCATAAGTATAACTGACACACGTAACTGAATCCAAGACAAAAAATGTTGTAATAATTAAAATGTTTTTAGTCTTACATTACTGGCTATAATATCCTGTTGCTATGGAACCGACTTTTTTAATATCAAATTTTACCCATTCATGGTTAACAGAATGAGAACAATCCACCCCAATGGAATGAATAAAGGGTTTGATTCAAAGTTCTGTGAAGGCTCCCAATTATGACATGAAGAGTTCTAAGTGACAATCATCTGGAGGTTGCAGGTTCAATCCTGACTACTGGAAGAATAACATAGAATACATAACTTAAAACATGTACAAGTTCATGGTTAACAGAATGAGAACAATCTACCCCAATGGATTAAATAAGGAGTTTGGTTCAAAGTTCTGTGAAAGCTCCTTAGTTTGACAAGAACCACCTGAAGAAGGCCAAAGGGTACATTACCTGAAACATTGTGTATATAACAATAAAGATGAAGATAATAGTCCAAAGAATTTAAATACTATAAATTGTTAATCTTACTTACATTACTGGCCATTTCTTAATATATCCGTAGTTGCTAAGTATAGAATACTAAGTCCAATTACCGTCGAATTGGCAAGACAAGACGGCAAACAGTCGTAACTGAATACTATTCTGAGATGCCGTAAAGACCACTGGAAAGTGGCAGGATTTATGGAGCCTCATAGGACCCTACAAACCAAGTAGCCAATCAGGACTCGGGGAATGGACTCACCCAAATGCATGGGTGGACTGTTCTGAATTCCCATAAATACCAGTTGTCTTGACACTGGTGCTTGGCCAGTCACATTGCTCAAACCAATTGTTGACTGTCTAACTGACTTACTTCAATACTAAGAAACCAACTTTTTTAAAAATCAAATATTATCCAATCATTGTTAACGAAATGAGAATGATTTACCCCAATCAGTTAAATAAATGGTTCAGTTTGAAGTTCTGTGACGGCTCCTGAGTTAGGTTCCCATCTATGGGTTAAATAGAAAAATGAGTTTAAAGAAATGTGTTAAAGAAATGTGTTTAAAAAAAAAAAAAAAAAAAAGTATTTGGCATAAAATAACCTATGAAGGGTTGACATGCCATAAAATCTAACCAACCAACCGACCGAATAATCTAGAGAAAGTAATGTGAAGAATTAATGAAATTTGAAGAAATGGTTGTAAGAGTTCTGGATGAAGAGAAACAAAAAAGAAAGATTTGGCAACAACAACAACAAAAATGATGACTGACGTAAGAGAGAGAAAATAGAACTTGAAACACTTTGGGGAGTGTTCATTACCCCTTCATTACCATTACTCCCAGGCCCACTCTGATCCGGAGTGGTTGTACCTGTTAAGATCCTATCTATAGGTTAAATAGAATAATGAGTTTAAAGAAATGTGTTAAAAAGAATTAAAAAGTCATCTGCATAAAATAACCTATGAAAGGTTGACATGCCATAAAACCCAACCAACCAATTGAATAATCTAAAGAAAGTAATATGAAGAATTAAAGAAACTTGAAGAAATGGATGTAAGAGTTCTCGATAAAAAAAAAACAAAAAGAAAGAATTGGCAACAACAACAACTACAACAAGAATGATGACAATGACATGAGAGAGAGAAAGAGAGAGAGAGAGAGAGAGAGAGAGAGAGAGAGAGAGAGAGAGAGAGAGAGAAAATAGAACTTGAAATGGACTTGAAGGCAGAATATTGAGAAATTAGAAGTGGCAGTGAGATAGACACAATCAGTAGCAGACAGGATAAACAAGAAAAGTGTGTAAGACCATTAAAAACAAAAAAACAGAAGGAAATAAAGTAAAAAGGTTGGAAATTGTTAGGGAAAATAGAAGTTGTTTTTGGAACTGCTTTCCATTGCCACTTTTGTAGCAACAAAAGGAGATTTTGTGGGAGTGGAATGAAAAGGTCACGAGTTGCCTTAGCAGTCTAAACGAAGAAGAATCAATAGAATGGTGCTTTCAAATAAATAAATAAGAGCAAAAAGAAACAAAGTACAGTCACATTAAAAGAATACAACTCTAAAATTTCAAGTTAACTGACCATTTAATTGCATTTAGTAGTAATGCATTATAAACTATGTAGATTGTAAACAACAGACTTACATATCTTATTATAATGGATATTCGGTGTCTGTCTGTAACTGAAAATATGTCACTACTTATGTCACAATACACTGAGGAATTGTGTAAGTTTATCAATGAGTATTTAATTCATAGTCAAAATCATTAATACATAGAATAAAAAACAACCCTGTATTATATATACTCAGAAATTAAATATGCAATATCCAACAGTTTGCATTGTTAAAACAAGTTTTAATAAATACATATCTAGTATTATTGATTTATATATACTTTGTTTTATTTTGATATATATATATATATATATATATATATATATATATAAAGTTATCTAACTTATAGAGTTCTACGAGAAAATTATTTACAAACAAGAAATAGTCACATAATATTCTCCACATTAAATTTCATATATTATTATATGGTGAAAAAAAAAATGTTTTGATTATTGACTGTTGTAAAATTTTGTTTTACGACAGAAGGGTTTTGACGACTCCCAAAAGAAGAACCTTAAATATGTGAATTAATTTGAATTTAACTGCTAGAAACTTGGTTTTATTGGAAAGGAAACATATTTATTTGAAATTTGACCACAAAACTATTTTTTTTATGTCTATTATTAAAAAAGATTATAAGATTTCAAAGAACTGTATACATTTTTTACGAAAAAGTGTGGTAAAAATGAGTTTTTACACAGCCCAGAGGGCTTTTTCTTTTGCGAGTATGTATTTTGATTTTTAAGACTGTTTGTCCTCATCTTTGGATTATGGTCAAGTCATGCTGAAAGCACCGATTCCCACTACAGATAATCTGCATTAAAATTTTTGCATTGATTCTTGGATAATTTAGACAGTGTCATTTTTAAACAGAAGGTGTTGCAGGATGGTAACAAATGGAAGATTTTGGAACAAGCATATTAATATAGAGATATAGAGCAAGGATATTGTTTTTAGTTTGTTTTGTTTGGTTTTACGGCATATCAACCTCAGTGGGTTATTTAATGCTGATAAAGTTTTGAAATAAATCAATTCTTAATGGATAATATAATTTTGTTTATCAACTCATGTTTTTCTATTTAACCCATAGATGGGACTCTAACAGGTACTACTACTCCGGGCAAGGATATTGTATCAATGAGCATTTTATGAATTGAAGTGTCACCAAATACTGACGAATAAATTACCAAAGCCAGATTTATACCTGTAGAGAGGTATGAACTCTCTCCAAAGGATGTTTCCTGGGAATGACAATAAATTGCATCGGATGGTGAGGCTCCTGTTTTGGAGATTTAGTG
Source organism: Doryteuthis pealeii (assembly GCA_023376005.1). Classification (NCBI taxonomy): domain Eukaryota; kingdom Metazoa; phylum Mollusca; class Cephalopoda; order Myopsida; family Loliginidae; genus Doryteuthis; species Doryteuthis pealeii. Next base: position 29,953,349 of record CM042147.1, on the reverse strand, counting down.
AGTGTGGAGTCAACCCTTCATTACTATTACTCCCAGGTCCACTGTTATCCATAGTAGGAGTTCATATCTATGAGTTAAAAAGATATGTTTGAAAATTATTTGTATCAGATAGTAATTTTTGATGCCATATACAGGGTGTTTGGGATAAATTTGACATATTTGTATTTGATTATTTTTCTCTATAGGTTGGAGGTATTTACGGACACTATGCATCATTTAAAAGCTTGGACCCTTCTTCATTCATATATGTGATGACAGATAGAATGGATGACTGGAACCCACCTGAATCATGGAAGAGAATAACTTGTATCATGATGATCTGCAGCAGCCATCAAAATAAGGAGATTATGGTTGCTGCCCAATGCTCCCTGAACATTGTAAAAACAATCAGGCATGAACTGGAAAATTGCAATAGAGACTATGAGGCTGTGGCTAGAAGAAAGCAACATAACAGACGATCTGATTGCATTTGTACAGCAGAATTCCTTTAAAATCTGCAGAAAAAAGTGATGCAGGACCCTCAGATGCCTATGTGGAGTTGCTAAACATTGTAGTCAAGTCCTGGATAACAAAGGTAGCCAATGATAGGCCATATGTATGACAGCAGGATTTTTTCCCCTGCCACACCTCTGGGAAAAGACAAAAATGTTTGTCGGAGAATTTTTATGACTAAACCAGTTCCAATGTTTGGCCTCCGAACTCCCCAGATCTTAACCCCATGGATTATTATGTATGTGGCGCTGTTGAGAAAGACACCAATTGCTGTGCCAGTACTACAAAAGCCCAGTTAATCGACAGAATTAAGGTAGGTTTTTAAGACCCTCCCCAAGGAAACTGTAATATTAACTTGCTCTAGGTTCTGGAGCAGGATTGAGGCGGTGATCGACGCTAATGGCAGTTATTTTGAGAGAAATGTTGACAGTAGTGTAATTTCCATGTCTGTTGAATTTCTTTATAATCCATTAAATTTTGTAGTTACCAAGCACTTTATCTTTTTCCTTATGAAACTCAAATTTCTCCCAAACACCCTGTAATTGTGCGCAAATTATGTGTCTTAAGAATAATTACTTGAAGCTATAAATGTTTACAAAGTATTATCATTATTAGTTATTTAAAACCATATAACTTCTTTCAAATTATTGATAATACTTAGGAACACTTAAAAAAATGATTATTATCAAATAGGAATTGTAACTTTAAACCATATAATTGTGTATTAGATAAGAATACTTGATATCATATAACTGTTTGAAAACAAAATATAGAAAAAAATAAATTTAAATAAAAGATAAAAAAATAGTGCAATAAAGATGATTGCAGGGGAATGTTGAAAATATAAATGGTATTAATCTTAAAAAAAATTGAAACCAAGTTTCAAAATTCAATTTGAACAGACACAAAGGGCACCAGGCTGGTTGGTTGGATTTTACAGCATGTCAACCCTTGTTGGATTATTTTATTCTGAAGATGTTTTGTTTTATTCATTCTTGATGGGTATTCAGAATTTTTTAAAACCACATCCTTTCTATCTAACCCATAGATGGGACCCTAACAGGTACTACCACTCCATGTCAGGGTGGACCTGGGAGTAATGGCAATAAAGAGGTATTCCACATTCTTCAGAGTTTCAGAATTGGAACTTCACCCCTAGAGGCAGTTTTTTTTGTTTTGTTTTACGACTTATCAACCTTGGTGGGTCATTTAATGCCAACAAAGTTTTAAAATAAATTCATTCTTGATGGGAACTCAATTTTTTTTCCAAACTCATTTTTTTCTATTTAACCTATAGATGGGACCCTAACAGGTACTACCACTCCAGGTCAGAGTGGACCTGACTAGATGCACTTTAACATCATACCCGGGCACATTGACATTGTGTCACAGCTTACTCATACAGAGGGGTTGGTAAATATGCATACTAAGAATTGAGTACAAGATAAAGTCTAGAAGAAAGGTTTCTGTAGACAACACTAAACAAATAAGTAACTAAATTTAGTTATGTTGCCACAATGATGTAAAAGTCTGCTCGACCAATCCTTCTTGGAAGCTTTTCACTCCAAAAAAGTCGCTCATTTCAATGCAAAGAAATTCAACTCAACTAAGGAATCACATTCTCAACTACACCTGACCATACTGTTCACATCACAGAGGCAACGTCATTTGTTGCTGTTTGCTATCCATCCCAAAAGATAATTGTTACATATTATGTGGTGTCATGGGTATTGAAGTCAGTTAGCCTACTGTTGGTTTGAATAACAGCAGCTAAGAACACTCCAGCAGTGTCCAAGACAGCTGGTATAAATAGGACTCAAGAATGATCCATCCATGAATCTGGGTGATTTGGGTGATTCCATTCCTTGAGTTCTGATTGGCTGCTTGACTGCTTGATTTGAATGACATTGTGGAGTCTTATATATACTCTGTCATTTTGCAGTGGACTTTGTAGCTTTCGGGATTGTATTGAGTTACAACCGTTTGCTGCCTTGTCTTCCCAGTTCGACGGTAATTGGACTTTAAGTTGACAAGACCCTATAGTTAGTTTGAAATAGGTTCATTGGAGTTGTAAGTGTAGGCAGGTAAATTTCTGTTGGATGACCCCAACTGACCCCTAGAGAGGCGTGAATCTCACGTGCCATGAAAAAGACATAACTAATTAGATTTAGTTTCCACCTGAGATTGACACAGAGTAGACGTGCCACTGTGAGATTGATTCTCACTGTGCGGCTAATAAGAATGGGCTAAATAAATGTCTAATTGCATAACTAAAGAGTTAGCCTAGAAGAAGCCCTTGGCAACTAGACGATAAGATAACGGCTAAAAAAAAAGGAAACAGCCAGACAAGATAGAAGGAAGAAATAAAGTAACAAGTAAGTCTCTAATCCCTGTCTTTCTATCACCGAGTCTCCTCTCTCGATTATATACCTGATGTTGGGTACATACACAGCTATACAACATAATGATGGTTCCTCAGAAGGAACATGAGTGGATTTAGATGAGTAAGCAGTTGCTCAGGCCCAGACTTCCACCCCTTTAAATATCTCTTCCTGGATCCAGCTGCAAGGTGTGGTTCTTGATAGTGGAGGATCGGTTGTGCAGAAAAGCTAAACAGAGCTTTGATGCAAGAGATACCCTTCTTGAGATTCACTGCATCCTTATTGTGTGCCAGATTAATCCATGGCAGTACCCCTAGCCTTGGAAATTCTTTGACATCCCCCTCAAAAACCAAACAATTAGAAAACAATAATACTAAGCACATTTTTATTAAAATAAAATTTTTAATATCAATATACAAATTAGACTTTCCATTCATACTGTAAACCACTATTTTGTTGTATATATAAATACAATTACATATTATTAGCATCTAGATATGGTCAACAGTATTAATAATATAAAACAATTTTATTAATAATTGAGGTTCAAATAAAAAATAAAGCCGTGGAGAATGTGTTGTAAATAACTAAGGGAATTGTGATTTGAGTAGTGATATAGTTTCGGTTACAGACAGAAAAACACACTCTCCATTATAATAAGATTCTACAAGCAATACTTGATACAGATTACAATAAAAGTTGATATTCGTAGTGTTGCTGTCGGCAATGATTAGAGTCAGAATTCAGAAATCCCCAAACAAAGCAGAATAATCAAAGTGCGGAAATTCTTGATAGTTCCAGGAATAAAAGAGAGAAATGGACCCACTTAACCAATAAAAGGAACTTGGTTGAAACAACCGAAATGAAACACAATTGGTTACAGGCATCGTTCCAAAACGACTATAAAAACCTATTAAAGCCAATATTTTGACCCATTGTGTTGGATCTTTTGCTAGCAACTATAGACGGGCGGAGAATGAGGGTGGGAGACCTGATGGAATCAAATGTAGGCGCAGGGGGGGGGCAACTACTGTATTCTTATCTTCTTTACATCCATTTGTGATTGTGATTAATAGGTTATATTTAGCCGAGGTTTATGTCGTTCATCCTTGTTTGTATCACCTCAAGTGTTGGCTGATTGGAAAAACTTGGCTGCATTGAACAAATCAACCAATTCACGGTATCATTATACACTTGCATATTTGCAGTAAATGTCTCAGTGCCCCTACAGTCATTGCTATATAAGCAATGGTTGGTTGGATTTTATGGCATGCCAACCTTTGTTGGGTTATTTTATGCCAAAGACATTTTGTTTGATTCATTCTTAATGAGTATACAATCTTTTTTAAACACTTTTTTCATTTATTTTCTCCATTTAACCCACAGATGGGTTGGTTGGATTTTACGGCATATCAACACTTGTTGGGTCATTTTATGCCAAAGATGTTTTGCTTTATTCATTCTTGATGGGTACTCAATTTTTTAAAACTCATTTTTTTCTATTTGACCCATAGATGAGACCTTAAAAAGTACTATCACTATCAGAGTAGACCTGGGAGTAATAGCGATAAAGGGGTACTCCCCCCCCCCCTGAGCTACAGGGGTGGGTATAGGGTTCTACTTGACACCACTCTTGGGATCCTCAACTAAATATTGTTTTTTTTATTTTTTGTTCTGACGTGTGTGGCAAGAAAAATAAAAAGTGCACAGAGTCTCTGAAAAGAAAAATCAGTGTCTCCTATTTAAAATATTAAAAAAAAAAACATGCTGTTACAATTTAATCTTCTTTACGAATTTAATTTTCTTCACGAATATAAATCAATTTAATTAATCAATTTAATTTTCTTCACGAATATAAATCAAATCTTCATTATTTTTGCTCTAAAACCAATATCTGATGATAGTGAGTGTGTATATATATTTACTTTGTCATTAATTGTTTTATCTTTTTAGTTTCCTCCGGACATACATACCAACTGGCCTTTATATATGTATAGATATAGATATGAATAATTTATCTAATTCTAACACTTTGTGCCTACAAACATTTTTCTTCCTACATCATAAGATTAAAACAGTTGCTGTCTGCTTTGCTATAGACCCCATATCAAAGCTTTACTTTTACCCATTTTACACTAATTAGTGACCTATATACTCTAATACAAATACTTCTGAGTCACCCTTGGGAAATAGAGAGTCAGCTAATTGGCCTTGGTATCAAAGATAGGTTTCAAAAACTGGACTTCACAGTTGTATGAAAAAAGGCAAGAAATGATCAGAGCATGCCTTAACAATTACAGTTGCTACTTGAGTGATATATATATATATATATATATAACTAATAATGGTAACTGCGATATATATGTTTATTTTCCTAAGCTTCGAAAAAAATGAACAGTATATATATATATTTTTTTTGTATAACATTCCTAACATTCCTTAGTTAAAAAAAGTCCAGCTTAAAATCATCCCCAACACCAACTAACCTGGTGATTTACTTTATATATATATATATATATATATATATTATATGTATGTATATGTATGTACGTATAGGTGGATGTTATCAAGTGTTTCCTTGATAGGATTCAACCAAAATTGAAAACTCAAATGTAAATACAAAGATTTGCATATATATTTTTACATATATGGAGTATTATAAATTAAAAATTTTAAAATATTATGAGTGTATATATATATATATATATATATATATATATATATTATATATAATGTGTGTGTCATTCAATGAATAAAATCAATTTTGCTTAAGGAGTTGACAATAGGAAGAAGAAATCAATGAAATGAATTCTGCTTTTTTCAAAAAAATTCCATTTATTAATTGTAGGACTCCTGTGTGTTTGTGTATATATAATAGGAAATAATGATAAGGTCTGCAAAATTGTTTAATTGTTATTTTATTATATTAAATGTGTAAATTGTTTTTTACAAATGAAAATGTGAATTGTTCTTTTTTATATCCAAAATATAAGTTTGATAATTGTTTATCAATTTTGATATTTTGATTATATATATATATATATATATATATATATATATATATATTTGTGTGTAAATATACATACATATATATACATACATAATATAGATAGATAGATATCAATAAATAAATAAATGTTTTAGTTTATATTTATTTGCATTGGAACAATTTTGCTAACATTGGTTTCTTGCTCTGTGGCAGTCATCAGGCAACGAAAGTGTTTTGAAAATGACGCAAATGATATATGGTCAAATATGTGCGAGCAAGAAACCAATGGTAGCAAAATTGTTCCAATGCAAATAAATATAAGCTAAAACATTTATTTATTTATCTATTAATGCTCCATCACATATATTGAGCACTCTTCTAATAACACTGTACATTGGATTACTATTGCTTCTTCTAGTATAATAGTGCCAACCATATAGTTTTCCATATTCATATCTAAAGAGTGTTCAATATCATTGACAGAGTGTGTATAACTCCCCCCCCCCCAAAAAAAAAATGTAACTGGTATTTTTGTTATGGAAGGCATCAAGCTTTTTAAGTTCAAACATGCCAAAATAATTCACTGCTTTCAAATATTTCTGTTACCAGATGGAAATCTGCATCACATTGCGTTCAATAACTGGGCCTTATTACGAACGGGCTAAGAGCACAGATGAAACTTGAGGGTACCCTAACACTCCCTACAAGTAGGTACACATGAACTAAGAGGCTAGTACAAAATAGAAGAAGAAAAAAAAAGGGAGCACTTTTATGATTCCACCAACTTGTCTACTAACATATCTATCTACCTGGCAGCTGCACAAAGTTTTCTGGAACAGCTCACCTGAGCAGAAATCTAAAGACAGCAGATTTAGTTTGATACCTAACATTCCTTGGGGCAGCCATTTTATGGTGCATAGTGTTTAAAACTTAAAGCATTAGATTATTGTTGGTTGGTTGGATTTTATTGCTTGTCAACCCATTGGGTTATTTTATGCCAAAGAAGTCTTTAATTATTCATTTTTGAGTGCTCTTCCAATATGTGATCTACCAAAGGTTTGTGGTCTACTATTGATCTACTATTCATGGCAGGTGATCTACTAGGAAAAAAAGAAGTTAGGGTTAGTTTCATGGGTAGTTAATGGGTAGATCACATATTGGAAGAGCACCCATTTTTGTTGGGTATTCAAATCTTTTTAACCCCTTGATGGGACCCTAACTGTTGAATTGAGTAAGTTAGTGCACTGTTGAATTGAGCAACAACAACAACTAATTAAGAATAACTGAATTTGTACACAAAACAGTTGGTATTTATAGCACTGAGGAATATTCCATATTTGCATCTGGGTGATCTCATTCCTTGAGTCCTGATTGGCTGCTGATGTCTCAATGTGGATATGGTGTGCTAGATAAATATCCATCATTCTGTATTATGTTCGCAGAAATGCAGGGACTGTATTGAGTTAAAGCTTGCTTGCAGCCTTGTCTACCAACTTAATGCATTAGATTATTGTAGATTGGTTGGATTTTATGGCATGTCAACCCTTGGATTATTTTATTTTTGTTGGGTATTCAAATATTTTAAAACCTTTTTTAAACTCATTTTTTAATCTATTTAACACATATATGGTTTGGTTGGATTTTATGGTATATCAACCCATGTTGGGTTATTTTATGCCAAAGATGTTTTGTTTTATTCATTCTTGATGGGTACTCAATTTTTTCTTTTTAAACTAAATTTTTAAAACATATTTTAGAGTCATTTTTTCTATTTAACCCATAGATGGAACCCTAACAGGTACTACCACTTCCGGCCAGAGTGGACCTGATGTAATGGCAATGAAAGGGTACTCAATACTCCCCAGAGCTATAGAATGAGAACCTCACCACTAGATGCAGTTTAACATCATACCCAGGACACTAAGATCCTCAGTTATTGCCTTCTAGCACATAAAAGAGGGCAATAAAGTTGAGGCAATCATATAGGTGCTGTGGCTTGATGTGACAAGCTGATTGATTGGAGGTGTTCTCTCCAACCACTTGTCTAGCCTAAGTAAGGGCCAAAGTGGATTGGTGCATGTCATGGACTACTCAGTCACTAGGATTCCGTGCTTAAGCATCACAGGTTGCCACCCTCAGCCAACAGGTGGCTCCATTGGGAGGGGAGTCTTACTCCTCTGCAGAGGTGCAGTCAGTGTATTCTACAGCTCCAGCTGATAGGGCTAAATAGTTTTAGGATATGTAATATAGTTATTTACTAAGTTTAGATTAGATGTGGCACAAGACCAGAAATATGGGGTGCCCAATGAGAATCAAACTCACTAACAATGGTCTGCAAATCTAGCTTGATAACCATTACACCACATAGGATCCTTTCCTCTCCTTTTAGAAGTTTGTCACAGATGTCGATGATGTTACTCCATGTCTTCAACAGTTGTGGACCTTTTGGTGGCTAGTTAGTCCAATTCTGGACTTGAAGATGTGGTCACACACATTGCAAGGGAAATTCCCATCTGCATTTGGTGGTTCATGATGATTAACACGTCACTGCTCTGCAGCCCTGTGAATCTCGATATAGAGCTGCTCAGCTCCTGTGTAGCACACGTCTCACCAACCCTGTCTGTTGGAGGTCAGATCTTCCAGGTTTGAAGGTGTGATGGTGCATTTCATCAGCGTCATCTTAATATGGACTTTGAACCACTTTTGGGGGCCTCCTGTTCTCTGCATGCATCTGTGAGTTCACCGTAAAGTATTTACAGGGGAGTATCTGCAGGCATACAGATGGTGTGACCCAACTACCACAGTTGCCATTGCCCCCACTTAGAAATTTGAATCACATAAGATATGTAATATAAGAATTATGATAAATATGGGTTATCCTCCCCCTGACTCAGTACCGGAAGTGGGACTAGCAGGGGCCAAAATCCTCAGAACCACAACATTGGTCAGAGAGATAACACATCCCTCCTGGGAGCACAGTATCAATAATCAGACTACACAGCTGAAATCCTTAGCAGCAGAGACCGTTGACTACTACAACATAGACTACCCCCCCCCCCCAACTTTGGGAGAACATAGCAGCACAAACAACAACGAATGAGCCAACAACAGAATTCTTCACCCTAAAAGAACTCAACAAAAATAAGTATTCATTACTTGTTACTCTATCTATATATGTGACTTAAAGACCGCTAAAAGCATTAAGTTTTAGCAAACCCTTTGCGCCGCACACTAAACCTCTTTTAAACATAATACTTGTTTTATCTTTATTCCTTTTTTATGAGAGAAATTCTGTTAGAATACAAGTTTGAATAAAATCAGTAAACAAAATTTTGCTCAAGTGTTTGTACTTCAAGATGAGTAAAAACTTCCATATTAAATATTAAAGGTTCAGACATATCAAAACATTTTTATTTTTTTCATTTTTGACAGAAAATGCTGCCACAAATACAAATTACCACCTCTGCCAGTGTCATTCATCTTAAAACATCATTATCTCATCTGTCTATCTAAATGGAGGTGGTTATATTTATGTTTTTTTATTTAATTTATCATTTTTAGTGCTTTGGCATTTGAGGAAAATTCTTGCTTTAAATGTTTCCTCCTTTTAACCTCTGATATTTTTTCTTTCTTTCTTTCTCTACTTCTTTGCACTTTTATTTTTCTCATCTTTTTCTTTTTTTTTCCTTCTTTTTTCCTTTTTTTTTCTTTATTGTTTTCTTCTCCCCTTTTCTTTATTTTCATTTACTTTTGGGATTTTTCTCACCATAATAAGAAAGAAAGAAAAGAAAGATAGAGAGAGGCGATGAGTGCATGGAAGTGATAATGCTAATCTGTTTCAATTGAACATAATGAAAAGATGAAAAGGAAAGAGAGAGAGAGAGTTAAATCAAGATTATTATACTTTTTACATATTGAACTATTTAGCAATAGCTCTTAAGTAAACATATCAACCATTGTAATAATTAAATTATCATACTGTGGTATATCCACAGATCCTGCTAGTATCAATAATTGTTTTTTCTGACTCCATTCCTCCTTTTTCTCCTTGGGGAGGAGGTGTCTTCATAGCATAGTCGTTCGAACTCCAGTCACACTATTACATTCACTTTTCACTACTACTCTCGGGAAAGGTTTGAATCTCCTCATCCCCCAATCTATGGGTTAAATAGTACTCCTACGGTTCTTCTAAAAAAGGATGGCTTTGACATTAAATAAATCATGAAGGTTGATATGCCATTAAACAAAAATCCAAACCTTTGTCTTCTTTCCACCATTCCATCCCTACCAAAGATAAGTTTTCCGTTTATTTCAATTTTTTTATTATTTGATCTCTCTCTCTCTTTTAAAAATCATTTTTGTCTCGTTATTCATGAACAAAGGTGCTGGTCTCAGTATATATTATATATATATATGCAAGTAATTATAAACCAGTCAGTAGACCATCTGCCTAGAAACTACTAGGTTCTGAGATTGGTATCGGCCTTTGCCAACCCAGTATATGAGTAGCACAGCTTGGATCTGTGTGGCAAACTGATGGTAGGAATGGCGATGGCAAAAACAATCTCTCTGGTCTGGCACTATTGAAAAAGGGATAGACTCCCTCACTGTTCAGCTAGTACTATCAATAGGTAACTCCAGTGAATTTACTTTTACTTTCTATTCACAAACAAATGTGAGATTAATTTAGAAATAACTAGAAGCAGCTACCCAGCATCAACTGGGTAGAGAGGAGAGAAAAATATACCTGTGTATTGATTTTTTATACTTTTGAGATTTACAAATGCTGGACATTTTTAAGTCGAATTCCAATGCTATTTCTATGTATATTTTAATTTTTAAGTTTCTTCGAATATAAATCAAATCTTCATAATTCTTGCACAAAAAACAAGAACTGGTGATATTTAGTGTGTATATGTGTTTACTTTGTCATTAATTGTTGCATTTTCGTAGTTTCATCTGGAAATACATACATACATACATACATACATACACACAACTGCCCTTTATATATGTATAGATAGAGAGATAGATGGATGGAATGTTTTTCTAATGTTTCTTCTTGCATTTTTAGAAAATTTAATCAGGGATATAATCTCATATCTAACAGGTGGGCGTTTGTAATGGGATTTTAAGTGAATTTCTCAAAAAGAAAGAGAGAGAAAAATAAAGAAGAACCATAGTTAGAAGAAAGGTTCCAGGACAACTATTCTCGGCAAATGGGGTTTGGCACGCTTTTAGTTGTTTAAGACTTAATTATCCGCCCTCTGATTAAATTAGGTTATCTCTAAGGTATGTGAATTAGGAAAAAAAAAAAAAAAAAAAAAGATCCAAACAAAACATTTTGGTAAAAGGAGACAGACTCAGTGAATTAATAGTTTGATATATATTGCCTCCACTTCCACCCCCCTGTCAGTCGGGCAAAGAGCATGCTGACTGTAAAAAAAATGGTTTGGTTTGTTTTATGACATATCAACCTCAATGGGTCATTTAATGCCAACAAAGTTTTGAAATAAATTCATTCTTAACAGATACTAGTTTTTTTTTATGAACAAATTTTCTGTTTAACCAATAGATGGGACCATAACAGGTACTACCACTCCAGGTCAGAGTGGCCCAGGGAGAAATGGTGACAAAGGGTGCTCCACATTATCAGATAGAGTTTAAAGTAATTCCCAGGACATGGTGATCCTCAGCCACCACCTTCTAGCACATATAGGATAAAAAGGGTTAGGGTTTGCTATAAGGGCAATAGGGTTGAGTCAATCATATAGTTGCTAGGGCTTGACATGACCAGCTGATTGATTGAAGGGGGCCTCTCCGACCGCTTGTCTAGTAAAAAAAAGGGGTGTCCCGATATAACACTAAACTGTATCTGATGGGGAGGCTAAAGTTCTGGAGATCTGGGGAGTACTATTTATTACAGTGGTTCTCAACTCTTTTTACTTATAGACCCTTTTGAATCCTATTTTACTCTGGTCGACACATCCCCACCCCATAGTCATTCAATTTTAAAAAATCCAATTGCATTTTTATAAATACGTTTTACTTGACTGGCCTGCAAAAATGTTCAATGATTCCCAGGTGGTCATATGACCCCTGGTTGAGAACCAATTTAATCCATTGCTGGAGGAATGAAGGTTTCATACCTGTAGAGATTTGTGGAGTGATTAGTATCCAGCTGTGTTGCAAGCTGAGTATGTTTTGAGAATCCAGACCTGATAGGTGGTTTAGATAGCAGGTTGGGCTATTCCACTTGTGTATTTGGGTCAAGTTCCCTTCCTAGATCCTCATTGGCTGCTGGTTTTAAGGTGGATACTTTCATCCATATACTGAATATTTGACTGTGTTCAGGCAGTTAGTACAAAGCATATTCGGTTACACTCTTTTCTTTTGTCTGGTTACTTGACGCTAGTAACAGCCTTCCTATAGAGGTATGATGTTTCTTCTAGATTAGTCCAAAAGTTAACACAATAATGAAACTGGAGTTCAAACCTGCTTATTATGATGTTGCAGTCTAGCATGTAAGGCACTAGGCCATGGGGACTCCCACAGTGAGGATTGATATCACTGTTCAATAGTAACGGATCTGCGAGACTAACTTGCTAAAAATTTAGGGACGGTTTAGATCAGTCAGCAGAGCATCCACCTCGGAGCCACAATATTCCAGGTTGTATACCAACCCTCACCAAGATCCAAAATTTGTAAGTAATAATAATAATTTATTGCATACAGTGCACAGGTGCACCACAACTCATCAAAGTCCCATGTATAGTACATAGAATAATGTACTAATGTCAGGAACATGAACAGCATACAGTAATAATATACATGTATATGTGCATATGTGTATGGAAAGTGGATATTAGGTATGAAAGGAAAAGTCATCGGTATCAGCAAATCAGCGAGGGAGTCTATCCTGTTTTCACTAGTGCTAGACCAAGGAGATTGTTTTTTGTGTCTGAGGTGAAGCACTACCATCAGCTCCTTACTGTACCACACAGATCCCTGTGCTACTCATACACTGAGTTGGTGAGGGCCGGTATCGAACTAGGAACCTTGCTATGCTGTTTCCTGACTTTGTAGGCATGCCTACGTGGGTTAGTTGTAGAAGTTATCCCCCAGATAATTTAAAAACAATATAATACCATCGCAATGGGATTCTAAATACCGTCGAGTTAGCAGACAAGAACAAACATGCAAGCTGTAACTTAAATACAGTCCTTGCATGTTGTTGGCACAGTGCAGACTGAGGGCTGAAGAGTGGGTACTTATCCATATCTTACTCACCCTGAATACCATCAGCCAATCAAAACCCAGGAAGTGAACTTGCCAGAGTTCATAATGGAATAACCCAAAGCTGCATATAAGCTACCTGCCAACACTCTAGAGATAGTTTTCTAGTCAGCTTGTAACAAATCCAACAGTTAGTAACATGGAAATCAAAAAGTGGACTGAAGTTGTATCTCACCCTCACGTATTATTTGGATGGCTTTACTTGCTCCCCGCACCTAAAGGGTTAAGAGAGAAGGAAGTGTTGATTATGTGAACAACACGACAAGTGTTGAAAGATTCCCACCTGCAGACTTTATTTTTTGGCAAATCTCCCTTAGTTACTTCCTTACTCTTCTTTTACGTTAGATACTTCTTTATTTATTGGCAAAAGGTGTGTACATTTGTGTATGTGTTTGTATGTATATGTGAGTATGTTTTGTGTATATATATATATATATCTCTGTGTGTATGTGCATATATGCATGCATTTGTATATGTATATGTGTTATTGATTCCCAATATTATTGTTTTATTTTCAAATATATTAAAAGCAATCCTATGTATAATTCTACATTAAAATCAATTAAAATAAAGTAAAATAAGTGTAATCATTTTGTTCTTATTTAATTTCATCAGCTTTTTCAATTTAATATAATATTTAATTATAATAAAACTTAAATACTTGCACCCAGAGAGCACATATTTTTGCTAGTTCAAATAATTTCTCTACATTAACTGTGCATAATTGATTCGAAATCCAATGGGATATTCCCTCACAGGTTCGTATCCTGTTCGCAGCACCATATTGAAGTCAGTCAGTCAGTATACTGTTGGTTTGGATAATAGCAACTGGCTAAGCACAAGTGCCCAAGACAGCTGGTACTTATGGAACTCAAGAATAGTCCATTCATGTATTTGGTGATTCCATTCCTTGAGTCCTGATTGGCTGTTTGGTTTCTATGATGTTATGAGGCTTCATAAATACCCTGGCATTCTGCAGTAGGATTGCAACTAGATTAGATCCATATTTAGTTACGACTACTTGTTGCCTCATCTTATCAATTCGACAGTAATGGAACTTAAAATAATTATTCTACAAGTATCTTCATCAATTATGCAATTCACGTTGCTGACTTACTCTATATCAAACAAAAAGTACTTTTGAGTGAAATATTGCACAAGATCCAAAATTTTTAAGTCATGTAGGCTAAAGTTGTATCTCACCTTAATGCATTAAGTACATTTGGGTGACTCTTGTTGCTCCCCGCACCTAAAGGGTTAAGAGAGAATGAAGTGTTGATTATGTGAACTACATGACAAGTGTTGAAAGATCCCACCTGCTAACATTATTATTATTGGCAAATCTCCCTTAGTTACTTCATTTTTGGCAATTAAGGGAAATTTAAGTTTTATAAGCAATAGTTTGGTAGAAAGTTTTTTTTTAAAACAATTTTTCTATTTAACCCATAGATGGGACCCTAACAGGTACTACCACTCCGGGCCAGAGTGGGCTTGGGGTAATGGCAATGAAGGAGTGCTCCACACTCCCTAGAGCTCCAGAATTGGAACCTCACTAGTTTAACCTATTCTCAATATATAATCCATATCCTAAATTTATCTATTCTCAATATCTATTCTTGATGTCCATCATATATATATATATATATAATATATATATATATATATATATATTATACATAATACATGAAGAGAAACATTGTAAATAGATAACATTACAAATACTAAACTAATGAATATTTCCAACTGCATATCTCTCCCCCAATGGAGCCACCTGTTGGCAGTGGGTGCCAATCCGTGATGCTTAAGGATGGAATCCAGGTGGCTGAGCAGTTCATAACATGCAGCACTCCACTTTGGCCCTTACTTTGGCTAGAGTCAGAGAGGCCCTTTCCAATCAATTGGCTGGTCACATCGAGCTCTCACAACCATATGATTGCCCCTAACCCTATTGCCTGAGGGTCTTCATGTTCTGGGTATCACGTTAAACTCTATATGATGGTGAGGTTCCAGTTCTGGAGGTTTGGGGAATGTGGAGCACCCTTCATCACTATTGCTCCCAGGTCCACTCTGGAGTGGTAGTACCTGTTAGGGTCCCATCTATGGGTCAGGTAGAAAAATGTGTTTATAAAAAAATTGAGTATCCATTAAGAATGAATTTATTTCTAAACTTTGTCAGCATTAAATAACCCACTAAGGTTGATATGCCATAAAACAAACTAAACCTAATGAAGATTTAAGTATATCAAAATGCTAGTGTGTGACTCTCTGCAAGAACTTTTCATCTCGTTCAAACATTTATGGCATTTCAAATAACCTGCCCCCAACTCAATAAATTTTAAGTCAAAAGAAATTTTTTTTAAATTTGAAAAGTAATCTAATCAGCTAAATAGAGTGAGAAACTATAAAACTTTTGTATCCAACAATTCTTTCATTTTTATTTATTTTTACTTTTAAAATTTTTACTTTTATTTATTTATTTTTTTTACTTGTTTTAACACATGTAACATATTAACTTAGTTTAGCAAACAATAGGGCAGGTCCCAGTTTTTATATATATATATTTATATAAACATGTGCAAGTAATTATAATTGATAACTTATGGTAAAATCTGAATCAAAAGTTTCATTAATAGTGACAAAGATTGTTTTTATTTGGGTTTTTTTTTCTGTAATGTGTGGACACACTAAAAAAAAGGGACAAATACAGAATTAATCTGATGAGATTTTTTTCTCCTTTCCAAACTTAAAATCATTGAAAGCTAAAAATGAAACAAGTAAGTAATCTTATAGAAATAAACAGGAGTTTAATTGGAAACAATTAAAAAATTACTGAAGTCTGAGTTGGAGTCGGTAAAACTATACAGACTCCGACTCCTGTTGAATTTAAACTTTATATGGTCCTTTTCAGTGAATACTCACAACTAGGGAAAATACTGTTTCTTGCTAGTACAGATAATTTAGTTATATGGTATCAAGTAAAGGCTAGAGGCGTGTGGTATAATAGTTAGAGTCGTAGAAAATGAACTTGTCGACCCAAGTTCAATTCCTAGACGAAGCCGTTTGGATTTCATATGGCGCTAATACCCTTGGGAAACGTATGAATCCAATTCTTCCTCCAGCTATGGGTAAATAGCAGTGTAGACTGGGCTCTTTAACCATGGCTAGGTAACCAGTCTAGGAGAAGGAAAACTCTGAATTCAAACCTGTTAAACTCCGCTTAAGAAATTGACCTTGTGTCCCATCCTGCTTGTGTGGAGGGGTTGGTGAATATATATATGGTATCAAGTATTTCTATCAAATATAAATGATATTTGATCCGTAGATGGGACTCTAAGTAGTATTACCAATCCTTGTCAAAGTGGATCTGGGAGTAATGGCAGTTACATTCAGATTCCCCAAAACTGGAGCCTTACTATCAAGTGCAGTTTAGAGTTATACACAGGACATCTCTTTGGGATGGATACAGTCAGTGTATTCTAAGGGCAGAGAAAATGATTTGATTTCAAACTTACTTAGAAACAGTATTATATTTGTATTTGTGAGGGCAGTCTAACTCCTGTGTAAGGGATACAATCAGTGTATTCTAAGTTTCACTGCCAGGGTGATTTATCAGGAAGTGTCATGTCCCTTTTCAGGAAATGGATGATCATGGTTCTTCACAACTTCCTTTATCAATAACGTGTTTATTACCATAAATGTTTTTAGGGATTTCCTGTTGCCCTTTTTCTACCAAATCATCCAGTGATCTCATCTTAGAAAAGAGAAATAGGTGAGATTCACCTTTCAGAAAAAAAAAATGTGGGTTTATGTCAAATGTAATTGAATCAAAGAAATATTCAAACCCTCACACTTAGATATACAAAGATAATTCTGTAGTATTTGTGTATTAATAAATGTAAGTAAGTATTCATGTATGTATGTTCAATCCATGTACACTCCAGGAACAAACAATGTGACTTTTATAATCTGAAATCCTTGTTGGGTTATTCTATGCTGAAGACATTTTGTCTTATTCATTCTTGATGGGTATCACCATGAACCCCCAATACAGTATATTTTTGTGTGGACCCCCATTAATGTTACAAATATTTTGGTTGGATCTTATGGTATGTCAACCCTTCTTGGGTCATTTTATGCCAAAGACATTTTGTTTTATTCATTCTTGTTGTTTATTAAATTTTTTTTTTCAAACTCAATTTCTTTTTTAATACTCATTTTCTGATCTATTTAATCCATAGATGGGATCCTACTAATCTGGGTCAGAGTGGACCTGGGAGTAATGGCTATAAAAGGGTACTCCACATTTCCTGGAGTCCCAGAATTGGAACTTCTCCACAAGATACATTTTAACGTCATACGCAGGACAACAAGACCCCCAGCCACCACCTTCTAGCCCTTATATGATAAAAAGGTTTGGGGCTTGCCATAAGGGCAATAGGGTTGGGACAATCATATAAGACTTGATGTGAGCAGCCGATTGATCAGAGGGGGCCTCTCCAGCTGCAAGTAAGGGCCAAAGTAGTGTTGCATGTCATGGACTGCTTAGCCACCAGGATCCCGTCCTCAAGCATCATAGGTTGCTACCCACAGCCAACAGGCAGCCCTATTTTAGCATCTTCAGACTATCATCTCTTCAGCCCCTTGAGAGAGGGTTTGTGAAGCAAACATTATTCCAGTGACAAGGAAGTGAAATTTGTCTTGAAGAAGTGGCCCAAAGAACAGTCAACAGAATTTTACGGGGTAGGGATACATGCTCTCAATCGAAGGTGGAACATTGCTATTGAGAGAAACAGTGACTATGTGGAGAAGTAGGAATGTGATTCACAAAGAACCAGCTTTCATTTTTGATGTATGATACATGTTCCTGTGTTGGTAATGATACTTGTCCTAAACAAAATGACATTACTTTCTGACTCTCACTGGTTAATTTTCAAATTAGATTAGTTTTTATTTTCAATGGAAAATGTGTCCTCAAAATTCAAATCATTATTTGAAAAATGAGACCTCCATCCTCTTGCCTTTGGAGAAAATCTGCTCTCAATTGAATTGTAAAATGAAGAATTAATTAAAACCAAAACATTTTATTTTAGTTAAGAAAGCTTTCATTGTGTTTTTGTGAATTAATTAAGACTGGGTAAGCTGATCTGTATGGTAAAGTATCTGAGAGCTGACGGTAGCTGTGGTGCTCTACCTCAGATGCAAGAAACAATCTTCCTTGTCTAGTGCTAGTGAAAAGGGGATACTCACTCGCTGTCCGGCTGATAACAATAATAGTTTGTTTCATTTTAATATATATTTAAAATTATCTAACAGAGTTTTCTGAGTAAATTATTTACAAACAAGAAATAGTCATATAATGTTCTACATTAAATGTTGTATTCAAATATACCGTGAAAAAAAAGTTATGTTTTGATTGTCATAAAATATTGTATTACGACACATGATAATCAAAGCAGAACAGTTTTGACGCCCCCCCCCCAAGAAAAACCTTAAATATTTGAATTAATTTGAATTTAAGTGTTATAAACTTGGCTTTATTAGAAAGAAAACATATTTATTTTAATTTTGACAATAAAACTATTTTTTCATGTTTATTATTAAAAGAAATATTAGATTTCAAAGATCTGTTTACATTTTTTCATGAAAGAGCATGGCAAAAAATGATTTTTACACTGCCCAGAGGGTCTTTCATTTTTTAAAATTTTATTTATTTATTCATTTTTTTTTTTTCTAGTTCCTTTAAATATTCCTCTGCTTTCATTCAGACTGAGAATCTCAAACATTTGTTTATTTGGCTCCCTAAACAGTACTCCCTATTGCCAATTCCTCAGGCAAAATTCACCTTATTTATTGAATGACCCTTTTATTCAGACTGAGAATCCAAAACATTTGTTTATTTGGCTGATGCCAATCTCATTCGGCATTTACAGAAGATTACTATGATAATGTTAATAAAGTTCATTTCAGATTTCAGATGAGAATACAAAGGGTTCTCTTTCCGCAAAGCATTATCTCTAAAAGGGCAGAAAAAACAAAAACAAAAACAAAAAAAACTATCAGAAAATAAATAAATAAAAGAAAAAAAACAAAAATTCCCAGCCACTGGAATTTCTGAATGCCTCAAAGAATTTACTTGATGAATAGCATCTTTTTTTTTTCAGTGGGTGGGGTGGGGGATTATATCAGCAGTCAATAAAAATATAAGAGTGATACCCTGTGGTTTTCTAGTTGCTACCCTGTTGCCCTCAATCTGCAGCTGCCAGGTTTTTTTCCCCTTTTAATGGGGGGAGAGGTTAATATATTAAAAAAAAAAATGGGAGAGAATTTTGTCAAAAGAGAAAAAAAAAAAAAATTATATATTCAAGAGTGCATGCCAAATTGTCTCTAATAAATTCTTTAGATCAATTTTTTTTTTTTTTTTTTAATATGGTTACCAATTTATCTTCTTATTGGAACCAAGACAAAGAAAAGAGGTTAAAAAGAATTTAAGAGGGTATTTTTGGGGGAACTATCAGATGAATTACTTAACAGAATTTTATCGATTTCTCTGAATTTTTCAGATGAGACTTGATAATTATATTATTTGGACTATTGTCTATTGAAGTAAGTCAGTCAGTCTACTATTGGTTTGAACAATGTGACTGGCCAAGCACAACTGAACCAGTGTCAAGACAACTGGTACTTATGGGAATTCAGAACAGTCCACTCATGCATTTGGGTGATTCCATTCCCTGAGTCCTGATTGGCTGCTTGGTTTGTAGGATCCTCTGAGGCTCCGTAAATCCTGCCATTCTGCAGTAGTCTTTGCAGCAAACCAGAATCGTATTTCAGTTACGACTGCTTGCTCTCTTTTCTTGCCAATTCGACGGTAATTGGACTTAGTATTATTCTACATTATCCTCATTTTTATTGTTAACTGCACAATGTTTCGGCTAATGTGCCCTCCAGCCTTCTTCAGGTATTTCTTATTGGACTCAGGAATCTTCTCAAACTCAGGATCCCCCTCCTCAAACTTGGGTCCATCTCTTTGAACTCAAAAACCTTCTTGTCAAACTCGGGAGCCTTCATGGAACTTTGAACTGAACCCTTTATTCAATCCATGGGGGTAGACTGTTCTGAACTTTTTCTTTAACAGAGATTAAAATAATTGTTGCTATAAACCAGTTCAAATCCTGGATGAGGCTGTTTGCATTTCACACAGCACTAATACCCTTGGGAAAGGTATAAATCCAACTACTCTCCTCCAGCTATGGGTAAATAGTAAGGCAGACTGTATTGGAATATTTTGGTCTGCTACAATACATCACTTACATTTATAGACTGAGCAAGGTCACATGGTTTAAATCTCAGCCAATCAACAGCTCAAATATGTGGCTGGTTAACTATTTAATTGCTGATACTGAGAGATGTCCATTTGCAATCTTTAATGAAGGACCTGCAAGACTGAGGAGCACTAAGGAACAACCAAAGGGTTCTTTACTAATGATCATGCTCTGCTTAACACAAAGGATCTCTGCTGGACAAGCGCTATTGCTTGAAGCCTAAAGAATGGCCACTAAAATCATAACAGACTGGGCTCTTTAACCTTGGCAACCAGTCTAAGAGAAGGAAAACTCTGCGGGGGAGTGGTAAATATATATAAAATGCAACCAGCCTTGTCCAAGATTTGAACTCATGTCACTTTCAAATTCCTATGATGATAACCATTACACCAGCTGTAAGAAAGGAGACTAAGTTGTACATCATCACTTACAAGGTTCCAAAAATAACCTTATTGAAGCCAGGCTGTTTACAACATGTACAGAGTTCATGAACTCAAATGCTCCCTCTAACAAACACATCATCAACTCTTGTTAGTTTAGTCAGTAAGAAAATTTGTTTTGGTGTCACTAAGAGAGGAACAGAAATTGTGAAGTTATCTATTTTTAATAGAGATACGCTTCCCTTCAATACAACGTTAACAGCTGTTTAAAATGTATGCCTATGTATATGTATACTTACAGTAATAAGATAACACTACTTGAAAAATTAGTTACATACCATAATGATTCGTGTATAATACGCCCTTTTTTAAAATAATCATTCGTGTATAATATACACATTTTTTACCATAATTATTTGTGTATAATATGGACATTTTTTACCATAATTATTTGTGTATAATACACACCTTTTTACCATAATTATTTGTGTATAATACAGTTTCTCCCACAGACTTTTAAGACTAAAAGCTAGAGGTACATATCATACACAAGAACTAATCACTTCTTTTCGTTGTTTTCAGCCACATGAGTCACCATATTTGGAATAGTATGACCAAAAGTAAGTTATTACTAAATGGTTACCCATGTAAGTATCGAGCAGACTCATTGCTGCTTAACTTCAGTGATCTGGTGTGAACTGATTCTTTTAGCATGACTTAACTGTAAATTAAGTATGTATTTACCCAACCTCTTCACAGGATGTAACACAAGGTTCATTTTTTAAGCAGAGTACTGCTGGTTTGAATTCAGAGTTTTACTTCACCTAGACCTAGACTAGAGAACCCAGTCTTCCCTACTATTTACCTATACCTGGAGAAGGGGAGAAGAGAAAATGGATTCATAACTTTTCCAAGAGTATTAGCACAAAATTAAATTCAAACAGCTTTGTCCAGGATTTGAACTTGGGTCGCCAGTTCAATTTCCTGTGATGATAACCATTACACTGTGTGCCTCCTAATGTGTGGTATGCATGTAAATGTCTCTAAACTACTGCTTCACTTGACATGGTGTAATACAGTGGGATGATGGTATTAAGAGTTCTAGGTTGTAGGTGTTTTGTTAGTTTCCTTTAGAAAGCAGAAAGCAGAGCTGGCAAAAGAGGTCTGCTGTCCCTTAAGGCAGTGGATTTTTAAGCTGTGGACTGAAAGTCTGTAAAATCAAGAGCAGAGGTCTGCAGACGCCACAAGGAAGTGGTGAAAGTTCATATTACCCAATTAGCAATAGAATTTGTATTTCTCATTATTAGTACACATCTATGAAAATTCAGTTTAAATAAATAGCAACCACTCCCAAAATGTTGGCTTAGCATGGCTTGTGAGTATCCATTATTATCTCAAAGTAAAAAGTCATCAGGGTGGACTAATGTCGGTATCAGCCAGATAGCGAGGGAGTCTATCTCCTTTTCACTAGACCAAGGAGATTGTTTTTAATGTCGAGGTTGAGTACCACACCTACCATCAGCTTCTCACTTTACCACACAGATCCTTGTGCTACTCATATGCTGAGTTGGCGAGGGCTGGTATTGAACCAAGAATCTTGAGGTTCCCAGCTGAATACTCTACTGACTGAGCTAAACTGGCCCTATGTTTTGTTTTATGGCATTTCAACCCTTTTCGAGTCATTTAATGCCAAATCAAGTCATTTTGATAAACAAAGGACTCAGGTTGCTTACAGCACCTGATACTGCTTAAGCGGTCACCTAATTAAATATTGAACAGGCTCATCACTGCTTAACTTCAGTGATCTAGCAGGAAGCAGTCAAAATGCTGTTACCTTCTGCAACAACATATTTATGTGAAACCCCATTTTCAGCCCTTACCAAAACGATGACCAAATTAAGGTCTAGACTTGTTCAAAGTGAATTGTGTGTATCTTTCCTAAAAAAATATCACCAAGAATTGACAATTTGTGCCAAGTAAGGCAGACACATTCCTCTCACTAAATATCATTATTCAGGGCAAATACTAAAGTTAATTTTCATTAAAGATTTTTGATAATTTCATTTTTATTCATAGGGGGGGTGAGATTTCATTTTTATTTATATGAAGGATCATGAGATTTCATTTTTATCTATATGGGGGTCCATGAGATTTCCTTTTTATTTATATGGAGGGTCCAAATTTCATTTTTATTTATATGGGGTCCAAGAGATTTCATTCTTATTTATTAAAAGTTTGAAAACTCTACGTCATTCTTTTCTAGGTCAGGCCACATGTTAACATTTCATCACCCCTTGTGAATCTGCTTTATGGCTAAGATTTTGATGTCTGGTGTTAGGGCTCAATTTTCAATAATTTGACAGTTATTCCTGAGAATCTATCTTAATATATTTTCCAGGCCAATTAACCAATAGGCACCCCAGCCGAGATCAGTTTTGAAAGGAACTGAATTTTGCTTTTCACTGATTGTTAGTAAATAAAATCAATAGATTATTTTTTTTACATTAGAATTTTATACAAATCAAAGACACGTTTTTATACTAAAATAGTTTTTGATTTTAATTTTAAAAAAAATTAGTTATTTCATGTTGTTGTTAGCATATGTGAAAAAATAATTTTTCACTAAAGATAAACTAATATTATTTTTTCTAAAACTAAAACTTAAAATGAAAGACATGTTTATTTATTTCAAATTTTAATTCAATTACGTGTATGTGATCAAATTAAGAATTAATATTTTTTATAATTTAAAAAAAATTATTGTAAGTGTTGAAAAATATTCATCAACTTCTGATTAATAAGCAAAACTTCTGATTTATTAAAGTAATACCTGGGTACCAGAGATCTTAATTGGATTCCTATTCAAATTAAATAAAAACTATTTTAATATAAAAATGGGTCTTTCATTTAAAGTTTTATTTTTTAAATAACAATTTAGTTTATCTTTAGAGCAAAATTAATTTCACATATATTTTTTAAAAATTAAAATCAAAATTAGTAAAAAACGTATCTTTGGTTTGTATGAAATTATAATGTCAAAAAATCATCTGTTGATTTTATTTACTAACAACCAGTGAAAAGGAAAATTCAGTTCCTTTCAAAACTGATCTCGGCTGGGGTGCCTATTGGTTACTTGATCCTATTTTCCTTCCGCTTGTCAATCATTACTTTTATGTTTTGTAAAAAGATGTTGAATATATGAAAATCATTAAAAAATTTAAAAATGTATATTTTTTATTGTACAGCTAAAATAAAATCAATAAGATAAAATGGAGAATTTTCATATAATAAAAGTTAAAATGCAAATAATATAGATATCTATCCAATCCCTCCAAGAAGGATTTAACACAAGATTAATTTTTAAGCTGAGTACAACTGAAGGGGCAGAGTTAACCTGCCTAGGAACCACAAGGTTCCGGATTCGATACCAGCCCTCGTCAACTTGGCACTTGAGTATCACAGCTTTGGTCAGTGTAATAAAGTGGGGAGCTGATGGTAGGTGTAGCACTCCACCTCAGAAGCAAAAACAATCTCCCTGATCTAGCACTATTGAAAAGGGATAGACTCCCTCACTGTCCAGCGGATACCTACAATAGGTTGGTTGGATTTTACAGCATATCAAACCCTGTTGGATTATTTTATGCTGAAGATGTTCTGTTTTATTAATTCCTGATGGTTACTCAATTTTTTAAAATTTAAACTCAATTTTTTTTTTTGCGCAATTTTTAAAAACTCATTTTTCTATTTAACGCATAGATGGGACCCCAACATGTACCCCTACTCTGTGTCAGGGTGACCAGGGATGAAGGAGTACTTCACACTCCCCAGAGCTCCAGAATTGGAACCTTACCACTAGATGATACAGTTTAATATCATACTCAGGACACTAAGACCTTTGGCCACCACCTTCTAGCACATATATGATAAAAATTGGAGTTTGCCATAATGGCAATAAGGTTGAGACAATCATATAAGTGTTAGGGCTTGGCATTAGTTGATTGATTGGTGGGTGCCTCTCCAATCATCCGTCTAGCATAAGTAAGGGCCAAAGTGAAGTGTTGTATGTCATGGATTACTCAGCCACTAGGATTACGTCCTTAAACATCATGAGTTGCTACCCACAGCCAACATGGAGCCCTATTGAGGGGATTTTACCCCTAGGCCAGTTTAGCTCAGTCGGTAGAGCACTTGCCTAGGAATTGCAAGGTTCTTAGTTCGATACCGTCCCTTTCCAACTCAGCGTATGAGTAGCACAGGGATCTGTCCGGTAAATTGAGGAGCTGATAGTAGGTGTAGCGACTCCCTTGCTGTCTGGCTGATATGGACATTAGGCCAACCCGTCAACTTTACTTACTTACATAGGTGCTGTTGGTGTATTCTACAGCCCCAGCCAATAGGGTGGAGTGACAACAAGCCACCACACTGACTTTTACAAATTGTTGTATATACACACACACGCACACATACATATATATATATATATATATATATATATATATATATATATATATATATATATATAAGGAATCACTGGTGTAATGATTAAAGTCATGGGAAATGGACTTGTCGCCCAGAGTTCAAATCCTGGATGTGGTAATTGCATTTCACGTAGCACTAATACCCTTGGGAAAGGTATGAATCCTACTCTCCCTCCAGCTATGAATAAATAGTAGGGCAGACTGGGCTCTTTAACCTTGGTTAAGCAACCAATTAGGAGAAGGAAAACTCTGAATCAAACCTGTTGAACTCCGCTTAAGAAATTGACCTTGTGTCACATCCTGCTCATGCGGAGGGGTTGGTAAATATATATATATATATAATACACAACATGCTCAGGCATCCCTCCAACCTCAGTCCACATCATGGTGTCTGAAAGAGTTAGTGCTGCTTGGATAGAGAATGTGGTTGCTGGAAGACCCTAAGTCTGACAATGACTGTGTGCCATATCAAACCAGCAGGAAAACTCAGTCTTAGCAATGAGAAAATTTCTACAACCCCTAACATCTGATTGCCTACCCCCACCCCAGATTGAAATGCCCTTGATCATTATGAGCGGAGTGTGGTTCTGTGAGAGACCAACAAAAATCCGTGGGATGCCAAAGATAAATTGAAGGCAAGGATAATGGCATCATTTATTAATTTGAACAAGATCATCGAAAAGTCTTGCAGGAATTTCCAAAGTCATTCAGAAGCCGTGGTTAAAGCTGATGGTGATTTCTTTGAATAGATTTAATCAATAATATTATAATAATATAACTGTTATAATAATAACTGTTGGTGTAATTCTGTTATATTCCCACATTGGGTATATAAATGAGAGTGAGAGTTCAGAGAGAGAGACAGACAGACAGACGTTTTAAGATTCAAAGTTCTTATAATAAACTTGGAAAGCTCAGGGTAACCTTCCAATGTAGGTACATATAAGTACAAGAAATATTCTGACAAAGAAGTTATAAGATAATAACAGACTTTATTCTGTGAGCACATTGAGAAATACATGCAAGACAGGAATATATATACAAAACAGATACTTGAATGAATTATAAAGGACGTAGGACTTCATCCTAAGGAATGTCACTTACAGATAGCTGGTTGCAGGGAAAAGCCCCCCACTTAAGGGTAAAAGGCACAAGCGTCTAACCCATTTGAAGTGTTTGCCTGTCCCAGAGAAAAAGATAGAATTTTCCCAGTCTACCATTTAAATAGTCTAGGCCTTTACTAGCGAAAACTTGCAGCAAGGGAAGATAACTCTTCTACCCCCCTATCAATCCAAACAGGGGCAGACAAATGCTACAACTTATTAAAGAGAGGGTTGGTGATCTTACTTGATTACTTCATTTCTCTGGTTACCTGTTGCTGGTTCCTGCTATCCTGTCTTCTATTTCTTCTTCTCTAGCCGACATCTTGTCTAGTTGACTTGACTTCTAACTAAGGGCTGTTTTTCTTCTGGGCCGATTCAAGTTGGTCATGGTCTTAACATTCATTTAATTAATTTAAAACAAGACTTTATGTTGTTTGATCAAGCTTTTATTTATTAGCCCATGATTCCATCAATTCCACGCGGATGAGATGACCCGAGAGAAAGACTATCATATCTTTCCCTTCCAAAGCCTGGGTCGAATCTAAACTACCTCTGACTAAAAACTATCACGTGTACCAGGAGTCAGTTGGGGTCATCTATATGTCAATCATAATTCCCAATTGTTACGTGAAAATACCCACCTCTGCTTTTTATTCTAAGAAACTTAGTTTAAACTAACTACAGTGTCTGCCAACAATTTATGATTCTCATTAATTGTAATAATTCTACAGGCCCAGCAGACAGGGTAAACAACAGGCCACTCTCCACTGGATTTTATTTTTACAAATAGAAATTGATAATAAAATGGTAAACAGAAAAATAGGAAATGAAAACAGAGCAAATAAAGGAAAAAAAATGTAACAACAATGTAAAATATGCGGAAAAAATAAATCCTTACTATGATCAGGTTACATAAGTAGACATAAAAATATGTAGACTATTTAGAGGATCGCCTTATATATATGCTGCATTTTATTTCACTTTTTTTGGGATATACTTTCTTAGTATATACTTTGTACATGTAATTAATTCAGTTTATGTACTTGCTTTTTATATTTATATATATATATATATATGTATGTATGGCGCTATAGCTCAGTCAGTAGAGTGTCTGACTAGGAACCACAAGATTCCTGGTTCAATACCAGTTCTTGCCAATTCAGCGTATGAGTAGCACAGGGCTCTGTGCGGTAAAGTGAGCAGCTGATGGTAGGTGTGGTGCTCCGCCTCAGGTGCCAAAACAATCACCTTGGTCTAGCGCTAGTGAAAAGAGGATAGACTCCCCTGCTGTCTGGCTGATACCGACTTGAGGCCACCCTGAAGATATATATATATATATATATATATATATATATATATATATTAGGGTAGCATGGATATGCAGTCAACAGCACTAGGTTACTGACAATTTCTTATTTATGTGATTTATATATACAATATGTGTCAAGTATATATACAATGTGTGTCAGATTTTTTTTTTCTTTTACACAACTTGTATACTGAAAAAAAAAAAAAAATGTTTCATTCATTAATTTTTTTCAGAATAGGTGTGTCAAAAAGTACCCAGTTTACATCTGTATTTACCAAGATAGAAATGAAGAATGAATGGAATGTAAATATATATATATATATATATATATATATATATATATACATATACACATATATACACACACAAAACTATATATGTATATACATACACACAAAAATATGTGTGTACACACATGTAATTAATTCAGTTTGACATTTTTGCTTTATATATATATATATATAAAGCAAGAATGTCAAACTGAATTAATTACATGTATGAAATATATACAACCACTGTCCCATAAAAGATGCTACAAATGCAAAATAAATTTCTTACAGTTAATATAACAACTATTATGGGACAGATTACTTGCACTGTTTATTACTTATTTGGTACAGGTAGAAAAACAGATTCATAAAAGACTAGAAGCAGCTACCAGCATTGCTGGTAGGGGGAAAACCTGGTGTATTGATTTGTTTACTTTTGAGATTTACAAATACTGGACATTTTTAAGTAGAATTTTAATGCTATTTCTATGTATATTTTAATTGTTAAATATCTTTGAATATAAATCAAATCTTCATAATTTTTGCACAAAAAAAACATTTGATATTTAATATGTATATATATTTACTTTGTCATTAATTTTTTCATTTTTGTAGTTTCAGCCAAACATACATACATACACACACACAGCTGCCCTTTATATATGTACAGATAAATGATTTTGTTTTAAAATTTCCTTTCCTAGCCAACTGTTAAGCTAAAATGGAATGTCCCTTAGCATGACACCTGGCCACAACATACATAAATACATACACACCAACTGACCTTCATATATGTATAGATAGATGTTACAGAAATTCTAATTTTTACATCAACATGATTCTAATTTCACACATTCTTTTAACCAGTTTCAATTTTGTACCATGAAAAAAGAGAGAAAAATTAATCAGAAATGCTTAGATTCATGGAAGGGCATTAATGAATTGCCAAAAATGCATTTGAATGATAGATAGATAGATAGATAGATAGATAGATATGAAGAGACTGAGATAGATAGATAGATAGATAGATATGAAGAGACTGGGGATAGATATAGAGAGATAGATAGATAGATATGGAGAGACTAGATAGATAGATAGATAGAGAGAT
>CM042147.1:29914222-29921722 GCA_023376005.1 Doryteuthis pealeii | reverse complement strand
GTGTGTGTCTGTTATATATGTGTATATATGTGTGTGTGTCTGTGTTATATATGTGTATATATATGTGTGTCTGTCTGTGTTATATATGTGTATATATATGTGTGTCTGTGTTATATATGTTATATATATGTATATGTGTGTGTGATATATATGTGTATATATATATATGTGTGTGTGTCTGTGTTATATATGTGTATATATGTGTGTGTGTGTGTGTTATATATGTGTATATATATGTGTGTGTGTATATATGTGTATATATGTGTATATATGTGTGTGTGTGTATGTGTGTGTGTCTGTGTTATATATGTGTATATATGTGTGTGTGTGTGTATATATGTGTATATATGTGTGTGTGTCTGTGTATATATATATGTGTGTTATATATGTGTATATATGTGTGTATGTGTATATATATGTGTGTATGTGTATATATATGTGTATATATATTGTGTGTGTGTGTGTGTTACATATATATAAGTGTATATAAGGGCCGGTTTAGCTCAGTCGGTAGAGTATTCTGCTGGGAACCTCAAGGTTCCTGGTTCGATACCAGCCTCTGCCAACTCAGCGTATAAGTAGCACAGAGATCTCACCCATTGAGAATCAAACCCACAAGGGTCTATTAACCATTACACCACTACATAATACTTTAGAATTTATACATATAGAATTTATCTGTAGCCCCAGCTGAAAATTAACAGAGTTCTAAAGGTTAAAGTAACCTAGTAATCTTTCACTCTTAAATTTCTAATTTCTAGCCCCTAATTCTAAGTATATAGAAAGAAACATATATAGATTTTATTTTTTTTAGCTTCCCACCAAGTTAGAATAGACCCAAGGTTGGTTTTTAAGGTAGGGTGACATGCAGAAAGCAAGCCTCCTGTGTGGCAGTTTTAAAAATTGCTTAGATTCTGTCAGTATTCCCCTTTGGGTGCACCTCAGGCCCCAAGCAATAAACCCAGTCTTTAGTTCTTTTAAGTATAGGGGGCAGGTTCTGCCTATGGAGAAGGCCCCCTGGAACTATGTTGTTATTCACCTTCTGTGCCTATCAAGCCCAGAAGAAGAAAAATATGTCTGGGGCTACGGTCTCATGCTGGTTATACCTCAATCTATGATAACCTACTTCATGCCAATTCATATATGAAATATATGAACCCCCCCCCCACTCTAATATATATGGGGCTGGTTTAGCTCAGTCCATAGACCATCTGCCTAGGAACCACATGGTTCCTAGTTTGATACCAGCCTTTACCAACTCAGTGTATGAGTGGCATAGGGATATGTGTGGTAAAGTAAGGAGCTGATGGTAGGTGTGGTGCTTCCACCTCAGATGCAAAAACAATCTCCTTGGTCTAGTGCTAGTGAAAAGGGGATAGACTCCCTTGCTGTCTGGCTGATACCAACTTTAGGCCACCCCGACGACTTTACTTTTACTTATATATATAAATAAATAAAAGGCAATATATATATATATATATATATATATATATATATATATATATATATATCTCATAACTTGGATAATCTACTATATGTCAATTCATATATGAGATATATGAACCTCCCACTCAACTACATCAATTTTCATAAAGTAGTATTCATATAAAATATATGAAATTGTCCTTCTGGGGCCACAAACAGGCTTTCCCCCACCCAGGTGGTGGGAGGGAGTAGTACATGCATGTACATATTGCAGTAAATACGAAAATATGAGAAGAAAACTAAGTAGATGTTGCAGGTGGTGACAGTGTAGCTTAATTGGTAGAGCATCAGCCAAGGAAACACAAGGTTCTGATCTGTACACAATAAATACAACAGTATTGCCAATAGCCACACAAACTGTTTTCCTGCATCCCCAGTGCTTTGGGAATCTTACCTTTGAGATTACCATTATATTTCATGCAACTCATAATGCTGTCAAATATTTTAATGAAATCAAATAAACTAAATAAAACATTCCTTTAAAAATTGCTTTATACATGTTAAACTGCATCAAGTGGTGGGGTTCAAATTCTGGAGCTCTGGGTAGTGTGAAGTACCCCTTCATTGCCATTACTCCTATTAAAGTCAGTTAGTCTACTGTTGGTTTGAATAACAGCAGCTAAGTACAACTTAAGCAGTGTCCAAGACAGTTGGTATATATAGAAATCAAGAATGACCCATTCATGAATTTGGGTGATTTGGGTCATTCATTCCTTGAGTTTTGATTGGCTGCTTGACTGCTTGATTTGAATGACATTGTGGTGTCTATATATCCTGTCATTCTGCAGTAGACTTTGTGACATTCGGGTTTGTATTTAAGTTACAATCGTTTGTTGCCTTGTCTTCCCAGTTTGACGGTAATTGGAACTTTAATTATTCTTCAACTCCAGGTCCACTCTGATTAGGAGTGTTAGTACTGGTTGATAGATCAAAAATGGGTTTTAAAAAAGGAATTTTTAAATTTAAAGACCCAATTTTAAGAGCTAAGGGAAAAAGACCTTTACATTGTTGTAATGGTCTTTTTCCCTTGTGGCTATGAAAAATTATAACTCAGTTTGATTAGTGTTCTGGATAGGATGTTAAACAACATCAAATGGTGAGGTTCCAATTCTGGAGCTCTGGAGAGTGTGGAGTACCAGTTCATTGCCATTACTCTCAGTCCACTGCGACCAGGAGTGGCAGCACCTGTTAAGGTACCATCTATGAGTTTTAAAAAATGATTTTTTTTTTTAAGTTTGAATACACAACAAGAATGAATAAAACAAAACATCTTCAGCATAAAATAACCCTACATAGGTTGACATGCCTTAAAATCCAACCAACCATTATTTCATGCAACTCATAATGCTGTCAAATGTATTGAAGAAATCAAATAAAATATTCCTTTAAAAATTGCTTCATTAGACGTCATTCTTTGATGCACTGAGTGAATCATTCTTGCAGTTTTTCAGGAAAAGACAAATTTTCAGATTTTGAAAAGGGGGAACCAAGACATTTATAAGGAGGCTATGGTAAATTATAACTCAGTTTGATTTAAAAAATAATTCTTAAAATTCTAAACATTCTTCTATATATTTTTAAAGAACCAATTTCTCATCCTACAATTTATTTTTAATTCTTTGCTTTTTGAGAGAAATCTAATTGTCATGTTCAAAGAAATCTAAATTAGAATTTTTCAAACATAATGTCCGCCCTGTTGGCTACAGTTGAATACACCAACTGCATCTCTGCAAAGGTTTGGTTTGTTTTTTTTGTTTTGTTTTATGGCATATCAACCTAAGTGGGTCATTTAATGCCGACAAAGTTTTGAAATAAATTCATTCTTTATGGATACTCAATTTTTTTTTATAAACCATTTTTCTATTTAACCCATAGATGGGATAACAGGTACTACCAATCCGGATCAGAGAGGACCAGGGAGCAATGGTGATAAAGGGGTGCTCCATATTCCCCAGACCTCAAAAACTGGAACCTCACCATCAGTTAGTCATTCCCAGGACATGAAGCCCCTCGGCCACCGCCTTCTAGCACATATATGAAAAAAGGGTTGGGAGTTGCCATAATATTAAAAAAAATTTTTTTTTTTTTTAAATTCTGCCCTGAAGAAGACCATTTTCTGTATAGTCAAAATTTTATGTTTCTCTATTATTATTTTATTTTATATTTAAAATAATACTAAATAAGATACTATGTAAGGAAAAATTCTTGGTTGAAACGTGTTGGTAATTCAATAAATTTTCATCCATATAACATTTTCTTTCCATATATCTTTCAACATAATCATCGGATTCACTTACATTTTTCTCACTTACATACACACACACAACACACACATATATATATATATGATTATGTATATTTTATAAGAGTATGCACAGTAAAAGAAATATGTTATTTGATGTAGTCCTATGTTAAAGTTCATAAACTTATGAAAGGCATTCATCATCACCAAGAAAGTCCTCTGAGACTAACGCTCATTATATAGTAACCATTCATTATATATCTCATATGTTTAAGAAACAGACCTTTTCAAACAGTTATTCATATCCCTGTACTCCTTGTTTTTATTGTACATATATTTTAACTGGCACATTCTTCAAGTGTATTATGCACCTCCACAAGGAAAACAAAAATTATATAATGGGGAAAAGTAATCTTAAACATATTAATCTATTTCTCTCTCAGTTTTAGCTGAATCATAGAACATTTTTTTAAAGTCTTTTAATTGGAATTCTTCCAAGCTGTAGCAGTATCAGTACTATTCATTTAATAAAACAATTTGGAATCGAAATCAAAATCCAATGGGCATTGCTCACATAGGTCTGTATCCTGTTTGCAGCGCCATGTAGAGATTCATGGAGTGATTAGTATCCAGCCATGCTTCAAGTTGAGTATGGTCTGAAGATCCAGACTTGGTAGGTGGTTTAAATAGGTTGGACTATTTCATTTGTGTATTTGGGTCAAGTTCACTTCCTGGATCCTTATTGGCAGCTAGTTTTAAGGTGGACACTTTCATCCATATATACAGAACATTTGACTCTGTTCAGGTAGTTAGTACAGAGCATATTTGGTTACATTCTCTTTTTTTTTGTCTGGTTGCTGGACGCTAGTAACAGCCTTTCTGTGGAGGTGAATATCCTGTTTATTCTACAATATCTACCTACAAACTATTTACTTACAAATCATATATTTAAAAAAAAACACGATTTAGCATTTAATACTCCACAAGGGTTGATATATGTTGTAAGGGAGAATATTTCCCCTAAAAGAAAATTGGACTCGTCCAACGAAAGATATAAAAGATACAGACTACACCGAGGGATGTGGTGGTAGCTAGTCTTGTTAACAGAGTATTCATTACTGCTGTTGAAGAACTGTGTGTTTGATTCTATTTATTATATCCCCTTGTACAAAAAGGTAATAAACCTTTTTGTTAACCTTTTCCAGATTCAATGTTATTTATTGATAAACTCAGTCACAACAATATGCTATTTAACAAAATAACCAACCAAGCCTTTTGTCTCGCTCTCTCACAATTCATTTGATAATAAGAATATTTACTGAAAAAATATTCACTTACAAATAATATATACAAAAGAATTTCCCAGATGATATGTCCCAGCTATTACATAATGAATAGGTAGCCTATTAATTTTGTAAAGAAAGTGTAGAATTTAAAATATTTGAATTCAACTTATAAAAGTTAATTGGTAATTCATTAGAAGAATCATGAAAAATAACCAGTAATTTGATAGACAGGTAGTGATCTTTGGCTGCCCTGTTAGTAATACTCTCATGGGTTGGTTTGGTCATGTGAATTCAAAAGTTAATTGGTAATTCATTAGAAGAAGAGTCAGGGAAAATAATCAGTAATATGATAGATAGGTAGTAAACTTTGGCTGATATTTTTAGCAATTCTCTGGTTGGTTTGGTCACAAGAATGGGTGAGTTAGAGTTTCAGTTACCATGAGTTGTCATAGCAGACAGACACCTAACAGATGGATGCCTAAAATGTCTATTTCTCCATTCATATGGTTGAAGTGGGAATTTAGGTGAATAAAGACATTGAAAATTAACTCTTTGCTTACTTTAAACAACTCACTGTCATTATTTCATTGAATGTTTGAGATGAGGCTTGAAGATTAGTATTATCTGGGTTATTTCGGACTATTGTCCCATCTTCATTGTTATCTGTACAATGTTTCAGCCGATATGCCCTCCGACCTTCTTCAGGTATTTCTTCTCGGACTCGGGAACCTTCTTTTCGAACTCGGGAACTTTCTTGTCATAACCAATTGGACACATGGCCTAGTGGATAAGGTAGTTAGGTTAAGACAGTTCTAAGTGACAGTTATCTCTGGATCCTAAGTTCAATCCTGAGTAGAGGCAGTTAGAAAAATAATTAACACAACTCCTACCCCAGCTATGGTTAGCGGAATGAGAACAGGATACCCCTGTGGACTAAATAAACGGTTATGTTCAAAGTTCCGTGATGGCTCCCAATTATGACAAGAAAGTTCCCGAGTTCGAAGAGAAGGTTCCCCGAGTCCGACAAGAAATACCTGAAGAAGGCCGGAGGGCATATCGGCCGAAATGTTGTACAGATAACAATGAAGATGAGGACAATAGTCCGAATAATGCAGATAATACTAACTCACTGTCACTCTCGCATCATTGTGATCCTTTTGGCATACATGTTCAGTACCTAAACTTTGACCACCCACACCCACATGTATATGGGATGATATCAAGATTTTTGCCAAAACAATTTGGAGTAGTTTAATTTGATATCTATTATATAAATAAAAATATTATGATTTGTGTGTTGTTGGGTTTTTTTTTTCTTTTTTTATTACCAGACTTTATTTTAAACTATAGTGTATAAAGATTTATTTACATTAAAAATATTGGCTCTAAGATAACTAAAAGTTGAATAAATGGCAATAACAACTCCGCAGATAAACAAATGATAGTTCACTGACTTTGAATACTTACAAGAATGTTTACTTAACTCTTTACCTACTTTAAGATGCTCATAGCAGCTATCTCAGCAAAGTAAAAAAGCTGATAATTTAGATTATATTTGTGCAGAAGGACTCAGATTACAATAATAGTAGGACTTTATTTGAATAGAATGAATTCTGAGGTGAATAGATAGTGAACTTTGAAATATTCCATCATACAGGTAAAAAATACCAAGAAAATTTGGTAAAGCTGAGGAGGAAATTTGGTTGGCAAAGAGTTGATACAAGTAATTTGCCCACAGTCATATTGTTTCAAGTAACTAATAATAATAATAATCATTTGTAAATAATTATAGCTTCAAGTAACTATTCTTAACTCTTTGGCTACTTTAAACCGCTCACAGCAGCTCTCCCACAACTGCTAACTAACTGATAATTAGTTCATTATAATTGAGTAGAAGAACTCAGTTTATAGTAATGATAAGACTTTATTTGAATAGAATGAGTTCTGAGGTGAATAGATAGGGAACTTTTTAATATCCCATCATACAGGTAAAAAATACCAAGGAAATTTGGTAGGCAAAGAGTTAAGCTGCTCACAGCGGCTCTCACAATACACAAGCAAAGTACAAAAACTGTTCATTATAACTGAGCAGAAGGACTCGGATTACAATAATAATAGGACTTTATTTGAATAGAATAACTTTGAAATATCCCATCATACAGGTAAAAAAATACCAAGAAAATTTGGTACAGCCATGAGGGGAATTTGGTAGACAAAGAGTTAAATACTTCATAAGAATGTCAAGTGTTATATAATCAAGAGATTTAGCTCATATCCAAATCATCTTGCCAAAATAAACGCCAGTAAATTGATCATATCTAATTGACTGAACTCTAATGGAAACACAATTGTAATCTGCTTTGATATATTTTTATAATTTTAATCCTAAGACAAGCATTTATTTGTCTATTTCACAGTTCATTTATCATCCTACAAACTTTGTTGCTTGTATAACCATGTGTTAGAAAAAGAGTGTGAGTGTGTGAG
>CM042147.1:29874222-29909222 GCA_023376005.1 Doryteuthis pealeii | reverse complement strand
TAATTTTCTGTACATAGAAATCAATAACAAAAAAAAATACACTAAGAAGAAATTGTTATAAGTGTTTTAAAATCTTAATAACGTGTTTACTTAGTATGTAAATTACTTCACACTAATCTTTTGTTACGTTGTTAATTCAACCTAGCAATTGTTAGATAATAAACCCTTTTCCCAATCCTCAATACTCATAGTTTCCGCCCTGTCGGCTGGGGCGTTAGAATGCACCGACTGCACCTCTGCAGAGGGGTAAGACTCCCCCAATGGGGCCACGTGATGCTTAAGGATAGAGCCCAGGTGGATGAGCAGTTCATGACTTGCAATACTCAACTTTGGCCCTATCTTGGGTTAGACGGGCGGTCGGAGGGCCCCCTCCGATCAATCGGCTGGTCACGTCAAGCCCTAGCACCTATATGATTTCCCAACCCTATTGCCCTTATGGCAAGCCCCAACCCCTTTTTATCATATGGGTGCTAGAAGGCGGTGGCTACGGGTCTACATGTCCTGGGAATGACGTTAAACTATCTGATGGTGAGGTTCCAGTTCTGGAGGCTTGGGGAATATGGAGCACCCCTTCATCACCATTGCTCCCAGGTCCACTCTGACCTGGAGTGGTAGTACCTGTTAGGGTCCCATCTATGGGTTAAATAGAAAAATGTATTTATAAAAAAATTGTATTATCCATTAAGAATTGATTTATTTAAAAACTTTATCGGCATTAAATGACCCACTGAGGTTGATATGCCATAAAAGAGAACAAACCACAGCAAAACCAAATCATAGTTTCTTCCTATTATTTTTCAGTTAACTCTGATACTCAACTTACAACAGAATGTTATCAGCACAACTTGATAATGATGATTACTGCATTATTTTGCCTCAAGAATAAATTGTGTAAATAATTTCAGGCTCCAACAAAACTGTATTTGGCATGATTAAGTGGACGTTTAGACAGATAATAAGGAAAAACGAAATAATATGATTACAAAAAGTTTACTCAACTTGTTTGCAGCTTTGTCTGAATACATTCATTTTTATCTCGAAATTCTATTTTGATAATATACTAGATGACCTGTGAACCTGTTGGGTTCATATTATATACAGGATGATACTGATGCTTTTATTTAGGATTGTCTTAATTGCAGCACGATAAGCTAGTTAACTAAATGTCTGTAGTTTTGTTTTACGGCATGTCAACCCTTTTAGGGTCATTTAATGCCGATCATTTTTTTTATTATTTCTTTTTTACAGACTCACAGACAAGTTAAAGAGACAATTCTCCATTGTCATATCAGTGCTACTGTACGGGTACACAACTTGGACCCTAATGAAGTGACTAAAGAACAAACTAGATGGGAGCTGCACAAGAATGCTGTGTGTGATCCTAAACAAAACGTGGAAACAACACCCCACGAAAAAACAGCTGTACGGCCACCTACCCCATATCACCCAAACCATCCGAGTAAGACACACAGGACACTGCTGGAGAATCAAGTATGACACAATGAGTTCTTTTGTTGGTGTTCACTAATTTTTAATGAAAAAGAAAAGTGTAGAATTTTTTTTTTTGTTAGACATAGTTGATTTGTTATGGTGCAGGATATAAAAATCAAAATATCATATACATTTTGTTTTGCAGATTGGGTTTATACATAGAAGAAAAGGTTACAGTACTGACCTAAAGTTGAAATGACATGTTTATCTAACCATCATAAGCGTGGCCCTGATGTTTTCAGGGATGGCAGCTGTTAGCACTTGATTGACCCAGTCACAATGACAGATATAAATACAATTCTTTTTATAAAATCTTCGTTTTTGAAACAAAGTCAGTCAGTCAGATACCCAGGTTAGTCGCAGGCCGGATCACCAAAAACGAAATTTGTCACAGGTCACAGGAATTTCTCAAATAAGAAAATTGCCACTAGGAGAAATAGACTTTGCTGCTAAGATTAATTCCATAATTTCACATAAAACAAAACACCAGACAAAGCTCCTCATCATGTCTTTTTTTTTTCATCCAAACTAGTGTACAAACATACTCATACATTATATATAAATAAAAACCATTGTTATTGTTGACAGTGTGTTGCCTGATTTTTTTTAGTTGCCAGCAAACTCAGCAGCTCATTTCTAATAATTTCTCAACCCGTCACAAAGACACTCCGACCGAGTTGCGTCGATCCCAGTTCTGCAGTTCAAAGGAACATAGTGTGGGTGCAGAGGGCATCGAAAGAGCAGCTGGCCAGAGACACATGTGGTAGTTACGGAAATAACTCATACCATGATGGTATAGGTCCCATGACCAGTATAGGAC
Organism: Doryteuthis pealeii; assembly: GCA_023376005.1. NCBI lineage: Eukaryota > Metazoa > Mollusca > Cephalopoda > Myopsida > Loliginidae > Doryteuthis > Doryteuthis pealeii. The sequence continues at coordinate 29,906,911 of CM042147.1, read as the reverse complement.
CACACAAGGATGAAATCATAAGTGACATCCTCCTGACACCAGTGTGGGCCGGCCAGCAAAGACATACATTGACCAGTTCTGTGAGGATACTGGATGCCGTGCAGTGGACCTCCCGAGAACAATGAGGGATAGGGACGGCTGGAGAAAGATCGTCATGGATATCCATGCTGCCGGGGAAAACATGATGATGATGATGAATGTCAATCAAGTGATTTTTTATTCATGTTGCTTACTGTACCTGCTGTTGCTTAAGTGGTCACATATCTAAGTATTGTTATATACCCTTTAACATTGGGTATATAAACGGAGAGAGAGAGAGAGAGGAAGAGTGGGTGATGTGAGGCTGATAGATTATGTTCTTACTTGTTTTCACTTGTTTATGTTGGAATATTTTGGATATAAGGTGTGCTACAATACACCACTTAAATCTATAAACTAAGTGAGGTCACATAATTTAAACCTCAGTCAATCAACAGCCCAAATGCGTGGCTGGTTGACTACTTAATCACTGATACTGAGAGACGTCCATTTGCAATCATTGATGAAGGACTTTCAATACTGGAGAGCACTAAGGAACAACCAAAGGATTCTTTACCAAGGATTTCCGCTGGATAAGCGCTCTTGTTTGAAACCTAAAGGATGGCCCATAAAATTGTAACAGTCTACCTTGTCGGCTGCCATCTTCTCAGGGCTGATTCTGTAGGTTGCTTTCTTGTTCGAGCTGGGTATCTGTGCATTCTTGTTTGTTAATTGATAAAGCAAGACTTGTTTTTCTATGAAGGTTTTATTAAAATAACCCCAGCCCAGGATTCTCGAAACTGTGCAGTGAGAAGCAACTCTAGAGAGAACATCTTCTCTCAGCAAGTAATTGGTCGCAACTAACTAAAACTGTCTCATGTGTCTGAGAATTTTCTATTTTCCTTTTCATAAAGTCAATAAGAAAAAAGAAAGACTAAAATTAATTGATACAGAGAAACTTGTTTGATGGTTGGTAGACTTTTTTTGTTGTTTGACATTCTAATCTCAGTTGAAAAAGGAAAATTGGTGGAGTTTATTGAAGTGAGTTAGTCTACTGTTGGTTTGAATAACAGCAACTAGCTAAGCACAACTGAAGCAGTGTCCAAGACAGTTGGTATTTATAGAAATCAAGAATAGTCCATTCATGCATTTGGGTGATTCCATTCTCTGAGTTCTGATTGGCTGTTTGGTTTCTATGATATTGTGGAGTTTTATAAATACCCTGTCATTCTGCAGTAGAATTGCGATTAGATGGGTTTGTATTAAGTTACAACCGCTTGTTGCCGTGTCTTACCAATTCGATGGTAATTGGAACTTAGCCTGATTATTCTTCAGAGTTCAGCAAAGATTAAAGTTCAATAAAATCCAGACCCTATTTTTGTCAGAGAGGGAGTTGAAAAACTTTTTATCCCTCATTTTCAATGATGAAAGCTCAATAAATAAATCAATATATCAAAAAATCAATTAAAAAAATTATTAGAATTAACAGGTACACATAACATTTTTTCCAAATATATTTGAATTATTATCATCAGGTTGTGTCTACTGTACTGATCTCCATGACTCTTCCTCACATCCATCCCTATCAGTTATCAAATATGGTAAGTAAATTAGATGGGAGCCCCCATCTATTGTCAGTATCTGTCGGACAGTGAGGGAGTCTATCCTCTTTTCACTAGTGCTAGGAGACCTGGGAGATTGTGCATCTGAGATGAAACACCACACCTATCATCAGTTCCCCACTTTACTGCACTGATCCACGCTGTGCTACTTATGGTAATTTTTCATATTTTTTGTTTTACTCTAAATAAATGCTTCAATATTAATCTTTTTCAATTATAAAAAAAAAATTTAGTTGCTGTTCATAGACAAATATGTTCTTATAGGATATGAATGAGAATTAGCTTAAAGGGAATTAAAAAGAAAAAAAGAAAAAAAAAAAATTGAGAAAAGAAAATAGTAAAAAAAAAAGAAAAGACAAAGGTTTCAAGAGAAAAAAAATAAAAAAATAAAAAAAAAGATGAGAAATATGAAATAAAAAATAAAAATAAAAAGAAAGACAAAGAAAGAAAAAAAAAAAGACAAAGAAAAAAATTTTAAAAATTTAAAAAAAGACAAAGAAAAGAAAAAAAAAGACAAAGAAAGAAAAAAAAAAAAAGACAAAGAAAGAAAAAAAAAAAAAGACAAAGAAAGAAAAAAAAAAGACAAAGAAAGAAAAAAAGAAAAAAAAAAAAAGAAAAGAAGAAAAAAAAAAAAAAAAAAAGAAAAAAAAAGAAAGAAAAGAAAGAAAAAAAAAAAGACAAAGAAAGAAAAAATAAAAAAGGAAGGAAGAAAAAAGAAAAAAGAAGACTCCATCTCACCCCCCACACACACACAAAAAATCATTTTGCTCATTTAATGACAATAAAAAAAAAATAATGCTGATTATATTTATCCACCAAATCTAGATATGACCAACATATCTAACTCCAGTTTCAACCAGGGGGTCCAGTGGCTTCGGCCCTGGACCGTACAAGTTAACATTGATGATCCCAGGGGGCCATCCCCCCAAGCAACACCTACTCCCTCAATTTAAAGGGGCAGGGCTGGGTTTATTGCCCAGTGTCTGAGGCGCCCCCCCCCCCTTGAGGGGGAATGCTGACGAGATCAACACATTTTTTGCACCCGACACCCATGAGTTTCAGCTTGTGGGTGATCCCACATTAATAGGACCTGTGGACGAGCAGATTCCCAGCCCACACGAACGAAACGAGTCCGGATATGTTTGGCCTGTGCGAGGGGGAAAGAGTGTGGCGAGTGACCATGGAAATTGAACTCATCACCTCTTCATTGCTGAAATGCTGGTGAAATTCCGCACGAGCAGTGCAGAGTAACCCAGATTTAAAGTCTCGTCGTGAGGATTGACGCATGCTGATGAATGTCGAACGTGCAATTCAGAGTAAGGAGCCAGGATGAAACACAGCAATTGCATATTTAGGGACCTGCCCTCCCAGATCAGCAGAAAGTCTGCAGTAGCATTTTGGCTGTCGAAATGAGTGGAAGAGAAAATCTATTTCAGATAGTGCTAGTAAGAAGACTAGAACAGCTGGGAGAGCAAATCAATTATGTACGACGACTGCTGTGTGTGAAGGCGTCAGGAAGTACATCTTGTTTGCTAAAGGGCCTTGTGCCTAACCCGTATGCATGGGGGGTACAAGGTAAATAGCTGGTATGATAAATATCAAGATACCAGGAAACTCACTTGTTACAAATTAAACCGTTGTTTTTTGGACAGTTAGTGTAGTTAGATTTTGAATTAAAATTCATTGAAATTCAAAATCGAAGGTGTTAGATTCTTGATAGGTAATGACCTGTAATTGACACCCTGGCTTCCGCCACTGGGAAATGTGAGAACGGTAGTTAAGTCTAGCTAGTTTAGTCAGCAGTTTTAGCGGAACACACCATGATGTAGATATCATCATCTGCTTCACTCTAGTCGCGGTCGAGAAATCTGGTTGAAAATAAAAAGATGTGATCACTCAAAATATGAGCCTTATGTTGTCTTTGTGAATAATGACGAACCAGCTTCTACAGACCAGCATCTTTAACCAAGAAGAAATTAAGTCAGACCAGCATCTTTAGAAATGTCCCAACTATGCACAAGACAAAAGTACCAGCCAGCTATTCAACTACTCAAGTAAGAGAAAGACTTTAATAACGTGGGAGATATCATATGAATTCATCTCTCATCATCCATAAGAACTCTCTCTCTCCATTATAAAAAGTAGCCAATCTCATTCCATCTTTACAATGGTTCTTACACAAACAAAGGTAAGTGTTTATTTCTATTGTAAATTGAAATGAAATGAAATTTATTGTGTACAGTGCTCAGGTGCACCACAACTCATCAAAGTCTCATGTCAAGTACACAGAATAATGTATTAGTGTCAGGAACAGTTTACAGTAGTAATATGCATGTATGTGTGCACGTGTGTGCATATGTATGTGGAGAGTGGCATCAGGTATAGTGTCGGCGGAATACAGGAGGCATGGAGGCTTTGAAAGACTCAGTGCTTCAGCAGCCTACAACAGACGCTGGCAGTTTATTCCATGTCTCTGCAACTCTGAGCGTGAAAAAATGTTTCCGAAAGTCACATGAGCAGTGCTGTTTTCTGACTTTATAAACCTAGTAAAAAGTAAAAGTAAAGTTGTCGGGGTGGCCTAAAGTCAGTATCAGTCAATCAGCGAGGGAGTCTATCCCCTTTTCACTAGCACTGGACCAAGGAGATTGTTTTTGCATCTGAGGTGGAGCGCCACACCTACCATCAGCTCCTTACTTTACCGCACAGATCGCTGTGCTACTCGAACGCTGAGTTGGTGAGGGCTGGTATCGAACTAGGAACCTTAGTTGCTCATCAAAAAATGTAATTTCTTGGATTTCTAATCACCATAAATGAAATGAATTTTCTTATTATTTTTCTCTCTGTCAAACCCAAACGAGAACAAAAAAAAAAAAAAAGATAATTTATGAGGAAGTGTGTCCTGGTCTCCTGCCTCAAAAATTGCTACCCAGTAACTATTAAAATAACGACCCAGCTCAGTCTATTCAAAACTATCCATCTTCATATCTATCTATTTATCTATCTCAATTTGTTCATATTTATCTATATTACTTTAAATACTAAGTTTTTTAATTTATGTTTGTTTAATGTCTTTGTTTTTAGTTTAAATAAACAAGAATTACGACAAAAAAAAGATGCACCCCCCCCCCAATACATTTACTTGTCGAAAATATCTATCTCCATTTGTTCATATCTATCTATATTATTTTGTTTGTTTATCTATCTATCTCAGTCTATTCCAAACTATATATCCATCTTCATATCTAAACAAGAATTATGACAAATTACGATAAATAAACAAGAATTACGACTAGCTGGGGTTGTTATTTTGATAGTCACCAGGTAGCAATTTTTGAGGCAGGAGACTGGGACGCACTTCCTCATAAATTACCAAAAAAATGTTCAAATTCAATTTGACCAATTCTATTTAGAATCTGTATCCTGCTTTTATGATTAATTTTATTATAAACTATCCAACTAAAATTGAATGGAAATAGCTGAACATTTTTTAAGATAACAGAAAAACTTTTTAGATTTTTATTATGTCTAAGAGGAGCAAAAATAAATCTGTCTGGTGAGGAAATTGAAGTGAAGAAACAAAACTTTAATCATTTGATTTTGTTGGGTTATCATGGTATGAGATGTATGCCAAATCACCACTCCTATTTATGAGCTTTCCCAACAGCACCAGGCACATCCGGTAAAAATGAGCGACCAACACAAAAAGTATTTAAGATTATTGGTAAATGTCCTCAAAGACAAGGATTTATAAGGAAACACTACAGATTGGGACATATATATCACAGTGGAAACCTATGGACTGGGGATAACCAACTGAAACCTACCATGACAACAAGAATTCTAACAGATTTTTGTCCATACATAAAAAAAAATGTTTTCATAGTAAAATGCTTATAAAAGACACTTGACAACTGAAAAATATCAAAGAGGGTGATGAAAATTTGATTTTATGGAATATATATATATATATATATATATTATATATATATATATATGAGGTAAGGTAAAAGGAAAAGTGGACAAAAAAATAATGATTCAAACAAGTAGAAGAGAAATATTTTGTTCCGCTTTACGCGAGGAACCTCACCAGTCTAACTTTATTCAAAACAAAGTACATACATTTGTATTTATAGAAGAGAAAGTGAGTGGGTGATGAAATTGAGGGGAGGGGAAGTTGAAGATTTGGTTGAACAGAGAATAACTATCATGTAAAGTCCACCTTCCATACCATAAAACTAATGGCCTAACTTAATACCACCATCCTCAACTCTACATCTTTTTCCATTATCATCTCCATGCAATAAATCAAAAACTCTCTCCTGACCAACCAAGAATTTTAATCCACTTCTCCCTACCACCCCCTTTCCCAACAAGCACCTAGCAACCTCCTCATCTTATCTTCCTGTACAAACTACTATCCTCTGAACTTTCCCCCCTCCACTTTACATGATAGTTATTCTCTGTTCAACCAAATCTTCACTAACTTCCCCTCCCCACATTTTCATCACCAACTCACTTTCTCTTCTATAAATACAAATGTACATACTTTGTTTTGAATAAAGTTAGACTTATGAAGTTCCTTGTGTAAAGTGAAACAAAATATTTCTCTCCTACTTCTACTTGTTTGAGTCATTATTTTTTGTCCACTTTTCCTTTTACCTTACCTCATACTGTCGGATTTTACTCCAACCCTCCTATCTTCATATATATATATATATATATATATCTCAATACAAGATTAGAATTTCAGCAGTTACATTCATTCTTATGAGAATATAAACCATTAAAATAATATAATTCAAATATTTTCTATTATATTCTTTTAAAAAAATAATTTCATTCAAAAAAGAAAAAAAGAATTTGAAAAAGAATATAAAAAAAACATTTTTATTCAAAAAAGATATTTTTATTCAAAAATTAATTTTTTCATTAAGGAAAAATATTTTTTTATTGAAAAAAGAATTCATTCAAAAACGAATATTTTATCAAAAAAAAAGAAAAAAGTTAAAAGCGATAAAAAAAAAAAAAATGCAAGAATTAATTTTTTTTTTTAAAAAAATTCTATTTACAGTAAAATGGTTACTTTATTATTTTACTATTCATTAGAATTTATCTTATTAATGTTACTTTTTATCACTTTTTCCATTTACCAAAATAGTCAAAGTGATTTCTATGAATGACAGTCTCTCAATGGAAGCAAGTTAAAATCTCATTGAAAACTGCTTTATTCATAATTTTCTTGTGTTTTCTGTCATGATCAATTTAACAGCCCAGAATATTGTGATAAAAATCAACAATCATCATTATCATCATCATCATCATCAAGTTATGCTGACAACACAGATTTCCATGTATTGAATAGCACTTATACTTATCTTCATATTATACTCATCTTATCTTAAGGATTGCTTCGGCTCTGTCGGTAGACCACCCACCTAGGAATCACAAGGTGTGGTGCTCCATTTCAGCAAAAAACAAATCTCCTTGGTTATAGTGCTAACAAAAAGGGGATAGACTCCCTTGCTCTCTGGCTGATCCCGACAATAGGCCACTCTGCCAACTCATCTTATTTGCTTATATCTTCTATGTGGATAACTCCTTTATCCACTAGGCTATGTGTCTAATTGGAGTTAGGTTAAGACAGTTCTAAGTGACAGTTTTCTCTAGGCTGCAGGTTCAATCCTGGTCAGGGGCAGCAGTAATATAGAATAATAATTAACACAGCTTAACACCTTTACCACAGTTATGGTTAGCAGAATGAGAACAGGATACCCCCGTGGATTGAACAAAGAGTTGGGTTCAAAGTTCCGTGATGGTTCCCGATTACAACAAGAAGGTTCCCGAGTTCAAAAAGATGGTTCCCAAGTCCAATAAGGTTCCGAGTTCGACAAGAAATACCTGAAGAAGGCCAGAGGGTACATCGGCCGAAATGTTGTACAGATAACAATGAAGATGAGGACAATAGTTTGAATAATACAAATAATACTAATTATCAAGCCTCATCTCAAAAATTCAGAGAAATAAAATATCTAAATGTTAAAGTAAAATAAAAAAAATTAGAGTAAAAATATAAATTTTCACAAAAAATTAATCATGTAAAAGTAAAAATACCTGTTTCTAAGACAGAGTTGAAAAAATCTGTTCTAAGAGTACAACAAATATCTAATTAAAACAAAAAGTATTAAATTAAAACAAAAAATATTTAATTAAGTAATAGAATAAAAATATCAGAGGATGATCAACCATCCTCAACACTGACGGCACACCCACAGAAGATTCATGGTACACTAGTGTGGCACAGCACAATGGTTAAAAAACTGTTCTAAATGAACACAAGGACTTCACTTATTTTAGATGCCTCTATTCACCCAAGTTCCAACTGCACCAGTAGAGAAATAACCATTTTTGTGTCCGTCCATTATAACGCCTCAGGCTAATCTCTAACTTAACAAATTCTTACAATCAAACCAGCCAATCAGAGAAAAGGCTTAGAGGAATTCTGGAGGCATAAAACATTTACATCTGTTCCAAGTAATCACCTAATTCACTGAATCTCGGACCATATTACTTTTAGGCACCCCTTTTTGATCTCGATTAAGAAAGGACATGTTTTTCATTTACACCATCAATATCCGGTTGTTTGTTAGGTGTTATGGTTAGGGGTTAATTTTTTAATTTAAAAAAAAATCTAAAAATCATCCGTTAAAACAACCGGATATTGACAATGTAAATGAAAAACATGTCCTTTCTTAATCGAGATCAAAAAGGGGTGCCTAAAGGTCATATGGTCCTGAATCTCTAATGAACTCATTTTCACAATTGAACCAACCAATCAGAACTGCTAAAAGGGTCAGCCAAAGGCTAAGTCTTGTCTATCATATTACAAATTATTTTCCATGGCTCTTCTTCTAATAAATTACTTGTTAACTTTTGAATTCTACACTTCCTTACATAATAAATAAGCTACCCATTCATTATGTAACACAATGACTATCAGTCACTGCTCTTGGCAGGTCCTCATCACAACATCCTGTATCTGCACAGAGCTGATTAATTTAAGCTTTTGCTGGTCAGTCTACTCTGACGTGTCCATGTGTGGGTGTCCACAGGGGAATGTCACTTATGAGTTTATCCTTATTTATCCAGCAGTGTTGAGCATGGAGTAAGTGGCCATAAAGCTGCTTTCATCTCTCTGATAAAGCAAGAATTCTTCCAAGCTGTAGCCATGTCAGTGCTACTGTATGGCTGCACCAATTGGACTCTAAAAAACATTTAGAGAAAGAGCTTGATAGGAACTAGACAAGGATGCACAGGAGAACATCCTTATAAGTTCGTCCTTGCTTCTCCAGTGGTGTCCAGTATGTCTTGTTTGTGTGATAGGAGGCAAGTGGCTGTACAGCTGCCTTTTCATTGGATGCTAACTTCCAAGATTTATTCAAATTAGAGTTGGTAAAACTATAGTCCAATACTGACACCCATTGAATTTACACTTTATATGGCCCTAGTTTAGTCCGTAACATTATACAGTGCACACTCCTTATAAATGGAGTATTTAAAAAAAATCATGGTTTTTATATTTATTATGAATTGTAATCAATTACATAAAGAGGAGTTGGAGGTGCCAAAAATAGAGGAGTTGGAGTCAAAGGTTTTGTGTTCCAACTCCACAGTCCTATATGCAATGGAAATGAAGTTCTTACCTGTGATTAGAATCTGATGTTCATTAAAAGGAATATTCCAGAAGAAAAAAGAACTTACCTGAAATAGAAAGAGAGAGAATGAAATTAACATTTAATAAATAAATAAATAAATATATTTGTGTGTGTGTGTGTGTCCGTGTGTATATACATGTATGTGCATATGTTTATATATATATATATGTGTGTGTGTGTGTGTGTGTGTGTATATATATATATATATGTGTGTGTGTGTGTATATATATATATGTGTATGTGTGTGTGTACGACAGAATTTTGAAGGCTTATAAAATGGATCCTGAAGGGATAAGAAAAACTTTTCATATACCTCTGCATCTAAATCCCCTCGTCTTCCTTACACATTAAAGGATTCTTTAATTCAAGTAGTATCTATATATTAAAACTCATGTTCCTTAAAAGTATGACCATTATCATCTTGCAACACCCCCTGGTTAAAAATGAGACTGTCCAAATCGTCCAATATGAAATGAAAATAATATAAATTCTAATTACCTGGTGTTGCTTCTCCACCAAATTGGGTGCACAAAACTATATTTTTTCCTTTATAAATTACTACTGACATCAAAATTTTTGTCAGATAAGGACTTATTTCTTAGAACGAAATATATGAATTTTTAATCAGTATAAGTCAAGAAATAAACTATTCATCAAATAAACAAATAATTTTCATTTGAATTGATACACAAATCTTTTCACCAACAAATAAGAACACACATTAATTCTTAGCTCCTTTTTATTGTTATATTTTAGGGATAAAAAAGAAAAATAAATTAGATGAATACATTTTTTATCACTTTAACTCAACAAGGAATTAAGAACTGAATTTGAATTTTTATCATTTGCACAAAACAGTTTTTAGAAAAATAAAATGTTTCAAAACACTCATGAGTTTCAAGTTACAATTCTGAAAATCATATTTTAAATGTAAACAAAAAAAAATCAATTCCTAAAATAGACGAACATTATCATCAATTTTAACAAGTATTTTCTTTCTTCTTGATTTTTAATCCTACTCTGTTTTAAATGGCAACACACTCAAGGCCATCAATCTATGAGCACTGAAGATTAGAAATACAAAATATAAGCTCTCTGTGAGAGTTTACCTATCTCTTTTACCTTGGCTTTAAAATAGTGTTTTAAAAAATATGTGTTTAAAATTTTTTTTTGAATACTCAACAAGAATGAATAAAACAAAAACATCTTCAAGCATAAAATAACCCAAGGGTTGACATGCAGTAAAATCCAACCAACCAACCTACAGTAAATTTATTAGAATAACTGAATTATGTTGCTATGAAAATATTTTCAGACAGGTGATGTGTGTTGGCTCATAGATGGAACTGAAAAAGAAGGAAGGGAGGTAACTGTGATAGACTTGTTTAAATTTATGCTGCTGAAATTCACTCTCCTTTATTAACTCATCATCATGTCACGCAAGTAGCACGGATAGATACTTTATTACTACTACTAATTTTGCAATTACATTGTATCTATAAAATATTAAAACTATGTTGCTCTGTATTTTAGTTTGTGTTTAATACTTTCTGAATATTAAACTAAATGTAAAATTAAGTAAAAAAAAATGATAATCATTTTTGTCCACTTGTTAAAACAGTTAAATAAAACTACAGGTTCATTGCAGCCAAGTTGGGGGCTCCTGCCCCACCAAAAAAATTTTTTATCACTTGTAATATTTTACAGGGTTTTATTTTAATAAGATACATAAAAGAAAAATCTATTAAACGAGGAAGAATATAACTTTTATGAAACTCCAATGACAGAATTGTTTGTCATGGGGTCAACTGTGTTGTTATAAATAACCCTATATGTTAACATATTAGTAGTTGATAGAGGAAATATACTGAAACACTAAAAAATAGAGAGATATAGACACAGATATGATATGAGAGAGAGAGAGATAGAGAGAGAGAGAGAGAGAGAGATGAATAGACTGAGAGAGAGAGAGGGGGGGATAAATATACTGAGAGATAGATACAGATATGAACAGAGAGAGAGGGGGGAGTGAGTGAGATAAATAGACTAAGAAATAGAGAGAGAGAGAGAGAGAAAGAGTGAGATGAACAGATAGAGAGTGATGAACAGATAGAGAGTGATGAACAGGTAGATATATAGAAAGTGAGAGAGTGAGATGAATAGTCTAAGAGATAGAGACAGATAGAGAGAGAGAGAGAGAGAGAGAGATAGAGAGAGAGATGAGAGAGTGAGATGAATAGACTAAAAGATATAGATAGATAGATAGGTGAAAGGAATGGTGAAGTATGGAAGTTGTTGCCCCCCCCCCAAAAAAAAAAAAAAAATTATGGCTTGATATTTTTACAGGATTTATTTTAACAAAATGCAAGAAAGAAAAAAACTATCAAAGCAAGGAAGAATATAAATTTCATAAAACTCTGATGATAGAATTCTTTAGTTTTCTTTCTTTATTTAATGGCATATCAACCTTTGTATATGATAATGTGCCTCACCTGGACTTAGGGGTGGGGTTGCATCATTGGATTGGCTATTTGTTTAAGAAGGGACACTATTAATTCATATTTTGGTGTCAGCGAGGAAAGAAAAGATGGGGTTAGTCAAATGTTGGTGTAGTGAGACAGGCCTGTATTATCTATTTATTGAAACATGGAAGATTACAGAGAATCATTGCAAATAAAGTTCATGTATTTGGCATTAAATGCACACTATATTATCACATTACTATACCTCAGATTATTTTACTTTTTTATATTTTATACACAAGATTATTATACTTTTTACATATTGAACTATTAGCAATAGCTCTTGAGTAAACATATCAAGCATTTGGACCATATGACCTTTAGGCACCCTTTTTTGATCTCGATTAAGAAAGGACGTTTTTCATTTACACCATCAATATCTGTTGTTTTAACAGACAATTTTTAGAATTTTTTTTAAATTATAAAACTAATCTCTAACCCTAACCCCTAACAAACGACCAGATATTGACGGTGTAAATGAAAAACATGTCCTTTCTTAATCGAGATCAAAAAGGGGTGCCTAAAGGTAATATGGTCCAAGCATTGTAATAATTAGATCATAATACTGTGTTATATCCACAGAACCTGCTAGTCTTAACTATTATACAAAAAAGTTAAAATGCAATTTTTTTTTTTTCAGTTATAAATAATATAAGTTTGCTGAGATCTAGAGTAGAGCTTTTCTAGTTCCTCAGATTCAGAGTCTTAAAATGGTAGCATTGAACAATCTAGCTTCCTTTTGACTACATAAATTGAACTGTTACATTTTTCAGTATTGATTTCTGGTATGAATATGAGTGTAAGAAGCAAGATGAAAGGAAAAATATTTTATTTGCTGAAAAGGTAAAAGATTTTCTTCCCTTTGAAAAGAAAATGGTTCTTACATTTCATTCAAAGTTGTCAAGCTTAGATTTTATTAACAATACACAGTGTGATATAAGTAAAAAATGGGGACAAACAAATATATATATATATATATATATATATATATATATATATAGATAGAGAGAGAGAGAGAGAGAGAGAGAGTGAAGAGAGAGAGAGAGTGAAAGAGAGAGAGTGAAAGAGAGAGAGTGAAAGAGAGAGTGAAAGAGAGAGAGAGAGAGAGAGAGAGAAGAGAGAGAGAGAGAGAGAGTGAGAGAGAGAGAGAGAGAGAGAGAGAGAAAGAGAGAGAGAGAGAAAGAGAGAGAAAGAGAGAGAGAAGAGAGAGAGAGAGAGAGAGATATACATTATGAAACTTTCACTTATTCTCAATAGCTATTTTTTAACAAGTCATAAGTGATATAGCCTCTCCTCAAAAAAAGAAAAAATTATATAAATTCTTCTCACAAAAAGGTGAATTCAATTTCACATAAGTAAAATATGAATCCGAATCATAATGATCTGGTTTTTGTGTGTTACCATAGCACAATGGTGTCTCTATGAAATATGTCATATATCATGCAGTAAGTTGGCAAGGGACAGTATTGAACCTGGAACCTTGTGGTTCCTAGGTGGATGCTCCGCTAATTGGGCTAAAAAAATCTTTTTTAAATGACATATCATAGCAAGATTTTTGTTACCATTAAAACTTAAAGAATAAAGCAATTTCCAGTATAACTTACAACTAAAAAATAATAACAATGACCCATTTTTGTTAATATCTAACCCAAGGGGGATAACTCTAGATTTGTTTCTCCCCTCATTTCAAATTTTGAATTTTAGCAACTATGTCAAGGGTGTCAAACAGGTTTGGTTTTTGTGGGTGGATAGAAAGAAACTAGATCTTATGGGTGGAATAAAGATAAATATTGAAAATAGAGATTTAAAAAAAAAAAAACTATTAATGATATAGGTCAAAGTAAATGGACAAACAGGACACAATACATTATAATAATTTCATGAACAATAAAGAAAGGAAAGAATGAGAGGTGCTAGCATAGTTTGTGTCGGAAAAACAAAACCTTATGATATACTTATTTCCCAACCCCTCTACACGAACAGGATGTGACATAAAGTCAATTTCTTAACCAGAGCTTAACAGGTTTAAATTCAGAGTTTTCATTCTCCTAGACTGGTTGTCTAACTAAGGTTAAAGAGCCCAGCCTGTCCTATTTACCCATAGCTGGAGGGAGAGTAGTTGGATGCATAACTTTCCCAAAGGTATTAGCATTATGTAAAATGCAAACAGCCTGATTCAGAATTTGAATTTGTGTCGACGAGTCCATTTCCTACAACTCTAACCATTACACAACACACCTAATCTTATATATATATAAAAAAAAGTCAGTAGTCAGATCTTAGCCCTGAAGAGCATTAAGCGAAACTAAAAGTAGGTTCGTCTGACTCATTAGATTTATCTTTATTATTTGCTCTACTTAGGTATTGAGCACTTTTTACTTATTAGCTTATTCTCCTAGCGGTTATATGAATATATATATATCTTATATACATATATATACATATAAATTGTTTTTTTCTTTTGGCCAAATACTGTACCAATAGATAACTTTTTGTTGGTACGACTATCTTGGTCTTTTCTTTTTTCCAAAAAAATTTTTCTCCCCGGTTGATGTTTGGTAGTATATTTTTACAATCAAACTATTTGCTGGGTTTTTTCTCACCGCAAGGATTTACCAACACGCTTGGTATATTAAATCACATATATATATATATATATATATATATATATATATATATATATAAAGATTCAGCATTAAATAACCCACAAGGGTTGATATGCCAATAAACCAAACAATTAACCATCAAGATTTCTTAGATGTGGCATTTTCACATACATACACACACACACACACATATATATATAAGACAAATTGAAGGACAATTTGAAACACCTCAATATTGATCTGAGTACCTGGGAAAATCTAGTATCTAATCCGAAAGAATGGCATAAGACATTTTTTGCTAAATTAAAGAGCTTTGAAGAAAATAGATTGAAACATTGTGATCAGCTCCATCAAACTTTAAAACAAAAACATCTGACTCCCACTTTAGAAAGTTTCATCTGTCAGTGTGGCTTTGTAGCTAGCAGCAAAACTGGGCTAGTATCACACTCGAGAAAACACAAAATGTCTTCTTAATAGCATGCATCATATATGTATATGTGCATATGAACATACATATGTGTATACATGCCTGGCATATATATGTATATATATATATATATATATATATATATACACACACAAATTATATATACAAAAAATAAGTTTTGGCATTAAATAACCCACACGTGTTGATATGCCATTAAACAACCAACTAACCAATCATATCTTCCCAATGAATATAAAGTGTGTGGATAAAAATAAAATGATGACTTAAAGTGAGAAACTAAAGAAGAAAGAAAAAAGGTCAATAATAATCAGAATTAATTACACTAATGGTGGCATGAAAGGTCATTCAAGTGCAAATTAAATAGTCATTAGGATAGAAAGAAAAGATAATTATAGTTTGACTGAATATGTTGAAAATAAAAGTTTGCATTAAGTGAAGTCATTTCTCCACATTTCAAAGAATTTCTTTGGGGGTATCAAGAAGAGGAGAAAAGAGAGACAAAAAGAAAGAAAAAAGAAAAAGAAAGAAAAAAAAAAAAAAGAAAAAGAAAAGAAAAAGAAAAGAAAAAGAAAAGAAAAGAAAAGAAAAGAAAAAGAAAAGAAAAGAAAAGAAAGAAAAAGAAAAGAAAAAAGAAAAGAAAGAAAAGAAAAAGAAAGGAAAAAGAGAAAAGCGAGAACAAAGAAAAGAAAAAAAAGAGAGAAAAAAAGGAAGAAAAAAAAGAAAAAGAAAAGAAAAATAGAGAAGATGAAAAGAAAAAAGAAGGAAAAAAGAAAAAAAGAAAAGAACAAAGTTAAAAAGAAAAAAGAAAAAGAAAAAAAGAAAAAAGAGAAGAAAAGAAAGAAAAGAAAAAAAAAAAGAAAAATTTTTTTTTTAAATCAAAGTTTCCTCCAGTTTCAAATAAGAACTGGTTTGATTCTTTGATCCTAGATAATAGCCTAAGGATGTCAGGTAGCATATTTGATGACACAGAAACACCCACTTCTCCATCTGAAAAACAAAACATGTCTCAAAAATATCTCGCATAATATATGTAAAGTTGAAATATTTAGTAAGCGAATTACCCCAATGCCATAAACGACCAGAACTAATTTCCTTCTTTTTCTTTGATTTTCAATTTAACTAAATTAATTTTTATCTTTGATGCAGCACTGTTTTTCACTTCAACATTTCATTCTTGAAATCTTATTTAAATATTAAAGATTAGATAAGTTCATTACACCCCACATTATTCAAACTAGAATATTTATTATTTTGTCTGTATTTTTAAGATGCGGCTTGATGTGAATAATTTTAATTTTTTGTCCTCATCTTATTGTGAAATATAAACACAACATTTTGGCCACTGTATATCTATTTTTTTTTTTTTTTTTTCTAAATGATCATAATTCTTCTCATCACATGTGTTGGAATGATAGGCATGCAAAAACAATGATGTCATTTTGTGAATAAGATTTCAAAAGACCTTTGATGCATGTTTGATCAACTGTCAAATTATTAAAAATGATTTCCCAGATTGGATCATTACTATGCCAGATACACAGGGAACACCTGAGAAAGGTGGGGCAGAAGAATACACTGGCTGCACCTCTGCAAAGGGGTAAAATCCTCCCAATGGTGTCATCAGTTAGGTGTGGATGGCGAACCATGATGCTTAGGAGGGAATCCTGGTGGCTATGGGTGGTTGGAGAAGCCCTCTCCAATCGATCGACTTGCCAAGCCCTAGCACATATACAATTGTTCCAACCCCTTTGCCCTTATGGACCCCCCCAACCCTTTTTTCATATATGTGCTAGAAAGCACTTTTCATACTCAGATTTAGCAACTTCAGACAATCATCTCTTCAGCCCCATGAAAGAGGGTTTGAGAAGCAAACATTATTCAGTGATAAGGAAGTGAAATTTGTAGAGAAGTGGCTCAAAGAACAGTCAACAGAATTTTACGGGCAGAGATACATGCTCTCATTCGAAGGTGGAACATTAATATTAAAAGAAATGTGGAGAAGTAGGGATGTGATCCATAGAGGACCAGCTTCATTTTGATGTATGATACATGTTCCTGTGTTGGTAATTATACCTGTAACTAAACAAAATGGCATTACTTTTTTACTCGCTCTAGTATCTATTAAAGTCTTTTTATATCTATCACAGTTAAGTCACACTGAAATAATCGGTTCCAGCTAGATCACTAAAGTTAAGCAGCAATGAGCCTGTCCAATACTTAATTGAGTAACCACTTAAGCAAAAGCAGGTACTGTAAACAATCAGAGTCCTTTGTTTATAAAAAATAACATAATTCAGCATCAAATGACCTGAAAAGGGTTAATATGCCATAAAACAAAACAACCAACCAAATTGTTGGGTCTAGTGGAATGCTCCTGTGTCCGTTGAATGATTAACCCCCTTAAACATATATACAAAAAAAAACAAGTTTTGGCATTAAATAACCCACAAGTGTTGATATGCCATTAAACCAACCAACTAACCAATCATATCTTCCCAATGAATACAAAGTGTGCAGATAAAAATAAAATGATGACTTAAAGTGAGAAAATATATAGAAGGATTTGGTCATTCCAACCCGGTTAGGTTACCGAAAGGACCTCTTAGTTCAAGGTTCCTGATTATAGCCATTAAGGGACTACAGACCAAACCCCCTCAGTGAGGGAACATAAAACTAAGGAGCTAAGAACTTTCAGAGAAGCCCCCCCCCCCATCAGTGAGGGAAATTAGAACTGTGCATACAACTTGGTACTTTTGTACATATTGTTTTTTTTATGTTACATGTCATAAACATGGCAACTTGTATGTATGAACCTCATTAAATCTGTTGGGGGCTCACTAAGGTATCAAGCTGGTATACCCAATCCAAAACAAAACCAAGAAAAATATAAGTTAGCTCATCATCATCGTGTCGTACAATTAGCACGGATATCCATGACAATCTCTCGCCAACCTTCTCTATCACTCATTGTCCCCAGATTGTCCTCTGCGGAGTATCCAGTATCCGCACAGAGCTGGTCAATGTAGGTCCTTGCTGGGCGGCCCACATTAGCATGTCCATGTGCTGGTTTCCACAGGAGGACATCACTTATGATTTCATCAGCAGTGTCCAGCATGTCTTGCTTGTCTCACTCAGATGGTTTGTGAGATAGGGGGCAAGTGGCCATACAGCTGATTCCTTGTCAGGTGTTGTTTCCACAACTTGTTCAAGATAGTACACAGCATTCTTGTGCAGCTCCATCTAATTTATTCTCCAGGCTGCTATCCTGGGACGCACAGAGGCAACTGCCTCATGGTAGACTTTCCTATTTCTAAAAACTATAGTCATTTCAAAATGTCATTCCCATTTGCATTTCAAATCTGGAAAATGCCAAAGATTCAAATTCTAAAAGCCAAAAATTAGATTTAAATGTTCTCTAAAGAAATGGAAGTATCCACTTTCGGCCATTTTGTTTTTCTTTTTTCAGAACTTGCAGTTAGAAAAATTTCAATTGAAAACTGAAGATTATGCAAATAACCACAAATATTACCATAAAGTATTGCTAAATGTTGTTTTGCCTTAAGGAAATTATTTGACTGAATTTTTAAAAAGCTTTTTTCAAATGATATGTAATTTTTTTTTTTTTTTTAAATACTTGGATCTTGCCAGAGAGCTGAAGAAGTTGTGGAACATAAAGGTGATGGTGATACAAATTGTAGCCCTTAAAACCGTCATCTAAGACCTGGAAAAGAAACTGGAGGAACTAGAGAATAGATGAATAATCAAGACCATCCAGACCACAACACTGTTAAAATCACCTAGAATACTTAGAAGAGTCCTGTAGACCCAAGGAGGCTTGTTGTCACTCAGACTTTAGTGAAAAACCACCAGTTAAATATTTCATTACATTTAATATCAATATATTTCACAATTTAATTTTAATATTTCATTACATTGTTTTAATGTAATGAAATATTAAAATTAAATTGTGAAATATATTGATATTAAATGTAATGAAATATATTAACTGGTGGTTTATAAATACTTAATTCAGAGAAATAGTAAACTTCTGTTTGTTGAAATTTTTTTTCTACATAGATCATAGCCTTGATAATGGTTTAACGAACAAACTCTAACACTGCTATTCCTATGAATCTTTGAGATGAGGCTTGATAATTAGTATTAATTGTATTATTCGGACTATTGTCCTCATCTTCATTGGACACATAGCCTAGTGGATAGAGGAGTTAGGTTAAGACAGTTCTAAGTGACAGTTATCTCTGGACTGCAGGTTCAATCCTGGTCAGGGGCAGTAGTAACATAGAATAATAATTAACACAGCTTAACACCAGTACCCCAGTTATGATTAGCGGAATAAGAACAGGATACCCCTGTGGACTGAATAAAGGGTTAGGTTCAAAGTTCTGTGATGGCTCCTGATTACGACAAGATGGGTCTCGATTATGACAAGAAGGTTCCAAGTTCAAAAAATATGTTCCCAATTCTGAGAAGGTTCCAGAATCTGACAAGAAATACCTGAAGAAGGCCAGAGGGCACATCGTCTGAAACATTGTAGAGATAACAGTGAAGATGAGGACAATAGTCCGAATAATACAAATAATTCTAACATTGCTGCATTGGTTAAGTAAAAATATCATCCTTTAATCACCTTGTTGGTTTCTTGCTTTTGTATACTTACATCTATATGATAATATATATACTATATATACTTACATCTATATGATAATATATATACTATATATACTTACATCTATATGATAATATATATACTATATATACTTACATCTATATATATATATACTATATATACTTATATATATAATATATATACTATATATACTTGCATCTATATAATAATATATATATACTATATATACTTGCATCTATATGATAATATATACTATATATACTTGCACCTATATGATAATATATACTATAGATACTTGCACCTATATAATAATATATACTATAGATACTTGCATCTATATAATAATATATACTATAGATACTTGCATCTATATAATAATATATACTATAGATACTTGCATCTATATAATACTGGTGTTACTAAAAAAACACAACAATCATCTTGCAACACCCTCTGGCTAAAAAGGAGACCATCCAAATCATCCAAGATGAAATGCAAAAATGTAAATCCTGATTATCTGGTGTTGCTTATCTGCCCAATTATTATTTTTTACGAGTGTCTTCACCTCAGCTAAATAATGGACCATTCCGTTTTTACTATAAAGAAACAAAAGGAAGAAAAAGGACTTGCTACAAAGAAAAAATATAAGAAAGAGAAAAAGAGTAGAGGAAAGACAGAAAAAGGGGGTGAGCGTACAGAAGCGATAATGCTAGTTTGTTTCAGTCAAACATAATGAAAAGATGAAAGAAAGAAAGAAAAAAAGTGAGAGAGAGTTAAATCAAGATTATTATACTTTTTACATATTGAACTATTTAGCAATAACTCATAAATAAACACATTAAAAGTTGTAATAATTAGGTTATCATATTGTGGTATATCCACAGGTTCGGCTAGAATAGATATTACATTATATACCTAATTCTTCATGTATAGAATTCAAAGAATTACGTATAATAATTCTTTTCTAGGAATATTGGTTAAGATATGGTACCATAAGCATATGTTCCAATCATGTGTTTCTTTTCATTTCTTTTTTTTTCAATGTGATAACTTGAAACATAGCAGACTCATGAGAGCCTAAACTGAAGATAATTACATTGAAATGCTGCAGTTGCTGCGTCAATCTCCTGTGAGATTTCATGACAAATGAGGAAAACTGAAATTACATTCAATAAGCACATGACTACAAATCATCTCGACAGCATGAAAGAATGTTCATAAAAAAAAGAAAAGAAAAAAAATACTCCATTCTAAAGATTACATGAAAAGCCTAAAGCGAAAATGCTGTATTTTACTTTTTAAATCAGTAATCATGTTTGGAATTAATGATTGGTTGTTTGGTTGATTTTTATGGCATGGCAACCCTTGTAGGGTTATTTTATGCTGAAAAAGTCTGTAGAATAATCATACTAAGTTCCAATTACTGTTGATTTGGTAAGACAATGCAACAAGTAGCTGTAACTCAATACAGATCTAACCTTGCTGCAATCCTACTGCAGAATGCCAGAGTATTTATGAAGCCTCATAACATCATAGAAACCAAGCAGCCAATCAGGACTCAATGAATGGAATCACCCAATTACATGAATGGACTATTCTTGAGTCCCATAAGTACCAGCTATCTTGGGCACTAGTTCAGTTGTGCTTAGCCAGTTGCTGTCGTCCGAACCAACAGTATACTGACTGACTGACTTCAATAAAGTCTTGTTTTATTCATTCTTGATGGGCATTCAAAAATAATTTTCTTCCTTTTCTTTGATTTTCAATTCAACTAAATGAATTTTTATCTTTGATGCAGCACTCGGTTTTTCACTTCAACATTAAAGCTATGATGCTGTATTTTCTTTTTAGATTAGTAATCCTGTTTGATATTAATGATTGGTTGGTTGGATTTTACTGCATGGCAACCCTTGTTGAGTTAGTTTATGCCAAACATGTCTTGTTTTCTTATGCTTATATGTATTTATGAGATGAGATTTATATGAATAATTTTGATATTTCAGACTGTTGTCCTCTTCTATATTGTGTATAAACACAACATTCAGGCTATAGTAACCTCGGGCTCTGTTCAGATATTTTTTTGAATTACCTTAAAATAAGTCATCTTCAGATGATTTCCCATGAATTCAAACATAGTTTTGCAGCTCATATTGTTATCTCTCACTGCTTGGAGCACTCTTGAGTGAGTGGTAATGATTTGAGCTCTGAAATCACAATTTTTGCATTTTTTTTTCTCAACAAATTCTATTCAACAAAAACAATAACAACTGGTTTGTTTAATTTGTTTTATAAAAATAATATTCTTGTTTCAGAATGCGTATTAAAAAAATATCCACATTCGTCATATTATGCTCTACCACTTCGAGAAAGGTTGTAATGTAGCCCAGTCATTTCGTGATCCCAATTAACTTTTTGGTGAAGCAAAAGCCAAGTTGAAAGATAATTCAGGAGGTTCAAATTAGGTGATACAAATTTCACTGATGAAGAAGGAAGAGGTCGACTATCAAATTTCAGCAATCAGATAAATAAATAAATACAATTTATGAAGCCTCATCTCAAAAATTCGGACAAATAAATATATATGTCTTAGTTCCAAACAACCTCCTTCTTACTAAAAATAGTTTGCATGTTTAAGCATTAAAATAATGAACCAGTCTCCCAGAATTACTTTGACAAAATCTCACAAGACAAAAATCAATATGAATTAAAGCTATAATCTGTTGTTTTTTTTTTTTTAAATAAAGAAAAAGAAAGAAAAAAAAAGGAAAAAAAGATTGCTTAGGATTAACAAGCAAGCACGTAATGAATTATTCATGTTACAGCCAAAGGGAAGTAACTCCTAAAGGAAAAATATTACAAGTGTGAAAAAAGTTATTCGCGAGAACTTTGTTCCTTTTATGTATTTACACACCTATGCATGCAAGGAATGTGTAAATAAATAAATAAAATAAAACAACAAAAAAAGCAAGTAATTGCATTGTTAATTATATTGCTAATTATCTTGTCATGTGAACTGAGGTTCATGTACTTGATGAGACAGATTTTTATATCTGAATGAATTTATTTTTTTATTATTTTCATAAATACTGAAGATAAGTGTTTTTTCATATTTTGCAAAAAACATGAAGTTCTTTCTAACTGACTTTTACAAACTGAAAAGGATAGAAAAGATTTTTCTTGCAGACATTTTCAAGTGACTTTTTAATTAAGAATTCTAATTACTACTACTGTTGTAGTAGTAGTAATTAGAAATACTACTACAACAAATTATTGTTATTATTATTATTACTATTATTATTATGCGAGTTTTTCACACCAATGTTAGCTGATGGTCTTTCACTGGAGTCTGAGTGATATAAGTTTCCTCGGGTCTCCAGGACTCTTCTGAGTATTCTAGCTAATTTGCAGCAATTCAGTTGTCTGGATGGTCTCAATTCTTCCTGATTTCCAGTTCCTCCAGTCTTTTTTTCAAAGCTTTTGGAGATTGTTCCAAATGCACCAACTACAATTGGTATCACTTTCACCCTCATATTCCACAGCTTTTTCAATTCTCTGGCAAGGTCAAAGTATTTGTCTATCTTTTCATTTTCCTTCATCTTAATCCTGTGATCTGTTAGAACTGCAAAATATACAAGTTGACAAGCTCTCTTTTTTTTTTTTTTGTTAATCAATACTAGGTCTGGTCTCCTGGCTGGGATAATGTGATCTGTCTTTGTCTCAAAGTCCCAGAGAATTTTATGTGTTTCATTCTCAAGAACAGATTCTGGTTTATGCATATACCATCTTGTTGTATGGCCAAAATTTAGTTTTTTGCATAATTCCAGGTGGATCACCTTCCCAACCCAGTCGTGTCTAGCTTTGTATTATTATTATCATTATTATTATTATCTACAAAATGGCAATTGGTGAGTATGTATGTATGTATATCCGGAGGAAACTACAAAAATAAAATAGTTAACAACAAAGTAAATATATATACACATTAGATATTACCAGTTCCTGCTTTTTTGTGCAAAAATTATGAAGATTTGATTTACATTCAAAGATATTTAAAAATCAAAATATACATAGAAATAGCATTGAAATTCGATTTTAAAATATCCAACATTTCTAGATCTCAAAAGTAAACAAATCAATACACCAGGTTTTTCCCTCCCCCTACCCAGTTGATGCTGGGTAGCTGCTTCTAGTTGCCTATATATTAATACTTGTGTTCCTTAATTGTACGGCCATTAGCATTTTGCAATACCCTCTGGTTAAAATTGAAACTGTAAAAATTGACTAAGATGAAATGCAAAATCCTGATTATCTGGTGTTGCTTATCCGCCAAATTTTTATTTCTTATGAGTGTCGTCACATCAACTAAATAATGGATCATTTCGTTTTTATTATAAAGAAAAAATGGGAATTAAAAAGGACATGCTACACAGAAAAATATAATAAGAAAGAAAGATAAAGAGAGGGGGCCAGCGGGCAGAAGCAATAATTCTAACCTGTTTTAACCAAACATAATAAAAAGATGAAAAGAAGGAAAGAAAAAGAAAAAAAATAATGAGAGAGAGTTAAATCAAGATTATTATACATTTTACATATTGAACTATTATGCAATAGCTCTTAAGTAAACATTGTAATAATTAAATTATCATACTGTGATATATCTACAGGTTCTGGCTAGTTACTACTACTATTATTATCATTTCACTCCTGTAAGTTTTTCACACCCAGTGTAAGCTGATGAACTTTCACTGGAGTCTGAGTGACAACAAGACTCCTCAAATCTCCAGGACTCTTCTGAGTATTCTAGCCAATCTTAATAATGCTGTTGTCTGGATGGTCTAAATTCTGATTTCCAATTCCTCTAGTCTGTTTTCTAAACTTTTGGAGACCGTTCCAAGTGCACCAACTACAATTGCTATCACTTTCACCCACATATTCCACAGTTTTGATATTATTATTATCATTGGCCGATTTAGCTCAGTCATTAGGGCATCCACCTAGAGACCACAAGGTTCCTGGTTCAATGCTGACCCTCGCCAACTCAGGAGAAATTTCAAGAGACATTTTAATTAAGAATTCTATGGCTAGGGCTGGTTTAGCTTAGTTGGTAGAGCATCTGCTTAGGAACCCCAAAGTTCCAGGTTTGATACCAACCCTCACCAACTCAGCAACATTTTCAAGAGACTTTTTAATTAAGAATTCTATGGTTAAGGCTGGTTTAGCTGCCTAGGAACCATAAGGTTCTGGGTTCAAAACCAGCCTTCACAAACATTTTGTTTCTGTGCAATAAAGTGAGGAGTTGATAATAGTGTGTTGGTTCAGGTGTTTTGTTTTACAGCATATCATCCCTTTTCAGATCATTTAATGCTGAATCAAGTCATTTTGATAAACAAAGGACTCGGGTTTCTTACAGTACCTGCTGTTGCTTAAATAGTCACCCATCTAAGTATTGTACAGTTTCCTCGCTGCTTAACTTCGGATAGTATGTTAAATATGTGTTTTATACATGACTAATTATAGTATATTTTTCTAGCATCCGTATCTCAATACTAACCAACATGGTGTGATGCAGTTGTCTTTTTTTTTGGGGGGGGGACAATAAATCAAGATAATTGCTTGTTTGTTTTTGGTTTATGGTATATCAACCTCAGTGGTCATTTAATGCCAACAAAGTTTTGAAATAAATTCATTCTTAATTGATACTCAATTTTTTTATAAACACATTTTTCTATTTAACCCATAGATGGGACCCTAACAGGTACTACCACTCCGGGTCAGAGTGGACCTGGGAACAATGGTGATGAAGGGGTGCTCCATATTCCCCAGACCTCCAGAATTGGAATCTCACTATCAGATTAGAGTTTAACGTCATTCCCAGAACATGAAGGCCATCAGCCACCACATTCTAGCACATATATGATAAAAAGGGTTAGGGTTTTCACAAGGGCAATAGAGTTAGGACAATTATATAGGTGCTAGGGCTTGACATGACCAGTCGATTGATCGGAAGGGTCCTCTCCAAACACCCGTCTAGCCAAAGTGAAGTATTGCATGTCATGTACTGCTCATCCACCAGGATTCCGTCCTTAAGCATCATGGGTCACAACCCACGGCCAACAGGTAGCCCCATTGGGGGGGGTCTTACCCCTCTACAGAGGAGCAGTCAGTGTATTCTAAAGCTCCAGTTGACAGGGCTACAAGATAATTGCTCTGCTACATTTCGCTCACTAACATCCTTTTTGGTTGGTTGGATTTTACGCACATCAAACTTTGTTTGGTTATTTTATGCTAAAGATGTTTTGTTTTATTCATTCTTGATGGCATTCAATTTTTTTTTTCAAACTCAATTTTTTATATATAGCCACACGAACAGGATTTGGGATTACCCTCATATAAGGGGTAAGTACAGACTAATGCACAACAAACACAACAGTGTTGCCAATAGCTGCACAAACAGTTTCCTTGCATCCCCATTGCATAGGAGAACTTACATCTGGGATATATAAGGGGTAGGTACAGACTAATGCACAACAAACATAACAGTGTTGCCAAAAGCCACATGAACAGTTTCTTGCATCCCCCTCATTGAAGACCTCATATAAGGGGTAGGTACAAGGGTTGAATTAGCTCAGCAGAGCATCTGTCTAGGAATCACAATGTTCCTGGGTTTGATACCGGCTCTCGCCAACTCAGTCTATGAGTAGCACAAGGATCTGTGCAGTAAAGTGAGGAGCTGATAGTAATTGTGGCACTCTGACTCAGATGCCATAAGATAGACTCCCTCTCTGTCTGGCTGATCCCGACTTTAGGCCACCCCAACGACTTTACTTACAGATTCATGCCCAACAAACCCAACAGTGTTGCCAATAGCCACACAAACAGTTTCCTTGCATTCCCAGCGCATTGGAGACCCTACTTTTGGGATAACCCTCATATTAGTCACAGATAGTCACAGACACATGCCCAACAAACACAACAGTGTTGCCAATAGCCATACAAACAGTTTCCTTGCATTCCCAGCACATTGGAGACCCTACTTTTGGGATAACCATCATATTAGGTACAGACACATGCCCAACAAACCCAACAGTGTTGCCAATAGCCACACAGTTTCCTTGCATCCCCAGCAAATTGGAGACCCTACTTTTGGATAACCCTCATATTAGGCACAGACACATGCCCAACAAACCCAACAGTGTTGCCAATAGCCACACAGTTTCCTTACATCCCCCGCACATTGGAGACCCTACTTTTGGGATAACCCTCATATTAGGCACAAACACATGCCCAACAAACCCAACAGTGTTGCCAATAGCCACACAAACAGTTTCCTTGCATCCCCAGCATATTGGAGACCCTACTTTTGGGATAACCCTCATATTAGGCACAGACACATGCCCAACAAACCCAACAGTGTTGCCAATAGCCACACAAACAGTTTCCTTGCATCCCAGCATATTGGAGACCCTACTTTTGGATAACCCTCATATTAGGCACAGACACATGCCCAACAAACCCAACAGTGTTGCCAATAGCCACACAAACAGTTTCCTTGCATTCCCAGCACATTGGAGACCCTACTTTTAGAATAACCCTCATATTCAACCTATAGCTGGGCATATATAGGTCTGAGCCAGGATATCATATAAGCAGCCATTTCTTGATGTAATCAGTGCCTCAAAGCTATTTAACTCAAGAGAGTCATATAAAATATTTTCTCCTTCCTCGAAATAGTGAAGTGGTTTATCATTGATAAAGAGCTTTGAAAATATCTTTATGAAAGGGATCAATCAAGCTTAAATTTATTATCTCATAGCGAAGGACAATTTACTAATAGACCCCCGCAATTTACAATCGATTAGATAACGAACAAACAAATACATTAAATGCTTCGATAATTCCTAGATGCATTTCTGTTTGCAGACTGCATTAGTTTCCATGATGATTTTCAAAATCATTTTATCATCATCTGGTTCCTTTAAAGAACCCGCACATTAAGGATTGATATCAAACCCAGAACCTTGCTATTCCTTGGATAATGCTCTACTGACTGAG
Organism: Doryteuthis pealeii; assembly: GCA_023376005.1. Classification (NCBI taxonomy): domain Eukaryota; kingdom Metazoa; phylum Mollusca; class Cephalopoda; order Myopsida; family Loliginidae; genus Doryteuthis; species Doryteuthis pealeii. The sequence goes on along the minus strand of CM042147.1, from coordinate 29,879,283 downwards.
CTAAACCAGCCCCTTACATATATAGAAACATTTAATATATACATAACATATATACAAGAAGTATTGACAAGAATGACAGTACCAGTAGGTAAAATATGCTCATATTGTTCCACAAACAAGCAGTATATGAAAGGGGGTACAATTTATTAGATGTTCCAGCATGTTTTAGTTGGATGGTTTGTAAGATAAGTGGCAACTGGCCATACACTTTTTCTCCAGCATGTGTTCCTTATTCAATGAATCTACAGTTCAGCTGGGGGACAAGGTGCATAAATGGTTGACAATGGGTTAAAATTAGGGTCACATTTAGAAAACAAGAACTTTACTGTGAAAATTCATTGAAAATGATTTTACTATGAAAATTCATTAAATGTTTTTACTATGAAAATGCATTGGAAATGATTTTAATATGAAAACGCATTGGAAATAATTTTACTATGAAAATGCATTGGAAATAATTTTACTATGAAAATGCATTAAATATGTTTTTGCTATGAAAATTCATTGAAAATGATTTTACTATGAAAATGCATTGGAAATGATTTTATATCTGCTTACCAAGAATGCTTATTAATATTCAATGACTTACATTTTTTTAGAAATTTCATTCATATGAAAAAAGCCTCAACTGCATCACAAGACCTTAGGGAAATGAAGATTTTTTTAAGGGGGGGGGAGTGGGTGTTTAATTTTTTTACTTTTCTTAAATGCTTTGACACGTTTTTGGGGGCAAAATTCTTTTTTTTTTTTCAAGTTATTTATATGACTGTTGATATTTATTTACTTTTTATTATGCTTCATCATATATATATATATATATATATATATATATATATATATATATATATACACACACACATAGGGTGATTGAAAAGTAACTTCCTAATTTGGACTAATTATTTTTTATTTGGCCAATTGTCAATCTACTTGGGAGAATATTGAAGATTTGATTTTTATGCAAGATGGTGTTCCTCCACATTTTGCTATTGTTGTTTGTGAATGGCTAAATCACCATTTTCCTGGGAGATGAAGGAGTAGATGGGATTTGCATGAGTGGCCGGTCAGAAACCCTGATTTAGCACCCTGCAACATTTTTCTTTGGGGTTGGAAGGAGCAAGTCTTCTGTACATAACCAATGACTTTGGAAGAACTTGAAGGAAAAATACAAGAATTTATTTCTGTCATTCCACAAGAGTTCCTGGGAAGATCAGTTGATGCGATTCCTGGGTGGCTTGATAGGCTGGAGGAGAATGCTGGTACCCATACAGAATTTTGAATAAAACTCCTTATTATGTGTGTTCTCATATTGATTTTTTGTAAAAATAATGATTCAGAAATAAATTATAAAATTTTTAAAATAGGGAGTTCTTTTTGAATCACCCTGTATTTTTATTTAGCTTTACTTATGATGAAGGGTAAAAAGTTTTATTAACCTCTCTCATACTAAAATAAAGTGTGGATTTTATTGAACTTTGGCCTTTGCTGTTCTCCACCAATTTTCCTTTATAAAAGTCATTGTAAAACAAACATACTGACATACAGACAGACACAAAATCTTTCTTTATTAAAGCATGCGCACTTGGTCTTTGTACAAACAAACATTCCAACATATGGACAGACAGACATACAAAATATTTCTTTATAAAAAGCTCATTTCAATTAGGATGTTTATTACAACCACTCAGTTGGTCATTGTACAAACAAACATACCAACATACGGACAGACACAAAATCTTTCTTTATTAAAGGAAGTGTGCTAGGTCTTTTGTACAAATAAACATACCGACATACGGACAGACAGACATACAAAATATTTCTTTATAAAAAGCTCATTTAAATTAAGATGTTTATTACAACCACGCAGTCGCATTTTGCAGGTTAATTTAATTAAAGAATGTTAGCATCTAATGCAAATAGTAACCGTTGGCAACAGAACAATTGGAAATAAAATGCTAAAAAAAACTAAAAAAAAAAATTAAAAAAACAATCTACGAGGGTAAGTCAAAAAGTACTGCCATTGTCTTTATTTCATGTGAATTTTTTTATAAAACTTTGGCCTACATTGAACCTAACAAGCTCAGAGCAAGAATCCAACAAGTAAGACCCAACTTGCCAAATTGACAATGTCCCCTTCTGCATGACAATGCTTGACCACACACAAACATCAGGACAAGGGGAAAAAAATAGCCTCATTTGGGTGAACAACTTTACAGCATCCTCCATAATCACCAGATTTAACGCCTTCAGACCATCATCTGTTCAGACCCATGAAAGAGAGTTTGAGAGGCAAACAGTATTCCAGTGACAAGGAAGTGAAATTTGCAGTGAATATGTGGCTCAAAGAACAGTCAACATAATTTTATAGGGTGGGGATACATGCTCTCATTCGAAGGTGGAACATTGCTATTGAGAGAAATGGTGGCTATGTGGAGAAGTGCTTCACAGAGTACCAGCTTCATTTTGATGTATGATATATGTTCCTATGTTGGTATAATACCTGTCTTAAACAAAATGGCATTATTTTTTAATTGACCTTTGTAATTCATTGAGCTTCATCAACTTTTAGTATCACTGAATAAAAGTAGTAAAATCAACAGGGCAGCCTTATTGTCGGTATCAGCTGGACAGCTAGGGAGTCTATCCTCTTTTCACTAGCATTAGACCAGGGAGATTTTTTTACGTTTAAGGTGAAGCTCTACCATCAGCTCCAACTGTAGATATTTGTATTGAGGGACCAGCATTTAGTTGTGCTGCAAGTTGAATCTGTTTCTGAGAATCCAGACTTGGTAAGTAGTTTAAATAACAGATTGGGCTATTCCACTGTGTAGCTTAGTCAAGTCCATTCCCACGATTCTCATTGGCTGCTGGATTTACTGAGTATATTTTTATCCATATATACCAAACACTTGACAGTGTTCTGTTAGTTTGTACAGAGCCTGTATTCAGTTACAGCCTGTCTTTTTTGTTTGGTGACTGGACGCTAGTCACAGCCTTCCTGTGAAGGCGAGTATGATGTTGATTCTACAAGAACTTATGATAACAGTCTTTTAAAACTACCAAATATTTATAACTTTCTTTGTATCATTTGCGGGATTAAACATTTTCTTTCAGATTACAATTTTGGATAAAATGAAAATCATGAAAGGTCAAGGTTGAAAAATCTGATAATTTATTCCAAGAGTTGAAGGTGAGTATGATTACACCCACTTTACTGCAAAGATCCTAGTTTAGCACTAGTGAAAAGGGGATAGACTCCCTCGCTGTCCAGCTGATACCAATAATAAGCCATACCACTGACTTTACTATTACTATATTTAAAATTAACATAGAACAAAGTGTGCCTTTCTCTTTGGCTCCCTGACATATCTAGATAAGTACAACAAATATGTGAATAAATATAGATATAACAATCTTTTTAATCTAAGACAGTAATCTATGTTATAATGATTTTATATATATATATATATATATATATATTCATGTCACAGAAAAAATAACAACAAGGAGACATCTCTCCACACAGAATGGTAAGATTGAAATTAGTAGACCAGTTCACATACCTTGGTAGTAATATTTCATCTACAGAAATTTATGTCAATATACACAATGGGGTAGAAGAGACAGATTATCAATCATATGGAAATCTGATCCCTCTGATAAGATAAAGCAACAATTCTTGCTACTGTACAGTTGCACCAATGGGACTCTAATGAAAAGCTAGGAGAAGAGTGAACAAAAATATGATAAAAACATTTAATTAGCTATTCTTTAGGAAATAAATGAGAAATCTATTTCTTTACAAAAGAAATGAAAAAAAAAAAAAGAAAGAAAAAGGAAAAATATATAAGATGAACAAGATTGTTGTCAAATAGTTTTGACATTGGATCTTCATCAGGAAAAGATTTTTGTAAAGAAAAGATTTTAAAAGAGTTGATAAAACAGTACATTAAACGTGATATTTACCATGTACCCCATGTGTACGGGTTAGGCACAAGGCCCTATTAATGTGGGACCACCCATGAACTGAAGCTCATGGGTGGCAGGTATAAAAAATGCGTTGATCCCATCGCCATTCCCCCTCAAGGAGGGCGCCTCAGGTACGGGACAATAAATCCAGCTCTGCCCCTTTTAATTGAGGGTGTAGGTTTTGCCTGGGGGGGATGGCGCCTAGGATCAACAATGTTAGCTTGTAAGGTCCAGGGCTGAAGCCACTGGACCCCCCAGTCGAAACCAGAGTTTGATATGTTGGACATATTAAACTGCATTTAATGTTAAAAAATATATCTAAAAAAAATTGAGCTCAAAAAATACCCATCAAGCAGGAATAAACTTCAGCATAAAATGACCCAACAAGGGTTGACATGCCATAAAATCCAACTAACCCAACCAGAACATCAAGGTTAGATTTTTATTAGAACAATACACTTAAAATGCTTTGACTTAGAGAATAAAGCATATTCCAGTCCAATTTGCAACTGAATGATAAGTTTGTGGGGAATAGTACACACTCAATTATTTTTAATGATCCAAATTATGTTATGATAGGAAATCAACAGAATATTTTATATATATATATATATATAAGTTAGGGTAGTGAAGAAATTAACTCAACAGTGCTTGGTAACTGTCAGTTTCTCACCGATGGGATTTTCAAACCAAGTGAATTATTTGTGTTCATATTTTTCTTATATACTTACTTATATATTCTCTTGCTTTGAAAATCAGAGACGAGAAGCTGTCAGTTACCAAGTATTATTGTCTTCATGTCTTCACAAACCTAACCTATATAGGCTCTATCAATGATATTGAGCACTCTTTAGTCATAAATATAGCAAACTATATTATCAATATTAATATATATGTATATATATTGAAGCCGGTTTAGTACAGTCGGTAGAGAATCCATCTAGGAATCACAAGGTTCCAAGTTTGATACTGGGCCTCACTAACACAGCACATGAGTAACAAAGCTTGGAGCTGCTGGTAGGATTAGTGCAAAAACAATATTCCTGGCCTAACACTAGTGAAAAAGGGATAAACTCCCTTGCTGTCTGGCTGATA
>CM042147.1:29751722-29869222 GCA_023376005.1 Doryteuthis pealeii | reverse complement strand
CTCTCCGCATTGTGGGGCACATAATTGCAGTATGTGCATCATCAATGTTTCTTTCATAAAAAGATGTGCACTCAGTCATTGTATAATCAAACATACAGACTGAATCTTTCTCTTATATATATATATATATATCTTATTATAATGGAGATTGTGTGTTTGTCTGTCTGTAACCGAAACTATATTACTACTCAATACACAGTTCCCTTAGTTATTTACAACACATTCTCCATGATTTTATTTTTATTTAAACCTCAATGAATAATAAAATCGTTTTACATTATTAAGACTGTTGACCATATCTACGTACTAATAATACGCAATTGTATTTATATATACAACAAAATAGTGGTCTACAGTGTGAATGGGAAGGCTAATTTGCATATTGATCTTAAAAAATTGATTTTAATAAATATATGCTAAGTATTATTGATTTCTAATTGTTTGGTTTTATCTTATTGAATATGAGCAAAGATCTCTGGGATAAATCTTAAAAGAAATTCATTAAGAAGAAGAAATAACTGTAATATTATCCTTTACTTCCTATTTTAAGTAAAGAGTTAAATTAGGAAAATTTACCAATGAAAGACGGGAGTAATGGAAAATGATGGAAGAGTTAGTTTCAAAGCTGTTCTATTTTTCGATAATACCCCCTCTGTTCCAAATCTTTTTATCTGCATTCTTATTTAGTTTCATTAGCCTTTCTAATTTAACATGATATTTTATTATATTAAAACTTAAAAACTTGGACCCGGAGGGTGCATAAATTTGCTAGTATATATATATATATATATATATATATATAAATTCAAATGCAAATGTGATGTTTGCTACATTCAGCACACTAACCAAAGATTGGAGTTTAGAGTAAACCAATATATTCTTTATAATCCCAATTCACCTTCCACCATTGGATAATCCTGCAGCAGATAATCCCTTAATGTTCACTATCTTTGCATCCTCAACAAATTACACCTACCTGTAGTCGAGGCCCTCCTCATCAACAAATTCCTTCCCACTCTTTGTATACAAAATAATTTTTATTCCTTACTCCTTTTTAGTCCTATCGTCCTTAATCCCACCACCATAAAGAAATAATATATATGTATAATTATCTATATATTTTTTGATGTAATATTGTAATTATATATATATATATATATATATATATATATATATATAATCTCATCCTATCACAAAAGGGAAAAGAAAAAATATATATATCTATGATTGAATGAATGAAACAAAATGTCTTTGGCATAAAATAACCCAACAAGTGTTGACATGTTGTAAAATCCAACAAACCAAAGTTTGTTGTTTTGTCAATTAAAAGTATAGTTAAGATTACTATGAAAATGTCTGTTAAAGTGAATAATACTCTGAGTACGCGGTACTTATATGCAACAATAGGCAGGATTTTTATTTCTTTATTGGTGTCTAGACAAAGACTTGAAAAAAGAAAAAAGAAAAGGTTTCTTCTTCTCCATTTCATGTAATCAATGAAATTGAGTTGCACAAGGTATGGTCTTGATTGATTGATTGGGTTGGTTGGATTTTATGGCATGTCAACCTTTGTTGGGTTATTTTATGCTGAAGACACGTGGCATAATGCTTAGATTCGTAGGAAATGGACTTGTCGACTCGAGTTCAAATACTGGACAAGGCTGTTTGCATTTCTCATAGCGCTACTACCCTTGGGAAAGGTATGAATCCAACTATACTCCCTCCAGCTATGGATAAATAGCAGGGCAGACTGGACTTTTTAACCATGGCTAGGTAACCAGTCTAGAAAGAAAACTCTGAATTCAAACCTGTTAAACTCCGCTTAAGAAATTGATCTTGTGTTGCTTCCTGCTCGTGTAGAGGGGTTGGTAAATATATTTTGTTTTATTCATTCTTGATGGGAATTAAAGTTGTTTTTTAAAACTCAATTTCTTTTTTAAATACATTTTTTAAACTCAATTTTTTATCTATCTAACCCATAACTAGGACTCTAGCAGGTACTACTACTGCGAGTCAGAGTGAACATGGGAGTAATGGGGATAAAGGGGTACTCCACTCTCCCCAGAACTTCACCAATAAATTTAGTTCAACGTCATACCCAGAACACCAATGTGTTGAAGTGAGTTAGTATACTGTTGGTCTGAACAACAATGACTAAGCACAATTGAACTAGTGACCAAAGCAGTTGGTATTTATGACACTCTGGAATATTCCATTAATCCATTTGAGCGATTCCACTCCTTGAGTCCTGATTGGCTGCTTGGTTTCAGTGGTGTTATGGCGCCAGATGATAAATAATCTGCCATTCTGGAGTAAGCTTACAACAATGCAGGATCTGTATTGAGTTACGGCTTGCCTGTTGCTTTGTCTGCCAATTCGACAGTAATTGGAATATTGCTTCTACAACATTCACTCACAATAACTATTCCAGGCTTGTTGGTTGGTTGGATTTTACGGCATGTCAACCTTTCAGTTATTTTATGCCAAAGATCTTTTTGCTTTATTTATTCTTGCTGGGTATTCAGTTTTTTAAAACTCATTGTTGTTAAATTCATTTTTTTTATCTGTTTAACTTATAGATAGGATTCTAATGTTGAATTGAGCAACAACAACAAATTAAATATAACCAAATTTGTACATAAAGCAATTGGTATTTATAGATATTCAAAATATTCCATACTTGCATCTTTAATTATATGGATATTTTATCTGTGACCTTAGGTTTCAAAGAACGGGCATAAATCTTAAGGTCACAGATAGAATATCTATGTAATTAAATATATATACACAAACTATATATATATATATATATATATATATATATATATATATATGGTAGAGAAATAGAAAGTTTTTATTTTTATATTTTTTATTCTTTATCCATTGTCAATCTTAATTTTATGCTTATATATATATAGATGTGAGGTATCCAAAACTTGGTAGTAAGGGATGATTCATATGTGATTTCTAAGACACACTGTATTATTATTATATGATCCAGTATGTACAAATACAGTGAATCTTTAAATCACTACAGGAGCTCAATGTATAATAATCTTTTTAGATTATATACAGAGCAAAATATATATATATATATATATACACACACACACACACACTCGCATATACAAATATATATATAAAAGTATTTTATAATTTACTTGAAGCATTATGTTTATATTGGTTTGGTGGTTGGTTTTGAAAGCTATTTCAATGCAAGTGTAAAGATGGGCCTAGAAATTACACACACACACAAATAAACAAAAAAAACACTGCTTAATAATAAAACAAAAAGGATAGGCCAAACCTGGAATGATAATCAGATATTGTTGAACAGCACACACACACACACACACACGCAGAGAATTTGGAAGGTATAAGACACAAAGCAGAATGAACGATCACTAACAACAGCTTCAGTTTCAGAAATTTTCTGTCGAAGAGATATAGTTACCTTATTTTTCTTGACACTTGCATTGTGATAGCCTTCAAAACCAACCACCAAACAAATATATATATATATATATATATATATATATATAATAAGTCATTCACAGACACGTGTGTCGGTGTTTCATGCCTCTTCAGTGTGGTTAGACACAACAACTAACTCTGATATATATGTATATATATTAGATATGGTAGAGAAATAAAAATGTTTTTATTTGATATTTTCTATTCTTTATCCATTGTCAATCTTAATCTTATGCTCATAAATTATATATATATTATATATATATATATATCCACACACTATTCATAGCAGGGAGGAGAAGAGATAAATTCATACCTTTACCATTGGTGATGTGAAATGCAAACAGTCTTTATAGGATTTGAACTTGATTTGATGTGTCCTTTTTGTTATTGTTGTAAGGGAAATCATTTTCCCTACAAGATAATTAGACTTATCCAATGAAACACATATAAAAGGTACGAATACGCAAGGTTATTCGTAGTCGAGTTACATAATAGTGTTGCATAATTCATAGGTAGCTTATGAATTATATACATACTGTAGTTTGATATTTTTGAATCAGAATTCATTAGATTCAAAATAAGGGGAGTCAAGTGGAAAATTACTGTCAAACCATTATTGACAGGTAATAACCTCGACTTTCAGAATCACATGATTAGAAGTGTGGGACAGTTTTAGTTTAGTTGCGACCAGTTACTCGACGAGAGAGGATGTCCTCTCAAGAGTCGCTTCTCACCATGCAGTTTTGTGGGCTGGGGTTGTTGAAATGAAAGACTTAAAGAAAAACAACAAAGCCTTGTTAATTCATTAAAACAAGAGATGATCAGCCCGAACAAGAAAGAAGAAAGCAACCCAAAGAATCAGCCCAAGAGAAGATGCCAGGAACAAGTAGACAAGATAGTACAAGTAAAAACCCTGCAACATCATCATCTCTACTCCGAGTCTTTGGTTTTGTCTTTGATTACGGCATGTCAACTTTGTCTGGTACTGGACGCTAGTTAAAGCCTTCCTGTAAAGGTAAGTATGATAAGCAAATTGAAAATGTCAAATTTCAATATAAAAAAAAAAAACAAATCTATTAATAATGGAGATTTGCTTCCAGTTTTTGTCTGTAACAAAAATGACGTCACTGCTTACGTCACATTACCCAAAATTGTCATAGCATAGAATAAATAGACTCAAAATTTGAACATGCAACAGACAGTCCTCATTGTTTTTTAAAACAAGTTTTAATAAATACATGACTGGTATTATATATATATATATATATATATATATATAGTTTGTTTTATTTTAATACATATTTAAAGTTTACATTTCAAATTGTTTTATTTTTTAATCCTTTAATGAATTTGATGATTTTACTTACTTAGGGTATAAACTCACTGACATTGAATTTTTTACTCCCACCCCTCAGGTAATATGTTTCAAAAATCTATTTTTTACATCGCCGTGTTTTTATTTTATACTAGTTAAGATAATAGAGTTATACCATTCAATTGAGAGGTTTATAATTTCAACAAAAAGAGATTTTTGAATGCAGAATAATTTCAAGAAAGTCAGAATTCAAGTGGCCTCTCCATTTGTCTGCTTTGTCTATCTGACTTCTTTTTGTGGGGTTATTTAAAATTTGAATAAGGCTGAGACATTGCTACAAATCAAGAATAATATTCATACAGAGATAAAAGGATTGACCTCAAAGTCATACAAAATGATGGAATTAAGGTGAAAAGGGAGGCAAACTACAAGATATAATTTTTTGCAAATTGCTAAAAATATATATTTATTTTACCACTCAAAAATCTATCAGTCTTTTATGGGCCTGTGTGTGTGTGTGTGTGTGTATATAAGGGAATGACTTACCGGTAAAAAATATTGGGTCAATCTCAATATCTGGTTGGTACAAGTATTAATCGGATAAGTCAGTGTTTTAACAAATATAAAGTGCAGTTAACTGTAATTAATCAATATCTTGATTAATTCAGTGAATTTAACCCTAAAGATCCTTATGTTGAAACTCGAGTAGGTTATCTCTGTACACACTTTTTTTGTATTTGCGAACATTAGAAAGAAAGAAAATGAAGAATGTGAATAGTGGATGAATTAGAAAGAAAGAGAAATTGAAAAATCAAGTTATAGCATAAGAGTAAAATAGAATGAGGGAGAGAGATTTACATATAGACTAGCACTCCTACTTGTCTATGGACCCAAAATGCTGGCATCTGTGCATATTGGTGAGTTGAGAACACAGGTGCATCAGTCAACTGAAATCCTTTAAAATCACTTGAGCAAACAGAATAAAGAAAGAAAACATGGAAAGAAGAAAGTAAATAGTAAATAAATTAGAAGGAAAGAGAAAAGTGATACAGTGATACAGAGAAGAGAAAAGAATCAAGTATAGAAAGTTATAGTTCAAGAGAGAGAGAAGAAAGAGAGAGAAAGAGAGAAAGAGAGAGAGAAAGAGAGAGAGAAAGAGAGAGAAGAGAGAGAGAAAGAGAGAGAAAGAGAAAGAGAGAATAAGAGAGAAAGAAAGAGGGATTTACATATGGTATAGCACTTCTACTTGTCTATGGATCTAATATTATGGATTTGGTGAGTTGAGAATGCAGGGGCATCAGTCAACTGAAATCCTTTTGAATCACTTGAGCAGACAAAAGAAAGAAAGAATCGGAAGAAGAAATTGATAGCAGAATAAACTGAAAGGTAAGATATTAAAAAAGTGACAAATTAAAGCGGGGAGGTTGGTTGGTTGGTTGGTTGGTTTTACGGCATATCAACCCTTTTCGGGTTATTTTTTAACTCATTCAATTCAGATAAAGTCTTATTGTAATCTGAGTCCTTCTGCTCAATTATGATGAACTAACCATCTGTTTTTGTACTTTGCTATGGTAGGATTGCAGTGATGGGAGAACCACTGTGAGCGGTTTAAAGTAGGCAAAGAATTAAACTGTGGGAAGTATTTCTGGCGTACCATGTATTAAAATAGAATTTCTCATTATGCAGCAGTGAGACCATGTTGTCTAACCAATATCTAATATAATGTGACCAAAAAGATTCATAAGATGAATATGAAAAAAAAAAATCCTTTAAATATTAACAAAATTAATTACATTTTCTTGTTCATCAAATATTGATTTTTACAGTTTGAAGCTATTTTCATCTTTTATTAAAAAGATGTTGTTGACAAGATTTTTTTTTATAGATGACAAAAATTTAATATCACAAAGATATAAATTGTGTGCCAGCAATACCCCACATTTTAAACTATAATACTTGTGTTCCTTAGTCGTATGAGCATTATCATCTTGCAACACCCTCTAGTTAAAAATGAGACTGTCCAAATCACCCAAGATCAAATGGAAAAATATAAATCCTGATTATCTGGTGTTGCTTATCCACTGAATGATTTTTTTATGAGAGTCGTCACCTCATGTAAATAATTGACCATTCCATTTTTTATTATTAAAAAAGGAAAAAAAGGACAGGCTACATAGAAAAAACATAATAAAGAAAGAAAGAGTAAGGGAAAGAAAGAGAGAGGGGGTGAGCGTGCGGAAGTGATAACACTATTCTGTTTCAATCAAACAAAGAAAAGATGAAAAACAGAAAGAAAAAAAAAGTGTGAAAGAGTGTTAAATCAAGATTATCATATTGAACTATTTTACAATAGCTCTTAAGTAAACATATCAAATGTAATAATTAAATTATCACACTGTGGCATATCAACAGGTCCTGCTAGTTTTAAAATTATTACCTGGGTTGTGCAAGGGAACTTAGGCAAGTAGTAATGGCACCTACACATGGCTAATGTCAAACAATTTTTTTCAGATATGATTGTTACGTAATTCATGGGTAGCTTATGAATTATGTAAGTAGTGTAGTATAAATTTTGAAATTGAGAACTCAAGAAATACTGATAGATTCCAATAATCCTTCTTATGTTACATAATTCATGGGTAGCTTATGAATTATGTAAGTAGTGTAGTATAAATTTTGAAATTGAGTATGTTAAAAATTCAAATCAGAGTGTTGAGTGTAAAGTTACTACCATTATGATTGACAAGTGGTAACCTCAGCTTGACCTCCCAAAAAACATGCCAGTAAAAACGTGTGATAGTTTTTAGTTAGTTGCAACCAGAAAGTCAGTGTGAGTGGGTGCAGAGGTCCACTCGCTCTGAAATGTTGCTGTATTGCAAGTTGAATCTGCACTGAGTATCTGAGTTGATAGATGTTTTATATACAGATTTGGGCAGTTCCACTATGTACTTTGGCCAAGCTCATTCCCTGAACTCTGACTGGCTATTGCTGGTTTTCAGAGCAAACACTGATCCATAAATATAGTATTCCCAGTTGATTTTTTTTTATTTGAGGTTATTGTTATTTAATCACATTAGTTATCTCGAACTCTGTAAATAGTTTGAATGACGTAAATATCCCCAGTGGTTCAAAAGTTATGAGAATTTAAAGCCCCAAAATTGGGGGTACAAAAGTGGACATGATTTTGTTAAAAAATATGTCAAATCACGAACCAATTCAAAACAAAAAATTCAGTAATTTCTTGAACATTTCTTTATTTTTGGAACAATTTTGATAAAACTTGGAATTCTTATGTAAAATTATATATTCTTTCTGATTCTGCTCTCAACTGGTATGTATTTCTATGTTGTAACATGTTATTTAGAGAATAAGTGGTACGGATATCAATGTTTTTTTAAAAAGTTTATCACAAGATTATTCAACATTTTCATTTTAATACTGCATGTATACACATATATAGTACTAGCAGTGGCTACCCAGCATCACCTGGGTAGAGAGGGATTTTTTTAAATTAGTCCCACAGATCCATTATCACTGAATCGTGAGTTGAATCCTCGTGGGATGCCCCATTTAAATCCCTATGTAAAAAAAATAGACCTTGCATTGATCCAGCTACTTTGAAAAGAAATGTTTATGTCGACTATCTAAAATATTAAATGAAAAAAAAAAATCCATGCTCTTAACATTTAAATTTTATTTTGTAGTTATCTTCATGGATTTTGTAGTTATCTTCATAGGGATTTAAATGGGGCATCCCACGAGGATTCAACTCAAATCTCTTATTTTTGCTCAAAAACCAAGCTCTGGTGATATTTAATGTGTATATATATTTACTTTGTTGTTAATTGTTTTATTTTCAAAGTTTCCTCCGGACATACATATACACATAACTGCCCTTTATATATGTATAGATAGATAAATTTAAATAAATAACACCAATTTGTACTTAAAAATACCTCTTTAAATACTTGCTATGTTGTATTACATACAAGAAATATAATACCTATTGACATCATTTTTTTAAACAAAGCCTGACCGGCCGGTATATTAAAATATTTTGTTAATGTTTTAACACTATATCAAAAATTATTTTTTCCCAAAATTGAAAGTTTGACAAAAAATCCTGACAATTAACCATCATCCAAATGTCCTCCATTATATATCAAAATAATTCTGAGACTATCTTTTATTAAGGATATAGTGCTCTTTTTTTGCTTATATTTTTTGAAGGAATCTGCGTCAAATTTCGTTGGTAGTGGTTTCACTTCCAAAAGTCAGAAGAAAAAAAACAACTCCTCATTGTAGTTTAAGGTGTCTTCTAATTAAGTGTACAATTTCAAGAATATTGATAAAGATTGGCCCCTTAATTTTGCAAAACAAACCAATATGTAAAATTTAGCCTCAAAAAAATTCATATTTCGTCTTTTCAGCTATTCAAAGCAAAATACCATTTTGAATCGCTGTAAAAGATAATTCAATTGATAAAAACACATACAAATTACATATTTAGAAAGATCATATTATTTTCTTTCCAATAAATCCATTTAAATATTTTTACGATTGGATCAGAAATACTCAAGAAATTGTGAGTTGAACTGATTAAGGTGAAATTTGTCAATGACCACCAATTTCAACTGAATTGCTGGTAATGCTAATAAATAACCGGTTACGATTCGTGTGGCCATTTTAGGGTTGTAGATGAAACCAGTTTTCCAGTGGATATCCCTTGTGGCATAGAGTTTGATCCTTTCTTGAAGTAGAAAGATGTAGTATCAGTTTTAATCTTGTCAGCTGAACCGGGTTAAAGAATTGTATAATCCTCATCAGTTGCTCCATGCTTAGAGAGTTTGTATAATCCTCGTCTGTACACCTGGTGAGCAATTGTGTAGCAATTTATCAATGCCTTTAAATAATAAATCAAATACATGTTTGAGTGTTTTGATTGGCTGATTCAGCCAAGTCTGTTTGGAAGAGTTTATAAATTCAAATTGTTGTGAACTTCAGTATTGAGTTACAGCCTATCCCTTTTTTGTCTGGTAACTGGATGCTAGTTATACTCTTCCTTTGAGGGTGAGTATAATATGTTGATTCTACACCAACCAACCAAATCTCAACCACTAAAATTACGCAGATGGATAGAACACATTTATTGCACTTGATCAAATACAATAAAACATAATTTCTGGTAATATTCATTCTCTAATAAATCATCACAATAAAATAACCAAACTTTATTGATTTTAGTGCCAAAAATTATAACTTAAATCATTAATCCATTCAATTTAAATTTTGATGATAGTTATACAATTTTTTTAAAAATCAGTAAATTTTAAAATTTTATTCAAATGCAAATAGTAAACTGAGATTTATTGGTTAAATCCTACTTAACAGACATAAATTCCACCATTGTATGTCACCCCACCGAAAGAAAAAAATACTAAAAAATCAAGGAATTAAGGATTTAATGAAATTTTCAGTGTTGATACATTAATGAATAAAAGATAAAATGCACTAGTTATTTATTTAAAAACTTTTACATTTTTTCAGGTCAATTAACTTTGAACCATGTATGTTTGGGAATCTGTGTTACGCCTCAAAGATACATGGTTCAAAGTTAACTGACCTGAAGAAATGTAAGAGTTTTCAAATAAAATAACTGGTGCATTATATTGTTTATTCATTAATATATCAACACTGAAAATTTCATTAAGTTTGCTTAATTCCTTGATTTTTAGTATTTTTTTTTCTTTTGGCGGGGTGACATACGATGGTGGAATTTATGTCCAATAAGTAGGATTTAACCGCAGAAAATATCTTTTAAGTTTAGTCTGAGCCAGGTTCACAAAAGTGGGACACTTGGTGAAAATCAAGCTCATTTGTAATATCTTGTTCAACTCCAAATAAGGAAGACAACCTAAATATTTTCTAAGCTTAATCTGTGAGAACCATTTGGATTATCTGCTCTTAAGCAGATTTTTTCATCTACAGTGTTTTAAATATAGAAAGCCTGTTTCTATGGAAACAACATTAGTGGCAGCAGTTATCAAAGAACAGCAAGTGTAAAAATTTAACTCTTTCCTCAGAATGCCAGACAAGTTATAGAAAGCCGTCAAATTATTCAAGTAGATGTTAAAACTATTGTGAAAAGAAAAGAAAAAAAGGCAAACAAACATCTCCCATCTCACCAAACCAACCGTAAAGAAGTTAAACTAACAGCTGAATCACATACAAGAGAAAATTTTTAAAAATTATCCGCACTTTTGCCATAAAATATCTGTAGAGATTTGTGTAGACTGATCAGTATACAACTGTGTTGCAAGTTGAATCTGCTTCTGAGAATCCAAACTTGCTAAGTGGTTTGAATAGCAGGTTGGGCTATTCTACTATGTGGCATTGTCAAGACTATTTCCAGGATTTTGATTGGCTGTTGGTTTTAGTGTAGATATTTTTATCCATATATACTGAACACTTGACCATGTTCTGTCAGTTGCTACAGAGTGTATTCGGTTACTCTGTCTGGTGACTGGATGCTAATCACAGCCTTCCTGTGAAGGTGAGTATGATGTTCATTATACAATATCTTTATTATTGTTATACTGAGTTCTGCACATATGCACTTATAGTTGGTCCTATTTTGGTCATATGATCAAAGTTTGAGCCCAATCACACCATTTTACTTGTTGTCTATGGCAACCCATGATGCTAAAAGATTAAATACTGGTGACTGAGTAATCCATGACTCTGCCTCTTACTTGGGCTAGACGGGCAGTCAGAGAGGGCTCCTCTAATCAATCAGCTGATTATGTCAAGTTTTAGCACCTATATGATTGTCCCAACCCTATTGTCTTTTTGGCAAACCCTTTTTATCATATATGTGCCAGAAAGCAATGGCTGAAGGTCTTACTGTCATGGGTGTGATGCTGAACTGCATTTAGTGGTAAGGTTCTAATTTTGGAGCTCTGGGAAGTGTGGAGTACCCCTTTATCACCATTACTGCCAAGTCCACTTCAACTGAGTGGTAATACCTGTTAGGGTCACATCTATGGGCTAAATGAAAAAAAAGAAGTTTAGAAAATGTTTTTTTTAAATTGAGTTTAAATAAAAAAAATTGAGTTCCCATTAAGAATGAATAAAACAAAATGTCTTCAGCATAAAATAACCCAACAAGGGTTCACATGCCGTAAAATCCAACCAACAACCAACCAAGTGTTATGCTAAGCAGTTAATGGTACCAAGGAGACATTATTGATAATGAGGTGTGAGGTAGTTAGATACTTCTGAACATAAGATTGATTAAGTTATATTTAATGTTCTTTTTACAGTGCCCATCAGTGGCCCCCTGTCAGGCCAGCTGGTGTCTGGTTGAGAGAGAAAGAAAATAGCCAATTAATGGTTATTCTAAGAGAGTGAAAGTGTCAAAGTTTAACAGAGAAGTTAAACAAATTAATAATAGTTTTAGTTATACTATTTATTTATTTATTAATGGGTAAACAGTAAATGACAAAAACATGGAGTCTTAATGATTTCTACAGCAAATCTGCTCTTCATTCAATCAATCAATATTACTATTTTGATTTTTATTGGAAAATCATAAGTGGCTACCCAGCATTGCCTGGGTAAAGGGGGGGATTAAAAGTTAGTCTTGCAGATCCATTAATTGATTTGTTTATGTTTTAATCATGAATGCCACCAATGACTTTCCTTTCTCTTACTATTAAAATTCTAATTTTTAAATATCTTCATAAATATAAATAAGATCTTCATTATTTTTGCTAAAAAACCAAGCTCTGGTGATAGTGAATGTGTATATAGATTTACTTTATCATTATACATTATCAATTATTTTATTTTTGTAGTTTCCCCCTGACATACATACACACAACTGCCCTTTATATATGTATAGATGGTTAAAATATATACCTATTCTCTTAAGCTAAACAATAGTTTTTACTTTTAATGCTTTTTTAAAGGATACATCAGTATTATTTTTATTAAGTGTACATCATCCTTTTTTGCTTATTGTCAAATCTACAATCATTTCTTGGTATTTGTTACCAACCAAGAAATGATTATTGTGTACACTTTACAAATATCAAAAATGATTACCTACGCTTAACAATAAATGATTATATACATTTAACAATAACCAAGAGAGGATTATGTACAATAACTAAGAAATGGTTATGTACACATAATGATTAAAAAGAAATGATTATATACTATTTCTCGAATTTTTTAGATGAGGCTTGATAATTAGTATAATTTGGATTAATCGGACTATTGTCCAATTGGACACATAGCTTAGTGGATAAAGGAGTTAGATTAGGACAGTTCTAAGTGACAGTTATCTCTAGACTGCAGATTCAATCCTGGTCAAGGGCAGCAGTAACATAGAATAACAATCAACACAGATTAACACCTGTACCCAGCTATGGTTAGCGGAATGAGAACAGGATACCCCCGTAGACTGAATAAAGGGTTCAAAGTTCCGTGATGGCTACCGATTTCGAAAAGAAGGTTCCTAGTCCAATAAGAAATACCTGAAGAAGGCTGGAGAGCACATTTGCCCAAACGTTGTACAGATAACAATGATGATGATGATGAATAATCCAAATAATACTAAGAAATGATTATGTACATTTAACAATAACCAAGAAATGATTATTGTAGAAGCAATATTTCAATTACCATCGAATTGGCAGACAAGGTAACAAGCAAGCTGTAAGTTAATATGGATCTTGCACTGTCGAAAGCCTAGTGCAGAATGGTAGATTATTTATCTGGCACCATAACACCACTGAAATCAAGCAGCCAATAACACTCAAGAATGGAATATTCCTGTGTGTCATAAACACAAACTGCTTTGGGTACCAATTCAGTTATGCTTAGTTAGTATACTGTTGGTTTGAACAACAACTAACTTACTTCAACAATTATGTATACTTAATGTATAGAGAATAAGGATTATGATGTTCATTAAATCTACTAGTTAGCACTATTATATGAGCTATGATATTCAAGAAGGTATAAAGGCTTCAAGCCAAGTCAGATCAGATGATAGTCTAGTATAAGAATTTTTTTTTAAATATATAAATTATAAAATAGAATTAATTCTGAAGTGTTAGTATTTTAGCTATTGTATCTCGGACTTATACTCTTGGTATACTTCAGAGGATATTTTTTTTGTATTTGTTTGCTGTCAAAACCTATGATAGGGCAAATAAGTTCTCGATGGCTTTGTTTTAAGCAAAAAAAAAAAAAAAAAAAAAAAAAGAGAAAAAAGTGCATTAACAAAGCTCTTTCTTGTCAGTTATTTATCAAAAGGTTTTTTGCATCAACCATGAACATTTATATCTAAGCCTTCTGCTTTTAGGCCTTGTTACTTTTTTTTTTTCCAACCATCTTGACTTTCTGCCACTAAATAAGATAACATTGTTTGCTTTTTGAGTTCATCCTCTCTCTATTTCTTTCTTTCTTTTTCTCCACAGAAGATCCTGGGAAAGATTCGAAATACCTTTGGTGATTGCAAATCGTCCAAAAAAGGGAAGACAGGAAATTGGCAAAAAAAAATAAGACACAAGAATTCTGCTACTTAACATTTCTTGAACAAAAAAAAAAAAAAAAAAAAAAAAAAGGAAGAATACTGATAAAAAATACAGTGCCAGATAAAAGTTGTCCATTCTATGAGAGTAATCCCAAAAGCAAGGTTTCTAAAGCGCTTAGGACTCAGGGAAACATTCATGCAGCTATTGGCAACATTGTTTTGTTTCTTATGCCTGCACGTTATACAAAGGTAATCCCAAAAGAAAGGTCTCTCTCTCTCTCACATTTCTTACACATCTGTATGCTTCCATAGGTGCTGGGGTGCAAACAGGAAATGGCTCACCCTCGAATAAGCAGCTCTGGCTCAAGCCTTCTGAGTAAGGGTTTGAACTGAGGATGCAGGGAAACTGTACATGCTGCTATTAGTAACACTATTGTGTTTGTTGTGCCTGCTACTGTGTTTGCACCTTATACAAAGGTTATCCCAAAGGTAAGGTCTCCAAAACACTAGGGAAGCTGTTCGTGTGGCTATTGGCAACACGGTTGCATTTGTTATGCATGCACCTGTCTCATTGCCACACTCAGTCTTAGCAGTCATTTCTGATGGAGCTCCCAATCAATGCTACCACCAAGTCTGAATTTTATGCAGTTATTCAGTTTTAGAATGCCAAAGTTATTAAACTTATTGAAATTCATTGCTAATTAACAGATGTTTATGGCAAGTCATGCATGGATGTCAAAAATATCCGTAAGTTGTATAGGGAGTTTGCAATGATGACAATGTTCAATGCTTTCTCAACAACATGGCTGCAAGCTGGTATGACAGAGTCAGACACAAACTGCCACAGCACCTAGAAAAATGCATCAACTGAAAAGGCAATTATGTTGAAAAATTGATACATGTTCAAACTTTAGAATGATGTAAACATCACTGACATTAAACAAACGTTTCTGTGATTTCTAAATATTTCCGGAGACATTACCTTTGGGATTACTTTCTTAAAAATAGCTGAAATTTTATTTCCTTCTTGTTTAATGATTATAATTCAGTGCCTGGGACGAGTTTAGTCCAATTGATAGAGCATCCACCAAGGAATTACAAGGTTCTGGGTTTGATACTGAACCTCACCAACTCAGTGCATGAGTAGCACAGCTTGGATCTGTGCAGTAAAATGGGAGCTGATGATACGTCTGGTGCTCCACTTCAGATGTAAAAACAATCTCTTTGGTCAAGTGCTAATGAAAAAGGGGATAGACTCCCTTGCTATCTGGTTTGAACTTTGAAACTTATAGCATCCAGAAATCAAGGAGTCACTATTAACAGTAAGCACCTTTTCCTTAGGGCAGAGGATTGCATATTGGATAACAGGGTTGTCAGTAAGATATATTCTGAATACATTTTTTTTCTGACCCTGCAATTTGTTTTAGTATCTGATAATTTGTAAATTGAAACCCATTAAGAGATAATGTCACCTTTCGTTCTGGCATCAGAAATATTTCAAGTGCAGCAAAAATTCCCTCAAGGTTTTTGTTTTTTCTATTCAAGTAAATTCTGGTTTGGTTTGTTTACGGCATATCAACCTCAGTGGGTCATTTAATGCCGACAAAGTTGTGAAATAAATTCATTCTTAATACAATTTTGTTTATCAACTCGTTTTTCTATTTAACCCATAGATGGGACCCTAAAAGGTACTACCACTCCGGGTCAGAGTGGACCAGGGAGCAATGGTGATGAAGGGGTGCTCCACATTCCCCAAAACTGGAACCTTCACCATCAGATAGAGTTTAACGTCATTCCCAGGACATGTAGACCCTCAGTCACTGCCTTCTAGCACCCATATGATAAAAAGGGTTGGGGCTTGCCATAAGGGCAATAGGGTTGGGGCAATCATATAGGTGCTAGGGCTTGACGTGAGCAGCCGATTGATTGGAGGGGGCCTCTCCGACCGCCCGTCTAGACCAAGATAGGGCCAAAGTGGAGTATTGCAAGTCATGGACTGCTCAACCACCTGTGTTCTATCCTTAAGCATCACGGGTCACCACACACGGCCAACAGGTGGCCCCATTGGGGGAGTCTTATCCCGGTGCAGTTGGTGCATTCTAACACTCCAGCAATAGGGCGGAGTAAATTCTGGTTTAATTGCTTAAAAAAAAAAAAAAAAAACAACTACAGATTTGTATCCTCGAAGTCAAGCAGTGATGAACCTGTTCAATATTTAATTTGATGACCACTTAAGCAACAGCAGGTACTGTAAGCAACCTGAGTCCTTTGTTTATCAAAATGACTTGATCTACCATTAAATGACCTAAACTTTACAGACAAGTCACACTGAAAACACTGGTTCTAGATCAAAGTTAAGCAGCAATGAACCCGCTCAATACTTCATTGGGTGACCACTTAAACAACAGCAGGTACTTAAACAACCTGAGTCCTTTGTTTATTAAATGAGCTGAAAAGGGTTGCTATACTGTAAACAACCAACAACAACCAACCTTCATGTATGCATTTACCCAACCCCTCCACTACAGACAGGATGGAATACAGGGTCAATCTTGAAGAGGAGTACGACTAGTTTTTGTAGAACGAACATCAAACTCACCTTCACAGGAAGGCTGTGACTAGCATCCAGTCACCAGACCAAAAAAAAAAAAAAGTGTTCAGTATATATGGATAAAAATATACACACTAAAATCACCAGCCAATCAAAATGCTGGAAATAGCCTTGACCATACCATATAGTAGAATAGCCCAAGCTGCTACTTAAACCAACTACCAGATTCAACTTGCAACACAGTTGAGTACTGATCAGTTTACACAAATGCCTACAGTTTTGATTAAGAGTTTTCTTCTCTTAGACTGGTTGCCTAACCAAGGCTAAAGAACCCAGTCTGTCCTACTAGATCAAAGTTAAGCAGCGATGAGGTTGTTCACACACACATTTATAGAAACAATAAAACATACATACATGAATGTACACAAAATATGCTTATATATAAGAAATTTAAAAAAACAAGTGTTCCAAAAATAAGATGAATTTATTTATCGACGCTTAAATGTTTCGGTTTCTTTAAACCTTCATCAGGATGTATTATGGGGTGAAGAAATTGATGGATGTTTTGTAGATGATAGGAGATAAAAAAATTTTATAAAGATTTTTTTTATGTCCTATCATCCATCAATTTCTTCACCCCATAATACATCCTGATGAAGGTTTAAAGAAACCGAAACGTTTAAGCGTCGATAAATAAATTCATCCTATTTTTGGAACACTTGTTTTTTCAAATTTCTTAATATTGTCAGATTTCCATAATATATATATATATATATATATATATATATATATATACACACACACACATATTTCTATGCATCACCTATGTATACAAACATGGACATGTTTATAATGATTATGTATATATAATAAACAACCGAGTGAAATACCAATATATCAAAGGAAAATAGTAAAGTAAAAGAAAATCAACCAGTTTACTTATAACCCCACTAAATGTAGATAGACACAAACCAATTAAATAGATGATTTTCCAACTGCCAGTGAAATAAAACAAAATTTTGCCAACACAAATAGACAATGCATCACATTTAAAAAAAATAAAAAATTAAAAAAAAATATTTTTTTCTTTTTTTTATAACTTAAATCAATATTTACATTTTTGAAAAGTACAAAGAAAAATGAAAATTTTAATCACAGAATTTATATCATCTACAGTATTGCGCATATGTTTGTACAACTCTAAAAAAAATTTTTATAAGTTAATTTTTTTTTAAAACCAATTAGGATTTGAGCAATGAATCTCAAGGCAATGTTACTGTTTGTAGATTTCTTCCAGGCAGACTCCATTCAAGAAAATATGGGGCATATACTACTAAACATGCAAAGAAATTGTTACCCCATAAATGATGCTTTACAAAGACACAAAATCATGACAACATGTAATCCTTGCGACCCTCGTGACAGACATATGTAATCCTTCTGGTCCTAGGGGGCTATTCAGTTTGTCATGCCTGCATTATAGGAATGCAGGTGTTAGCTTTGAACTAACACACACTAATTCTTGTACCACCATGCTTATGGATTGGAAATTTTTACATAAACTTAGCAACATCGAAGTTATCAATTTTGTAGAGGAAATATTGTTTGTGAAAATGTAAACAGAGAAATGTCAGTTTTCTTTTAGGAAAGAATTCAAAGACAACATTGAGTGTAACAAAAGTTTTATTGACAGGACAACTAAGCAGGTTGTTTGGATTTTACGGCATTTTAATCCTGTAGAATGAACATCATACTCACCTTTACATGAAGGCTGTGACTAGCATCCAGTCACCAGACAAAAAAAAGACAGTAACTAAACACACTCTGTAGCAACTGAAGGACATGGTCAAGTGTTCATATATGGATAAAAAATACACACACTAAAACCACCAGCCAATCAAAATCTGAAAATAGACTTGACCATGCCACATAGTAGAATAGTCCAACCTGCTATTTAAACCACTTACCAAGTCTGGATTCTCAGAAACAGATTCAACTTGCAACATACTTGAATACTTGTCTACACAAATCTCTACAAACCTTGTTGGGTTATTTTATGCTGAAAACATTTTTTTTAATTCATTATTAATGGGTATTCAATTTTTTTTTAAACTCATTTTTTTTTAAACAATTGTTTTAGTACTCATTTTTTCTATATAACCCATAGATGGGACCCTAAAAAGTATTACCACCGTGGGTCAGAGTGGAACTGGGAGTAATGGCAATAAAAGGATACTCCACACTCCCCAGAGCTGGAACCTCATCACATGATGCAGTTTAACATGATACCCAAGACACTAAGACCCTCAGCCACAGCTTTCTAGCACATATATGATGAAAAGGGTTGGGGCTTGCTATGAAGGTAATAGGGTTGAGACAATCATATAGGTACTAGGGCTTGGCGTGACCATCCAATTGATCGAAAGGAGCCTTTCTGACTACCCTTCTCACCTATGTAAGAGCCAAAATGGAGTGCTGCATGTCATGGACTTGCTCAGCCACCAGGATTCCGTCCTTGCATCACAGGTTGCCACTCACGGCCAATAGGTGTCCCCATTGGGGGGATTTTACCCCTCTGCAGAGATGCAGTCAGTATATTCTACAGTCCAAGGAAGGTAACTGTGAAAGTAAGGAATGTAATTCAATAAGTGTTTTATATTGAAAATATTTTGTTTCATTATCAAAATGTATCATTCTTTTTTTTGTCAGTGATCACCACTTTTCCCTGTACCACCCTGTCTGCTTGGGCTGTAGAATACACCAACTGCACCTCTGCAGAGGGGTTAGACTCCCCCAATGGGCCACCTGTTAGCCATGACTGACGACCCGTGATGCTTAATGATGGAACCCTGGTGGCTGAACAGTCCATGACATGTAGCACTCCACTTTGGCCCTTACTTAGGCTAGACAGGCAGTCAGAGAGCCCCCTCCGATCAATTGGCTGGTCACATCAAGCCCTAGCACCTATATGATTGCCCCAACCTTATTGTCCTTATGGCAAGCCCCAACCCTTTTTATCATATGGGTTCTAGTAGGTGGTGGCTGAGGGTCTACATATCCTGGGAATGACGTTAAACTATCTGGTGGTGAGGTTCCTTTTTTGGAGGTCTGAGGAATGCCCCTTCATCCCCATTGCTTCCTGGTCCACTCTAACCCGGCGTGGTAATACCCATTAGGGTCCCATCTATGGTTAGATAGAAAAATGTGTTTATAAAAAAAATTGAGTATCCATTAAGAATGAATTTATTTCAAAACTTTTTGATAAATGACCCACTGAGGTTGATATGCCATAAAACAAAAACTTTTCCCGGTATTTTGTAGGAGAAAGAATGCTGCCATGTTTGTGAACTTGAAGTGGTTACATAAACTTAGCAACAAGGAAATATTGTTGATGTTAGACAAGGAAATGTCAGTGTCCTCTTCCAAAGAAATTCAAAGACAACATTGAGTGTAACTAAGTTTTTTATTGACATGACAACCAGACAGGAACATGATACAAAATGAAAGATGAGTAGGAAGTGAAAAAAGTTTTTTTGCTTGAATTTCACTCCACATGAAAAGAAATGTTATAACCCACTTATTTTACAATGAAAATGTTTTGTTTCTTCTTCAAAAAGTGTCACTTTTTTTTTCTTTTTTTTTTTTGTTGCATAGGGCCAAGTTCGAGTAGTAGTAGTAGTCATCATCAGTTCCAAAACAACATACGCAAGTCGTATAGTCACAAGGGGGCTGTTTATTTATTTCTAGGCTCATGGGTTCTTTTTGAGAGAGAGAGAGGGAGGGTAAGGTCAAATTATACTATCTTAAATCATGTTTGGTACTACTATGCGAAACCCATACATTTACTCACCATGAAAGCCCAGCCGAAAAAAAGACCAATTTCCTTCTGCCATTTGTCGTCCCAGGGGTGGGAGGGTCACTTCCAATCCTCCGCAAAACTAGAACTTCCGTTTTATTTTTAACTTTAGTTCTGGGGTCATTGGTCGGTCAATTGAGTTCCAAACTTTAACCTCCCTTTGTTCTTATTTCTTTTTCCTCTCTTTCTCCAGAAATCTGAATACCATTTTATTTTCAATTCCCAAATTCCCTGTAGACCATAATTATGCTACATTTTATCAGGTAACCATATTTTTGTTAATTTTTGTATGGAAATGAAATGTGAACAACATGATTCTTGGAACTTAACTTTTTGTTATATACCCCTTTACATCGGGTATATATATGAGGGGATGGAATAGAGTTTGAAGTTCATGAAGACCCTCAGCGACCACCTTCTAATACCCATATGATAAAAAGGGTTAGGGACTTGTCATAAGTGCAATAGGACCGGGACAATCATATAGGTGCTAGGGCTTGACATGACCAGCCAATTGATTGGAAGAAGCCTCTCTGACCACCTGTCTAACCTGTTTTTATAAGTGTCCTCATATGACCTCCAGGAGGGCCGTGATTGGCCTATTTGACCCACACACACATGAGTCCCCTAATAAATCTCAACATTTATCTAATGAGTAAACTGAAGGAAGAATATATAAAAAAAAGTGAAATGTGTACATGTATTTACCAAACCCCCCTGCACGAGCAAGGTGTGACACAAGGTCAATTTTTAATGAGTCATTCTTTTATATCAGAAGAAGTCACCACTTTTTCCATTAATGTTTGTGGTGAAGCTTAACAGGTTTGAATTCAAAATTTCCTTCTGCTAGACAGGTTGCCATACTAAGGTTAAAGATCCTAGTCTTCCATACTATTTAACCATAGCTGGATAGAGAATAATTGGATTAATACCTTTCCCATGGGTATTAGTGCTATATGAAATTCAGACAGAAAGTGAAGAATTATTATTATTAATATTAAAAGATATGCAAAGAAAACAGAGCATAAAAATTCTTTGTTTTATACAATTTTCTACAAAGAAAAAAAAAAGAAGCAATATTCCAGTTTTTGAACTGAGGTTATTGTAAACTCAGTTCAAAAACTGGAATATTGCTTTTTTTTTTTTTTTCTTTTTAGTGAAATAGATCACTAATTAGGACTGAGCCTATTCTAGTAGTGACCACCCCAAGCCTCAGTTTAACTGGTTTTAATTCAGAGTTTTCCTTCTCCTAGATTGGTTGTCTAACCAAGGTTAAAGAACCCAGTCTGCCCTACTATTTACCCATAACTGGAGAGAGAGTAGTTGATTCATACCTTTCCCAAGGATATTAGCGCTATGTGAATTGTAGCTTCATCCGGGATTTGAACTCCGGTTGATGAGTCCATTTCCTATGACTAACCATTAGACCACATGCCTCCAACTAATAGATGTTGTCCTCATCTTTATTGTTATATACACAATAAAACTGTATATATAAAATAAAGATGAGGACAACAGTCCGAAAAGTGTAATTAATAGAAATTATCAAGACACATATAAAAAATTCAGATTCAAATGTGTTGCATCAGTTCGACAAGAAACATCTGAAGAAATCCGGAGAGCAAACCGACCAAAATTTGTGTATATAACAATAAAGATGAGGACAACTGTATAAAAAAATAAAAATTTTTTAAAAATCTAAATAATACAAATTATTTTTTTTTTGGTAATCAATCCTCAGCTGATCTTTACTAACAAGTGCTCTGAACTTTGGCCAATAATTTATCAACGACTGAGGTCATTTCCTTTTCAAATCTAGTTTAGGTATTTAAGATTCTAATGAGGAAAATGTCTTC
This sequence comes from Doryteuthis pealeii, assembly GCA_023376005.1. NCBI lineage: Eukaryota > Metazoa > Mollusca > Cephalopoda > Myopsida > Loliginidae > Doryteuthis > Doryteuthis pealeii. Next base: position 29,846,623 of record CM042147.1, on the reverse strand, counting down.
CCTATCATCAAAATTATCATAACTACATCACCTAAATGTTTTATATAAATGTCAGACATCACAGATGATTATGTAAATTGAATAATCACCCTGTAGGGAGACAATAAATAATTGTCTCCCTTGGAGAATGGGCATTTCTCTTAGGTGTCTCATGCCCTGAAGACCATGCTTGATCTCTTTTACCTAAACTGGTTGCCTGACTGAAGGTAAGAAAAAAATCCAGTCTGCCCTACTATTTACCCATTGCTGTGAGCAAGGAGCAGATGGGCACTGCCAATAAACCTTCATTGCTTTGAGAGAGGAAAAAAAAATCACTTACCTTAATAAATAAGGTTCTTTAGTCAAATTTAGTGATAATTAGTATTTGACTATCACTAACAAACTGTCATAAAATGATGGAAATGGAAGAAAAAGAATTCTTTGAACACTCACCTGAAAAGAGAAGAAAAAAAATCACTGATTAGATTAAATTCAGGTATTTACCATATATGACACAAGGTCATTTAATGTGGGACCACCCATGAACCGAAGCTCATAGGATGGCGGGTGCAAAACATGTGGATCCCATCAGCATTCCCCCTCAAAGGGGGCGCCTCAGGTACTGGGCAATAAACCCAGCCCTGCCCCTTTAAATCAAGGGGGCTGGTGTTGCCGGGGGGGGGCTTGGATCACACCGTTAATTTCATTAACAGACAGGCCCGAAGGCCCACAATTTTTTGGAGGTTAAACTAAAGATTCATAACTTCTTTTTAACTCTTTGCCTACTTGAAGCTGCTCATAGGGGTTCTATTTTAATCCTACTGTAAACACTGGTATCGGTTCTCTAAAAAAAACAAAAAAAAAAAAAAACAACTGAGGTGTAATGACTAGAATAGGCTCAGTCTAATTAGTGATCACCTCCACACATTAATACAACAACCAGCATTACATTTTTGGTTTAAGATCTGAAGTGAATAGATAGTGAACTTCAAAATATCTCATCATACAGGTAAAAAATACCAAGAAAATGTGGTTGGTACTTAGGCAAGTAGTATTGGTAGCTCCATCTAGCTAATGTCTTACCATTTTTAAGCTTCCACAAGTTGAGTTAATGGGAGATAAGTCTTTTTTTTTTTTTTTAAATCACAAATCAAAATTCTTTTAGAGGTTAAAGAACTAAATTTTCATAATTTTTTTCAAGTTTCCAGGAGTTATAAGGTGAGTTAAAGGGAGATAGTTGTTTATTTTAGAAAAACTTCTGGGCAAGTAAAATGGGAGAAAACATTAAGGAATTTGAAAAGTAGGGTAATTTATTAATAAAATAATCTTATTTAATAGATAGAATCATTTTCACACCAATAAAACTTTTCTAAGAAGGTTACAAACAGATTTTCACTTTCAGATATAATTAATAATATTTTACAATAGGGGTTGGTTTAGATCAGTTGGTAGAGCATCAGCCCAGGAACCACAAGGTCTGAGTTTGATACCAGCCCTCGCTAACTCAGTGCCTCAGCAGTTTGGGTAACTTTGAACTAAACCAAACTCAATATCCAATATTTTTTGATAGAATAATTCTATTTCTTTGATTTCTAAAATAATCTGACAGAAATCTGTGAAAAAAGAAAATGAATAATAATAAAATATTTTAGTTTCTAAATAAACTTCTTTGAACCATCTAACTAAAAATGTCTGCCAGGAAAATATTAAAGAATTTTAATTGCATTATTATAACTAATGAAACAAATTATTATAACTTTTAAAAAATGACAGAAAGAAAAACCAAATAAAAATAAACTAAACAAAAACAAAATATGAAATTAGATGAGGTCATCAAAATAGTCATTAATTTTTACAAACCAGTTTAAATGAAAACAAATTATGAATACATTTTTAAATTGAATTATAATAAATTATTAAATAAAACAAATTTTATGCCAAAACAAAATGTCTAACACAGATAACGAACTTGCAATTAGTTAAAAGCAAGGGCCTGGTTTAACTCAGTCAGTAGAGCATCTGCCTAGAAACCACAAGGTTCCAGGTTCAATACCAGCCCACACCAACTAAGTGCATGATTAGCACAGTTTGGATCTGTGTGATAAAGTGGGGAGCTGATGGTACGTATGGCACTCCACCTCAAACATAAAAACAATTTCTCTTGTCTAGCGCTAGTGAAAAAGGGGTAGACACCCTAGCTATCCGGCTGATACTGATAATAGGCCACTCCCGCTCAGTGGTACTATTTAACCCATAGCTGTGGGGAGGGGGGGGCTCATATCTCTCCCGTGAAATTAAGGGTCACCACCCACGGCAAACTGGTGGCTCCATTGGAAGGGAGCAGATTTACCCGTCTGCAGAGGTGCAGTCAGAGTATTCCATAAGCCCAGTTGATAGGGAAGCAAACTTATCTGGAGATTGGATTATCACTGACAAATTTGAGTAGAATTTTGTTACAATGAAAATCAATATATTATTTGAAAGATTGGCCCCACTGAATGTGTAAAGGCAATAAAATCAATACAGTAATGAACACAATAACAAAATCAATATGGAATGAATTATACAATTAAATTACAAACGACTGGATCAAATATACAAATTCTCATTTCATAAAATTTTGATATGAGATTGAAATGTTGATACGACTAAATTATTTATTTTACTTTATTTTTTTAATTCAACAATATTTTTATTCGGCAAATGAAGTGTATATACAACTACATTACGACTGGATCAAATATACAAAACAGATACAAATTTTCATTTCATCCATAAAATTTTGATAGAAAATTCAAATGTTGATATGACTTTCAATTATTTATTTTATTCATTCATTTTTTTTTTAATTCAGCAAATGAAGAGGCTTGATTATAGGCACAAAATTCCATGTTAAAGATTTGTATCTAACAATTAACTGTCAATATTCTTGTATTCTTCACTGGTTGCACACATTTCAAAATGGCCGCTTAGAACAATTTAATTTTGACGATTGAGCATTAGAAATGTTTTTAATAAAAAATGATTTATAAAAAAATTTTAAAAAATAAAAAAATCAGACTAGTGAAAAATCTAATTACTGTCAAGCCGAGATCTTCAAGCAACCAAAACATCATCGCAATAAAAAAAAAATTTAAAAAAATCAAAGATGTAATAATGCAAAGTGTATAAAATAAATGTAATAATGTATAAGTGTATAAAAATATAAATGTATAATAAGTGTATAAAATAAATCAAAGATATAATAATGCAAAGTGTATGCATCAATAGATATTAACTATGAGGGTAATCCCAAAGGTAAGGTCTACAAAATATTTAGAAATCACAGAAATGTTTATTGATTACTAGAAGCGGCTACTTGGATAGAACAGGAAAAACCCTGGTGTATTGATTTGTTTACTTTTGAGATTTACAAATGCTAAATATTTTTAAGTAGAATTTCAATGCTATTTCTATGTATATTTTGATATTTAAATATCTTCAAATATAAATCAAATCTTCATAATTTTGCATAAAAAGCAAGAACCAGTGATATCTAATGATATGTATCTAAATACATATTTACTTTGTCGTTAATTGTTTTGAATTTTAGGAATTTAGTAGAAGTGGCTACTTGGCATCGCCTAGGTAGAAGGAAGGGCAAAAAACACAACAAAAAAACCTGGTGTATTGATTTCTTTACTTTTATTTCAATGCTATTTCTATGTATATTTTAACTTTTAAATATCTTTGAATATAAATTCAAATATTCATAATTTTTGCACAAAAAAGCAAGAACTGGGGATATTTAGTGTATATATATATATATATATATGTTGTGGCTAATTGTTTTATTTTAGTAGTTTCATTTGGACACACCAAATGAGAAAAAAAGCTGCGCCCTTTTTTTTTGTCTGGTGACTGGACGTTAGTCACAGCGTTTTTGTGAATGTGATTATGATGTTGATTCTACAACAAGCAGAATTAATTAAACTTGTAATTTGTTTTATTAAAGTTAGCTAAAAAATCATATTATAATTAACTCAAAGCAATCTTCAAAACTCGCAGTATTGTAGGAAATTATTTTTCTCATCTTGACTAAAAAGTCAATCACACATTTTCTGCACTTGAAATCACAAATACATCAAAGTTCTAACCTAAATCACTTCAGGAAATTTCATTTTAATTTCAACTTAATATTAAAAGAATTAAATTTAATTAAAATGATGATGCAGTACTTAAATTTTGTCTAATAAATAGATAAAATTAGAGGCACATTGTGTTATGGTTATCAACATAGAAAATGGACCTGGTGACCCGAGTTCAAATCCTGGATGAGGCTGCTTGTATTTCCCATAGCACTAATACTCTTGGGAAAGGCATGAATCCATCTATGGGTAAATAGTAGGGCAGAATGGGTTCTTTAGCCTTGTTTAGAAGGAGGCATATGGTGTAATGGTTATCATCGTAGGAAATGGACTTGGTGACCAAGTTCAAATCCTGGACAAGGCTATATGCATTTCACATTTCATAATAGAGATTTGGTGTTTGTCTGTAACCAAAACTATGTCACTGCTTACATTACTATACCCTCAGTAGTTGTGAAAGTTTATCAATGAGTGTTTAATTCATAGTTAAAATCATTAATACATAGAATAAATCTTATTTATTATCTCTATGAAAATCTGAGTTAGATTTGCCTAAAAACATCCCAGTTTAAAATCCTGCAATGTGTATTATATATCACTAAGAAATAAAGGTTTACATAATATATGGTGTGATTAATTTGCATACTGGTTTTAACAAGACTGGGTTTAATAGATAATTACTTGGTGTTATTAATCTCTAATATTATTGTTTTATTCTCCGTATAAAAATCAGTCCTATGAATGATTTTATATAGAAACCAATTAGAATAATTAAAATAATTTTTTTATATGCGATCTTATTTAATTTCATTAGTCTTTCTAATTTAATATATTTCATTACATTAAAACTTACATCCGGAGGGCGCATTTTCTTGCTAGTAGTGCTAATGCCCATGGGAAAGGCATGAATACACCTGTTCTACTCCCCAGCTAAAGGTAAATAGTAGGGAAGACTGGGCTCTTTAACCTTGATTAGGCAACCAGTCTAGGAGAAGGAAAACTGAATTCAAACCTGTTAAATTCTGCTTAAGATTTGGAATATGTTTTATAGAAGTTTAGAAAACTGGACCATGTGTAATATTACACATAAATACCAAGATACACTGCAGAGAAAGAGAAATTGAATTTGCATTCTGCTCCTGTAGATGAGATGTGTGTGTAAATCTATACATATATAAAGGGCAGTTGGTGTGTATGTATGTCCGGATGAAGCTATGAAAATAAAACAATTAACGACAAAGAAAATATATATATACACATTAAAAATCACCATTTCTTGCTTTTTGTGTAAAAATTATGAAGATTTGATTTCTATTCAAAGATATTTAAAAATTAAAATCTACATAGAAATAGCATTGAAATTCTACTTAAAAATGTCCAGTATTTGTAAATCTCAAAAGTAAACAAATATATACACCAAGGTTTTTTGCCCCCCCCTCTACCCTGTTGATGCTGAGTAGCCACTTCTAGTATATTAATAATATAGTATACTATATTTATAAGTAAATAGTGCTCAATATCATGAATAGGGGTCGGGTTAGCTCAGTCGGTAGAGCGTTCAGCTAGAAACCACAAGGTTCCTAGTTCGATACCGGTCTCGCCAACTCAGCGTATGAGTAGCATGGGGATCTGAGCAGTAAAGTAAGGAGCTGATGGTAGGTGTGGCGCTCCACCTCAGCCGCCAAAACTATCTCCTTGGTCTAGCGCTATTGAAAAGGGGATAGACTTCCTCGCTGACTGGCTGATACCGACTTTAGGCCACCCCGATGACTACTTACTTACTTATCATGAATAGAGCATTTATATCTAAGTTAGGGTAGCATGGACACGAAGTCAACAATGCTTGTTTACTGACAATTTCTTGCCTATATGCATATATGTATTTAATTATATAAGTAAGTAAGTAAAGTTGACGGGGCGGCCTAAAGTTGGTATCAGCCAGACATCGAGGGAGTCTATCCCCTTTTCAATAGTGCTAGACCAAGGAGATTCTTTTGGCATTTGAGGTGGAGCACCAAACCTACCACCAGCTCCTTTACTGCACAGATCCCTGTGCTTCTCATATGCTGAGTTGGTGAGGGCCGGTATTAAACCCAGAACCTCGATGTTCCTAGTCCAAGGCTCGACCAACTGACAAATAAATGAAATAATGCAAATATTTTTAACAGTTTTGATAAAAATGTCATGTTGTACTGCATCCTGCTTGTGCAGAGGGGTTGGGTGCATGTGCGTTTGTGTGCATATAATTGAATAAAATAATGCAGTTTTGATAAAAATGTCCCGCTGAAAATGACATCTTAACAATTAATTAACTGGATTTTCCTTTCTCTTGCAATGATTGCTTGTTTTGTTTTCCCCAATCCGAACCGATAAAATCCATTTGTAACTAATTGATTAAATCCAAGACAATCCTTAGAAGTAATCCCATTTATTCCAAGAGATACACTGAGCATTTATAAGTATGATTGGTTGGTTGAATTTTACAGCATGTCAACCATGTTGGGTTATTTTATGCTAAAGACATTTTGGTTGGTTGGTTGAATTTTACGGCATGTCAACCCATGTTGGGTTATTTTATGTTGAAGATATGTTGGTTGGTTGAATTTTACGGCAGGTCAACCCATGTTGGATTATTTTATGCCAAAGACATTGTTTTATTCATTCATATTGTGTATTCATTTTTTTTAGAAACTTGATTTTTTTAAAACATTTTTAATACTCATTTTTTTTTTATCTATTTGATGCCCACTCTTTCATTTTTTATTATATTTTTCTGTGCAGCATGCCCATTCTTTTACCTTTCTTTCTTTATAATAAAAACAGAATCATCCATTATTTAGCTGAGGTGACAATACTGATAAGAAATAAAAATTTGGTGAATAATCAACACCAGATAATCAGGATTTACATTTTGCATTTCATCTTGGACATTTTCGATGGTTTCATTTTAAACCAGAGGGTGTTGCAAGATGATAACAGTAATACAATTAAGGAACATGAGTATTAATATATAAATATTAGATATGTATTTACCCAACTCAATCTCTCAATGAATGCAATCCTCTAACCTCTAGGTGCAAAATAACCCTAGACAGGCTGACATGCCATTAAAATCAATCTAAACAATACATTTTAGCCATTTATTATAGTTGAATCAAATGAGACTAACTCTTTGCCAACCAAATTTCACCCACAGCTATACCAAATTTTCTTGGTATTTTTTACCTGTATAATGGGATAATTCAAAGTTCATTATCTATTCACCTCAGAACTCATTCTATTCAGATAAAGTCTATTATTATTGTAATTGGAGTCCTGCTTAATTATAATGAACTAACCATCAGTTTTTTGTATGCAGTATACAGTAGGGCTCGCATTGGTGGGAGAGCTGCTGTGAGTGGTTTAAAGTGGGCAAAGAGTTAAGTAAAATTCTCATTTTCTTTTTGTTTGTCAGAATTTAAGGTTCACGAGTTTGACAAGAAACACCTGAAGAAGACCAGAGGGCACATCATCTAAAATGTTGTGTATATAACAACAAAGATGAGGACAACAGTCAGAAAAATCTAAATAATACAGATTTTGCTTTTTGTTTTTGTTTTTTTATTATTCTTACATAATATATCAACCAGTGAATAAAGAATTTTCAGAAAAGATCTTTTTCCCTGGCAAATGTCTGCCTAAAAAGTTGGCAATTATTTTTGTGTTTGAGATATGAAAGTTATGCAACATCAGATTTATTTTATGTTAAAAATAAAAATGGCTACCAAAAGCAACTAATGCCAAGGTCAGAAAAGTTTGGGTTTTTTTTACATTCACCTTCCTTTATACCATAAAATGTCCTTGTACCAAATTTGGTAATGCAATGTAAAAAATTGTTGATGTAAACGATTCATAAACAAATATACAGGATGATTGAAAAGTAACTCCCTATTTGAAACTATTTGTTTTTTTTATATGCAGTTACATTTTTCTCAATTCTTTAATGCATGTTCCTTAATATACAGGATGATTGAAAAGTAACTCCCTATTTTAAACTATAATTTTTTATATGCAGTTACATTTTTCTCAAGTTTTAATGCATGTTCCTTAATATGCCAAGTGATTGAAAGGTAACTCCCGGTTCTAAACTATTTATAATTTTTTTTATATGCAGTTACATTTTTCTCAATTCTTTAATGTATGTTCCTTAATATACAGGATGATTGAAAAGTAACTCCCTATTTTAAACTATTTATAATTTTTTATATGCTGTTACATTTTTCTCAATTCTTTCATGTATGTTCCTTAATATACAGGTTGACTGAAAAATAACTCCCTATTTTAAACAATTTATAATTTTTTTTATATGCAGTTACATTTTTCTCAATTCTTTAATGTATGTTCCTTAATATATAACAACTAAATCTGTGTTGTTATATTCACCTTCCTTTATATCATAAGATGTCCTTCTACCAAATTTGGTAATGTCACGTAAAAATTGTTTATGTGAAGGTTTATATATATATATATATATATATATATATCCCTGACTTAAACTAGCTGCGCTATGAAGGCCGAGATATTTATGTACCCTTGTAAAAGGGGAATTGCTATTTTCAACAGGAAATTCTAAGAGATTGTGGGCAAGCAAGGTGAAAAATGTGGCCTGATTTTATACCTAGTGCATATCTAGGGGATATTTAAAGAACACCTTTATTTATTGGCTGAATGGAATACTTCTGTGATGTTCCCCATATCAAACATATTGCAAGGAGATATGGATCGTTAACATATCAAGTGAACTTCTTTTATTTTTTTATCTTATTACTTTTTTTTTTCTAATTCATTAAGGTGGATTTTTTTTTTCACCTTCTTTTCACTATTTATTTATCTTCATAAATTGTTTTGTTTTTGTTGGTAAGGTAATTATAGATAACACTGGCAGTTATTTGTTTGAATGAAAAGATGCTGCCCATATATATATAAGGGCTGGCTAGGAATCACAAGGTTCCTGGTTTGATACTGACCCTCACCAACTCAGCGTATGACTCAGCGTATGACTAGCACAGGGATATGTGCAGTAAAGTGAAGAGCTGATGGTAGGTGTGGCACTCCACCTTAGATGCTATAAACAATCTCTTTTGTCTAGCACTAGTGAAAAGGGGATAGACTCCCTTGTTGTGTGGCTGATACAGACTTGAGGCCAACTTGACAACTTACTTATATGTGAGAGAGAGAGAGAGATTCACAGAACATCCCACCTCCACTAATATTCCAAATCCTTAACAAAAAGGAATTTGTCTCAACAAAATCTGGAAAAAATCTGGAATATAACTTGGAAATAAACTTAGTAAACAATTATAGCATTAATAAACTAATCTTAATACAAATAATTTGCACAGTTATATGGATATTAAGAAAATCAATCCACACAGCTGCAGAATAATAAATCAAATTTAGCCATTAATTCTTCAGCAAAATATTGCAAATGACCAACTGATTTATTTTACATGATCAGCCATGACATATTTTACTTATGAAAAATTCTAAAGCGATATAATTATAAGAATACTTATTTTAGAAGTTACCAGGCCTTCAGACCTGTGTCCAGTGACTGGTAAAGTAATATTTGATTTAAAGGGGCAGGGCTGAGTTTATTGCCCAGAGCCTGAGGCGCCCTCCTTGAGGGGGAATGTTGAGGAAATTCACACATTTTTTGCACCTGCCATCTCATGAGCTTCGGTTCGTGGGTGGTCCAACATTAATACAACCTTGTGTTCAACCTGCATAAGTGTGATGCATGGTAAATACTTACTTATTCTAGAAGTTAAAGAATTATCCGATTTTAGTTCTAATAACAGATAACAGATTGTAATCCAATAAAAATAAGTTTAGTATTTAAAAAAAGAAATTACCAACAATACTGATACAATAACTTCCGGGAAGACTCATGACTCAAATGTTTTTAGTAGACCACATACAAAAATATGGTAGACCTCAAAGTTGTGCTGGTAAGAAAAAAAAAATTCAGGAAAAAAACTCCTTACCTATTCAATCAATTTTATATAATCTCTATTAATAAACATATCAGGATATATGGATAGAGACAGAGAGACAGGGGGACTAAGAAACTAGGATAGATAAATTGAAAATGAAGAAATCAAGATAGATACGAATAGAATAAGATAGATATAACACAATCTAGTTTTAATGTTTGAAATAAAGTGTATTTAAATCAGGTTTTATCTATCAAAATTAATGACTCAGGGGAAGATTCATGACTGAAATGTTTAGACTGCATACAAAAATAGGGTTGATATTAGATATTAAGGGAAAGCATATACTGCAATAGTGTCAAACAAAGTTTTAATTTGTTGAGCCAGTGAGAAAAAAAAAATTCTCAAAAATCTTATCTATTCATTGGTCTATTTCATATATTTTGTATTGATATAAATGAACATACCAAGATAGAGAGACAGGGGATTAAGAAACTTAGATACAGATTTAAATAGATAGAAAATGAAAAAACTTATAGGCATTTTACACATGGAATATTTTAAAGCAAATATCATTAGATATTTATTTTAGAAGATAGAGGATTATCTAATTTTAATTCAGATGGTAGGTAAAAAAGAAATCTACAGAACCGAGTAGAATATATATATATTATAGGCGCGTGGGCTAGTGACTATAGTTGTGGAAAATGGACTCGTCGATTCGAGTTCAATTCCTAGACAAAGCTGTTGGCATTTCACATAGCACTAATACCCTTGGGAAAGGTATGAATCCATATATTCTTCCTCCAGCTATGGGATAAATAGTAGGGCAGACTGGGCCCTTCAGCCTTGGGTGGGCAACCAGTCTAGGAGAGAGATAACTCTGAATTCAGAATTCCTGAGGTCAGTCGTTGATTGGGTTTGTGGCAACCCTTGATGCACCAATTCTTTCCTATCGACTGTGCCAAAAAGAGTGGATGGTTCAACACAAGCCTTCACCACTATAAACAAATCCCTGTGTGGGAGTTCATTGTGTGTATGAACCCTCATACATCAAAAATCGATGGGAGAGTCCATTTAAATATATAGATAGATAGATAGATAGAGAGAGAGAGAGATTTATCAAATCCAGAGTTTTCCTTCTCCTAGACTGATTATCTAGCCAAGGTTAAAGAGCCTAATCCACGCTCCTATTTTTCCATAGCTGGAGGGGTAGTTTCCATAGGGAGAGTAGTTGGATGTATACCTTTCCCAAGGGTATTAGCGCTATGTGAAATGCAAACAGCTTCGTCCAGGATTTGAACTCACACTGATGAATCCATTTCCTACAGCTCTAACCATTACACCACGCACTTTCTGAGTAGAACAGATATCAAGGTTAGATTTGTACAATTACTGAGTATTCTAGATATCTGACAAAAATTCTGTAAGTACCACATTGTAATATCAGGTTGGTTGGTTGGTTGGATTTTATGGCCTATCAACCCTATTTTATGACCTTTTTGTTTTATTCATTTTTGTTGAGTATTCAATTTTTTATAACTCATTTTTTAATCTATTTAACCAATAGATGGTACCCTAACAGATCTGGGAGTAAAGCAATGAAGGGGGTACTCTACACTCCTCAGAGGTCTCTATTCAATATCCCTGTCAACTGAAGTTATCAAATACACTGATTGCACGCATGGTGGTGTAATGGTTAGAGTTGTAGGAAATGGACACAATGAGAAGAGTTCAAATCCTGGGCGAGGCTGTTTGCATTTCACATAGTGCTAATACCCTTGGAAAATGTATGAATCCAACTATGGGTAAATAGTAGGGAAGACTGGGCTCTTTAACCTTGGTTAGGCAACTAGTCTAGGAGAAGGAAATCTCTGAATTCAAACCTGTTAAACTCCACTTAAGAAATTGACCTTGTGTCACATCCTGCTCATGTGGAGGAGTTTGGTAAATATGTACATTGATTGCACCTCTGCAGAGGAGTAAGACCTCTTCCCGAATGAGGCTACTTGTTGGCCATGGGGATACGACTGGTGACTGAGCAGTTCATGACATGTAACACTCCACTTTGCCCCTTATGATTGGCTGGTCACATCAAGCCCTAGCACCTATATGATTGTCCTGACCATATTGTTCTTATGGCAAAACCCCAACCCTTTTTTATCATATATGTGCAAGATGGCGGTGGATGAAGGTGTTTGTATTCTGATGCTAGAATGGATCTAGTGGTGAGTTTCTAATTCTGGATCCCTGGGAAGTGTGGATTACCCCTTCATTTCCGTTATTCTCAGGTTCAATCTGACCTGGGGTGAAAGTAACACTTAGGCTTGCATCTATGGTTTAAATAGATAAAAGAATGAGTTTAAAAAATGATTCTTTTTTTTTTTTTAAATTCCAAACCCAACAATAATGAATAAAACAAAACCGTCTTCTGCATGAAATAACCCAACAAGGGTTGACATGCCATAAAATCCAACCAACCAACTACAGATTTCACTTCCTTGTCACTGGAATAATGTTTACCTCTCAGACCCTCTTTCATGGGGCCAATGAGATGATAGTCTGAAGGTGCTAAATCTGGTGAGTATGGAGGATGGAGTGTAGTGATGAAGTGGCTTCAGAGATACATGCTCTTATTCAAAAGGTGGATCATTGCTATTGAGAGAAACGGTGACTATGTGGAGAAGTAGGGATGTGATCCACAGAGGACCAGCTTCATTTTGATGTATGATACATGTTCCTGTGTTGGTAATTATATCTGTCCTAAACAAAATGGCATTACTTTTTGATTCACCCTCATATTTGTAAAAGCAAGATTCCTTGCTCACTCAGAGACATGTTACAAGCATCTGTAGTTCTGTTCAATTTTTATCTCATTTCAGTACCCCCAGGGAGAGTCTCTATGATTTTTCCCCAACTACACATTTCTTTACGTTTAAGGAACAAAAGAAAGATCGACAAAAAAAAGAAGCTTCCAGTTACCATTGTTATGCATTTCTTAATCACCTTATCTTATGTCAAAACCATCTGAACTTTGACCTCCTTCATAGATCAATGTTATGCCAGCATCAGATAGTCATAGAATCTAATAAATCATTCTTGGTTGAGTTTCTTGCCTGTGGGGCATGTTATCAAACAACAGAAGATACCAAATGAAAAATGAAATTATAAAAAGAGAAAAATTGAGAGGGAAATTGAGGAGGGATACAAGAAAAGAAGAATTTTATGAACAAAAAACATGGGAATTTTGTTTGGTTGCTTTGTTTAATGGCATATCAACCTTTATGGGTTATTTGATGCCAAAGCCATCCTTGTAGAAGAACCTTTTTCCATTGGTATTATTCTGAATGTAATAGAGCAACATGAGCTTAAACTCATTTACAATGATGTCACAGTCCAGCACTTTGGCCACTCAACCATTGTAGGTTATTCAATGCCAAAGCTATCCTTGTAGAAGAATAATTGTGGCACAATTTAACCCATAGCTGGAGGGATACAGTGGTTCATACCTTTCCAAAGAGTATTATTTTGAATGTAATAGAGCGACATGAGTGAACTCATTTACTACAATGTTGCAGTCCAGCACTTTAGCCATCCAACCTTTGTGGGTTATTCAATGCCAAAGCTATTCTTGTAGTCTTTAATCCATAGCTGGGGGATAAAGGGGTTCATACCTTTCCCAAGAGTATTAGTCTGAAAGTAAACATGATAGCACGACTGGAGTTTGAACTTGTTTACTACAATCTTGCAGTCCGGCACTTTAGCCATTCAACCTTTGTGGGTTATTTAATGCTAAAGCTATCCTATATTTAATGCATAGCTGGGGGGGGGGAGTTTCATACCTTTCCCGAGGGCATTAGTCTGAAAGGGAATGTAATAGCGTGACTGGAGTTTGAACTCATTTATTACAATGTTGCACGTTAGCCACTACACCACATCAACTCCCCCAGAGAGGAGAATAAAAAAAGGAAAGTTCTATGGGGAGATAAAATAAAGGGGGAGAAAAAATGAATTTTAAAACAATGAGGACTCATTTATTTTGATGTTATTTGACCAATAGAAGCTTGAGGGGCATTTTCTGAAAAAGTTCTGATATATGAATAATTGGTGTGTGAAGTGTGTGGTGTAATGGTTAAAGTCATGGGAGCCGAGTTCAAATCCTGGATGTGGTAATAGCATTTCACTTAGCACTAATACCCTTGGGAAAGGTATGAATCCTTATCTCCCTCCAGCTATGGGTAAATAGTAGGGTAGACTGGGCTCTTTAACCTTGGTTAGGCAAGCAGTCTAGGATAAGGAAAACTCTGAATTCAAACCTGTTGAACTCCGCTTAAGCAATTGACCTTGTGTCACATCCTGCTCATGCGGAGGGGTTGGTGTGTGTGTGTGTGTGTGTGTGTGTGTGTGTATATAATATATATATATATATATTTATATATATGAATAATGGGTTGGTTGGATTTTATGGCATGTCAACCTTTTAAAGTTTCAGCATCTATCTATTTTTCTACATAATTGCCATTTCAATCAATGTGTTGGGTCAGTAAAATGGTAATTCCTGTGTGTGGAGTTGAGTGAGGGAGAGGCTTTCTGTGATTGGATATACCATGATGAGTCCAGAAGTTTTGGCGCAAAATATGAAAATCACAGAAGAGACCCCAGACCAGATCCGATGAGGCAGTGACTTTAAATCCTCTCCAAGAAATCACCCTAAGATACCAGATATCTTCTCCAGCATGACTGGTAAGCCCCTCAAACTCAACTTTATACACAGAAAGGAATTTATATTGTTACTCATTGTTTTATTTGTCTTTAATAGATTATCAGAATTATATTAAGTTTTAATTCATTTATTTGTTGCTGTTAGCCTTAGAATTAAATGCTATACTAACACAATAAATGTATTTTTGTAGGTACTCTAGCATTATTTATCAGTGTCATTGAGGAAGCATTGAATCTTGTGGACACTTTTGACATCCATACATGACTCACCATACACTTCCATTAATTGGCAATGAGTTTCAATTAGTTTAATACCTTTTGCATTCTATAACCAAATAACTATGCAAACTTTACACTTGGCAGCAGTGTCAATCAGGGCTCCATCAGAAACGACAGCCAAGTCAAGACTGACCATGGCAATGAAGATCTTGCAGGTATAGGTGCATGCACAACAAATACAACAGGGTTGCCAATAGCTGCACAAATAGTTTTCCTGCATCCCCAGAGCTTTGGAGATCATACTTTTGGGATTACTGTCCTATAAGGAGCAGCTGCAGGTGCATGCACAACAAACACAACAGTGTTGACATTAGTGACAAACAGTTTCCCTGCATCGCCGGTGCTTTGGAGACCTTACTTTTGGGATTACCCCTGCATAAGTGGCAGGTGCAGGCACATGCACAACAAACACAACAGTATTGCCACATGAATGGTTTCCCCGAGTCCTCAGCACTCTGGAGACCTTACTTTTGGGATTACCCTCGCATCATTATGCATATTGATTGTTGGTGAATATCATTTTGTGTATTGATTGTTTTCATATTTTTTTTTCTTTGTATTGATCATTTTCACAAACGACCAGGTTTTCATAAATTTGGCCCCTGTGGCATAATAACATTTGTCAGATAGTTTTTGCTACAAAACAAATAAAATTTTTTTTAATCTGGTCATGAACCGGGTACTTTAGCTAGTATATATATATAAACATGTATATTGTGTGTGTGTGTGTATATATATATATATATATATATATATATATATATATATATAATATAAATAAATAAATAAATAAATAAATGGAAATTGGAAATGAATCCAACAATATGAGGAAGAATGAATAAAGAAAAGAAAGAATGGAATGGATAATAAAAGATGAATTTAATCAATATCACTTACACATGTGTTTCGGTCAGTTCATCTGTGTAAAAATATTCAGCACACAGAGAAGATTCGACCTTCATCAGAGTGAAATTTTATTGGGAAAAACGAAGAATTTTTGGAAATGTTCGAAGAGAATTTTTTTATAAATCACATTTGGAACACTGAAATAGACCGTTAGAATTTGGATATTTGCTTTTTCTAGGGGTTATGGTAAAAATAATTTTGTATTGCAAAAAATAAAGTGTTATTATTTATCCCTAACATGTTGAAAATTTTCTCGGAGCCTAGTTTATGTTATTGTTTTGAAAAGAAAACGGTGAAATATCAAAAAGGAATCATTTATAAAAAGAACCTAACTTTGATAATAGATCATTTTTTTTTTTTTTTTTGTTATTTTTTATTTTGATGTTTTCGTAAGATGATCATGTTTGGTTGTTTTCTACCATAACCCCTAGAAAAATCAAATATCCAAATTTTAACGGTCTATTTCAGTGTTCCAAATGTGATTTTAAAAAAAAATTCTCTTCGAACATTTCCAAAAATTCCCCATTTTTCCCCAACAAATTTTTTCATTCAAAATAAATTTCACTCTGATGAAGGTCGAATCTTCTGTGTGCTGAATATTTTCACACAGATGAACTGACCGAAACACATGTGTAAGTGATATTAATTAAATTCATCTTTTATTATCCATTCCATTCTTTCTTTTCTTTATTCATTCTTCCTCATATATATATATATATAACACGTGTATGAAAATTGGCTCCAAATTAGCTTTTTTTCTAGAAAAAAAACAAAACACACACACACACACACACACACACACAGCATCCAGAATCTGTACAGAGCTGATTGATGTAAGTCTTTGCTGATCGGCCTACTCTGGTTTGTCCATATGTAGGAGAACGTCATTTCTTTGTCCAGCATATCTTGTTCATCTTACTCGGATGGTTTGTGTGATAGGAGGTAAGTGGATGTACAGCAGCTTTTTGTGTGCTTCTAAGATTTGTTCGAGACAGCACGCAGAACCCCTTTGTAATTCCTATCTAGCTTTTCCTCTAAGAATTTCGTTAGAGTCCAAGTGGTACAGGCATATAGTAGCCCTGACACGGTTACAACTTGGAGGAATTGTCAAAGAGATCAGATTTTTATAGGATCGATAATCTTCAATTCCTAAATTATGACTACAGTGTTTGAATATCACATAGACAAGAAATTTTAAAAGTGCTGAAAAAAATAAGTTTTTGGAATTGCACATTTCATTAGTGAAAACCATTGACAAATCTATATATTTTATGTCACACTTCTGAACTTATAAGTTAGCGGACAGGCTTATTGTCAGTATCAGCCGGACAGTGAGGGAGTCTATCCACTTTTTGCTGGGAGATTTTTTTTCCTAAGATGGAATGACACACCTACTGTAAAGCTCCCTACTTTATCTCAGTTTACAGACAGGGTTCCAGTGTGCTTCAGCCACTGGACCGTTAGAGTACAATTATTTGTTTCGATCCTAGGGGGCCATCCCCTCAGGCAATACCTGCCCCCTTAGGGGCAGGGCTGGGTTTATTGCCCAGCGCCTGAGGCGCCCCCTTGAGGGGGAATGCCGAAGGGATGGACGCAATTTTTGTTTTTTCCCACCCATGAGATTTGGCTTGTGGGTGGGCCCACGTTAAAACGAAGGCCTTGTGCCCAGCCCATAAAAGTGGAGTAAGAGGCAAATACCCTTTATCTCAGTTTACTCAATATGTGCTACTCATGCGCTGAGTTGGTGGGGACCAGTATTGAACCCGAAACCTTGCTATTCCTAGGCAGGTTCTCAACCGACTAAGCTAAACCGGACCCTGAAACTTATATATATATCTATACTTGATTCTTAATTATACAACAACACTTGCAACACCCTCTGTTTAAGAATGAAACCATCCAAATCTTCCATAATGAAATGCAAAAATGTAAATCATGATTATCTGGTGTTGCTTATCTGCTGAATTCTTATTTATTATGGGTGTCATCACCTCAGCTAAATAATGAACCATTCCATTTTTATTAGAAAAATAGGGGGGGGGGAAGGACATGCTAAACAGAAAAAAATAAGAAAAAGAAAGAAAGAGAGTAAGGGAAAGATAGGAGGTGGAGGAGCTTGCAGAAGTGATAACACTAATCTGTTTCAATCAAATATAATGGAAAGATAAAAGAAAAAAAAAATAGAAAAAAAAAAAAAAAAAAAAGAGTGAGAGAGTTAAATCAAGATTATTATACTTTTTACATATTGAACTATTTTGCAATAGCTCTTAAGTAAACATATCAAACATTGTAATAATTAAATTATCATATTGTGGTATATCCACAGGTCCTGCTAGTATAAGATGAAAACTGGATTCAAATTAGCTTTTTTATTTCTACAAATAGAAAAAAAAAGAAAGCCGTCTCCATGCGGAATAAAATGACAGTTTTTTGAAACGCAGATTTTATTGCCCAACCTAAAATCAACAATAAAGTAGAAAGATGTGGCAAGTAGAATTAGTACTGTGTCATGTCTTGGAGATTTTCGGTAGAGAGAGAGAAAGAAAGCGCCAGTTCTTCACAAGCTGTGAAAAGCAAGTAAACAAGGTTTTTTCTTATATATATATATATATATATATATATATATATATATATATATATATATATATTATATAAAATCAGCAGCAGAAGCAGAGAAAATTCACTTGATGCCTCGACACACAAATCAATAACAAAGGAATCAAAGTCTCAAAGAAGAGCAACATTGGTTCAGTTGTCTGCTACAAGTTCAAATTGACTGTTATAAACCTCTACCTACCAAAAACACTGAATGCCATGCAAAAACGGTAATGGAAGAAGAAAAGATAGATTCTATAGTCAGGAAGTTCCTACATTTTGCAATAATAACAGCATCTTGTTTGCCTTCCTACAGCCACCATAAAATATTGTTTACACGCCAGTACGACATTCATTTCGGATATAACACAGCTTTTCTCTTGATCAATTAATCCTATTTTGTAGGCTAGAAAAGCAAGGCTTAAGGTTACCATTGTAGAAAATGGACTCAGCAACCAGAGTTCAAATCCTGGATGAGGCTGTTTGCATTTCACATACTATTATTACTGTATTGATTTTAACAGCTTTTCTCTTGATCAATATGTCCTATTTGTAGACTAGAATGCAAAGCTCGTGGTGTAATGGTTATCATTGTAAGAAATACTTTTAATAATACTTCCAAGTATTTATGATAAGCAAATAAATATATATAATTATAGATATTCTGTATAATAATTATAAATATTCCTAATATTATAACTTAGAATAGATATATAAATATATATAAATAATCAGTATTATAATTATAAATGATCCTAATATTATAATTTAGAATAATATATATATATAAATAATATAACCTGAGCAACTTGAGTTCAAATCCTGGACAAAGCTGTTCCTTTTTATCGGTCATCACAAAAAATCCCATAACTTGCAAACACACACAAAAGAAATCCATAAGACAAAAATAATTTTGGATGTAACACAGCTTTTCTCTTAATCAATTCATCCTATTTTGTAGGTTAGACGGCAAAGCTTTGTATTGTAATCCAATAAAAAAAATTTTAATTAAAAAAAAAAAAAAAAAAAAAAATGAAATTATTACGTTCAGAAAAATTATATAAGTGCTAGGGCTTGATGTGACCAGCTGATTGATCGAAGCGGGCCTCTCAGACCACCACTGTTACAGGTCACAACCCACAGTCAACAGGTGGCCCCATTGGGAGACAGGTCTTACCTCTCTGCAGAGGGGCAATCAGTGTATTCTAAAGCCGCAGCCAACAGGGCTAACTGTGATGTATGTTTTCTCTTGTGAAGTTCGGGGTGGGGTGGGAGATGGCAGATTGGCCATGAACCAGGGGTGGCAAAAGTGCATGCTATGCCACTGCACAAATCTAGTATAAAATTCTATAAATAGGATGTGACAACATCAGAATTAATGACTGCTTTCGGCAAACTTTAAACAAGGAATTCAAGTGTATTAATTCTATACTTTGTGCCAATTTTCTCTTTAATTCATCCTTTGCAGTTTCTATTACAACTATCTTGTGCAATTATCTATATATTAATACTTATGTTCCTTAATTGTATGGCTGTTATCATCTTGCAACACCCTCCAGCTAAAAATGAGACTGTCCAAATTGCCCAAGATAAAATGCAAAAATGTAAATCCTGTCTATATATTAATACTAGTATTCTTTAATTTTACAACCGTTATCATCTTGCAACAACCTCTGGCTAAAAATGGGACCGTCTAAATAGCCAAAGATGAAATGCAAAAATGTAAATCCTGATTATCTGTTGCTTATCAGCCAAATTCTTATTTCGGATATATTTCCTATCAAAGTCGGATACCAAGGATTTATTACCAACTCATCCTTTGCATTTTTTACTAAACTTGGACTTTCTCCACCAGACAAGAGGAAATACATCAAAAAGATCCAGGATAAAGCTCTAACCGCATCAGTGTGGATATGGCAATCCCACAGTGTGACAACAAACCAACAAAGTCTTAGTCCTTGGAGTAGGGAATTCTCAATTCCACAGTCCCCATTTCTGCCACTCGCTTCGTGTTCTCTGTCACAATAAAGATAAATATTTAAGTGCTATACTAATGGTTGGTTGGTTGAATTTTACACCATGTCAACCCTTGTTGGGTTATTTTATGCCGAAAATGTTTTTTGTTTAATTCATTCTTGTTGAGCATTCACATTTTTTTTTCTAAACACATTTTTTTAAAAACTCATTTTTAATCTATTTAACCCATAAATGGGACCCTAACACTCCAAGTTATATAGGTACTAGGACTTGACGTGACCAGCCGACTGATCGGAGGGGGCCTCTCCGACCACCCATCTAGCCTAAGTAAGAGCCAAAGTGGAGTGTTGAATGTCATGGACTGCTCAGCAATCAAGATTCCGTCCTTAAGCATCACGGGTTACCCCCCCCCCACCACACAGCCAACAGGTAGCCCCATTTTACCTTTCTACAGAGGTGCAGTTGGTTATTGGGGGCGGGGTAAGAAAAGGAGTCTTATATGACACTGAAAATGGTATACTGTTTTTTCACATTTAACATATTGATTTAATTTTGTTTTGGTTTTGTTTTGTTTTGTTTTATGGCATATCAACCATGTTGGGTCATTTAATGCTAGCAAAGTTTTGAAAGATTCATAGCGATAGTTTGGAAGAATGTTTTTAAACTCAATTTTTTTTGTAAACAAATTTTCTATTTAACCCATAGATGGGACCCTAACAGGTATTACCACTCTGGGTTAGAGTGGACCTGGGATCTGAGGGGGCCTCTCCAATCACTCATCTAGCCTAAGTAAGGGCCAAAGTAGAGTGTTGCATGTCATGAACTGCTCATCCACCAGAATTCCATCCTTAAGCATCACAAATCGCCACCCATGGCCAACAAATGACCCCATTTGGGGGAGTCTAACTCCTCTGCAGAGGTGCAGTCAGTGTATTCTAAAGCCCCAGCTGACAGGGCTGTCATTAATTTAGATATCTGAAATTGGTGAGAGAAGAATTTAAAGGTGCCAATGTTTAAGATGGTAAAGAAAACCAAAATGAAGAACACAAGAAATCAATAAAATTTAACTACTTTTTCTGCTGTTCTTCTTTGACAACAACAACAATTTGACACTAATAGCATGAAATGAGAAACAGATAAACATTGAAACGTTTAACATTTTTTCGATTGATGGTGTCTTAGTGGCAATCGAAAGTTCAACCAAGAATAAATTTAAAATAAAAAGAAAATATCTTGACCAATTCTTTGGGTTTTGTTTTTTTCTGGGAATATTTCACTCAGGATTCTTAACTCTTTAATTGGATTTTCCAAAAGTAATGTTTGTTCTTTTTATTTCTCTCTCACCCTCTTTTTCTTTTTCTATCTTTCCCCTTCTCACTCTCCCTTATTCTTACTCTATCTTCCCCCTGTCTCTCATTCTAACTATTTTGCCCCCTCTCTCTCCTCTCTTTCCTCTTCTCTCTTATTCTTACTCTATCTCTCCCCTTCTCTCTCTTTCTCTATCTTTTCCTTTCTCTCAATCTATTCATTTTTCACCAGCACTAGACCAGAGAGATTGTTTTTTGCCTCTGAGGTGGAGCACCACACCTACCATCAGCTCGCCAGTTTACCACACAACTATGTCATGCTACTCATGCACTGAAAGGTCCGGTATTAAATATGGAACTTTGTGGTTCTTAGGCAGATACTCTACAGGCTGAGCTAAACTGAATTTTTTAAAATTATCATTTTAAGAAAATGTTATTAATATTTTAGTTTTTATATTGAATAAATTAACACACACACACACACGTTTAGGAAAAGAGGGGTGACTTAAAGGAGAAGGCAAAGAAAAAAGAAAAAAAATTTTTCTTTAAATCGAGCAAGTTGCAATTTTGACCATCAATAAAAATAATTAACCAAATAAGTTGTAATTAAGAATGAATATAAAAGTGCTCAAAGCATTTGTAGATCAGGTTTAGAAAACTGATATAGACAGTAAACCTAGTCGAGTTTCATCGTTAGGATCGTCAGGGCTTTTCTGGATGGAATTACTTAAATTAATTAAAACAAACGAATGTAAACAAAAAACACTATCATAGTTCCCCAGTGAGTGGTTAGGAACACTGGGCTTGTTTTGCCTTTTAACTGTCGCTCCAGCTGTTTTTAACTATCAAGACACTATATGCTTTTGTGTCTACATATATTATAAAAAAAAAAAGATACACACACACACATATACATATATATATATATATATATATATATATATATATATATATATCACTCCATGGTAATACCCTTAGGAAAGGCATAAAACCAACTTTTTTTGCCCAGCTATGTTGGATTGATGGTCAAATACCAATTCAGAAAGTAACCAAAACTAAATCAATTTCTAGTAAAAATTTCTAATTAGGTATAAAAAAAAATTTTAATTTAGAATTTTCTTGATAATCAAACTAAAAATCCTATATTTTGACTTTGCGGATACATTCCATGTCTTATCAACTGAAATGCCAGTTTATATAGATAATATTTCACTGTAATTAAAAATAAATAAAAAATAGTTTAAATAGTAAAAAATTGTAGGGTGAGAAATAAATCTAGTGAAAATGCTATTCAAATTTTTATTTTTCATATCTTCTGAGATGCAACCAGAAATCCAACCTCAAAATGTTCAAGGTAATGATGGAAGAATTCTTTCATTTGCTTATCAACCTTCAACTGCTGAAGAACTTTCAATTCTTAATCTTAGAACTTCTTTAATATTCCAACACTATCGGAAGATAATCCCTTAACTCTTAATGTCCTATACCGCCTGATTCCGCCTGCCCAGAAGTCACATTCATTTTTCTAATCTGCCCCAAACAATAGCTTTGTTTAAATGTAATATTAAACATATTTAAGAGTCCTTAATTTAAGTGAAATAACAGCTAACTTTAGACGGAAAGGCCATTTTTAGCCATCTTTTGATAAATCCTCATATGAATTGGGCTCTGGACTTAGTTAACATCCTGTTGAGAATTTTCTATCATTGTAGGTACTAGCAAGAATATGCACCCTCCAGGTATAAATATTTAGATTTAATATAACGAAATAAATATAACGAAATATATCAAATTAGAAAGACTGAAGAAATTGTATAAGAACACATATAGTAAAAGTAAGTAAAGTCGTCGGGGTGAACTAAAGTTGCTATCAGCCAAACAGCAAGGGAGTTTATTCCCTTTTCACTAGTGCTAGACCAAGGAGATTGTTTTGGTGTCTGAGGTGGAGTGCCACACCTTCCATCAGCTCCTCACTTTACCACACAGATCCCTGTGCTCCTCATACGCCGAGCTGGTGGTGGCCGGTATCAAACCAGGAACCTTGTGGTTCCTAGTCGGATACTCTACCGACCCTAGAACACATAATATTTATTTTAATTAAATTTTCATTGATTTCTATATAAAATCCTTCATAGGATTGATTTTAATAATGTTGGAGAATAAAACAATAATATTAGAGATCAATAACACCAAGAAATTATTTATTAAACCCAGTTTTGTTAAAACCAGTATGCAAATTAACCACACCGTATATTAGGTAAGCCTTTATTTCTTAGTGATATATGAGACACATTGCAGGATTTTAAAGGCACTCATAACATGGGTTATTTTTAGGCAAATCTAACTCAGATCTTCATCGATACTTCATTATTAAATAAGATTTATTCTATGTATTAATGATTTTGACTGCCATATTCTGAATGTCTTGCTGCCCTGGGAATGGATTAGTTGAAACTGGCATCTGGAAAATGCTCATAAGGTCATTAATCATCTTAACAACAGCAACCTTGAGCACCTTTTTGATCTCCATGTTTCTAACACATGTGGACATGCCTACAAAGTCAGGAATTAGCATAGCTCACATGACTTTCAGAAACATTTTTTCATGCTCAGAATTGCCGAAGCATGGAATAAACTGCCTGCATCCATAGTTAGGTTTTGAAACATTGCATCTTTCAAAGCCTCCATGCTTCCTGTAATCTGCTAACACTATACCTGATACCCCCATCCACACACATATACATACACGTATATTATTACTGTATGCTATTCATGTTCCTGACACTAATACATTATTCTATGTACTAGACATGAGACCTGAGCACTGTACATAATAAATTGTATTATTATTATAAATTAAATATTCATTGATAAACTTCCATATTTCCTGAGGATATTATGATGTAGTTCCAGTTCCAGACACCGAATCTCCATTATAATAAGATATATATCCAGAGGGTAGCTCTCTGCGCATGTTTGGTATAAATGACATTGAATAGATTATTATCATTTGTTATCATTTCTCAGTAGGAAAAAAACCTTCCAAAGGAAATTCCCTTAATGTAAATACTTGTATATGTAATGAATGAAAAAGGCCTCATGCTGTCGGTCATATTATCTGTATAAACATTAGGGCATGTTAAGCTATATAGATGTGTTTTAAGAACCCTAATGCTCTGAGGGAAGCTGTTTATTTTTGTTTGCTTGTTCTTTTTTGTCTATCTTTTTAAAAAATATATATCTAGCTAAGTGACTGTGAAGATTTAAGGATGATTATACTATCATATATAATTGCTCCCTCCTTTCGTTCAGGGTGGGTTCACAAAAAGAAAAAAGAAAAAAGGGAGTAAAATTTGCTCCACCCATCTAATGTATCCCTGCTGTTTTGAACAGTTTTTCTGCTTCTTTGAGTCTTTAGTTCTGAAACCACATAGTCAGCTTTGTTGACCTTATTTATTTGACAAAAAATAGGAAAATGGTTTATATATACTAGCAAATATATGCACCCTCCGGGTGCAAGTATTTAAGTTTTAATATAATAAAATATCATATTAAATTAGAAAGGCTAATGAAACTGAATAAGAATGCAGATAAAAGATATTTGAAACAGAGGGGGGTATAATCGAAAATAGAACAACTGAAACTTACTCTTCCATCACGCTCGCCTTTCATTATTATTTTTTCTAATTTAAGTATTTAGTTAAAAGAGGAAGTAAAGAATAAAATGACAGTTATTTTTTCTTGTTAATGGATTTCATTTAAGATTAATTGTAGAGATTTTTGCTTATATACATTAAAATAAAACCAAACAATTAGAAATCTATAACACTGAGCACATATTTATTAAATTCGATTTTTTAATATCAATATGCAAATAAGCCTTCCCCTTCACACTGTAAACCGCTATTTTGTTGTATATATAAATATGATTGCATGTTATTAGAATGTAGATATTGTTAACAGTATTGATAATGTAAAACAATTTTATTAATAATTGAGGTTTAAATAAAAATAAAATCATTGTGAATGTGATATCAATAACTAAGGGAATTATGACTTGAGTAGTAATATAGTTTCGGTTACAGACAGAAAAACACACAATCTCCATTATAATAAGATATATATATATATATATATATATATATATCGTGTCTATTTATGTGTTGCTCAGTCAGTAGAGTGTTTATATATATCTATATCTGATGAGTCTATTTATGTGTGTATGTATATATATATATATAGCTCAGTCGGTAGAGTGTTCGGCTAGGAATCACAAGGTTCTTGATTCGATACCGGCCCTCGCCAACGCAGCGTATGAGTAGCACAGGGATCTGTGCAGTAAAGTGAGGAGCTGATGGTAAGTGTGGCGCTCCACCTCATAATTATCTCCTTGGTCTAGTGCTAGTGAAAAGGGGATGGACTCCCTTGCTGTTTGGCTGATACCCACATTAGGCTGCCCCGACAACTTTACTTCTTTTTTTTTTTATCAGGTCCATCAAATGCCACTTAACGGAAATGGCATGGCTGCTACAGCTAATGCTCAAAGACATACCTCCCACCTGGTCACCGTTATTAGCGCCTGTGGGGAGGGGGCAGTTTTAAAACTGGAAGATGATTCTGCCAGACCTTGTATAACCTTTGAAGATAATTTTCTAATTAAGCCCACACGTCTGGAATCCTATTAAATTTGTTTAGCAGTCTCTTATGACCCACATCCTTATTTTACTTCTAATTCAATGTACTTATTATGCGCTGGTTTAGCTTAGTTGGTAGAGCATCTGCCTCGGAAACCACAAGGTTCGAGGTTTGATACCAGCCCTCATTAACTCAGTGCTTGATTAGCACTACTTGGATCTGTGCACTATAGTGAGGAGCTAATGTCAGGTGTGACTCTCCAACTTAGATACAAAAATAATCTCTCTGGTCTAGTGCTAGTGAAAAGGGGATAGATTCCCTCACTGTCCAGCTGATACTGACAATAGACCATTATAATTGTATTGTATTAGCTGAAAAGGTTTAGTTTTGGTGTTAGAAGGCATTAGGAGTGTTTAGTTCAAAATCCTGAAAATAGACTTGATCGTGCCACAAAGTAGAATAGTCCAAATTGCTATTTAAACCACTTACCAAGTTTGGATTTTGAGAAGCAGAATAAACTTGAAACAGTTTATTATTGATCAGTCTACACAAATATTTAACAATTTATCTTTAATAAATTATCTTGAATCTTGTTCCCACTGTTATCAAATAAATTGAAATCTCAAATGACAAGTTTATAGCAACATGAGAACTTGTTTTATCAGTTATGACTAATGTTTAAATCTTTTGTCCTGCAAGTAATTCAGGGTTATTATTAATATAATAGGTAATATGAGCTTACACAACTTACTAAAGTGAAATTAGTCAAGCTATTTTGAGAGCGTGAATACATACATCAATACACACACACCTGCTGGTGGGGCATAGAACATACTACAGAAGGGGGTAAGACCTCCCCTCAAAAGGGTGTTCTGGGTAGGTATTTACCCAACCCATTCGTCATGGGTAGGTCACAAGGAAGTGAGAATCAAACTCACTATTCATTAGGAATGGACATGTGCGACAAGCTTACTAACCATTACCCCACAATGAGATGCCCAGGGGAGCGGATATGACTATCTGATGGTGTGGTTCCAGTGGAATGTGGAGTACCCCATCATTGCCATTACCCTCAGGTCCACTGACCTGGAGTGATAGTACCTGTTAAGGTCCTATCTATGGGTTAAATAGTTTGCTAACCATTACACTATGATGGGACACTCATTGATGGGGAGCCTGGGTATGACACTAAACTGCATCTAATGGTGTGGCTCCTGTTCTGGAGATCTGAGGAATGCAAAGTACTCCTACATTGCCATTACTACCAGCTCCACTGTTAGGGTCCCATCTATGGGTCAAATATGAGGGTTAGTCAAAAAATAATGCCTTTTGTTTAGGACAGTTATAATTACCAACATAGGAACATGTATCATACATAAAAATGAAACTGATCCTCTGTGGATCACATCCTACTTCTTCACAGTCACTGTTTCTCTCAATAGCAATGTTTCACCTTCGAATGAGAGCACGTATCCCTGCCCCGTAGAATTCTGTTGACTGTTCTTTGAGCCACTTCTTCACTACAAATTTCACTTCCTCGTCACTGGAATAATGTTTGCCTCTCAAACCCTCTTTCATGGGGCCAAAGAGATGATAGTGCTTATTCCTGTGACGAGGAAATGTAATCTGTAGTGAAGTGGCGGCTCAAAGAACAGTCAGCAGAATTTTACGGGGTAAGGATTATCAGAGGGATAACTTCTACAACAATAAACGCTATTCCCTAACCTTTAGACATAAAATAAACCCTAGACAAGTTGACATGCCATTAAAATCAATCAATCAATAAAATCACACTCTAAAAACTAATTTCTTGATAGATAAATAAAAATCTTAAAGTATCAATTTTTAAAAACCTAAGATAAAATATTTTATAACATGTTATGGATTTATTTTAGAGCCGACTAATATATAAAACTGTTTACAATCTTGATCTCTTGAGTGATTTTTCGGATAAAAAGTTTAAATTAAAAGAAAAACATTGGATTTGATTTGAAGATATTAGCTTTATATTATTTTTTTTCTTTAATCTCCAATATATTTAAAGTATTTCACATTAAGGTGTCAGGAGAAAAATAATTTAGTCTTTGCATTTCATCAAAGATAATTGACAGATTAAAGATTTACTCTTTAAATATTATATTGCTTGTTATATTGAATCAAGTTGTGGCTAAATAAAAAGAAAATTCAGAAAAGAAATGTTTTCTATATTGATATATAGATTGTTTACTTGAATATAAAAAGATATGTAATACATATAGAGGTGTATAGAGATAGAGAAGGAATATTTCCATGTTGTCAAAAGTTGAAAGAGAGAAGTTAGGAGACAAAGAGAGAGAGAGAGGGGGAGAGAGAAAGAAAACACACACACACACACACACTGATAAATAGAAGTTGAAAGAGAGAGAGAAAGAAAGAGTGAGAAGTTGAAAAGAGAGAGAAAGAAAGAGTGAGAAGTTGAAAAGAGAGAGAAAGAAGAGTGAGAAGTTGAAAAGAGAGAGAAAGAAAGAGTGAGAAGTTGAAAAGAGAGAGAAAGAGAAGTTGGATCTTATTATAATGGAGAATCGGTCTGTCTGTAACTGAAACTATGTCACTGCTTACATTACAATATCCTCAACAATTGCATAAATTAGTATTTAATTTATAATAAAAAATCATTAATACATAGAATAAATCTTATTTATTAACAATGTTGATGAAAATCTGAGTTAGATTATCTCAAAACTGCCCATGTTATTAATGCGCTTAAAATCCTGCAATATATCACTAAGAAATAAAGGTTTACATAATATATGGTCTGGTTAATTTGCATACAGGTTTTAACAAAACTGGGTTTGATAAATAATTACTTGGTGTTATCGATCTCTAATATTATTGTTTTATTCTCCAACATATTCCAATCAATCCTATGAATTACTTTATATAGAAACCAATTAAAACATAATTAAGTAATCTTTTTATATGTGTTCTTATTCAATTTTGTTAGTCTAATTTAATATATTTCATTAGAATAAAACTTAAATACTTATCTACTTATTTATGCCCAGAGAGTACATATTCTTGATAGTTTTTATAATTTTCCAAAACTAAGATGCTAGATAAATTAATAAATGCTCTAGGCCAGTGGTTCCCAACCATTTTAGTACCATGCCCCACTTTTTTATCACAAATTTCTTCATGTCCCCCACCCGTTAATTGTTTAGTATGATATAACAATATCAGTTTTAAAGAAGTATAACATAAAAATTGTATCTTTCAAATAAAACTAAAGGGTTTAACTTCAAATTTAATCAAAGAAAATCCATTTTATAATGTGTATAATTGCGGGGAAGGGTAACAGATGAAGAACTGCAAAGTTAAACAAGTCAGAAGCCATGCATATACCTGGTGCCAGATGCACAATAACATTAGTGGGAGGACACTTGACTAGATTGCACAAGCTGTTGTGTGCAGCTAGGTTGTAATTACAATTTTACCCTATAAATTTATAATTTTTACCCATATAGGGTAAAATAAAAAAATGTTGATATTACTATATTTTTCATATTGCCTCCTATTATTATTGTATTGGCCCCACGTTGGGAATCACTGCTCTAGGCTCTCATTAGACACCAGAGAAAATGTTGTAGCCATAACTTTAGCCATTCTAATAGACAAAGGACATTTTGGGAATTATAGTAAGCTCCTAAAATTATAACAGCATACTGAATGTCAAATGAAAACAATTCTATATAACAGCTACAATTATGAGATGATAGATACATACAAAGAAAATATATATATATATATACATACATACAATAAGTCATCTACAGACAGTGTTTCGATGTTTCACATCTCTTCAGTGTGGCTAGACACAGCAACTACCTATGACCAGGAGTGAAACCCGACTGAATTTTCTTCAGCCCGATTCGTTAACCTCACGGCCATTTGACGGCTACTGTTATGGGGCGGCGTTTAAACTATTAAATACATACATTTTTTTTTATATTTTACAATCACCAGAGAGATCCAGTCTAAACAACAGACGATCATTGCTTTATGCTGGTAGTGAAAGTTAATTTAAGTCACCATAGAGAGCTCTACCGGGTTATATATATATATATATATATAATATATATATATATATATATATATAGATAGATAGATAGATGGATATAAAGATAAATGGATACATGCATATAGATATAAAGAGTTTTAAAAAAAGTTGTCAGGGGGCCTAAAGTCGGTATAAGCCAGACAGCAAGAGAGGCTATCCCCTATTCACAAGTACTAGACTAAGGAGATTGTTTTTTGCATCTGAGGTGGAGCGCTACACCTACCATCAGCTGCTTACTTTACTGCATAGATGGCGAGAGCTGGTATCAAACCAGGAACCTTGTGGTTCCTAGTTGGACACTGCCAACTGAGCAAAACCAGTCCTATGATATAGATAGAGGGAGAGAAATAAAGTTAGATAGGTAGAGATAAAGAGACAGAGAGAGATAAAGAGACAGAGAGAGATAAAGAGATAAAGAGAGATAAAGAGATAAAGAGAGATAAAGAGATAAAGAGAGATAAAGAGATAAAGAGACAGAGAGAGAGACAGAGATAAAGAGACAGAGAGAGAGACAGAGAGAGAAGAGAGAGACAAGAGAGAGAGACAGAGAGAGAGACAAAGAGAGAGAGACAAAGAGAGAGAGACAGAGAGAGAGAGACAAAGAGAGAGACAGAAGAGAGACAAAGAGAGAGAGACAAAGAGAGAGAGACAAAGAGAGACAGAGAGAGACAGACAGAGAGAGAGACAGAGAGACAAAGAGAGACAGAGAGAGAGAGAGAGACAAAGAGAGACAGAGAGAGAGAGAGATAAAGAGAGACAGAGAGGAGAGAGAGAGAGAGAGAGAGAGAGAGAGAGAGAGATAAAGAGAGACAGAGAGACAGAGATAAGAGACACAGAGAGAGAGAGACACAGAGAGAGAGAGAGAGAGAGAGAGAGAGAGATAAAGAGACACAGAGAGAGAGAGAGAGAGAGAGATAAAGAGACACAGAGAGGAGAGAGAGAGATAAAGAGACACAGAGAGAGAGAGAGATAAAGAGACACAGAGAGAGAGAGAGATAAAGAGACACAGAGAGAGAGAGGAAAGAGAGAGAGACACAGAGAGAGAGAGAGAGAGAGAGAGAGAGAGAGATGGACACAGAGAGAAGAGAGAGATAAAGAGAACAGAGAGAGATAAAGAGACAGAGAGAGAGAGAGACAGAGAGAGAAGATAAAGAGACAGAGAGAGAGAGACAAAGAGACACAGAGAGACAAAGAACACAGAGAGAGAGAGACAAAGAGACACAGAGAGAGAGACAAAGAGACACAGAGAGAGAGACAAAGAGACAAGAGAGAGAGAGAGAGACAGAGAGAGACAGAGAGAGAGAGACAGAGAGACAAAGAGAGACAGAGAGAGAGAGAGAGACAAGAGAGACAGAGAGAGAGAGAGATAAAGAGAGACAGAGAGAGAGAGAGATAAAGAGAGACAGAGAGAGATAAAGAGAGACAGAGAGACAGAGATAAAGATACACACAGAGAGAGATAAAGATACACACAGAGATAAAGAGACACAGAGAGAGAGAGAGAGAGATAAGAGACACAGAGAGAAGAGAGAGAGAGAGAGATAAGAGACACAGAGAGAGAGAGAGAGGAGAGAGAGACACAGAGAGAGAGAGAGAGATAAAGAGACACAGAGAGAGAGAAGAGATAAAGAGAGAGAGAGAGAGAAGATAAAGAGACACAGAGAGAGAGAGATAAAGAGAGAGAGATAAAGAGACACAGAGAGAGAGAGATAGAGAGAGAGAGAGAGAGAGAGAGAGAGAGATAAAGAGCACAGAGAGAGAGAGAGAGAGAGAGATAAAGAGACACAGAGAGAGATAAAGAGACAGAGAGAGAGAGATAAAGAGACAGAGAGAGAGACAAAGAGACACAGAGAGAGAGACAAAGAGACACAGAGAGAGAGACAAAGAGACACAGAGAGAGAGACAGAGAGAGAGAGAGAGAGACAGAGAGAGAGAGAGATAAAGAGACAGAGAGAGAGAGAGATAAAGATAAATAGATAGATACATACATATAGATAGAGAGAGATAAAAATAGATACATACATAAAGTTAGATAGAGATAAAGATATCTATAAATAAAATACACACATGTAGATAGATACAGAAAGAAATATATATATAGATAAAAATTGATATATAGATAGAAATATAGAGAAATAGAAAGGGAAAATAGATGAAGGAAACCCGAGAAAAAATAAAATTCCCTTCATTTCTAGCTGAAAGTAACTTTATTCTGGTTCATACTGAGAATCTGAGTTTTTATAGCCAACAACAAATACAAAGTAAAAAAAAAAAAATTTTAAATTAAAAAAAATCAAAAATTTGCAAGCAACAAATATAATAAACCAACCAAATAATTTTCCTCCAATCTTCCAGATTCTCATTTTTTTTCCTTCTATAATCCGCCTTTCTTTAAACATCAAAAATCATAACGCTTTTTTACGGCTTCAGCAACCATTTAATTTTTGCATGATGGCTTCACGCCATTTCTTTGTTGTGCTCTTGTTTCTCCAATGCCATTCTTGTATCTTTGCAAATTCTGGATGGTTTCAAGCAAAACTATTTCAATTAACTCTCAATATTGGAGCACTGACAATGAAAATCCAATTAGGAAAGAAAGGTGTGCAAATTCTTGCTGCAATGATTAAAAGGTGCAGCTTCAATGTTAGTCCTTTAATTTCTTCTTTTTTTTTTTCTTTTTTTTTTTTTTTCTTTTTTTTTTTTCTTTTGCAGCCCATGTTTAATCTTTCTTGAATGTCTCTATTCAACACCCACTGCAATGGTCCACTTATGATTGCCAAAGAAAAAATGAGCTGTAACACTTTAATATGCAAACAATGTCATGGAATATTTCAAAATAGAAATGCTACCAAAGAACAGTTGAAAGATTTCTGAAATTATATCCGGAATAGTAAGAGTAATCTTACAATGGCATCAAGAAGGTCATCATCCTCATCACTGTCACAGACTCCCATGATTCTCTCGTGCCAACCATCTCTATTGGTCATTGCTTCTGACAGGTCTTCTATGCAGCATCATTGATTGGTTAGATTTTACGGCATGTGGTTTTCACCTTGTGGGATTATTTTTACCGAATACATTGTTTTACTCATTCTCAATTTTTTTTTTCTTCTTTCAAACATTTTTTTCTATTTTACCCATATATAGAACATTAATAGGTACTACCACTCTGGGTCGGAAAGGATGTGGGAACAATGATGATGAATGGGTGCTTCACATTCTCCAGACCTTGAACCTCACCATTAGATAGTGTTTAACGTCATTCCCAGGACATGAAAACCCTCAGCCACCGCCTTCTAGCACATATATGATAAAAAGGGTTGGGTCTTTCCATAAGGGCAATAGGATTGGGACCAACTGCCAATCTAGCATAAGGGCCAAAGTGGAGTGTTGCATGTCATGGATTCAATCCTTAAGCATCTTAGGTCAGTAGATATGAAGAGACTTTAATAGATAGGTATATAGATAGATATAAAGAGACTTAGGTTGTTTTATAGCATATCAACCCTTTTCAATCCTTAAGCATCGCAGGTCATCACCCACGGCCAACAGGTGGCCCCATTAAGGGGGGAGGGTTACCCCTCTGCAGAAGTGCAGTTGGTGTATTCTGAAGCCCCAGCAACAGGGCTGCCAAATAAGAGGTAAAAGCTGTCTGAAATTATATCTGGAACAATAAAAGTAATTTTAAAATAAAGGCCCCTTTAACTGGCATCAGGAAGATCATCATCCTCATCATCTGATAGCACTGTCGGCACAGGCTCCCATGCCTCTCTCTTGACAACCATCTCAATCGGTCATTGCTCCTGACAGGTCTACTACATGACATTGGACCAAGTAGACACAAGTGAATGACCTATGATAGATATGAAGAGACTTAGATAGATTGTTGTTTTGTTTTATAGCCTATTAACCCTTTTCAGGTCATTTAATGCAATTCCTGTCATTTTGGTAAACAAAGGACCCAGGTTGCTTAGAGTACCTGCTGTTGCTTAAGTGGTCACCCAATTAACTATTGAACCGGCTCATTATTGCTTAACTTTGGTGAACTAGCAGAACTGGTACTTTCAGAATGACTAGACTGTAGTGTTATGATTACTTGGTTGGTTGTTTTATGGCATATCAACCCTTTTCAGGTCATTTAATGCTGAATCAAGTCATTTTTTATAAACAAAGGACTCGGGCTGCTTACAGTACCTGACACTGTTTAAGTGGTCACCCAATTAAGTATTGAACAGGCTCATCACTGCTTAACTTTGGTGATCTAGCAGGAACTGGTGCTTTCAGAATGGCACCATGCAAACACATCACACAGATAGATAGATAGATAGCCTTTCGTTAGATGTTTTATTTTACGATATATCAACCTCTTTCGGGTCATTTAATGCTGAATCATGTTATTTTGATAAACAAAGGTGTTGCTTACAGTACCTGCTATTGCTTAAGTGGTCACCCAATTAAGTATTTATCAAGCTCATTGCCGCTTAACTTTAGTGATCCAGTACTTTCAGCATGACTTGAACATAATGTACTACTCTGAGTAAATTAGTATATAATAGTTATAAAAGTAGCTATGTAAAATTTTCAATGAATTGGTAGGATGTACAATGAGAGAGCTGAACAACGCCACTA
Source organism: Doryteuthis pealeii (assembly GCA_023376005.1). Taxonomy (NCBI): domain Eukaryota; kingdom Metazoa; phylum Mollusca; class Cephalopoda; order Myopsida; family Loliginidae; genus Doryteuthis; species Doryteuthis pealeii. Next base: position 29,811,397 of record CM042147.1, on the reverse strand, counting down.
ATGAGTTTATTTTGATCCTGTATGGAGCATATCATTTCATGCAGATACCTTGATGAAAATGATATCTCAAATCTCTTACAGATACAATGAATGTTCAAGATGCATACATTACAGATTCTATAGTCACCAATGATTTGTGTCAATCAATCAGACATGTGAGAAAGCAGAGTAGACTTGATAATTACCAACTTAGTAGAGTTTTGCTTTCATCTATTGTTATCTGGTATAAAGGAGATTATACGTGAGTGTGGGTGTGTGTGTGTGCATACATGTGTGCATATATGTGTGTGTGGGTACATGGGCATAAATGTGTATGTGTGTGGGGGGTACATGCATATAAATGTATGTGTATATGTATGTGTGTGCCTGTACATGCATATATACATATATGTGTGTTTGTATACATGCATCAATGTGTATGTGTGTGTGTACATGCATGTAGTATATATGTGTTTATGTGTGTGTGTGTGCATACGTATGTGTTATATGTGTATGCATATGTATATATGTTTTATGGTGTATGTGTGTGCATATGTATATATGTGTTTATGCGTGTGTGTGTGTGTGCATACGTATATATGTGTTTATGTGTATGTGTGTGTGCATACGTATATATGTGTATTGTATGTGTGTGTGCATATGTATATATGTGTTATGCATGTATGTGTGTGTGCATACGTATATATGTGTTTATGCGTGTATGGTGTGTGCTATGTGTGTGTGCATACGTATATATGTGTTTATGCGTGTATGTGTGTGTGCATACGTATATGCGTGTATGCATACGTATATATGTGTGCATACGTATATATATGCATACGTGTGTGCATACGCGTGTGCATACGTATATATGTGTTTATGCATGTATGAGTGTGTGCATACGTATATATGTGTTTATGCATGTATGAGTGTGTGCATACGTATATATGTGTTTATGCATGTATGAGTGTGTGAATACATGCATATATGTGTTTATGCATGTGTGTGTGTGTGTGTGTGCGTGTGTGTGTGCATACATGCATATATATGTGTATGGGTGTGTGTGTGTTTGTGTATGTATATATATGTGTGCACATTAATATAATTGAACAGAAATTCTCTGGTTAATTGAAAATCATCATCATCGTAAAGTTGCACTGTGAGCACAGATTCTCATGACTTTTTCTTGCCAAACGTCCCTATTGAACATCACTCGTGGCAGGTCTCAGAATCTGCACAGAGCTAATTGACATAGGTTTTGCTGGTCATATAGGTACTAGGGCTTGACATAACTAGCTGATTGATCAGAGGAGTCCTCTACGACTGCCTGTCTAGCCTAAGTAAGGGCCAAAGTGGAGTATTGCTTGACATGGGCTGTTCACCCACCTAGATTCCATCCTTAAGCATCACAGATCGCTACCTATGGCCAAAAAGTGGCCTCATGGGGGGGGGATTTTTTACTCCTCCGCAGAAGGGCAGTCTGTGTATTCTTCCGCCCCAGCCAACAGGGCAGAATATTACATTAGAAAATTCACTATCTATTATTAAATGCAGATTAATAACAAAACAACCACGGAAAAAGCTCAGTTTGAATATTTTAATCAAGTAAAATTTCTGTTAAAAATAACTAACAACTTCTTTACCCTGACAAATAACAAATCCATCCAAATTATTTTTCTAATCAATCAAAAATATTGAACACCGTTATCATTGAATGAAGTTCTTTATCGTGTGAGAGGATCTAAATGTAATCCATACATAAATCCGTAATCTAAACTATCCTTATGCAGGAAGTTGTTGACAGTAGTGATAGGAAGAAATACCAAAATAACTAAGGTACTTGTTATAGCACAATGGTTAGCAAGTTGGCCTTGCAGATCAATATGTCTGCTCTGTCGACTGGGTCTGTATGATGTGCCAACTGCACCTCTGCAGAGGGGAAAGACCTCCCACCTAATGGTGCCATCTGTTGGCTATGGGTTCCAATTCTGGAGCTCTGGAATGGGCTGGTACAGAGAGCGCTGGAACGGGATCGCGATCAACAGAAGACTGGATTGGTAGCGGCCTGGAGACCTGTCAGCAAACTTGTGGTGAGGAGGCAAGCCATGGAATGGCTTACTGCTGGTTAAATGGTGTCCACGACGCTGGAGCTACACACTCCTTCAGGCCATGGCCGAGGGAACATTGTTTTCCCAGCACAGTCTCCAAGTTGCTACTGATCTGGTCTTCTGTTGATTATGATCCCATACCTGCAGTCCCTGTACCAACCCATCACCGATCCTGCCTCCTTGGGATTCCTGTACCAACCTGCCACTGATCTGGTAACTGGATGCTAGTACAGCTTTCCTATGAAGGTGAGGATGATATGTTGATTCTACAAACAAGTTTTTTTCTTTCTTTCTTTCATTCATTTTCCTTGTTTCTTCTTCTCTTGTTTCTTATGTTTACCTCCTCTATTTCCCTTTCATCATTTTCTTTCCTTCTTTCCCTTTCATCATTTTCTTTCCTTCTTTCCCTTTCATCATTTTCTTTCCTTCTTTCCTTCATCTTTCATCATTTTCCTTCTTTCCCTTTCATCATTTCTCTTTCCTTCTTTCCCTTTCATCATTTCCTCTTTCCTTCTTCCTTTTCATTTTTCTCTTTCCTTCTTTCCCTTTCATCATTTCCTCTTTCCTTCTTATCATTTCCTCTTTCCTCTTTTCTTATCATTTCCTCTTTCCTTCTTATCATTTCTCTTTCCTTCTTATCATTTTCTCTTTCTTATCATTTTCTCTTTCCTTCTTATCATTTTCTCTTCTCTTTCCTCTTATCATTTTCTCTTTCCTTCTTATCATTTTCTCTTTCCTTCTTATCATTTTCTCTTTCCTTCTTATCATTTTTTCTCCTTCTTTCCCTTTCATCATTTTCTCTTTCCTTCTTTCCTTTCATCATTTTTCTTTCTCTTTCCTTCTTTCCCTTTCATCATTTTCCTTGTTTTTTCTTCTTCACTCTTTAATTTCTTATATCTATCTCCATTTCTTTCTGCACTATATTTCTTTCTTTCCTTCATTCTTTCATTATTTTCCTTGTTTCTCTTTTGTTTCTTCTTCTCTTGTTTCTTATGTTTACCTCCTCTATTTCTCTTTTTTTTTCTTTCTTTCCTTTTATTCATCATTTTCTTTCTTAAACCAAACCTGACTGAATTTAATCTCTAAAAAGGTTTTCGGATGAATATTATATTCCCTTGTGTTTTTATATCCATCTATATTTAATGAAGAAACCAGTAAAACTCAAGATATGTTTTGAATTAGTTTTCACGTTTTAAGTCGAAGATGAAAGGTTGAATTTGAATGGTTATCATATATTAATTTTTAAATTTTCATTTCAGAGAAAATATTGTGAAAACAATATCTCTACGTTTATTGGCAAAAGTTTGTTGAAACAAAACAGAATATCTGGGTTGGTTGGTTGGATTTTACGACATGTCAACCTTTGGGTTATTTTAAGCCAAAGACATTTTTGTTTTATTTATTCTCGTTGAATAGTCAAATTTTTTTTTAGACACATTTTTAAAAATCTATTTTACCCATAGATTGGACCTTAACAGGTATGTAGAATGAGCATCACACTCACCTTCACAGGAAGGCTGTGACTAGCATCCAGTCACCAGACAAAAAAAAAAAGTAACCGAATACACTCTGTAACAACTGAGAGGACATGTTCAAGTGTTCAGTATATATGGCTACAAATACACACTAAAACCACCAGCCAATCAAAATGCTGGAAATAGACTTGATCATTCCACAAAGTAAAATAGCCGAAGCTGCAATTTAAACCAAGTTTGGATTCTTAGAAGCTGATTCAACTTGAAACAGTTGAACGCTGATCAGTTTGCACACATCTTTACAAGGTATTACCACTGCGGGTCAGAGTAAACTTGTGAGTAATGGCAATGAAGGGGTACTCCACACTCCCCAGAGCTGGAACCTCATCACCAGATGCAGTTTAGCATCATACCCAAGATATTAAGACTCTCAGCCACTGCCTTCTAGTACATATATGATAAAAATGATTACAGGTTTGCCTCAAGAGCAATATGGTTGGGACAATCATATAGGTGCTAGGACTTGATGTGACTAGCCAATTGATCAGAGGGGGCCTCTCTGACCACCTGTATAGACCAAATAAGGGCCAGTGTATTGCATGTCATGGACTGCTCAGTCACAATGATTCTGTCCTTAAGCATCTCAGGTCTTACTCATCTGCAGAGGTGTAGCTAGCATATTCTACAACCCCAGCCAACAGGGCTGTATCTAAGTAGAAATTATTGTGACAACAAACTACCGAAGTGTATAGCTTTATTTTCTCAAGACAAATCAAATTTGATAGTAATAATTTGTATACATCCGTTTATGATCAATACATAAATATCATTTAGATTTTTCGGACTGTTGTCCTCATCTTTATTATTATATACACAATGTTTCGGCTAATGTCCCCTCCAGCCTTCTTCAGGTATTTCTTGTCAAACTCAGGAACCTTATTGTCATTTATACTTATTATGTATGATTTTTTACCTTTACTCATATTGTAATTATACCTCTTAAGTAGACCCTGTATAGAGATGAATACAATATGAGAATTAGTTATTAAAAAAGCTAGATTAGATTATCATTAAAAAGAAAAAAAAATCACAATATGAGTACAGGTAAAAAATCTTACATAAGTCTAAATGTAAAAATTCTAGGTAAAAAGAACATTGGATTTAAAAATTCACTTAGACACATGGCACATTGGATATAAGGGTTGAGTTAATACAGTTCTAAGTGACAATCAACTCTAGGTTGCAGGTTCAATCCTGACTATGGGTTAAAATAACCTAGAATACTTAACATAACTTAACACTTGTATCCAGTCATGGTTAATGGAATGAGAACAATCTACCCCAGTGGATTAAATAAAGGGTTCGGTTCGAAGTTCGAGGCTCTTGATTATATTGGGTTTATAACAATAAAGATGAGGACTACCAGTGAAAAATCTAAATAATACAAATTCATCTATATATTAATACACTTGTTCCTTAGTTGTTCGAATGTCATCAGCCACACCCTCTGGTTAAAAATGAGATAATCCAAGATGAAATGCAAAAAATGTACATCCTGATTATCTGGTGTTGTTTATTGGCCAAATTCTTTTTTCTCATGAGTGTCGCGTCACCTCAGCTAAAAGTTGTTCTATTTTTCGATTATACCCCCCCCCCTCTGTTTTAATTCAGTTTATCTGCATTCATATTTAATTTCATTAGTGCTTCTAATTTTTGGATATTTTATTACATCAAAACTTAAATATCTGCACACAGAGGGTGCATATATTTTCTAGTATATATAAAATTATTATCAGTATATAATAAATACACATTTTCATAAAAGGAATATATTTGTAGATTTTAACTTTAAGGTTTGTTTTATATATATATATATATATATATATATATAGATGAGAGGTATCCAAAACTTGGTAGTAAGGGATGATTCTATATGTGATTTCTAAGACACACTGTATTATTATTGTATGATCCAGTATGTATAAATACAGTGAATCTTTAAATCACTACAGAGAGCTCAATGTATAATAAACTTTTTAGATTATATACAGAGCAATATTTATCTAAGAAAGGAAGGAAAAACTCAACACCGTAATTCCATAATAAATTTATTTCGACCAAAATTGGGGCCTTTATAAATCTAAGTTGATTTAATATAGCTCCCCAAAATTCAGTCTTGTCAGATGGAAGATCAGATAACCTGATCTTCCATCTATTAAATCAACTTAGATTTATATAGGCCCCAATTTTGGTCGAAATAAATTTATTATGGAATTACGGTGTTGAGTTTTTCCTTCCTTTCTAAGATATATATATATATATGTGTGTATGTATGTATAAATCACAACAAACCACAAAATATTGATTTTTACAATTTATCATGACAACAATAGAAAACGTGTGTGTAGGGGGGAGGGGTACATAAGTTAATTCTTTTGGTCAGAATTTGTTTTTCTATTATTGAAAACTTTCTACAAATTAATTACTTGCTTTCTTCACATTTAAGACATATCTTTAGGCTCTTCATTAAGTCTGTAAAAAGAAACACTATCACCCAATAATGATGGCATCAAAATGGTTGTGGACATTTTGCAACAACAGGCTGTGATAGAATCTTAACATGACCATAAGACGACAATAGGAAAAGCCGAGATATTGATTCAAGCAGCAGCAGCAGCCACAATATCAGCAGCAGTAGCAGCCATCATTGAACTAATTCAAACCCAGGCTGAGTGGCCTAGATCAGCTGGTGAAAGGCAACATTAGTTTTTAAATCAGCTGATCTGAGTGATTGTATAGACAAGTGGTTGCCAACGTTGAGCATACGCCCCACAGGGGGGCAATCTGATTTTTATGGGGAGGCAATTGAGCCTAACGAGGTCTGGCTCCAAATTTGTTATCTTTATTTTATTTTTTCTTAGTTTTCAATCATGTAATCATCATTATGTAGTTTATGTTTCAGACGTTATTTTGTGTAAATATTTGTGTACTGTGTAGTTTGATAGGTACCCTTATTTTATTGAACACAAATATTTCAATAAATTTATTGAAATATCTATATAGAAATTTTCTCTCTTTATTATTTTCTGTCTTGTTTATTTCATTTTTACTTTTCATAGATGACTTGTTCTTTTCAAGCTTGTTTAAACCAAGATATTGACGTTTTAAGCTTCTTCAGTCCACTTTTTAAATTATAAGAATTATAAATTACCAAATTGGGGAACATCAAGATTTTAGATGTGATTATGTGAGGCACGGTAAAAAAAAAAAAAAAAAAAAAAAAAAAAGCTTGTTTAAACCAAGATATTGACGTTTTAAGCTTCTTCAGTCCACTTTTTAAATTATAAGAATTATAAATTACCAAATTGGGGAACATCAAGATTTTAGATGTGATTATGTGAGGCACGGTAAAAAAAAAAAAAAAAAAAAAAAAAAAAGGTTGGGAACCCTGGTATAGGCGATCAGCAAGACCTTTGAAGATATTTTCATTCTTTGATTTTAACGACATGTCAACCCTTCTAGGATTATTTTAGAGATTAGGAAATTGCATTCTTTGTACAAGGGTAATCCCAAAAGTAAGGTTTCTAGAATATTTAGAAATCACAGAAACGTTTATTGTTTGTCAATGATGTTTACATCATTTTAAAGTTTCAACATCTATTTTTCTACATAAGCACCATTTTGGTTGATGTATTTTTGTAGGCGCACTGTGGCAGTTTTTGTATGCCCATATTATACCAGCTCACCTCCTCATCATTGGGGAAGCATTAAACCTTGTTTTCATTTCAAACTCCTGGCATGATTTGCAGATGTTTTTGACATCCATGCATGAATTACAACACACTTCCATTAATTGGCAATGAATTTCAATTGATCTAACCAAATAACTGCACAAACTTAACACTTGAGAATAGTGTCAATCAGGAGTTTCATCAGAAATGACTGCCTAGCCAAGACCGAATGTGGCAGTGAAGCTGGTGTAAGTGCATACACAACAAACCCAACAGTTGCCAAAAGCCACACAGTTTCCCCTGGGTCCCCAGCACTTTGGAGACCTTACTTTTGGAATTACCCTCAGAAAACTGTAACAAATAGTTTGGTACATAGGTGGTATATCATTAAGTTATTTCAGATTACTTTCAGAAAATAGACTAAAATTGAAGAATAAGTCCTCTTATGGTGATTTTTACTACACAACAGTAAGAGAAGTAAATAAACAAACGATGTGTTTTGACACATCTTGGGAGAATATGTGCTTAATTGAAGTCGTACCTAATTTTGAAAATTAATTAATTAATAATTAATTAATTAGGCGGGCATACCTATTCAAATGTAAGGCTAAACAAATCGAGAAAAATCAATCTCTGTATGGTTTTCCTATCTATAGCTCTGCTGATGAGGCCTAATAGGCCGAAATGTACATACAGAGATTGAAAGAGAAAGAGAGAGCTGTAGAAAAAAGTTTTTCACTCTACCACCATTACAGTGTTCAAGGTACACCTTCAGGAGAACTAAAAAGTTTAGGTTGTTACATCTTTATATATATATACATACACATATATATATATACATACACATATATATATATACATACACACACACACTTGTCCACATCGCTGTTGTAGCATTAGTAGTTAATCCAAAAAGTGCTCAATATATTTTGTAAATTACAGAGCATCTATAAATACTCTATATTTTACAAAATAGATTGAACACTTTTTGGATCAACTATTAATGCTACTACAACAAAAACATGGGAGCAGTATTTGAAGAATATATACACACACTCACAATATAATAAGCAGACTAATAAATTATTTATCAATTGTAAAGAAATAGTTATATGTCGTGTGGTCTTTCAATAATATCCTTGTTGTCACATTACAAAATAAATATAACAATCTTTTGTCATAGCCAGACTAAATAAACAAACAATATAACTGATGTTGATATAACTATCATTGCTTTCAAAACCAAATAAAACGTCAGTTTTCACATCATGAAACTAAATACTTGTATGTTTTTCTTTCATTACAAGATCAGAAAAACCACTGGGAAAATACCAGCATAAAACCTTTTGTTTTTCATTAATAGCAAAACCACAAAACTGAAACAAATTTGTCATTTTATCTTGTATACTATATATTAAATATATCAACAACAGAATTATTAGACTATTAAATTGATTGATATATTTTAATGGTATGCCCATCCATCTAGGCTTATTTATAATCTATTATACTAAAGCTGAGCAAATCAACTTTTGGTTTCCAAAGGCTTTTTTCTTATTTAGTTTAATGACATGAAAATTATACTAAATTATTCCTTACTTTTAGAATTGAATTATGCTTGAAAAAAATTATGTTTTAATTGGATCTAATTAGTCGTAATTTGTAATTAAGTCAAAAACTGACCAATCTCTTACTTTACTTTCTGCCTATCACTTTTTCCCCTCTCTGTATCTCTTGATTAAGCCCTCATTATATAATCTTAGTCTCTCTGGGAGAGGAGAGAGAGAGACATAGGAGAATTTGAAATGTATTTCTATGTTAAATTTCACAAGCAGCAACCAGTAGCTTAAATTAGGACAAACATTCCCTTTCTTAGGAAGCTTAACTTATAAAATGATTTTAATGTTCAGACGTATTTATTATTATTATTATTCATTTTGCAAACTCACTTTTCCCTAATCTCAATTATTTACCCAGAGCTGAATGGGTGACCATATATAAGAAAAATTCTAGGACTGGTGTCACAAAAAATTTATTTCAAATCCAAACTACAAATTATCCCCTTCAAAGTAATCCCCCTGGAGTCTAATGCACTTTCCCATCCTTTTCTGCCATGCTTACATGCACTCCTGGAAGGATTCTTCCGGGATTTTCTGTAGCTGTCATGACCTTTTTGATGTTGTGCACATCCTCAAAAAGAATTCCCTTGATGACCCCTTTAGGCTTGGGGAAGAGGGAAAAAAAATCACATGGAGGCAGGTCAAGCGAGTAGAGAGGTTGCTCCAGCACAGTAATCTTCTGGGCCAGGAACTCTTGGATACTCAGGGTGTTGTCATAGAATGAAACAAAGATATATATATATATATATATATATATATGTGTGTGTGTGTGTAATCTTAGTTTCTTGATTTTACATTATATATATATAATAAAGAAACTTAGAATATATATATATATATATATATATATATATATATATATATAAAGTTAAGTAAAAAAGAAATCCACTATAGAAATTCCCACTAAAAGAAGAGTACAATCAGTTCCATATATGCACGTAGACATTTGAAAGATCACAAGAGAACAAAGAGAGCAGTTGCATAAATCTTAGAGAAAGTAAGTTAATACCTTGAAAATGTACAGGTAGAATTTGGGGAATCTTTGTTTATTATTAGAGGGTGGCCTTGCATTTACCCAGAACTAAATTGGATTTTGTTTATATATAAATACAAATTCAAAAATAAAGAGAAAAACATTGGCAGTGGAAAAGGTTTCTTTATTAAATGATTTTGTATTTCATAAATCTGCACCATTAGATATATAGAGATGGGGAATGAAACTAAGTATATATTATATATATATATATACACACACACACACAGAAAGAAAAGCAGGAAACCAAGATAATAGATATATAGATAGAGAATGAAGAAACAATGATATATAGGTAGATAAGCAACAATACACAAAAGAAGCATGGCCATGATGGCCTAGTGCCAAGGAAGGTGAGAGATAAAATAACTGTTGCAAATTTAACTAATAACAGATTTTGACTGCAAAACAAAAGCACTGAAGCTTAATCTTACTACTAACTGAATCCAGTTCAACAATGGAGAAACATTTCCATTTTTTATTACATACTTTTTAGTCGATGTTCTCTCAATTTCCTTGATCTGTCTAGGAAATCAATTCCATGGAAACCATAAATGATCTATCATCCATTATGATATATTATATATTACCACGGATTAAAATATATATATATATATATATATATAAAAATGGTGTAATGGTGATTTGCAGACTATATATATATATAATGGTGTAATGTGATTTGCAGTCTATTGTTAGTGAGTTTGATTCTCATTGGGTGCCCCATACTTCTGGCCTTGTGCCAAATCTATTCTAAGCTTAGGAAATAACTACGAGTTCATCCTTACTTCTCCAGCAGTGTCCAGCATGTCTTGTTTATCTTACTCGAAATCCCAAAGGACATCCTCTATGCAGAACTTTCATCTGGCAAGAGACAGGTTGGTCACCCCCAGCTGCATTTTAAGGATGTCTGCAAGAATGATCTCAGGTGCTTTGGTATTACCGCTTCCAGATGGGAAAATTTGGCTCAGGACCACCCTCGGTGGAGGCAGACTCTCCGTAGAGGACTATTCATGTTTGAAGTCACCCTAGTGCAACACCATGAAGCCAAGAGGTCCAGAAGAAAGCACCAGTACATCAATATCTTTAGGGACAGCCTTCAAATGTGACATCTGTGATCAGGATGTTTTTCAAAACATTGGACTTCATAGTCACAGGAGGTGCTGTAACTTCAGGGTCACAAGAATTCTATAATCTTCCAAGACTGCAATGCCAATACTCCATTTAAGTATTGACTTTGTGTTGCATTCTGAACCTTGCAGAGGAGTTGAATAGTATACACATTCATTAATTAAAAGAATTTTACCATAAAATTTAAAAAAATTAAAAAAACACTCCTGTTATTATTTCTCTGAATTTTTTTAGGTGAGGCTTGATAATTAGTATTGTACAGATAACAATGAAGATGAGGACAATAGTCTGAATCATACTCCTGTTATTATTTTTAACCCCACTTTTAGAAAATATTTAAAGATTGTCATTTATTTTACAATATAAGGATGGCGTAAACTATTGTAATCAAGTATTTCAAGTGGATACAAACCTCAACACTTATACTCTACGTCAATGAAACCATTCAAAGCTTCTTTGTAAACAATTTTTTCAGATTCAATTTTGTATATTTCAAATGTTATATGTGGGTTAGTCAAAAAGTAATGCCATTTTGTTTAGGACCGGTATAATTACCAACACACGAACATGTATCATACATCGAAATGAATCTAGTCCCCTGTGGATCACATCCCTACATTGTCACCGTTGCTCTCAATAGCAATATTCCGCCTTTGAATCCCTGCCCCGTAAAAATTCTGTTGACTGTTCTTTGAGCCACTTCTTCACTACAGATTTCACTTCCTCGTCACTGGAATAATGTTTACCTCTCAAACACTTTTCATGGGGCCAAAAGCACCTAGCACAAATATGATAAAAAGAGTTGGGGATTGCCATAAGGGCAATAGAATCAGGACAATCACATAGGTGCTAGAGCTTGATGTGACCAGCCGATTGATCTGACCACCTGTCTAGCCTAAGTAAGGGCCAAAGTGGAGTGTTGCATGTCATGAATTGCTAAGCCACCAGGATTCCATCCCACAGTCAACAGGTGGCCTCATTGGAGGATTTTACCCCTGTACAAAAGGTGCAGTGAGTGTATTCTACTACCCCAGTTGACAGGACTAAGCATTTTAGGCAAGGGGGGCAAGTGCTGCCGGGGAGGGGGCCTGGGACCAAGTGATTTATTTTACCTTGCTCACTTGTTCAGAAGCTGAGGTTCCTGAACACCAGTTGTAGTATATTGAAGTCAGTTAGCTCTACTGTTATTAAAACCAACAGTAGACTAAGTAGAACTCAAGCAGTGTCCAAGACAGCTGGTATAAATAGGAATCAAGAATGATCCATTCATGAATCTGGGTGATTTGGGTCATTCCATTCCTTGAGTTCTGATTGGTTGCTTGACTGCTTGATTTGAATGACATTGTGGACTCTTATGTATACTTTGTCATTTTGCAGTGGACTGAGCTAGTAGCATTCGAGTTTGTATTTGAGTTACAATCGTTTGTTGCCTTGTCTTCCCAGTTCGACAGTAATTGGAACTTATTCTTCATAGTATACACCAATAATATATTTCACCTCATAGTTGTACAAATACTAACACTTCCTAACAGAGAGGATTTTTTCTTAACCTGAATTTTATGAAAGATAATTCTAACATTTGCAAGTCAGAACAGCATATTCTATTTTCATCTTGTTGTATACATTTACTAACACAATCAATCAGGTTAACATCAACCAAGATCTCTTGACGTTAGATTTAATAAATATCAACAGTTACATGAAACCATATAATTGCATATGAATTATTAGTATTAGATAAGAATACTTGAAACTATAACTTTTTTTTTAGGGGGGGCTGTTGGTTTAATGTCATCAACGGTTGTGGGTTGTTTCATGTCAAATCTTGTTTATATCATATGTACTAGCAAAATAAAAAGACGCTCTCTGGGCGATGTAAAAATATTTTTTGAAAGATATTGCCTGAGGGGATGGGAGCTGAAAATTCAATGTCATAGGTGTGTACCATAAGTATGTAAAATCGTCAAATTTATTAAAGGAGTAAAAAAAAAAAAAAAAAAAAAAAAAGAAAGAAAATTTGAAATGGAAACCGTTCCGATAACTTTAAATATTATATTAGAATAAAACAATCTATATATAAATATATAACACTGGGCATCTATTTATTGAAACAATGAGGATTGTCTAACTTTGCATGCTCACATTTTGAGTATATTTATTCTATGTTATGATGTTGGATCATGTGTTGGGTAATGTGACGTAAGCAGTGACGCAGTTTTTGTTACAGACAAAAACCGGAAGCGAATCTCCATTATTAATAGATTAGTAGTTTTTTCTAGTATTGAAGAATTGAAAATAAAAGGCTTGATTATGGGTGTAAGAGCTGTATTTAAATACATTTAAGGTGCAATTGTTACCATTGGTTTCAAAGCAGAATGTTTGCCACTTATCAAGACAACATGCCCGTTAAGAAATGAAGGGAATGTCAATTCATTTATATATGTCCCATATATAAATGAATTGATATTCCCTGTATTTCTTAATGGTAACAATTGCACCTTAAATGTATTGTACACACATATATATATATATATATATATATATGAGATTATGTGCTTAATTGAAGTCATATCTAATTTGAAATTTAATTAGTTATAATTAAATGAATTAGGCGTGCATATTGGTTTAAATGTAAGGCGTAAACAAATTGAGAAAAAGTCAATCTCTGTATGTACATTTCAGCCTATTAGGCCTCATCAGCAGAGTTATAGACAGGGCAGTGCTGCTGATGAGGCCTAATAGGCTGAAATGTACATACAGAGATTGACTTTTTCTCAATTTGTTTACGCCTTACATTTAAACCGATATGCATGCCTAATTCATTTAATTATAACTAATTAAATTTCAAATTAGGTATGACTTCAATTAAGCACAATCTCCCATAAATTGTTGGCTATCGCCATCTCAAACAGATTGTTTGTCCACTTATATATATATAATATATATATCTCAGCCCTCTCCCCCCACACACAAGCAGGATGTGACACAAGGTCAATTTCTTCAGCCGAGTTTAACAGGTGTGAATTCAGAGTTTTCCTTCTCCTAGACCTGTTGCCATACCAAAGTTAAAGAGCCCAGTTTGCCCAACTATTTACCCATAGCTGGAGGCAGAATACGTTTGTTCCTAAATCTTCCATCCGTTAACATCCTGCAACACCCTCTTGATAAAAATGAGACTGTCCAAACCATCCAAGATGTAATGCAAAACTGTAAATCCAGATTATCTGGTGTCGCTTAATCATAGATTTCTTATTTGTCCCATCTTATTTCACCCAATTTCAAAAATTCCAAGTTCACTTCCACAAACTGAACTGACCAACTAGTTTTGCTAGTCTAGCTTGTTAACTATTACACTAACTGAGGTGCTTTAAATGACTGTATAGATTACAAGATATTAGTATCAGCAAATTAAGTGAAAGCAAGTAAATAATACTGTCCACTGTCTCCAACTTGTGACCTATCATCATACAATAATCTGAAAGTAATCAGTTTAAAATAACAATTGATATTCTAGTTCTACTCTAATTCTTTGTGTATAAGACATTATTTTTCCAGATTTTTCAGCCAAAATGATGACTATATAACTAATTTTTTCCAGCCACATTCAGGACTGTATTGGTTGGCTGGTTGGATTTTATGGTGTGTCAACCCGTTTTGGGTTATTTTATGTGGAAGACGTTTTGTTTTCTTGGTAGGTATTCAAAATTTTCATATTCAATTCTAAATAAATTTAAAAAATAGATCACTAATTAGGACTGAGCCTATTCTAGTAGTCATCACCCCAAGTGGATTTAACAGGTTTGAATTCAGAGTTTTCCTTTTCCTAGACTGGCTGCTTAATCAAGGTTAAAGAGCCCAGTCTGCCCTACTATTTACCCATTGCTGGAGGAAGAGTAGTTGGATTCATACCTTTCCCAAGGATATTAGCGCTATGTGAACTGTAGCCTTGTCTAGGATTTGAACTTGGGTCGACGAGTCCATTTCCTACAACTCTAACCATTACACTATGGCCTCCAACTAATTTTAAATTCTTCTTTTAAACACATTTTCAAACTCATTTTTTTCTATTTAACCCATAGTTGGGATTCTAATAGGTACTACTACTCTAGGTTAGAGTGGACCTGAGAGTAATGATAATGAAGGGGCACTCCACACTCCCCAAAAGCTCCATAATTAGAACTTCACCACTAGCTGTAGTTTAACATCAACCCAGGACACTAAAACCCTCAGCCACAACCCTCTAGCTCATATATGATAAAATGGGTGGTGGTTTGCCATAAGGGCAATAGGGTCGGGACAATCATATAGGTGCTAGGGCTTGATGTAACCAGCCAATTAATCGAAGGGAACCACCAGCTCCTTGTGGTTTATAGCCAAATGCTCTACCGACTGAACTAACATCTACAATGACCAGGTGATACTAATTCAACATACCCTCACTAAGTATCACAGATGCTTTTTAATCCGGTGAGTGTGAATATTTAATTTTGCAAGGGGAAGAACAGATTGATTCATACTTTCCCATAATTATCCCCATTTCCAAGCATGATATTGTAGCGATTGCCTTCCCTTGTTGGGATGGGGCTGAGAGTGGCAAAGGGTTATCTTCCCTTGCTACCAGGGTTTGCCATCAGAGGGCGTTGCAGCCTGGCTATTTAAAAAGGCCGGGAAAAAACTAACTCTTTCTCATCTGGGATCTCCAGACATGCACTAGTTTTGTGTGTCATTTGGAGTTAGGGGACCTTGACCCCTGCCAACTATATGATAATACATGTGCCTTTATGCAGACCCTATTATACTCTCCATAGAGGTGTTTGGGCTCACCAGCCTTTTGAATAGCTGTGAACACACATGCCTTCTTACACTCCCATGTCTGCATGGCAATGCCTACCACATGGATCCTGTTTTGTATTGTATGTTAAATGTTGCTCAGACAATAAAGTCTGTATTTTATGTACCTCTTTGCTGAAATGTTATATATATTCACCTGCATTTGAAAGCTTTTCTGAGGTCTCCTAATGTATTATAAGAAGTGGTATTAGCAACAGAAGTCATAACCACTTTAAATCTTATAATATCAACTATATCTCAAATAAATCATTCCAACTATACAAACATGCATTTCAAGCTTTGTCATGGGGAGTGCTACCCATGTAGCCTGTTGGAGCCAATCCCTCCCCAGGTCTACAGCTGGTTTGAATTCATCTAATATGTAAACTGAACAAGGAAGAAGATATAAAAATTGTGACGTGTATATGTATTTACCCAACCCTCTACACTATCACTTTAAATTCATAAATATACTTATGTATTTATTTACCAACCTCTTCACATGAGCAGGATGTGACACAAGGTCAACTTTTAAGTGGAGTTTTAACAGGTTTGAATTCAAAGTTTTCCTTCTCCTAGACTGATTGCCTAATCAAGGTTAAAGAGCCCAGTCTGCTCTACTATTTACCCATAGCTGGAGGGAGAATAGTTGGATTCATACCATTCTCATGGGTATTAGTGCTATATAAAACGCAAACAGCCTCACCTAGGATTCAGACTCGTCTCACCCAGTCCATATCCTACGGTGGTAATCATTACACCATGCACCTCCACAAGTTAGGTTAACTCATTTAACTCTTTTTTATCTGTTTAACCCATTTGAATAGTAGCAGTATGAATATTTTTGCATTTAATATTCTAAATAAGAGACATTAACTTTTCGGAGTTTCTGTGCACTTTTTCTCCCACCCCACCAGGCTGGATCAACGTGAGGTCTTTTTTTACATAGGGATTTAATGAGGTATCCTGTGAGGATCCAACTTGCAATTCAGTAATAATGGATCTGCAAGACTTTTTTGTCCCCTGCCCTCTACCCAGGTGATGCCGGGTAGCTGTTTCTAGTGTAGATATAAAGGTCAGAGTTACCCAGCAGTAAAAGTCACATGATCAGTTTAGGCCATATTGAAGGAAGAAACGTTAATATTTTTGAACTTTTTAAAAAAAATCTCACAAAAAAAAAATAATGAACATAAAGAGTTGTTACAAAGAAAAACAGTTAATTCAAAGATCAAATTATCTGATAGGGAAAAAATTAGTCAACGTTATCTTGAAAAATAAGTAAAACAGTCTTTTTTTACAACAGGGTCAATTTCTTTATTGATATGTTTTTGGCAGAATTCTGTATTCATGGTTCTTTTACTAAAAAGCTCTCGCATAGAAACTTATAAAAATCTTCTGATATAATTATTCAGACTTATCTTTATAGAAAAAAGTAAAAATTGTTTTTTGTATGTTAATTTTTTTCATATTTCATAAAATAAAATGGGGCGGAGGGTAGATCTCGTAAAAAAATATTTCCTGATATATTTAAAAAAAAAAAAACAACTATTGCAGACATATTCAAGAAAAACATAAGTAATTATGGAAATTCATGAAAATCAGACCATTAATTGATTTTTCATGGAATTCTTAAAAAAGCCTCTAGTCATAACTTATTTTTGGCTACATTAAATTTCAATTAATTTAATGGTGCAAAAATGTAAACATTGTTTTTCATTCATAATTTTCATAAACTGAAAATTTTTTTTTTTTTAAATCATCAGGAATTTATTTAATGTTTCTTCTTTCGAATGGACAAAAATTTAAGATAATATTAACCTTTACGCAAGTTTCATTGTGTTAAATATAGGAGGGGGGTAAATTTCACAGGAAAAATTGGTGGTACCTACTGTATTTGGTCATAAAATCAAAATGAGTAACGTTTTGTGCAAAGCTTTGATATAGACACTTTAAAATATGTATATCTTGTTGAAGCAGAAGTAGTATAGTGAATATAAGTATACATAGAATATAAGTATATCTCGTTTAGGCAGGAAACACATTTGCCACTTAGGCGTGTTTAGCCTTTCACATGCAAACAGTTACAACCTTAAAACGTTGAGGAGAAAATGTTTGGTAAAACGATACCATTTCAATGATATTCAATATGCATAGTTTATTCATATCCAAAGGCCACCATTCTTTTCACCGACTTGTTGGCGGATCTTAGAATACACTATATTCCCTGCAGTGGGAGTGTGAGAAACCCCTTCATTGCCTCACCCTGTTGGCTGAGGCAGAAGAATACACCGACTGCACCTTTGCAGAGGGGTAAAATCCCCCACCTCGATGCTTAAGGACGGAAACTTGATGGCTGAGCAGTCCCAAACATGTAACACTCTACATAAGCGGTCAGAGATGCCCCTTCGATCAATCGGCTGGTCACATCAAGCCCTAGCTCCTATACGATTGTCCCGTCCCTATTGCCCACATGGCAAGCCTCCATCCCTTTTTATCATATATATGCTAGAAGGTGGTGGCCGAGTGTCTTAGTGTCCTGGGTATGGTGTTAAACTGCAGTTGAAGTTCCAGTTCTGGGGAGTGTGGAGTACCTTTTTATTGCCATTATTCCCAGGTCAACTCTGACCTGGAGTGGTAGTACCTGTTAGGGTCCCATCTATGGGCTAAATAGGAAAAAACGAGTTTATAAAATATGTTTAAAAAGAATTGAGTATCCATCAAAAATGAACCAAACAAAACATCTTCAGCATAAAATAACCCAATAAGGATTGATATGCAGTAAAATCCAACCAAGCAATCTATTGGTAACAACCAACCAACTAACTAACCCGTAGGCATAAAATAACCCTAGGTGGTTTGATATGTCAATAAAATCAATCAATCACTCCATTAATTCAAATATTAAGAAACAAATGTATAAGAGAATTTTTCTTGCCATTCTAAAAAGTTGTTTGTTTTTTTAATTTTTCCAATAAACTCTTAGAATTATAGAGATTTATTTCAGTTATATCAATGAGATTTCTTCATTATATAAAGTTATATTTAGACAGAAATCTTTCACTTAAACATGTTTTGTTCAAATCTACAGACAATGTGTTTTTTTAACCATTTTTATTGATTTTTTTTCTTGTCATCTGATAAGATTTAATTTTTCCAGACATATATATAATGTAATATGAAAAAATTGAAAAACAAATTTATAAACGAGTAATGTTTATTTCCCCTACGCTGCAGTGTTTTGATCTGTTACAATAGATCTTCATCAGGGCTTTCGTTAATTTGAGGGGAAAAATAAAAGTATCACAGAAAATAAGAAATCTTCGAGACCCTTTTGTTTTGTGATTGGTCAGTCTATTTGAAATTGTTGATGAAAAAATAGACCATCCGACCACAAAATCAAAAGGATCTCAAAGATTTATTATTTTCTGTGATAGTTTGAGGGGAAAAAAATAAAAGTAAGGAAATGAAGATCTGTTGAAACACTGATGAAGATCTGTTGAAACAGATCAAAACACTGATGAAGATCTATTGAAACAGATCGAAACACTGATGAAGATCTATTGAAACAGATTGAAACACTGATGAAGATCTATGAAACAGATTGAAACACTGATGAAGATCTATTGAAACAGATTGAAACACTGATGAAGATCTATTGAAACAGATTGAAACACTGATGAAGATCTATTGAAACACTTCAGTGTAGGTGAAATAAACATTACTCGTTTATAAACTTGTGTTTTTCAATTTTTTCATAATATTACATACTGTCAGATTCACTTCCAGTTTTTCCTCACACACACACAGATATATATATATATATATATATATATATATGGCTGGAAAAATATGAACATAAATCTGTCGGATTTACCTAACAGCAACACACAAGCAGGATGCGACACAAGGTCAATTTCTTCAGTGGAGTTTAACAGATTTAAATCCAGAGTTTTCCTTCTCTTAGACAGATTACCTAACCATGGTTCAAGAGCCCAGTCTGCCCTACTATTTACCCATAGCTGGAAGGAGAAGAGTTGGATTCATACCATACAAGGTTATTAGGACTATGTGAAATGCAAAAAGCTTTGTCCAGGATTTGAACTCATCTCATAGTGTATATTCTTACGGTAGTAACCATTACACCACGTGCCACTATAAAAATCAAGGTATATGCACGTGAACATTCTACCAATAAATGGCTAATATAGGTTCATTTTTTTATTTTAAAAAAATCTATTTTGGTGAATTTAGATGAAAAATTAGAGTCTTCTGATGTAGCAAGCAATCAAAACATTTGGCTTAAAGGAAACTTAAGTTCATAGCATTTTGATTGGCAACTCTTCAATTGTGAAAGAATAAAAGGTTATCTTTTTCTTTTTTTTTGCTTTTATAAATTCTTCTGAGATTTGGAAACTAATCAAACTTTTTTCAATATTTGAAATTCCTTACTCAACAACAAAAATCTGAATTTAAGTATAAAAATGATGTTCTGTGTATTCCTACTGTTTCCAATGAAGAACTGTTTCCCTTTGGCATATAAGAATTTTTAAAATTTTTTTAAATGAATGAAAACAAACTACAATGTCAAAGTCTGTCTTAGTTTGGCATCTACTGGCCCTTTTGCCTAAAAAAAGGAAAGGAGCATGTGTTTATTAACCAGTAGAGGAGGTCAATTTTTCATTTTTAAATATCACTTTACATGAAAGTTGTGTATTAGTCTATTGAGTACTGATACCAAAAATTAGATCTTGAACTTGTGCCAATTTGAGGAAATGACATCAATTATCATAAACAAAAATGCACTGAAAAATCTTCGGTTTTGCAAGATTAGGGTGGGGGACATATTTTTATTTGAACTTTATAAGTTATAATTTTGTCATCTAATTTCATTTTGATAAAATAAAATGACAACATTCCATGGTTTAAATACTGAAATTGTTAGATTTTCTGATCAATTTTTGGCCAAATTTTGCAAAACCGAGGATTTTTCAGTGCTTTTTCGTTTATAATCTTTGATGCCATTTCCTCAAAAATTGGTACAAGTTCAAGATATAATTTGGCTCTGTAACGTTGGTATGGCAAGTAGTCTAGGAGAAGGAAACTCAATTCAAACCTGTTAAGAATTACATAAAGAAAAACTGAATTCAAACTCCTCTTGAAAATTGACATTATGTCACATCCTACTCATTGGGGAGTGGTTTAGACTAGAGAAATCTAAATGGTGGCATAAAAAATGGGTTATTTGCAATAAAACTGTTCACTCCACACACATTAAAAGATATTAACAAAAACAAATTTTAAATTTAAAAAAATCTTTTAAATAACATTTTTTTAAAAGTGTTGTTTTTTTTAAGTTCTGCTCGGAGAAGACTAATTTTTTTTTTCAATATGATTTTTTTCACAAGGAAGTCTATTGTAATATGACCTTCGACATAAGTATTTTATTACAGACAGATTAATGACTCATCGAGTAACATTCTTTTAAATTGAGTATTTTAAAAACTGATAAATAGTTGATGCTAAAAAAAGTAGACATTTCCATCAATCATAATAATTAGCAATGTATCATTTTGTGGTTTGGTTTAAAATGGATTCACAGTGAAAAAGTATTTAACATCTTTTTAATACTATAAAGTTACTTAACACGTTGACTATATATATTGGTATACATATACCACTATGTATCTTATTATAATTGAGATTCGATGTCTGTGTCCCCGAAATTATAGCTTATGCCACAGTACCCTCAGGAAATGCATAAATTTATCAATGAGTATCTAATTTATAGTCAAAATCATTAATATACATACATAGAATAAATCTCATTAATGACGTCTCTACGAAAATCTAAGATTTGCCTCAAAACAGTCCATGTTATTAATGCATTTAAAATCCTGCAATGTGCATTATATGTCACTAAGAATTAAAAGTTTACATAATATATGGTGTGTTTAATTTGCATACTAGTTTTAACAAAACTGAGTTTGATAAATAATTACTGTTATTGATCCCTAATATTATTGTTTTATTCTATATAAAATCAATCCTATGAATGATTTTATATAGAAACCAATTAAAATATCATCAAAATAAGTAATCTTTTTATATGCATTCTTATTTAATTTCAGTCATCTTTCTAATTTGATATATTTCATTACATTAAAACTTAAATACTTACACCTAGAGAGAGAATATTCTTGATAGTAGTAACAATGTACATAGTGGTACATATATGTACTATTGCAAATATTTCACTTCCTTTATTTAAAACAACTAGCAAATAATAGTAATCTATCGTTTTTAATGGTTAAAGCGTTAAAGTTTGAAACAGTACCACAGAGAAAACTTAAGGAATACCCTGAAGTATGCTGATGAATCAAGTTGTATTGAGATAAAAAAGACAGATGAATGAAGATCTTTATTGCATCAGACCTAGTGCAACAATGGATCACTGACTAACTGAAGACAAATACCATGCATTTTAATATCAAAATCTTCATCTGGTATTACGGTCAGCAGTTATTTATGTTACAAAATTGTAACTCAGCAAGAGTCATTGAAAGCTGTAAACTATGGTAACGAATAATCAGGCATCTACCATACTCTGAACAATAAATGGATTTGTTGAAAATAACTGACCTGGTAAACACTCATAAGGTCATTAAGCAACCTTGAGCACCTTTTTGTAATAAAAAGTCAGAAAACAGCACTGCTCACGTGACTTTCAGAAACATTTTTTCATGCTCAGAATTGTGGAGGCATGGAATAAGCTGCTCGTGTGTTGTAGGCTGCCAAAACACTGAATCTTTCAAAGCCTCCATGCTTCCTGTAGTCCACCGACACTATACCTGATGCCCCTCTTCACACACATGTGCACACATACATGCATATTACTACTGTGAACTGTTTATGTTCCTGACACTAATACATTATTCTGTGTACTTGACATTATCAAATAACTTATAACCTGTTACAAATCATTTTTTTACATTACATATTGCTATTATATCATATTGTATCAAATAGTTGAAGGTGGTATGAAGTGAAACTTGTGCATGAGATATTTTAAGTGGAAAGAGGCTGCACAGACCCCAGTTCACTATCTTGGTAGTCCCACAGTTAGTTCAGTGGCAGGGGAAAGTCCAAGACGACTGGGCTGCCGAGCTGTTGCAGGGTGCTGTCTCAGGTAGTATTGAGTCACTTCATGAGAGGCAAGCCTCACTAGAAGCCCCAGTACTTGCACCAGGTTGTGTTAGGAATTTATGTGAGTAGTAAGTACCCCAATCCTACTTCTAAGGGTCAATGTTTCCGAACAGTGACAGTTGAAGTAAACATATCAAAGATAAAGTTAGATATACATGAATAAACGGTCGAAATAAATGCCACTAATAGGAATGAATTAAAATAACTTCTAAAGTTTTTAAAAAAAAAGAATAAGTTAATAAATGAGTAAAGGAAATATCTAGTTAAGTATATACTATATACATATTTGTCTTTCAACAATATGTATATATTGTATGAAATAGATACAGATCATAAATAGATCACAGATGAATACATTCACCAATTGTGTACTAACACATAACACTGACAATTTACTGTTGTTGTATGTGTGTTGGTATTATATTATACCACAAAGGTGTGGTACATTATTGACCCACTTTGTGTACCAGCAATACTTTCAAAACTGATGCAATAAAGGAAATGTGGCAGTGAGGAGAAACTGCTATTTGAGCAAGTGTAGGCAACGTGTTAAGTTGTAAAGTCAGCATAGTGGTCTACTGTTGATATCAGCTGGACAGTGAGGGAGTCTATTCCCTTTTTATTAGCCCTAGACTAGGGAGATTGTTTTTGTATCTGAGGTGGAGCGCCACACCTACCACTCTTTTTTTTTGTGAGGGCATGGTCTAAAACCTGGAACCTTGTGCTTCCTAAGCTGACACTTTACCAACTGAGCTAAACCGATAGTTGTTAAAAAAAAAAAATTCTAAGTCTGTGACACCATTGAGGTTGTTTTTTGTGTTTTGTTTGTTGAAATCTTTCTTTTGCACATAAGATACATTTTTCTCTCCACCCACTCATCAAAGGTATATTTATTTCGCCCCCCCCCCATATCATCAAATTAATCTGTTAAAGATAAATATAGGACCTCAATTGTGTCATGAACTGTAAATATACAAGTTTTTCTGGTTGTAACGATTGCTAAATTGACCTGTTAACTATGCCTTATTTTTATATAGTTATTTTTTTGATTATTCAATTTTTACTACATCCACAATATCCAATCTTAGAATAATTTAGTTGATTTTCATAAATCCCATTTTATCAGTTGTTGTTACCAGTAAATATCAGTTACATTATCAAACACTTTTTTTTTTTTTTCTTAAATTGAAATAGATCACTAAGTAGGCCTGAGTCTGTTCTAGTTGTGACCAGGTTTGAATTCAGGGTTTTTCTTTTCCTAGACTGGTTGTTTAACCAAGGTTAAAGAGCCCAGTCTGCCCTACTATTTACCCATGAAAGGAGAATAGTTGGATTTATATCTTTCCCCAGGGTATTAGCACTATGTGAACTGTGGCTTCATCCAGGAATTGAACTTGGGTTGACTAGTTCATTTCCTGCAACTCTAACCAGTACACCACCGCGATTCCCTAAACACTGTAATGATTGTTAAAGTGACCTGTTAGCTATACCTTATTTTTATATAGTCATTTTATGTTTATCAATTTAACTACCACCACAAAATCTAGTCTTTAATTTACTTGTTTTTTTATTAATTCCATTTTGTGCTGATCATTAATTTCTGTTGTCTATAGAATCCTAAGCAGAAATGGATAAAAGAGTTACATCTTAGTACAGGTGACCCGGTAAGAATTTGTGTTTTTTAAATGTATTTGCTGTTATCCTTTTGTTTATTTTTTGTACAGTAGGTACCACCAAAATACGTGATCAGTTTAGGCCATATTGAAGGAAGAAATGTAAATATTTTTGAATATTTTGTTTTAAATCTTGCAAAAAAGAAATAACAAACAAAGTTTTTAGAAAGAAAAACAGTTAATTCAAAGATCAAATTATCCAAATGGGAAAAAAATTAGTCAACGTTATCTTGACAAATAATTAAAACAGTTTTTTTACAACAGGATCAATTTCTTATTGATATTTTTTTAGCAGAATTCTGTATTCATGGTTCTTTTACTAAAAAGCTCTTGCATTGAAACTTATAAAAATGTTCGATATAATTATTCAGACTTATCTTTATAGAAAAAAAGAAAAATCGTTTTTTGTCGGTTCATTTTTTCATATTTCATAAAATAAAATTGGGGGGGGGTAGACCTTGTAAAAAAAATATTTCCCCTGATATATTTTAGGAAAAAAACTATTTCAGACATAACTTAGGAAAAATATAAGTAATTATGGACATTTTTGTGAAATCGGACCATTAATTGATTTTCATAGAATTTTTTAAAAAGACTCTAGGCATAACTTGTTTTTGGCTATATTAAATTTCATTTGATTTAACGGTGCAAAAATGTAAACATTGTTTTTCGTTCATAATTTTCATAAGCTGAAAAATTTGTTTTAAACGTTTCTTCTTTTGAATGGACAAATTTTTTAAAGATAATATTAACCTTTATATAAGTTTCATGGTGTTAAATATAGTGGGAGGATAAATTTCAGAGAGAAAATTGGTGGTACCTATTGTACAGTTTTCACGGTGATTATTAAAATAAAGTTGATAACATCAGTATGAAGCGTCCTGCATTTTTATATGCAAACCAGCAGCACTTAAACTGGTTACTCAGGAAACTTTCATATACTTGTAAAATAGTCTTGGCATAGTAGTTATTAAGAGATGACCTTAGGTTTTACTTTGCACCAATTCCCTTGGAAAAGCATGTTCTCTCCCTAGCTATGGGTATATAGTAGGGCAGACTGGTTGTTTAGCCTTGTTAAGGCAACTAGTCTCAGAGAAGGCAAACTCTTAATTCAAACCAGATTTACTTCCTTAAAAATTGACCTTGTGTCACATCCTGCTTGTGACAAAGAGGTTGGGTAAATACAAACAGTCAGTCATTGTCAAATTTTAGTAAATCTATTTTTACTTCATTTTCAGTCATCATTCTAGAGAAAGATTGAATATATATATATATATATATATATATATATACACACACACACACACACTAGACAAAATGTGACCCATTGGGTCACCCATTCAGCTCTGGTAGATAATTGAGATTAGGGAAAATGGAGTTAGCAAAGCGAATAAAATTTTAAAAGAATAAATACAGCTGGACGAAACCTTAAAATCATTTTAACTTTCTAAGAAAGGAAATGTTTGACCTCATTTAAGCTACAGGTTGCTGGTTGTGAAATTTAACAGAAATACATTTCAGATTCTCTCGGCTCTTGGATTTTACGGCATGTCAACCCTTTGGGTTATTTTATGCTGAAGATGTTTTGTTCTTATTGAGTTTTAATTTTTTCTTCAAATACATTTTTATATTTAACCCATAGATGGGACCCTAACAGGTACTACCACTCCGGGTCTGAGTCAACCTAGGAGTAATAGTGATAAATTGGTTCTCCACATTCCCTAGAGCTCCAGAATTAAAACTTCACCACTAGATGCAGTTTAACGTCATACCCAGGACACTAACACCCTCAGGCACTGCCTTCTAGCACATATATGATAAAAGGGTTGGGAATTTTCCATAAGGGCAATATGGTTAGGACAGTTATAAAGGTGCTAGTGCATGACATGACTAGCCAATTAATCGGGGGAGGGGAGGCTCTGATCATCTGTCTAACCTAAGTAAGGGCCAAAGTTGTGTGTTGCATGTCATGGACTGCTCAGCCACAGGGATTCTGTCCTTAAGCATCACAGGTTACCACCCACAGCCAACAAGTGGCCTCATTGGGGGAGATTGTACACCTCTGCAGGGGTGCAGTGTGTATTCTACTGCCTTAGCACTATGTGAAATGCAAACAGCCTCATCCAGGTTTTGAACTCATCTAAAGGTTAGAGAAGATTTTTTCTTCACTATTTTCAAATCCAACAGATTTTTATATTTTAAATTTTGGAAAAATCTAGCATATAACATTTTAAAGTCAATTATTCTCTTCATACAGAAAGCCTGGTGATTTAATGATAGGTTAAACCACAGATATATAATGATATCAAGAATTTTTTATTAGCATAAACATAACTTGATATTGCTATACTTAAACAAAAATGTTTAATTCTATATCGTTGGCAAGTAACATCCTATTACACCATAGTTGATATGCATTCAAGCATAGGCAAAAGGTAAGGTGAAGGTTCTAAGAATTAGTGTCCTACCTCATCTGGTAAAAAATACCAATTTCTTAAACTACTAAGCAGATAATGTAATTGCTTCAGTGCCAAACCAACATAAGTTAGGAAAGACCCGAGGTAAGTATTTTCCAAATCAGATAGATATAAGTAAAAGTAAAGTTGTCGGGATGACCTAAAGTTGGTATCAGCCAACAGCAAGGGAGTCTATCCCCTTTTCACTAGTGCTAGACCAAGGAGATTATTTTGCATCAGAGTTTGAGCGCCACACCTACCATCAGCTCCTTACTTTACTGCACAGATTCCTGTGCTACTCATACGCTGAGTTGGCAAGGGACGGTATCAAACCAGTAACCTTGTGGTTCCTAGCCGAACACTCTACCAACTGAGCTAAACTGGCCCATAATTTACTCAACTCGTTTGCCACAGGTAGGATGTGACACAAGGTCACAAGTAGAGGACGTCCAGTGAGGTTCAAACTCGCTATTCAGTAGTAATAGAGCTGCAGGACTAGCTTGCTAAGCCTTACATCATAAGTGGATGCCCTTTTTACCTAACCTGTTCACCATAGGTAGGATGTGACAATGCTGAAAGTATGGGACATCCAGTGAGAATCAAACTCTATTCAGCAGTAATGGATCAGTGAGACTAGCTTGCTAACCATTCCACCATGATAGGACACCCTTACCAAGTCTGAGAAGCATACTCAGTGCACAAAGCCATGACAAGTATGAGACATCCAGCGAGAATCAAACTCGCTATTCAGCAGTAATGGATCAGTGAGACTAGCTTGCTAACCATTCCACCATGATAGGACACCCTTACCAAGTCTGAGAAGCATACTCAGTGCACAAAGCCATGACAAGTATGAGACATCCAGCGAGAATCAAACTCGCTATTCAGCAGTAATGGATCAGTGAGACTAGCTTGCTAACCATTCCACCATGATAGGACACCCTTACCAAGTCTGAGAAGCATACTCAGTGCACAAAGCCATGACAAGTATGAGACATCCAGCGAGAATCAAACTCGCTATTCAGCAGTAATGGATCAGTGAGACTAGCTTGCTAACCATTCCACCATGATAGGACACCCTTACCAAGTCTGAGAAGCATACTCAGTGCACAAAGCCATGACAAGTATGAGACATCCAGCGAGAATCAAACTCGCTATTCAGCAGTAATGGATCAGTGAGACTAGCTTGCTAACCATTCCACCATGATAGGACACCCTTACCAAGTCTGAGAAGCATACTCAGTGCACAAAGCCATGACAAGTATGAGACATCCAGCGAGAATCAAACTCGCTATTCAGCAGTAATGGATCAGTGAGACTAGCTTGCACCATGATAGGACACCCTTACCAAGTCTGAGAAGCATACTCAGTGCACAAAGCCATGACAAGTATGAGACATCCAGCGAGAATCAAACTCGCTATTCAGCAGTAATGGATCAGTGAGACTAGCTTGCTAACCATTCCACCATGATAGGACACCCTTACCAAGTCTGAGAAGCATACTCAGTGCACAAAGCCATGACAAGTATGAGACATCCAGCGAGAATCAAACTCGCTATTCAGCAGTAATGGATCAGTGAGACTAGCTTGCTAACCATTCCACCATGATAGGAACCCTTACCAAGTCTGAGAAGCATACTCAGTGCACAAAGCCATGACAAGTATGAGACATCCAGCGAGAATCAAACTCGCTATTCAGCAGTAATGGATCAGTGAGACTAGCTTGCTAACCATTCCACCATGATAGGACACCCTTACCAAGTCTGAGAAGCATACTCAGTGCACAAAGCCATGACAAGTATGAGACATCCAGCGAGAATCAAACTCGCTATTCAGCAGTAATGGATCAGTGAGACTAGCTTGCTAACCATTCCACCATGATAGGACACCCTTACCAAGTCTGAGAAGCATACTCAGTGCACAAAGCCATGACAAGTATGAGACATCCAGCGAGAATCAAACTCGCTATTCAGCAGTAATGGATCAGTGAGACTAGCTTGCTAACCATTCCACCATGATAGGACACCCTTACCAAGTCTGAGAAGCATACTCAGTGCACAAAGCCATGACAAGTATGAGACATCCAGCGAGAATCAAACTCGCTATTCAGCAGTAATGGATCAGTGAGACTAGCTTGCTAACCATTCCACCATGATAGGACACCCTTACCAAGTCTGAGAAGCATACTCAGTGCACAAAGCCATGACAAGTATGAGACATCCAGCGAGAATCAAACTCACTATTCAGCAGTAATGGATCAGTGAGACTAGCTTGCTAACCATTCCACCATGATAGGACACCCTTACCAAGTCTGAGAAGCATACTCAGTGCACAAAGCCATGACAAGTATGAGACATCCAGCGAGAATCAAACTCACTATTCAGCAGTAATGGATCAGTGAGACTAGCTTGCTAACCATTCCACCATGATAGGACACCTTACCAAGTCTGAGAAGCATACTCAGTGCACAAAGCCATGACAAGTATGAGACATCCAGCGAGAATCAAACTCGCTATTCAGCAGTAATGGATCAGTGAGACTAGCTTGCTAACCATTCCACCATGATAGGACACCCTTACCAAGTCTGAGAAGCATACTCAGTGCACAAAGCCATGACAAGTATGAGACATCCAGCGAGAATCAAACTCGCTATTCAGCAGTAATGGATCAGTGAGACTAGCTTGCTAACCATTCCACCATGATAGGACACCCTTACCAAGTCTGAGAAGCATACTCAGTGCACAAAGCCATGACAAGTATGAGACATCCAGCGAGAATCAAACTCGCTATTCAGCAGTAATGGATCAGTGAGACTAGCTTGCTAACCATTCCACCATGATAGGACACCCTTACCAAGTCTGAGAAGCATACTCAGTGCACAAAGCCATGACAAGTATGAGACATCCAGCGAGAATCAAACTCACTATTCAGCAGTAATGGATCAGTGAGACTAGCTTGCTAACCATTCCACCATGATAGGACACCCTTACCAAGTCTGAGAAGCATACTCAGTGCACAAAGCCATGACAAGTATGAGACATCCAGCGAGAATCAAACTCGCTATTCAGCAGTAATGGATCAGTGAGACTAGCTTGCTAACCATTCCCATGATAGGACACCCTTACCAAGTCTGAGAAGCATACTCAGTGCACAAAGCCATGACAAGTATGAGACATCCAGCGAGAATCAAACTCACTATTCAGCAGTAATGGATCAGTGAGACTAGCTTGCTAACCATTCCACCATGATAGGACACCCTTACCAAGTCTGAGAAGCATACTCAGTGCACAAAGCCATGACAAGTATGAGACATCCAGCGAGAATCAAACTCTATTCAGCAGTAATGGATCAGTGAGACTAGCTTGCTAACCATTCCACCATGATAGGACACCTTACCAAGTCTGAGAAGCATACTCAGTGCACAAAGCCATGACAAGTATGAGACATCCAGCGAGAATCAAACTCACTATTCAGCAGTAATGGATCAGTGAGACTAGCTTGCTAACCATTCCACCATGATAGGACACCCTTACCAAGTCTGAGAAGCATACTCAGTGCACAAAGCCATGACAAGTATGAGACATCCAGCGAGAATCAAACTCGCTATTCAGCAGTAATGGATCAGTGAGACTAGCTTGCTAACCATTCCACCATGATAGGACACCCTTACCAAGTCTGAGAAGCATACTCAGTGCACAAAGCCATGACAAGTATGAGACATCCAGCGAGAATCAAACTCGCTATTCAGCAGTAATGGATCAGTGAGACTAGCTTGCTAACCATTCCACCATGATAGGACACCCTTACCAAGTCAGCATACTCAGTGCACAAAGCCATGACAAGTATGAGACATCCAGCGAGAATCAAACTCGCTATTCAGCAGTAATGGATCAGTGAGACTAGCTTGCTAACCATTCCACCATGATAGGACACCCTTACCAAGTCTGAGAAGCATACTCAGTGCACAAAGCCATGACAAGTATGAGACATCCAGCGAGAATCAAACTCGCTATTCAGCAGTAATGGATCAGTGAGACTAGCTTGCTAACCATTCCACCATGATAGGACACCCTTACCAAGTCTGAGAAGCATACTCAGTGCACAAAGCCATGACAAGTATGAGACATCCAGCGAGAATCAAACTCTATTCAGCAGTAATGGATCAGTGAGACTAGCTTGCTGACCATTCCACCATGATAGGACACCCTTACCAAGTCTGAGAAGCATACTCAGTGCACAAAGCCATGACAAGTATGAGACATCCAGCGAGAATCAAACTCTCTATTCAGCAGTAATGGATCAGTGAGACTAGCTTGCTAACCATTCCCTATGATAGGATTCCCTTTCTACCCAACCCATTTGACATGAGTAAGATGTGATGTAAGTTTGCAAGTATGAGGCATCCAGCAAGGATCTGTGAGACTAGCTTGCTAACCATTACACCATGAAGAATTGCCTTTACTAAGTCTGACAAGTATACTCACTGCATTAAATTTCATAGGTTTGCTTGGTACATCAGTATACTAAAGACGATGGCATAGTGTCCAAAAAAAAAAAAAAAAAAAAAAAAAAAAAAAAAAAAAAGGAAAAAAAATTATTTGCATCTGTGCAAGTGACTCTGCAGGCCAATTCTTGAGTGACAATCTTTGGTGCACTGAATGCACACAAACTGTGATGCTTTCTGGGGCTGCAGTCTTTTCTCTCTCTTTCTGGCTTTCTTTCCTCCCCAACCCCTCCATGTCTTGCTTAATGTTAATGCGCCAGGCTACTATTTTTTGCATCTACCTACCATGTGTTTGTGTTGATATGGCATAACCTCATATCTCTCCTGCAGACATCTTTAAATTGTAGGGAGCCTTTTACTAATTTGCCGTACAAAAGATCTTTTGTGATGCGGCCATTTTCCATTCTCCTGACATGTCCAAGCCAGCGAAGGCGTCTCTCACAGAGAAACGAGAACACTTATATGAAAGTATGAAAAATAGGCAGTACAAGTTTGTGCAAACGAATTATGATATTAAAAGTCATTAGTCTACATTAGTAGACTGTTTCATCTTGTAAGAATATAGATTCTAAAACAGATAATATAATTGCTGCAGAGCCAAACCAACTTAAAAAGGTAGAAAAGACACAAGTGAGATATTTTTCAAGCTTGGTAGATATACAAAGTACATCCTGTTTGATATATGAGGCTCATTCAATAAATAAGGTGAATCTTGCCTAAAGAGTTGACGATAGGAAGCTCTGTTCACAGTAGGCTTGTGGGGTCAGAACACAAATACTTTGAGTTCAACTTTGACTCTTTATGTAACTAAATGATTATAGCCTGCAAATGAATATAAAAACCATGATCTTTTATAATCTACTAACATGACCTGTAGATATACCACAGTATGATAATTTAATTATTACGATGTTTGATATGTTTATTTAAATGCTATTTCAAAATAGTTCATTATGTAAAATAATCTTGATTTAACTGTCTCACTTTCTTTTTCTTTCTTTTCATCTTTTTGTTATATTTGATTGAAACATAATGGAATGTACAATAAAGTACAAACAATAGGCAGTACAAGTTTGTGTAAACGAATTATAATATTGAAATACATTAGTGTTTGTGTGTGTGTATATATATCAGTGACTTTGGGGAAAATAACATTTGACAGGTGCTGAATATCACCCATGGGTAAACAAAGTTACAAAGTTTCCTCTTGGAATACATTATATATATATATATATATATATATATATATATAATTGCTAATATAAAAAATAAATAAATAAATAAATAAAGAATGGATTCTTTCTTTGACTACCAGAACAGATGCATGCTGACTAAGTTAACAGCGTCTGGTATAAAATCATAAACGTTATAAATAAATCTGAATTCAAGTAACCAAAACATTTATTCTTAACTAGCAATTGCCAAAGGTCATATATACATTCAGTGCATGACTTTATAGGCAACTAGTAAACTAGAGGTAAACTATCACTTGTATTTGACAAGCAATGAAATATCATTTTAAGAGCCACAAGTGACATTCGTTTTTCTTTTCTATTAGGTTTATGTAGTGGAGAAACAGGTTGACTCAACAAGAGGCCAGAGTGGAGTGTATTACCACTCCTGTGCAAGCAATAGTTATTTACTAAGCTTTACTTAGTGTTACATAATTCATAAGCAGCTTATGATTTATGTACATACCTGTAACAAGAATATTTGAATAAAGTTTGTTAGAGTCAGAAGAACAGGGGTTCAGTGGAAAGTTACCATGGGCAATTATTGACAACTGGTGATATTCCGTTAACATTCCAGTAGACACGATTAGGCGTGAGATAGTTTTAGCTTCAAATGTGACCAGAGAACCCAGAGTGAGTGGATCTATAGGTCGCTCGCTCTGAGGGTCGATCTCCTCATGGCAGAATTATGGGCTGGGTTGTTGAAAAAAAGCTTTAAAAGAAAGTCTTGTTTGTGAAGTAATTTAAACAAGAAATGACCAGCCCAACCTGAAGAAATCAATACGGAAAAGCAACACCAGAAGAAGCCCACTAGATCGACTGAAGAACATGGTAGCCAGCTGAGTTAGAAGCAGTGAGTAAACAAGTAAGAGCCATCATCTCATCCCCTATCTGTTTGTCTATTATATGCCTGAGATATGTTAGTGGGTATACATTAGTTCTGGCACAAGGCCAGGTGTATGGAGCACACATGAACTCACTTGTAATGATTTACTAGCTGAGCTAGCTGACTATTACACAATGGAGAATATTTGGAGAAAAGAATGTCACTAATTGGAGAAACAGGTTGATGTGACAAGAAACTCAGAGTTGGGTGCATTATGCACTCTCACAATTAGTACAACTCCAATGTAGGCTCACTGTCCGTACAAAAGTGCAAGTGTATAGGGCATGTGCTATCAGCTGTCTCTTGTATGGCTGCGAAACCTGGACCTTGTACTCCCTTCAAGAGTAGCGGTTAAATAGCTTCTACCTTCTCTGCTTTAACTCTTAACATCCTATACCACCTCATTCTACCCGGGCCAGAATTCACATTTGTTTTCCTAATCCACCCCAAATGATAGCCTTTGTTTAAATGTAATATTAAACATATCTAGAAGTCTTTGATTTATGGGAAATAACAGATAACTTTAAATGAAAAGGCTATTTTCAGCTATTTATTGATAAATCCTTAGATGAATGAATGTATTCTGGACTTAGAAAATTTTCAACAGGATGTTAAGAGTCAAACATATACTGGGCATCACCTGGAGGGACAGAATCACTAACACAGCAGTCCTGAAGAGAGAGCACAGCTTCCCAGCTTGTGCTCTCTACTGAGACAGTGTAGTCACCGCTGGCTGGCTGATGGGTGAATCTCAAAGGACATCCGCTATGTGGAACTTTCATCTGGTAAGAGAGATTATTCACCCCCAGCTGCAATTTAAGGATATCTGCAAGTATGATCACAAGTTCTTTAACATCAACCTGCAAACTGGGAAAATTTGGCTCGGGACCAACTTCGGTGGCACAAGACTCTCCATAGTGGGCTATTCAAGTCACCCTAGCGCACCACCATGAAGCTAAGAGTTCCAAGAGAAAGCAACAGAGTACTGGCACAGAATCTACATCTTCAGGACTGACCTTCACATGTGACATCTGTGGTCGAAAGTGTTTTTCAAACATTGGCCTTCACAGTCACAGAAGTCGCTGCACTAGAACATAACTTCCGGGCATGAGAAATCTATGGTCTTCCAAGACTGCAATGCTGATGATTACACAAGAGTGTTATAGACTAAGCTTTGCTTATTTCTGACACAAGGCAGGGTGTGTTGAGCACCCAGTGACACTCAAACTCACAAGTAATGATTTGCTAGTCAAGCTTGCTAACCATTGTGTGTTTGGAGAGAAGATTCTGCCACTGTAGTTGGAGACTCTTCAGGCGCTGGCGGCAGAGTATGGTTTGACTTTAGATGTAAGGCTGATTCAATCCAAACAAAATCAGGCTGACAAAGCTATTCTTAGCAACTGGCCGACAGCAAATCCAACCTAAAGTTGATTCCAGCATTTGACAGCTCAGCGTCTGGTCCCCCCACCCCATAGTTGAATGGGTGGAGAAGCTGGAAATCATTTGAAAGCTGTGCGGAATGAAATGTCAGGAGCACACGATCCCTTTGAGCATTTTGTTAAAAATCAAATTTCAACTGAAAATATTCTTCATTTCTATATTCTATATTCCAGTCCCTTTTGTAAAATAACAATAATATTGTTTTTTGTTGTTCATTTTTTAATGGGTATTTCTCTCAAATATTCTAGCTCTATAAAGGGAAATAATATATTCATCAAAAGAATATCAGAAGATTTCATCATCATTATCATCATCATGTTGCACTAGTAGCATGGATATCCATGACAATCTTTCACCAACCATCCCTATCATTCATTGACCCTGGGAGGTCCTCTACACAACATCCAGTATCTGCGCAGTGTTGGTCTATGTATGTCTTTGCTGGACAGCACACTCTGGTGTGCCCATGTAATGGCTTCCACAGAAGAACATCACTTATGAGTTCATCAAGAACTCTGAAGATTTAATACCTCTCATCAACTGAGAACCATTTTTTAAAAAACTCTTTGGGAAATTTCATTTCAAAACCGCCCATAGTATTAATGTGTTTAAAATCCTTGTGTTGTATATCTATAGATATATATGTGTTATATATCATTAAGAAATAATGGTTTACATAGTAAATCATGTGAATAATTTGCAAACCAGTTTTAACAAAACAGTGTTTAAAAAATAATTACCTGATGTTACAGATTTCAAATAGTATATTTTCCTTCTCAAATGTATTAAAAGCAATGCGATATATAATTTTATATTGAAATAAATTAGAATAAAGTAAAAATGAGTAATCTTTTTTGTGTTCTTATTTAATTTCATTACGTTTTCTACTTCAATATAATATTTAATTATATTAAAACTTAAATACTAGTGCCCAGAGGGTACATATTTTTGCTAGTTATAAAGTTTTTTTAAATTATAAAAGAACCGAAACAAAGATACAGAAACTGGTTTATCTTTATTTTACATAATTCATGGATAGTCTATGAGTTATGTAGGTAGTGTAGATATAATTTAAATTGAGTTCGTTAAAAATTCAAATCGGAGAGTTGAGTGGAAAGTTACTACAGATCGTTATGATTGACATGTGGTAACCTCCACTTGACCCCCCCAAAAAAAAAAAAATGCGCCAGTAGAAGCCTTTGATAGTTTTTAATCAGTTGCAGCCAGTCACTCGCTGAGAGAAGACCTTCTCTCAAGATGTCACTTCTCACCTTGCAGTTTTATGTTGGGGTTGTTTTTAATAAAGAAAATAGAAAAACAACAAGTCTTTATTAATTAACCCACAAGAGATGAGAAGACTGCCCAGCCCAAACAAGAAGTAGAATCAGCCCGGAGAAATCATCTCAGAAGAAATGGCCAACGAAGTAAGCAGAGAAAAATAAGAACCAAAACTATCATCCCCTCATCTGTCTCTCTCTCTCTTGCCAATTATATACCCAACATAACGAGTATACAACATTTATTCATGTAGTATATTGAGAATTTGTGATCTCGTTTTTAGACTAACATTTCATGTTCACAAAATAAGAACTATTCTTCTTTCAATGAATAGAAAGAAACACATTACTTGAATCTTGTCTTCATTCTATTTTATTCAATAAGATGACCTTTCTATGTTAATTTAACAGTTTTAAAATATACAAATAAAAATAAAAATATAAGAAAAAATAAAGAAAAAATGTGGGCAATAGAAAGAAGCAATATAAGAAAGGCAATGTAAAGAAAGAAAGACTAAAAGAGAGAAATAGAAGAAAGAAAGAAAATGGAAAGAAAAAATATAAGAAAGGAAGGAGGCAAGTAATGTAAAAAAAAAAAAAAAGAGAAAAGGGTGCAATAGAAGAAAGAAAATAGAAAGGAAAAAAAACAAAAAAGGCAATCAAAAGAAAGACAACAATAGAA
Organism: Doryteuthis pealeii; assembly: GCA_023376005.1. Classification (NCBI taxonomy): domain Eukaryota; kingdom Metazoa; phylum Mollusca; class Cephalopoda; order Myopsida; family Loliginidae; genus Doryteuthis; species Doryteuthis pealeii. The sequence goes on along the minus strand of CM042147.1, from coordinate 29,774,138 downwards.
GAAAAAGAAAAAGATATATTAGACAGCAAGAAAGTAATAGAAAGAAAAGCTTTTTAAAAGAAAGAATGAAAAAACGAGACAAGCCAAAGAAAGAAAACAGTAAAAAAGAAAGAAAAAAACAAGAAAGAAAAGAAAGGAATTTTTTTTTAATTTTAAAAAGAATTTTTTTAAAGAAACAAAAGAATTTTAAGAAAAAAAGAATTGAAAACAAAAGAATTAAAAAAAAATAAAGGAATTAAAAAGAAAGAATTTAAAACAAAAGAATTTTAAAGTAAGAAAGAATGAATGAATGAAAAACTAGGCAATGAAAAGAAGAAATAAGGCACTAGAAAGAAAGAAGAAAGAAAGAAAGAAAGAAAGGAAAGCAAGCAAGCAAAAATAAAAAAGAACTATCTCAAAAGTAAAAGAAGTTTTCACAACATTTTTGTTCTTTAACTTTTGTGTCTTTTATAAAAACGGATACAAATACTAAAATCAGTTGGCAGATAAACTGATGCCTATTACAATTTTCACATGAATGTCCTGTCTCAGACGTGATTATGTTAGAGTATAGACAAATACCCAATACTCAAGGGTCTACATTGGAAAAGAGTGAGCTGAGGTCGAGGTAAGTATGAATGGCATTTATCCACATATCTCACATTGGTAAGAAATCTATTCCTGTGAAGGCAGCCAGCAGCCGATATCAGAATACACCTATGTCTGACCATAAACTTACAGGTTTATATTGCTTATTGAAAGTAAACCTCTAAGTTCTTGTTAAATAGAATAAAAATAAACAAAAAAAAATTTGTTTTTTCCTTTTTTTTTTTTAAATCTTTACTAGCAAAAGCATGGGCCCCCTGGCCACAAGTATTCAGATTTTAATGTAATAGAATATTATAATAAATTAAAAAGACTAACTAAAAAAGAACAAATATATAAATATAACTTATTTTTATGTTATTTTAATTGATTTCTATATAAATTATATATAGGATTACTTTTAATACGTTTGAGAATAACGTGATAGTATTAGAAATCAGTAACAGCAAATAATTATTTATTAAACCCAGTTTTGTTAAAATCATTATGCAAATTATTCCCATCATATGTGAATCTTTATTTCTGAGAGATATATAACAGACTTTCATAGAGATCATCGTCAATAAATAAGATGCTAATTAATATTAAATAATGACTATTTCATAATTGTAGAGATAACTTAAATAACCAAAGAAATTGTTACATCAGAGATGACAGTTTTAGTTACAGTTACATAATCTCCATTATAAGATTCCTTTGCTGCTTTTGATCGTTAGTGCTAACTTTTCAAAAAAGGCCAAACAGTCAACTTGCCTTATTAGGATATACAGTGATACCTTTACTAATGAGTGCCCCAAGTTACAAGCTGTCATTCTGTTGTTATTCTGCTTTGTGTTATAAGCTAAGAATTTGAGCTACAAGCAGGCTTCAGATATGCTTATACTAATAAGTTCAACAAGAAAACGTTTAAGTTTTCAAATTAATTACATCAAAGAAAAATATCATTTATAAAAAATAAACATTAAAACATTAAAGCACATAATTCATTACATTCATTTTATTTTGTTTTTATACAAAACTATTTTTCTTATTTTAAAAAAACTTTTAAAAATTAAGGTGTTTTTTTTGGTTTTTTTTAAATGGGTTGGAATAAATTAATGGCATTTCAGTTTATTTCAATGGGTTAAATTGATTTGATATACAAGGAAATTGAGTTATGAGCAGAATGAATTAAACTCGTAAATCAAAGTAAGACTGTACTAATAAAGTTATTCATTACAGTCTAATACATGGCTTCTCAAAGAATTTAGAGTTTTCCTTCTCCTAGACCAATTGCCATACCTAGTCAGCCCTACTATTTACATATAGCTAGGAAGGGGGTATAACAGTTGGATTGATACCTCTCCCAAAGGTATTGGCATTATATGAAATGCAAACAGCCTTGTCCTGGATTTGAACTCATCTCGCAGTGTCAATTTCCTATGACAGTAACCATTACACCACACACCTCTTTTACATGAGTATATATAGTATTAATTTATAGAGGCACGTGGTCTAATGGTTAGAGTCATAGGAAATGAACTCATCACCCAGAGTTCAATTCTTGGACGAGGTTGTTTGCATTTCACATAGCGCTAATACCATTGGGAAAGGTATAATAGGACAGACTGGACTCTTTAATCTTGGCTAGGTAACCAGTCTAGGAGAAGGAAAACTGAATTCAAACCTGTTAAACTATGCTTAAGAAATTGACCTTGTGTCGCATCCTGCTCGTGCGGAGGGGTTGGTAAACATATATAGAGTATTAATTTCAGAAGAAATCCTTGTGATGACTTCACAATATAATAAATATTAATATACTGAAAATCTCTGCTTTCATGATATTGATGTTGCATAAAGACCTCCTAGGAGTGATGTCACCCTCTCGACTAAAGCAGTAGACTGCACCACTGCAGAAGGGTAAGTTCCCCCTAATGAGGCCACCTGTTGGCCATGGGTTGCGACTAGTGATGATTAAGGACATAATCCATATGGCTGAGCAGTCCATGACATGCAACACTTCCATTTTGGCTTACTTAGGCTAGATGGGAAGTCAGAGAGGCACCCTCTAATCAATTGGCTGGTCACGTCAAACCCTAGCACCTATATGATTGTCCCATCCCTACTACTCTTATGGCAACCCTTTTTTATATATATATTTACCAACCCCTCCACATGAGCAGGATGTGACACAGGGTCAATTTCTTAAGCGGAGTTCAAAAGGTTTGAATTCAGAGTTTTCCTTCTCCTAGACCGGTTGCCTAACCAAGGTTAAAGAGCCCAGTCTGCCCTACTATTTATCCATAGCTGGAGGAAAAGTAGAATTCATACCTTTCCCAAGGGTATTAGCGCAAAGTTAAATGTAATTACCACATCCAGGATTTGAACTCGGGGGCGACGAGTCCATTTCCCTTTTTTATCATATATGTGCTAGAAGGTGGTAGCTGAGGGTCAATGTCCTGGGTATGATAAACTATCTGATGGTGAAGTTCCAATTCCGGAGTTTTGGGGAATGTGGAGTACCCTTTCCTCACCATTACTCCCAGGTCCACTTTGATCCAGATTAGTGGTACCTGTTATTTACCTGTTAGGGTCCCATCTATCGGTTGATTAGGAAAAAATGAGTTTAAAAAATGTGTTTTAAAAAAAAGTTGAGTTTAAAAACAGCTTTTGAATACCCATCAAAAATGAATAAAACAAAAGGTCTTTGGCATAAAATAACCCAACAAGGCTTCACATGCTGTAAAATTCGACCAAGCCAGCTATGGGGCAATGACCTATAGCAACAGTTGGAGAGAGAGAGAGACAGACAGAGATAGAGAGAGAGAGATGGATATCCATGCTGCCAGCAAGTTTTGAATACCCATCAAGAATGAATAAACAACAGGTCTTGGGCATAAAATAACCCAACAAGGGTTGACATGCCGTAAAATTCAACCAACCAACCATCCAGGGGGCAATGACCGATAACAACAGTTGAAAAGAGAGAGAGAGAGACAGACCGACATTAATATCCATACTTCCAGCACAACCTGATGATGATTTCAAAAATGCAAAGTTTTAGTTGTAATGAGCGAGCACTGTTTTTGTGCATTTGTTCATTATCTGATAAATCTGCGGTTTGGCTGAGGGCCAGGGTGTATAAATGGTTGAGAATTAATGGGTTAAGGCTACTGCCACATTTAGAAAATGGTAACTGAGCTGTTTCCGACTGCAGCTAATGGGTTAATTATATATCATCTTTGTATTTGAAAGCATTCCTTAGGTAAAAATGAAAATTTAAAACCTTGGACAGCACACAGAAACAACAAATTGTATTCATATATTCAGTCTATGATAGATACGTATAACACTAATATATTTATTACTAGAAGCAGCTACCCAGCATTGCCTGGGTAGGGGGGGGAAGCAAAATAATCCTGGTGTACCAATTCGTTTACTTTTGAGACTTACAAATGCTGGAAAGTTTTAAGTAGAATTTCAATGCTATTTCTATGTATATTTTAATTTTTAAATATCTTCAAATATAAATCAAATCTTCCTTATTTTTGCATAAAAAGAAAGGTTCCTGGTTTGATACTGGCCCTCGCCAACTCAGCATATGAGTAACACAGGGAACTGTGCAGGAAAGCAAGGAACTGATGATAGGTGTGGCGCTCCACCTCAGATGCAAAAACAATCTCCTTGGTCTAGCACTAGTGAAAAAGAAGATAGACTACCTCACTGTCTGGCTGATACAGACATTAGGCACCCTAAAGGCTTTACTTTATACATACATACCTACATACATACACATCAACTTCCCTTTATATATGTATAGATGTGCATTATACTAGGGTGAGTCAAAAGTTTTGCAATATTTTGGAGTGTGCTAATTTGTGGCATTTATATCATATGAGGCATTTGGTGTAATGGTTATTGTAATAGGAAATGGACCAGAGTTAAGATCCTGGATGAGGCTGTTTGCATTTCACATAGTACTAATACACTAGGGAAAGGTATGAATCTAATTATCCTCCCTCCAGCTATGGGTAAATAGTAAGGCAGACTGGGCTCTTTAACCTTGGTATGATATAACACTTTTCTTTTGGAAGTCTATCGCAGACAATGATGACGTCACTCCATATCTTCATTTGTGGACCCTATGGTGGCTCATTAGTCCAATTCTGGACTTGCAGATGCAGTCACACACATTGCAGGGGAAATTCCCATCTACATTTGGTTGTTCATGATGACGAAGACGTCACTGCTCTGCAGTCCTGTTTATCTCATCATTGAGCTGCTTAGCTCCTGTGCGGCAGGCGTCTCACCAACCCTGTCTGCTGGAGGCCAGATCTTACATTTTTCAGCATTGTCTTAATATGGTCTTTGAACCACTTTTGGGGGGCTCCTGTCCTCCACATGCCATCTGTGAGTTCACTGTAAAGTATTTTATGGGGGAGTCTGTCTGCAGGTATGCGGATGGTGTGACCAAACCATCACAGTTCACGTTGCGATATTTCACTTCATACCACCTTCAATGATATAACACTAACATATTTATTATGTGCATTATATTAGGATGAGTCAAAAGTTGTGCAATATTTTGGTGCATGCTGGTTTGTGCTACCTATATCACAGAAGGTGTATGGTGTAATGGTTATTCTTGTTGGAAATGAACTGTGACCAGAGTTAAGATCTTAGGCGAGGCCGTTTGCATTTTACATAGCTTTCCCAAGGATATTAGCGCTATGTATATATATATATATCACTAAGAAATAAAAGGTTTATATAATAATAGATGGTGTGGTTAATTTGCATACTGGTTTTAAAAATCTAAGTTTAATAAATAATTACTTGGTGTTATCGATCTCTAATATTATTGTTTTATTCTCCAATGTATTAAAATCAGTCCTATGAATGATTTTATATAGAAACCAATTAAGATATAATTAAAATATGAGTAATCTTTTTACATGTGTTCTTATTTAACCTTGTTAGTCTTTCTAATCTAATATATTTAATTTCATTATAACTTAAATACTTACGCCCAGAGGGCGCATATTTTTACTAGTTCTTATAAATTGATAATGTGCAGTTTTTTTTTTGTTGTTTTGTTAAATAAAAGGCATTTTCTTCTTGTAAGAATAATGAAAATAATTCAGCAGCAAAGCAACAGATTGTGCATGAAATTCACTTACAAATGAAAGATAAATGTTAAGAGTTAAGACCTTTGAGATTATGAAGCAATTTGTTAAATTGTGAAGTTAACTTGATATTCATGAAAAAGAGGTAATTTTGGATATGTCAAAATCACTTTTAACCTTATATCTCAGAAATGCTGGAAGACCATTGTTGTCATCGAGGAAAAGTGGGAGGTTTTCTAAACCAAGAATCTTAGACATTTTCTTAGAATCTGTAGGCTGAATAGGGCCGGTTTAGTTCAGTCAGTAGGCTTGGAATTGCAAGGTTCCTGGTTCGATATAAGCCCTTGCCAACTCAGCATATGAGTAGCACAGGGATATGTGCGGTAAAGTGAGGAGCAGATGGTAGGAGTAGCACTCCACCTCAGATGCTAAAAAAACAATCTCCTTGGTTTAGTACCAGTGGAAAGGGGATAGACTCCCTCGCTGTCTGGCTGATACCGACTTTAGGCCACCTCAATGACTTTACTTTTTTTTTTATTTATATATTAATACTCATGTTCCTTAATCTCCTGTCCATTATCATCTTGCAACACCCTCTGGTTCAAAATGAGACCATCCAAATTGTCCAAGATGAAATGCAAAAATTGTAAATACTGATTATCTGGTGTTGCTTATCTGCTGAATTTTTATTTAAGAGTGTCGTCACCTCAGCTAAATAATGGACCATTCCGTTTTTATTATACAGAAATAAAGGAAAGAAAAAGGACATGCTACATTAGAAAAAATATAAGAAAGAAAGGGTAGGAGAAAGGTAGAGAGAGAGGGGTGAACATGAAAACAATAACACTAATCTGTTTCAATCAAACAATGAAAAGAAGGAAAGAAAAAAAGAGTGAGAGAAATAGTTAAATCAAGATTATTATACATTTTACATATTGAACTATTCAGTAATAGCTCTTAAGTAAATATATCAAACATAATAATTATTATACTTTGATATATCCACATGTCCTGCTAGTAATAGTAATATAATATATAATAATATAATGGAGATTATGTAACTTTCTGTCTGTAGCCAAAACTACATCACCACTTGAAGAATAATCGAAGTTCCAATTACCGTCGAATTGGGAAGACATGGCAACAAATGGTGTAACCCAATACAAACCCGAATAGTTGCAAAATCTACTGCAGAATGACAGGGTATTTATAAAACTCCACAATATCATTCAAATCAAGCAGCCAATCAGAACTCAAAGAATGGAATCACCCAAATTCATGAATGGATCATTCTTGATTTCTATAAATACCAACTGTCTTGGTCACTGCTTCAGTGGTACTTAGTTAGCTTAGTCATTAATCTTAAATAGCACTGTATTTATTAACGATGTCTATTAAAGTCTAGCCGAGTTAGATTTACCACAAAAATGCTTATATTATCAATGTATTTAAAATCCTGAAATATTTGTTATATATATATATATCTAAGAAATAAAAGATTTACATAGTACATGGTGGGAATAGTTTGCATAATGATTTTAACAAAACTGGGTTTAATAAATAATTATTTGCTGTTACTGATTTTTAATACTAGTGTAATTCCATATCAAATCATCCAGAAAAAAGTGAAATTGTCACCCACCCCCCTTCGATTTTTCTGTAATTTTTTTCCAGGTGTGGACTAAGTTAATATTAGATGATCCCCAAAATTTTAGCTTCCAATTCCAAAAATTAGCGGGGTTATATCGATTTTTAGCTCACCAAATTTGGTGGGGTTCGCGAAAAATGGTGACTTTTTGTAATCTATTTTTATCTGTAAAATGAGTTCTAGATCTTCCCTACTCCTAAAAATTGGTTTATAATAGTGTTTTAAAGTCAACCAATTTTAAGTTATTAATGATTTCTTCCTAGCAAGATCAATATCCCAATGTGGCACTGCATCTATGATAAAAAAAAAACATTTTCTATTATTAATTCACGTATATTGAACATTATTTGTACCAAAAAGATAGTTTGATATTTGCTTAGAACCGAAACTACAACATCAGATAACATTTTGCAGAAATCATTAATAACTTAAAATTGGTTAACTTTAAGACTTTTTTTTACAGCAGTTTTGGATTCCTTGGGCTAAAATATTCTTAAAAAACAATTTTTAGGAGTAGGGAAGCTCTAGAACTCATGCAAACTGTAGTTCAGGTGCACTGATGAAGATGATTAAGAAATATCTGCTACATACCAACCAACTTATTGAAGTTGCCGATAGTTTAATGGTTATCATCATAGGAAAATGAATGCAGCAACATGAGTTCAAATCCTAGTCGAGGCTCATAATAGCATCTAATGAACAACACACAATATAAACACATATGTATGTGGGTTGTGCATCTCATGTGGTGTAATGGTTAGCAAACTAGTATTAGCAGACCATTGTTAGTGTGTTTGATTCTCACTGGGTGCCCTATACTTCTGTCCTTGTGCCACATCTAAGCTATGCTTAGTTTTTTAAGGCACTTCACATGGTGTAAGGGTTAGCAAGCTAGACTCAGAAACCATTGTTAGTGAGTTTGATGCTCAGAGGGTGCCCCATACTTCTAGCCTTGTGCCACATCTAAGCTAAGTAAATAATTTGTGTGTGTGTGAGTGAGTGAGGTGCTTGTCGTGTAATGGTTATAATCATAGAAAATGGACACGGGGACATGAGTTCAAATGCTGGACAAGGCTGGCTGAATTTCACATGGCGCTAATACCCTTGGGAAAGGGATGAAACTTGCTATTCTTTCTCTAGCTATGGGTAGTAGGTCAGACTGGACTCTTTAATCTTGGTTAGGCAACCAGTCTAGAAGGAAAACCGAATTCAAAATTTTTAAACTCTACTAAAAGATAAATCTTATGTCACATCCTATTTGTATGGAGGAGTTGATAAATATATACAAGGGAGATTAAAAAATTATCCACACTTGTTTTATGAAAGCCAAGTAAATCAAGGATGATTTGATAGGCAAAACCATGACAAATCTGCAGAGAACAAGCTACCTCATGGATGATAACACGCAGGTTTGCTAAATCTTTTCATAAGTGGTGGAGGTTGATGGGCATCCTGCTCCCTCTTTGTGCTTCACACTTGTCCAGCCACTTTCAAAATTCTCTACCCAATTATACACACTTTTATGCAGTAGTGCATTATCCCCAGGTTAAGCTAAAAGCCTGATTAATTTCAGCCCCTGACACTCCTTCCGTCCAGAGAAATCTGGTCACTTCCTTGGTGCATATTGCTAGTGGAACGACCCTGTTTACACTAACTAAAGCAAGCAAAATGGTGTGATCAGGCTCAAACCTTTATCATGAGACCACAACAGTGCCAACTATAAGCGCAGAATGCAGTGAGACAATAATAAAAACATCAGCCGGTAAAGCACCCACCAAGGAATCACATTGTTCATGATTCAAATACCAGTCCCAACCAACTCAGCACATGAGTAGCACAAATTGGGTAATCTCAGCAATAATGTGGGGAGCTGACAGTAGGTTTGCCACTCCACCTCAGTAAAAACAATCTCCTTGGTCTAGCGCTAGAGAAAAGGGAATAGACTACCTCACTGTTCAACTGATACTGCTGGTGAAAGTGTGGATAATTTTTTTTACTCTCCCTCATAATATATATATATATATATATATATATAAAATAGTAGGGCAGACTGGGTTCTTTAATATTGGCTATGTAACTTGTCTAGAAGGAAAACTCTGAATTCAAACCAGTTAAACTCCGCTTAAGAAATTGATCTTGTGTCACACCCTACTCGTGCGAGGGGTTGGTGTGTGTGTGTGTGTGTGTATATATATATACACCAACCTCTCGCATGAGTAGGGTGTGACACAAGTTACATAGCCAAGATTAAAGAGCCCAGTCTGCCTACTATTTACCCAGAGCTGGAGGGAGAGTAGTTGGATGCATACCTTTCCCAAGGGTATTGGCGCTATGTGAAATGCAAACAGCTTCGTCCAGGATATGAAATCGCATCAATGAGTCCATTTCCTATGACTAACCATTACACCATGTGCCTCCATGACTTCCTTCGTCCAATTCCAACTTACCCCAATGGATCATTTGACAATGAGTTTCCACCCAGTTATCAAGAAAGAATAACAAAAAACTCAAAAAGAAACATTTAGATAAGTACCAGCTGGATTGAGAAATAAATGTTGCAATCCCACATTTACATTTGTATCATTTGACTTTCAAATAACAAAGAATTGAAGACTAAGGTTTCACCACTGATTCTTTCCAGAAATCCTCAGTGAAAGAAAGAAAAAGAACAGATGTTTATATTAGACAAGGAAATCTGATTAAAGAGAAGAAGGAAATCCAAACCAATAGTACTTTGTGCAATACAAGTACACCTGAAGAATATCTGGTAAAGTTTAGGTTTTACGGCATATCAACTTTAGTGGGTAATTTAATGCCAACAAAGTTTTGAAATAGATTAATTCTTAATGGATACTCAATTTTTTTTTTATAAACACATTTTTCTATTTAATCCATAGATGGAACACTAACAGGTACTACCACTCCGGGGCAGAGTGGACCAGGGAGCAATGGTGATGAAGGGGTGCTCCACATTCCCCAAACCTCCAGAACTAGAACCTCACCATCAGATAGAGTTTAACATCATTCCCAGTACATGAAGACCCTCAGCCACCGCCTTCTAGCACCTATATGATAAAAAGGGTTGGGGCTTGCCATAAAAGCAATAGGGGGGGGACAATCATATAGGTGTTAGTGCTTGAAATGACCAGCTGATTGATCGGAGAGGGCCTCTCTGACCACCCGTCTAGCCCAAGTAAGGGCCAAAGTGGTGTGTTGCATGTGAATATGTGGTAAGTAAAATGTTTTATAATCTATAGACAGATAACTTGAGGCATGACATAATAGATAGAGTCCTAGGAAATGGACTCGTCAACCAGAGTTCAAATCCTGGACGAGGCTGTTGGCATTTCACATGGCACAAATACCCTTGGGAAAGGTATGAATCCTACTACTCTCCTCCCAGCTATGGGTAAATAGGTCAGACTGGGATCTTTAACCTTGGTTAAGCAACCTGTCTAGAAGGAAAACTTTGAATTCAAACATTTTAAACTCCGCTTAAGAAATTGACCTTGTGTCACATCCTCCTCATGCAGAGGGGTTGGTGTGTATGTATATAAATTTTTTAAATGATTCAGGTAATCGATTTCCTGAATGCAAAAGTCAGCCCTTTCCTCTTGCAAAAATATTATAATCAGTCTTCAACCAGGTTCCAAAGCATTTCACCAGTGAAGAATCAGAATGGTTCCCAACACCTCCAAATTTTCTCTCCCTTCACATTAACTAAGCAGGCGGTAGCACTCCATCCAGGTGCCTCAATTTGCACCTTCTAACATCCTACCCTTTTTATGTCATGACCAAACCAACCACAGCACATCAAACTAGCACTCAGATATGGCAGGCAACGCCGACACTTCGAATCAGGTGAATGTCTATCATCACCCTTGTCAGTTACCTAATGCCAAATCTTTTGGGGAGAGTCTATGATCTGTGAGTGAATAGTTTAGTTTATTGTTTAAGTATTTTGTTTATCAAGTATGTTGGTTAGTTGGATTTTATGGCAGGTCAACCCTTCTTGGGTTATTTTATGCTGAAGACATTTTGTTTTAGTCATTTTTGTTGGTATTCAATTTTATTTTTAAACATCTTTTTAAAACTCATTTTTTTATCAATTTAACCATAGATAGGGTCCTAACAGGTACTACCATTCCAGGCCAGAATGAACGTAGGACTAATTGCAGTAAAGGGGTACTCCAAACTCCCAGAGTTTCAGAATTGGAAACTCACGACTAGATGCAATTTAACATTACATTTAGGTCAACTCAGCTACCGCCTTCTAGCAAATAGAAATGGCTAGGGTTTGCCATAAGAGCAATAGGGTTTCTGAAAGACTAGAAGTGATTAACAAAAAGAAAGGTATTTGTATGAGAATTCATCTCTCTTTAAACATCTCCATTATGGCAGAAAGTGAACAAAAAGAAAGTGAGGACAGGAAATTTGGGTGTATTTATATGCTTCAGGAGACTGCTTGTGGTGCTTTCCTGTTGGCCAAAAAGGGGTCATGCGACCTGCCTATTACTTCATCTGTCGAGCAAGAATCAGCCAGTGTGTTGTGTGGTCATGTACCATCCCATTCTTTTACCTTATTGAAAGAGTTATGAATCAATGAAAATAAGTATAAACTCCAGTATCTTTTTTCGAATCAAAGATACACACTTTTCAACCTAACACGACAAGGTGATTAACTAAAAGAAAGGTATTTATTTGTATGAGAATTCATGCCTTTTAAAACATCTCAATTACAGCAGAAAGGGAACAAATGGGTGTATGGGGGGTGGGGGGTCACAAGCAAATCTCAGGGTGCGCAATCTACTACAGAAATGGCAATTTCTGTCTGTGTATAACCAGTTGGTGCCTTCACCAGTGAAACTTTACACATGTTAAGCTAATATTCAGAAACAAAACTGGCTAATTGGAAATCAATAAAAATAAAAATTTCAGAGACATCTTTACAGTGGGGGAGGAAAGTTAAGATGTTTCAGATAAGTATGTTTATATTGTACCAAAGGATAAACAGATTGATATTTTCGATGTGTAGGTTCATCCTCGTCAAAGAACAAGAGAAATTCAGCCTGTATCTATCTATCAATCTCCCTCCCTCCCCCTCTCTCTATATATATATATATATATATATATATATATATATATATGAGAATTAAATAAACAATGTGTTTGATATGGCTTTTTTTTGCCAACAATTTTTGGGAGAATATGTGCTTAATTGAAGTCGTACCTAATTTTGAAAGTTAATTAATTGATAATTAATGAATTAGGCGGGCATACCTATTCAAATGTAAGATATATATATATATATATATATATTTAGAGAGAGAGACAGATGGTGGAGAGAGAGTAATAGTATATTGAAATTAAGTAACTGTGGGAGGAATTATTCTAAAAAAATTAAAATCTTCCACCATGACACACATGGATTGGTATACGAGCTAGCTGTCACCCCCCCCCCCAAACACACACACAGCTCTCAAGTCACTTTTAGGACAGAAGCATTTCTCTACCCTATGTTTAATAAAACCTTGTTAATTTCCAACACCTGGTCTTGCATTTTCATTCATAAGAACAATCTCCCTGGTCTAACACTAGCGAAAAGGGGATAGACTCCCTCACTGTTTGGCTGATACTGACATTAGTCCACTCTGCAGACTTTACTTTTACTACTTATTGACTAACAGAGTGAATAGCAAAAAAGTTCTATGCCTAAATAAGTTAAAGACAAAAATATCACCCCAACACATACATACATACAATGTATACCTGAATTCCATCTTATGACTCACCTTTTTTGTTCTTAAGTAAATACATGATAACAGAGTAAAAAAAAAAACTGACGTAAATCAGAAAGTAATGCTGTTTTGTTCGGGATGCGTATTCTTAACATATCTATGTTAATAAGCACAGTTTCTTTTTATAGATTGATAAAGAAAATTTAGTGGCGTAAGACAAAATTGTTCAGTCAAAATAGATAGACAATTACATTGTGCAACCCAATGTTTGCAAACACAACAAAACCTGAATAGCTGAATTGAATGAATTGGGTTGGCTCAATAGTTCTTATAGTTTTGACTTTTCAATAACTTATAAATTTATAGATATTTATCTGAATTTTTCTTTTTTTTTTATGAGGCTTGATTATTTGGATTATTTTGACAGTAATGAACTAAGTACATAATCTATATATAATTTTTTTTTAAATAAAAAAAAAAAGTTTTTATAATGATCATATCTTTAATGAGTAAATTTTAATAGGGTGTTCAATTTCACACACTTGCTAATAAGGGGGATCACAGGAAATTCTTCTAAAAATCAACTGAAATAAACTAACTATCCAATTTTAATTAAAAAAAACTTTCGGTGGTATTGCTATAACTATGTCAACAAAGATTAAAAATTTATCAAATTTATTTAAAATGCAAAAAAACGTATGTTATATATAACAGAAATCTGTGTTTTTTTTTTCTTTTTTTAAACACAAACTTGGAATTTTTTTTATATTAAACATAAAAGAATATAGTAGAAAGATAATTTTCTATTCTTATTAACGTTTTAAAATATTTTTTTAACAATTACGGCTTATGAAATCTGTATTTTAGACATACCCATTATATTGTTACCAAGAAACAATTTATATATATATTAAGACAACTTATAATGAAGTTTCTAGTTTCATATAGTTCGTGGAGTGACAAGTGTTTTAATTTTTAAAGGTTTAAAAAGGTAGCTGGTTATTCCTGGTGTGTGTTCACATGGTTTGCTTTTAACCCCATCTTATTTGGTGGTCACACTGAAAAGGAATTCAAGGAAAGAAAAGGAAGAGACAAAGACAAAAATAGCTTTAGTATTCAGGCTTTATTCACGGTCATAACCCCCATGTGGTAAGGAATTTTTTTTCCTGGCCAGTAGTAGTGTATCGGCCCAGTTAAGGCCTAATTTTGAATGGACGAGATTATCTTGGTGGTCAGAGGGGTGTCCTTTTACCTGAACATGCTCAAAGGGTTTTTCTAGTCTGAAGGCTCATGGGAGTTTTTTTTTTTTTTTTTTTTTTAATTTTATTTTAATCCCCAGAAATTGTAAAAGACGAAATTGACATTAGTTTTTCCTCAATGTAATGCATACAAATATATTTCTATAGTTGATCTTTTAAATTCTATTCCTTTAAATAATTTTAGCTTTGAAACAATAAACCACTGTATTAATTAAAAGAGAATTAATTGAGATGAGATATGAGATTATACTAATAAACTCTTGATTCACAGAGAAGGAAAATATTTTCCTATGAATGTCTAATTATATTTCCTACACTGAACACAAGATACTTTCAGTTTCAAAATAGATTATGATGCAAACATATCGGCAGCAATCTAAACAAGACACTTGAATGTTTCAATTTTTAACTCATAAAACTAACAGTCCATGACACCATTGAGGTCTATTTCTATTTTAATATTAATAAATAAATAAATAAATATGTAGTATATTAAGAAAAATGAAAAAACACAGGTTTAAATGGGTTAAGTGGTGAGTTTATTGGCCGACGCTGCAGTGTTTCAATCTATTTAATTAGATCATCTTCAGGGCATTTCTTGGTATATGGAAGGTAATAAGAAATTTTTTTACCACAGAATAACGAGAAAAGCGAGTGGTAGTCCTTGTTATTTAGTCTGTTTAAAAAATTTTTTTAGGTTTGAAAAAAGGGGGACAGTTTGAAATATGACGTCAAATATTCTTTTTTTTTTTTTTTATTATGGTGTAAGTGTGTGTATCGAAAGGAAACATTGTGCATTTTTTAGGTGTGTGGTTACGTGTGTGTGTGTATTTTATCGCAAAAGATTTATACTGCAGTGTCGGCCAATAAACTCACCACTTAACCCATTTAAACCTGTGTTTTTTCATTTTTCTTGATACAAACCGTTGTGTATATATATATATATATATATATATATATATATATATATATATATACATACACACACCCAATCCCTCTGCACTAGCAGCATGTGACAAGATTAATTTCTTAAGCGGAGATTTACAGGTTTGAATTCAGAGTTTTCCTTCTCCTAGACTGGTTACCTAGCCAAGGTTAAAGAACCCAGTCTGCCCTACTATTTACCCCTAGATGAAGGGAGAATAGTTGGATGCATACCTTTTCCAAGGGTATTATCATTATGTGAAATGCAAACAGCCTCATCCAGGATTTGAACTCAGGTTGACAAGTCAATTTCCTATGACTAACCATTACACCACATGCCACCATAAAGCTAGATTCAGAAAATTACTGAAGTAGCTTGGCCTTGAGTTGATAATCACAGTTAGATGTATAGAGAGAACTCAGTGAGAACCTAATTCAATAACACTGCACCTCAGATGCAAAAACAATCTCCTTGGTCTAGTGCTAGTGAAAAGGGGATAGACACCCTTGCTGACTGGCTGATACAGACTTTAGGCTACCCTGAAGACTTTACTTTTTAAAAAAACTTGCTTGTCCTGACTGATTGACCCTTTTCAAAAAAATCTCCAACTCTTATGTGTGATCATTTCTCACACCTACCACAAGAGTTCCTTGTGATTGACCCCCTTGTCTATTTACACAGCTCGGCACCAGGTTCACTGGTAGCGGCTACTACATTAAAGTAATAACTATTATGTGACTGAGGTAATACAAAATATATTTAGTTTAAGACCTAATTGACAAATATAACCAAACCAACTGTTCTTTGAAGCTTAGTTGGTAGAGCAGCTGGTGTGTTTAACCAGGCTTCTCTGATATAAAGAGGACATGAGTTGTCCTACTTATCTAGTTCCCTAGCCATTATATCATGTGAGGTGCCTGTGGCATCTCAAGAGCTGCTTCTTTAGTGCCTGCCCACAGGAAGAATTCAGACTGTGAACAAGAGCAACAGAAGCCGCCCATTGAACCTGTACAATATTTACTTGATATGAATTTAGTGACAATCTTAGTCAAAAGAGTTTCAAGAGAGAGAGTCACCCTAAGAGAGTCACCCTAAGAAATACATTGACAAAGAATGGCTGGTATTCATTTGGGGAATGACAAATAGTTTTTGTGATGAATCAAGTCCGCAGCAAAAATGTCAGATGCTTGAACAATGAAACGATACGTCTACCACATCTGAACAGATGAGAAACATTTTTGGGGAACTAGGGACCGTATGAACTCAATTCAACAAATAAAAAATTGCATAAGCTATTTCTGTTATCTAACTCAAAAGACTAACACAAATGTTTTTCTCAAGATAGATAGCACCGAAAATACAGGCACATAAACAAAAAATTACACGTGTAATCTTTGAGAAATTTGTATTAGCTAACAACAGAGCTACCCAGCATTGCTCAGGATTTAAAAAGTTAAAAATAAATCTCTTCTCTATATTTATACAGGCTGTTCATAAAGTCTTGCAGCAGTTCTAGAATTTAAAACTTAATAATCCACGTTGTACAAATGATAAAATTATTTAGCAAAAACCATATGAAAGTTCAACTCATGTAGAGTAAAAAGTAAAGTCGTCGGGGTGGCCTAAAGTCGGTATCAGCCAATCAGCGAGGGAGCCTATCCCTTTTTCACTAGCACTAGACCAAGAAGATTGGTTTTGCATCTGAGGTGGAGCGCCACACCTACCATCGGCTCCTTACTTTACCGCACATCATACGTTGAGTTGGTGAGGGCCGGTATCGAACTAGGAACCTTGTGGTTTTTAGCCAAACGCTCTACCAACCAAGCTAACCCAGTCCTATTCAACTCGTGTAGTTTTATCTTTTATGTGCGTTTTGATTATTGCATTTCAACAAAATTGCCATCTTTGTTCTTACATTTTAAATCTTTTGCAGAACTTTATAACCACCCTGCATACAGATTAATAAAAATTCCATTTCTATATATTTGTTTTATTATCTTTTAATTCTTTGTTTTCTTGTTTTAAAAGTTATTTATTTTTAGTATTATTCTTGTTTGTATTTTTTCTTTTATTTGCTTTTTATTATGTTTTATCCTTTATTAATTTGTTTTATTTTTTAATCATTATCTAAAATTAACTTTTTAATGATTGGCTTTTCTTATTGAAAATAGTAAAAAAGTAGGGTGTGGATTTCATTGAACTTTAGTCTTTGCTAGACCAATTTCTTACATTATATATATATATTATATATATATATATATATATATATAATTTATGGTGTGTGTGTGTGTGTGTTTGTTTGTTTAATTGTTATAATTAAGAAATTCATAGAAAATCTTTTTATATGCAAGTTTAGGTTTTTCTTAAGGAAAAAACATTAGTGACAAATAAAAAAGATATTTTAACATCATTGATTTATATCCTTATATTTTTATTTAGCTTTTCTTATGAAAAATGAGGGGTAAAAAGTGTTTAACAACCTAGTATGGATTTTATTACACTTTGGTCTTTGCTGGTCTACCACCAATTTTTTATACATACATTATATATACAGCAGTGTGAAAATTAATTTTTGAAAGATTTTGCCTGAGGAATTGGGAGTTAAAAATCTAATGTCAAAGAGTTTGTACCATAAATAAAAGAAAATTTATTAAAGTAAAAAAATTTGAAATGGAACATAACTTTAAATAAATATTGAAATAAAACAAACTATATATATATAAATATATACGCGTGTATTTTGCCACAAAATACACGTGCAATTGGCTGTACTTAATCAATATCTTGATTAATTCGGTGGATTTAACCCTGAAGATCCTCATGGTGAAACTCGAGTAGGTTATTCCTGTGAATACCATTATAATATATATAGATATATAATACTGGGCATGTATTTATTAAAACTTGATTTAAAAAACAATGAGAACCATCTGAGGTTGCATGCTCAAATTTTGAGTGTATCTATTCTATGTTATGACGACTTTGGGGTAATGTAGTGTAAGCAGTGACAGTTTTGGTTACAGACAAATTGAGACCAAATCTCCATTATTAATAGATTTTTTTTTCTTTCATTGTTATAATTAAGAAATTCATAGAAATTCTTTTTTTATATGCAAGTTTAGGCTCTATACATTAGAGAAAAAATAATTAGTGACAATTTACAATTCTAAATTTTTATAAAAATTTAAAGAAAGGGGAAGTAGCTGTTGTAGCAAAATTTTGGCCACAAATATTTAATACGAATTTAGTAAACTTGTTTTAAGTATAACTCCTAAAAAAAAAGTTTAAAAAAAAAAAGTTCAAATTTTATGTATAATCACTATCAACCTTTATGTTTAATATAAAATTTATTACTAGATAATATGAATAATTTATGATATAAATTTATTATAATATATTATAATTATTATTTTGATATTTATGACATTTTTTTATTATGATTATTTATATGCTGAACTTCATCTTTAAGAGACAGATTGGTGCAATTTTATCTGCAAGTTGATCAGAATTAACATCAATGCAACTGGGAATATTTGGCTCAGATTTATGCGCAGGCTACTCATGTCTGAAGTATATATAGGTTATCTTCTCTTCACATGCCATGTACAAAACTTTTTTCAAACATTGCCTTTATCACAGAAATCTAGAATGTAACTCCAGGAAGGAAATCTATTTCTGAATCTTAACTATTCAATCCCCTTTTCACTTGTTTGTTTTTATCCCCGAATCACTATATAAAAATCAGTTGCTCCACCTTTGGGACTTGCAGCATCAGATTACATAATTTACGTGATTGTAATGTGAGGCCTTCTTAGCATTCTTGATTACCTCCTACCTTGTTACCCCCCCCTCACTAAAACATCTCTATACTTGATCCTTGATTAGAGTTCAAGTTAATCTTTTAATCAAAACTAATTTTAGCCTCGTAGCCAAATTCCAATGCCTATACATCAAGCCAGAGATTACTGTTAACTATCTCCCTCAAATTAAAAATAAAAATTAAGTCAAACGAACAGCTCCCCCATGCATCATGTAATTAGAAAAACATCCGTCTATCTTTGTTGGTATTTAATACAGTAAAAGACCAAACGTCGAATAGAAGATAGTATTACACCAATCTTACCAATGGGGAGGGCCTACCTGCATGCCGAAAAATCACCAATCAAAATTGCAATTCTTTTTTTTTTTTACCTGTACTATACTCACGTTGAGATGAAAAGTATGACATGCTTTATCTGCCCACTGCTTTTTTGCGGGGAGGGGTTGTGAGAAAAACTCAAAACAAATCATGGTGCATCTATTCTGACTAGTGACTGGAGTCTGGCAATATGCTGTACTGTTACATAATTCGTGGGTAGCCTATGAATTATGTAAATAAGTGTAGCTAAATTTTGAATCGAAGTTCGGAAGATTCAAAATCGGAGGGGTAAATAGAAAGTTACTATTGGCTGTTATTAGTTTTCATTGATCAACAGTGACCTTTACTAGACCCCTCCAAAACCCTCCAATAGAAGGTGTGTGAAAGAAAAATAGGTTTAGTTGGTCAGTTGTCAGTCAGCGAGAGTAGACGTTAAGGATCATCGTTCTCAAGATGCTGGCCTCTCATCCACGTGGTTAGAAACCCTTTTGGGCTGGGTTCTTTTTTTTTTAAATAAAGTCTATAAAAAACAACAAATACTTTATTAATCATTAAACAAGAAATGAGCAGAGTGCCCAGCCCCCCCCCCCCAAAATGTATTTACCCAACCTCTGTGTATGAGCAGGATGGGGAGTCCTTGTTACATAATGGCTAAGCTGCTGGACTGAGGCATCATAGTAAGCACGTTCAAACTCGTGGTGCTATTATATTCGCTTTCAAACTAATACCCGTGGAAAAGGTAAGAACCCCCTCATCCCCACAAACTATGGGTTAAATAATACCACTACTGTTCTACAAGGCATTGAATAACCCATAAAAGGTTGATCTGCCATTAAACAAAGAAACCAGACTAAACAACCAGGATTCAACACAAGGTCAATTTTTAACAGTTTAACAGGTTTGAATTTTCCTTCTAGACCGGTTGCTCTATCAAGATTAAAGAGCTGAGTTTGGTCTACAATTTACCTATAGCTGGAGAGAGAATAATTATATTCATACCTGTCCCAAGGGTATTAACGCAATGTGAAATGCAATCAGCCATGTCCAGGATTTGAACTAGTCTCACTGTGTCCCTTTCCTATGACAATTACACCACAATTTGTACATTTTCTGGTTGTCAGACTTTCCGAGTTTAACTGTGCAAATGAAGATAGTGCCAATGATGATCAGTATGTCTCCAGCAGCACTTCTTTCATGCACTTCTCTCTCTCTTACGACACTTCTCTCTCTACCAGTAGTTTTCAAACGACACTTCTCTCTCTACCAGTAGTTTTCAAACGACACTTCTCTCTCTACAGTAGTTTTCAAACGACACTCTCTCTCTACCAGTAGTTTTCAAAACGACACTTTCTCTCTCTACCAGTAGTTTTTCAAACGACACTTCTCTCTCTACCAGTAGTTTTCAAACGACACTTCTCTCTCTACCAGTAGTTTTCAAACGACACTTCTCTCTCTACCAGTAGTTTTCAAACGACACTTCTCTCTCTACCAGTAGTTTTCAAACGACACTCTCTCTACCAGTAGTTTTTCAAACGACACTTCTCTCTCTATCAGTAGTTTTCAAACACTTCTCTCTCTCTCATCAGTAGTTTTCAAATGACACTTCTCTCTCTATCAGTAGTTTTCAAATGACACTCTCTCTATCAGTAGTTTTCAAATGACACTTCTCTCTCTATCAGTAGTTTTCAAATGACACTTCTCTCTCTATCAGTAGTTTTCAAACTGTTGTCCAGGAACCATGGGGGTGGGCACAATATCAACAGCAGGTATCTGCTAAATTTACATTATCTGATTAGCAATAGATCTGCAAATTCGTATTTCTAGTCAAAAGTATGCAAAGATGAAAATTCAGTTTAAATAGCAACCAAAAAATTTGGCGGTCCTGTCAGCTGGGGCAATAGAATATGCTGACTGCACCTCCACAGAGGGATAAGACCTCTCCAATGGGGCCAACCTGTTGGCCATGGTGACCCGTGATGCTTAACAATGGAGTCCTGCAGGCTGATCAGTCCATGACATACAACACTCCACTTTGGCCTTTACTTAGGCTGGATCAGCTGTCGGAGAGGCCCTGTCTGATCAATTGGCTGGTTACGTCAACCCCTAGCGCCTGTATGATTTTCCTGACCCTATTGTCCTTATGGCACCCCCCCAACCCTTTTTATCATATGTGCTAGAAGGTGGTATCCAAGGGTCTTATTGTCATGGGTATGAGGTTAAACTGCATCTGATGGTGAAGTTCCAGTTCTGAAGCTCTGGGGAATGTGGAGTACCCCTTCATCGCATTACTCCCAGGTCCACCCTAACCCAGAGTGGTAGTAATTATTAGTGTCCCATTTATAGGTTAAATAGATCAAAATAGGAGTATTAAAAAATGTGTTTAAAAATAATTAAATACCCAATATACCTACAATGTTTATTGCTCAGATAAAGTACCTAATCAAAGTTGGTGTTTTAACCTTGTTATGACAACCAGTTTAGGAGAAGGAAAACTCAATTCTAACCAAAAGGGTTCTCTTCTCATTAGTTAAAACTACTTTGAGAGCTTCTTCTCCTCCTGAAAAGTAATATTTATTAATATTAATACACTTGTTTAATATTCTGACCGTTATCTTGAAACACCCTCAAGTTAAAAATGAGACCATCCAAATCAGCCATAATGAAATGCAAAAATGTAAATCCTGATTATCTGGTGTCACTTATCTGCTGAATGCTTATTTCTTATGAGTGTCATCACCTCAGCTAAATGGACAATTCCAGTTTTATTATAAAGAAAGGGAAGAAAAACGACATGCTACACAGAAAAATATTATAGCAAAGAGAGAGAGAGAGAGAGGATGAATACGCAGAAGTGATAATGCTAATCAGTTTCAATCGAACATAATGAAAAGATAAAAAGAAAGAAAAGAAAAAAAGAGTGAGAGAGAGTTGAATCAAGATTATTATACATGTTCCATATTGAGCTATTTGGCAATAGCTCTTAAGTAAACATATCAAATGTTGTAATGATTAAATTTT
>CM042147.1:29726722-29746722 GCA_023376005.1 Doryteuthis pealeii | reverse complement strand
AGTTGATTCATACCTTTCCCAAGGGTATTATAACTATGTGAAATGCAAACAGCTTCATCTAAGATTTGAACTCTGGTCAACGAGTCCATATCCTATGACTAACCATTTGACCACACACCTCCAACTGGTTGTATTTCACATAGCATTAATACCCTTAGGAAAGGTATGCATCCAACTATTCTCCTTCTGGTTAGGGGTAAATAGTAGGGCAGTCTGGGTTCTTTAATTGGCAACTAGTCTAGAAGGAATTTAAACTTGTTAAACTCAGCTTAAGAAATTGATCTTGTGTCACTTCCTACTCATGCAGAAGGGTTAGTAAATATTTATATTTCAAATAACTAATCTTTAGGACTGTTATGTACTATGAACATCAATACATTGGATAAATAAGAAAACATTGATAGGCAGTCCATAAAAGGGGAAAAAAAATCAATTGTGCATAAACATAAGTGACCACAGAAACATGGTCTGAGGGTGAGTCAAAAAGTTATGCCATTTTGTTTAGGAACATGTATCATACAATGATGATGGTCCTCTGTGGATAACATCCCTACTTCTCCACAGTCACCGTTTTTCTCAGTAGCAATGTTCCACTTTCAAATGAGAGTATGTATCCCTGCCCCATAAAATTCTGTTGACTGTTCTTTGAGTCACTTCTTCACTATAGATTTCACTTCCTCATCACTGGAATAATGTTTGCCTCAGACTATCATCTCTTTGGCCCCATGAGAGAGGGTTTGAGAGGCAAACATTATTCCAGTAATGAGGAAGTGAAATCTGTAGTGAAGAAGTGGCTCAAAGAACAGTCAACAGATTTTTACAGGTCAGGGATACATGCTCTCATTCAAAGGTAGAACATTGCTATTGAGAGAAACGGTGACTATGCGGAGAAGTAGGGATGTGATCCACAGAGGACCGGCTTTGTTTTGATGTATGATACATATTCCTGTGTTGGTAATTATACCTGTCCTAAAAAGAATGGCATTACTTTTTGACTCACCCTTGTATATAACTGGATTTGGTAAAGTTCAGATTTACATATCAAGACTTGAGTAGAATCTAATTGATTGACTTATATTTGAAGAGCACCTTACAGAAGGGCTGTTGAGTCATAATAAAACATTTGACACCAACTTCTCTATTTTTAGTACCTTTGACTCTTCTCTAGGTAATTTGGTGACATTAAACTGCATCTAGTGGGGAAGTTCCAATTCTGCAGCTCAGAGGAGTCTGGAGTACCACTTTTTGCCATTACTCCTGACCCAGAGTATGCAGAATCAACATATCATACCCGCTTTCACAGGAAGGCTACATCTACCATCCAGTTGCCAGACGAAGTTGACAGGCTGTAACCAAATACACGCTGTACTATCTCATAATAAAAATGTTTTAAGTATTTATGGTTCAAAGTCTCTACACTAAAACCAGCAGCCAATCAGAATTGGTTCGGTCAAGAATCATTGTGGAACAACCCAACCTGCTATATAAACCACCTACTAACCCTCTGAAAGCAAAATAGACTTAACTTGCGATACAGCTGAACATTCTACAGAGTGGTAGTACCTGTTAGAGTCCCATTTGTGCATTGAATATATCAAAAAAAGAGTTTTAAAAAAGCGTTTGTTTTTTAATGAGTTTTTTTTTTAAATCTGAATACCCAACAATGGCATAAGATAACCCAATAAGGGTTGATATGCTGTAAAATCTACCCAACCAGCCAAACAAATAACATTTGTGATATTTTTCTGAGTTTTTTAATAAACTGATTGTGCCTAAACAATTTTAGGGACCTCCCAGCAAATGCTAAATATAAATTTGTCAAAATATTTCTTTGGAGGTGTACACCTGGTATAACTGGTTCTATTCCAACTTAAAACCTGTTCAATCAGGTACAAATAAAAAGGTTTAATAATGTGTAAGAAAAACTATAAAGAAATAGATAAATAAATTTAGAAAAAAAAATGAAACAAAATTAATGTTAGACCTGAAGAGGGAGAAAAAAAGTTTGGGGGCAAAAATTTATATATATATATGTCATAGAAACAAAAAAATACCAAGATAAATAAAGACTGTATATCTAAAATTAAAAAAAAAAATAGGTAAGAAAGAAATGAGTAAAAATATGGTATCAGTGTATATTAGAATACATTCTTTGCCTCTCAAAAGACACAAATGTGAATTTAAAAACAAAAGCTACTTTTATCAAGGCCTACTGGCAAGAATATGCACCTTCTTGGGCATAAGTATTTTAGGTTTAATCTAATAAAATATATTAAATTAGAAAGACTAACGAAATGCATGTAAAAAGGTTACACTTATTTTAATTATATTTTAATTGGTTTCTGTATGAAATCATTCATAGGATTGATACGTTGTGGAATAAAACAATAATATTAGAGATCAATAACACCAAGTAATTATTTATTAAAGCTGGTTTTGTTAAAACCAGTATGTAAATTAACCACACCATATATTATGTAAACATTTATTTCTTAGTGATATACAAGACATATTACAGGATTTTAAACACACTAACAAGATAGGCAATTTTGAGACAAACCTAACCAAGATTTTCATAAAGACTTTAATAAATTAAATTCATTCTCTGTATTAATTATCTTGACAATAAATTACAAACTCATTGATAAACTTATGTAATTCCTGTGGGTATTGCGATGTAAGCAGAGATGTAGTTTCAGTAACAGACAGACACCAAATCTCCATTATAATAAGAGGTTACCAAAAAGGTTTTTTGTATTTGCATGGATTTATTAATTTTAATGGCATGTCAACCTGTTTAGGAATTGTGTATGTGACATACAGCTGGTATGAATTCAGAGTTGTCCTTCTCCTAGACTGGTTGTGATACAAGACTTAAGAACCCAGTCTACCCTACAATTTACTCATAGCTGAGCAGGAGAAAAGATAGATTTGAGTCTTTCTCAAAGAGGAATGAAAACAGCCTTTCTAATCTTTTTACAAGTGCAAGACCAGGGAGATTGTTTTTTTGCATCTGAGGTGGAGCACCTCACCTACCATCAGTGCCCCACTTTACCATACAGATCAGATTAACCCAAGCTGTGCTACTCATGCACCGAGTTGGTGAAAGCCGGCATCAAACTCAGTACCTGGTTGAAAATTGTTTTGTAAGGGATTATTTGAAATCAATCATGGTAATCACATTCCCAACTGCAAAAGTTCACTCACAAAGTCTTTCCACCTGCAACAATATTACAGCAGTCTTCAATCAATCCGCCAAAGTTTACTCATTTCTTGTCCGTCACACGTCTGGTTTCTCGTTAGTAAGATCAAACACAACTCACATTGGTGTGGGAAGGCAGGTCTTAAATAATAATTAACTGCCCTGACCAAGATCCCACATCCAGGCCAATCACAATGTAAAAATTTGCATACATGCCAACGAGAGTGAGTAGTCTGACTTCGATTCACGATCAGGAGGTTGAAAGTTCAGTCTCTGTAGTCATCCACAACACTCTCCCTGATCTCATTTTGCACACCAGACACATTCATGCACACTTTGAGCTCCCATATATGTAATTTCTCTAGCTACACTTGTGATTCCCAGGCAGACGCTCTACCGATTGAGCTAAGCTGGTCCTTTTGAATGTCTTATCGGATAAGTTGATTTTCAGGAAGTGCAAACAGCCTTTCCTATTTCCTTTTCGCTAGCGCAAACCAGGGAGATTGTTTTTACATCTGAGGTGGAGCTCCTCACCTACCATCAGCTCTCCACTTTAATGCACAGATCAGATTACCCCAAGCTGTGTTACTCATATGCTTAGTAGGTGAGGACCGGCATCGAACCTGGAACGTAGCTATTCCCAGGCGGACACTCTACCGATTGAGCTAAGCCTGCCCTTATGATTGTCATGTTTTTTGTTTTGTTTTACGGCATATCAACCTCGATTGGTCATTTAATGCCAACAAAGTTTTGAAATAAATTCATTCTTAATGGATACTCAATTTTTTATAAACACATTTTTCTATTTAACCCATAGATGGGACCTTAACAGTACTACCACTTCAGGTCAGAGTGGACCTGGGAACTATGGTGATGAAGGGGTACTCCACATTCTCTAGACTACCAGAACTGGAACTTCACCATCAGATAGAGTTTAACATCATTCCCAGGACAGGAAGACCTTCAGCCACCACCTTCTAGCAAATATAAGCTAAAAAAGTTGGGGCTTGCCATATAGGGTTGAGAATCATATAAATGCTATGGCTTGACGTGACCAACCGATTAATCGGATGGGGCCTCTTCGACTGCCTGTCTAGCCTAAGTAAGGGCCTAAGTAGAGTGTCGCATGTTATGGACTGCTCAGACACCTGGGTTCCATTCTTAACCATCAACAGGTGGCCTCATTGGGGGAGTCTTATCCCTCTGCAGAACTGTAGTTGGTGTATTTTAAAGCCGCAGCTGACAGGGCAGCTGTCTTATAAGATAAGTTGATTTTCAGGCAGTGCAACAACCTTATCTTAATGCATCAATTAGTCTAGATTAAATAGAATTAAATGCGTCTCTTTATCCGCCTAATTCTATTTCCAAAGAATTTCAATAAATAATCCATTTTATTTGAAAGCGAGATAAAACAGAAGAAATAGCCAGAACGTCTATATTCACAAAAGACAGCGTTTATATTCACTGGCTTACCAATCCTTGGCACCGTTCAATGGAACTATTCATTGATTTTTCTGCAAAACCATGATGCTAATGAACATTGTAGCACTAAAGGTTTGGCATCTTAGATAAGTGAGCAGATATAAAGCCATCACCCATTCAGTGGTCCAGATAGTTTTAAGTTAATTATATACCAGCAGTTGTTCTGAATAAAATCAGCCAGCTTTTATGAGATATTATAGTGACAAAGTTCAAAAATAATTTTTCTTAATGACATAAGAAAAAAAAACTTATAATAATGACTAGCAGGACCTGTGGATATACCACAGTAAGTAAAGTCATCGGGGTGGTCTAAAGTCGGTATCAGCCAATTAGCGAGGGAGTCTATCCCCTTTTCACTAGCGCTAGACCAAGGAGATTGTTTTTTGCATCTGAGGTGGAGACCTACCGTCAGCTCCTTACTTTACTGCACAGATCCGTGTGCTATTCATATGCCAAGTTGGTGAGGGCTGGTATCAAACTAGGAACCTTGTTGTTTCTAGCCGAACCCTCTACCAACTGAGCTAATCCGGCCCTACGATGGTGAATTATTACAACATTTGATATGTGGTTGAAAATAGAGGAAAAATGCAGATAAAACAAGACAACTAAATTCAAATGATATTTCCCCTCAGTCTTTTGCAAAGCTTTTTCAAATTTATTCTGAATACAAAATGGGTTCTGCAGTTTACTTTTATGCTGAAAAGTAATTTGATGGCGGGTAGAAGATGAGGGGGGCATACAGAGTAATAAGATGAGAAGTGAAAGGAAAGAGGGGAGGGTTGAATGTGCGAATGAGGAATTGAAGAAAAAGGGTAATGTATTTATTTGTAGGGTATGGTACTTTTAGCTATTGCAAAATACATCAATATGTAAAAAGTATCTCTTTTTTCTTTCTTTTTTTCATTATGTTCAATTGAAACAGATTAGTGTTCTCTTCTGGTCACTCACCCCCTCTCTATATATTTTACCTACTCTTTGTTTCATTTTTTTTTTGTGTGTAGTATATACTTTTTCTTACCTTTCTTTCTTTCTAATAAAAATGGAATGGTTCATTATTTAGCCAAGGTTTCAACACTCATAAGAAATAAGAATTCGGCAGATAAGCAACACCAGATAATCAGAATTTATGTTTTAGCATTTCATCTTGGTCTCATTCTTAACCCGAGGGTATTGCAAGATGATAACAGTCAGAAGATTAAGGAATATGAGTATTAACATATAGATAATAATAATACCAGCCAGAAGTATTGATTAACAAGAAAAAGAGAACGACATGGATACATTTTGCAGTTCCAGCAGATCACAGGGTGAAGATGAAATAAAATGAAAAGATAGACAAATACCCAGACCTTGCTAGAGAATTGAAAAAACTGTGGAATATGAGGGTGAAAGTGATACCAGTTGTAGTTGGTGCACTTGGAACAGTCCCCAAAAGCTTAGGAAAGAGACTAGAGGAACTGGAAATTAGAGGAAAAATTGAGACCATATAGACAACAGTATTTTTGAAATCAACTAGAATACCCAGAAGAGTCCTGGAGACCTGAAAAGACCCAATTTGTTGTCTATAACTTTGAGAAACATTATCAACATTCCAAGTCCTTAACAAAAAATAATCTGCCTGAACAAAATTTTTTAGCAAGATATACTTGCTTAAAATGAGGATAAAGATGATACCAATTGTAGTTGTTGGCCTTGGAACAGCTCCCAAGGGTTTGTAAAAGAGATTGGAGGAATTAGAAATAAGAGGAAGAATCAAGACCATACAAACACCACTGTTAAGATTGGTTAGAATACCAGAAAAAATCCTGGAGAAGGCAAAATATCGAATGAGTCACAATTTTGATTTTATAAAAATAATCAACCAAATAAGTCATAGTTAAGTATGAATATAAAAGTGCTCAATACATTTATAGAGCAGGTTTAGTAAACTGATATAGTCAGAATAAGTCTACCCAGGTTTCACTGTGAGGATTGTCAAGGCTATTTTGAATAGTCACACACACACACACACACACGTTAGAATTTACTTAATAACCTTTAAATCTTGATTACCCCAAACAAAACAAATGCCCCAATTTGTTTCTTTGAGAAACATTCCAAATCATTAACAAAAAGGAATTTTGTCTCAACAAAATCTGGAATATAACTTGGAAATAAACTTAGTAAACATCAAGTAACTAATCTTAATACAAATTGTAATGGGCATATCCGCCCCCCGCCCCCCAACATAAGCGGCAAAGAATCGCTTGTGTCATGCACGAGACACTCGGATTGGATGAGACAGAATTTGCATGAAAGGTAGGTGAGCATTAGACTCAGTGAAAAAGGAATGAAGCAAGTGACTGCAAGAGTGGTGAAATTTGGAGGACTACTTTATTTTGGGTAAAGAGGAAAGAAAATCAGAGGAAAGCAGTTACTATGATAGCAGTTTGTTGAAGGAAAGGGATTATTGTTATTAATTGAACAGACTCCAGTGAAAAACTTTCTTCACAAATAATTTGCACAGTTATATGGATATTAAGAAAATCAATTCACCCACCAATTTATTTTACATGATCAACCATGACACGTATTTTACTCATGAAATTTTTTAAAAGCAATATCAATATAAAATACTTATTCTAGAAGTTTGAGAATAATTAAATAAATCAATAAATAAAGTTCAATTATTTAAAAATATCACAAACAGATCCGAATATTTGACCCATAGATGGGACCCTAACAGATATTAACCCCCACAGGTCAGAGTGGACCTGGGAGTAATGGCAATTACAAAGGGTGGTTCTACACTCCCCAGATCTCCAAAATTGGAGCCTCACTACCAGAGGCAATTTATTGTTATAACCAGGAAACTCATTATCTGTTTTTGTAATGAATGTTAGAATTTACATAACTGTAAAGTCTCGATTACATCAACCAAAGAAAATTCTCAGTTTGTTTATGACTTTGAGAAATATTAACATTCCAAGTTATTAACAAAAAAAAAAGAATCTGAACAAAATCTGGAATATAACTAGCGAGTAAACTTAGTAAACAATTATAGCATCAATTAACTAATCTTAATACAAATAATTTGCACAGTTATATGGATATTAAGAAACTCAATCCACACAGCTGCAGAATAATAAATTAGTTAGCCATAAATTCTTCAGCAAATGGTCACCAATTTATTTTGTATAATCAAACATGACGCATATTTTACTCATGAAAATTTTTTAAAAGCAACTAGCAAATATATGCATACTCAGAGTGCAAATATTTAAGTTTTAATGTAATAAAATATTAGATTAGATTAGAAACACTCATGAAACTAAATAAGAATGCAGACAAAAAAATGTTAAACAGAGGGGGAGGGGGGTATAATTGAAAAATAGAACTTACTCTTCCATCACTTCCATTGCAAAATGTTCCTAATTTAACTATTTAGTTAAAAGAGGAAGTAAAGAATAAAATTATAGTTATTTCTTCTTGTTAATGGATTTCTTTTAAGATTTATCCCTGAGATTTTTGCTCATAATCATTAAGATAAAACCAAACAATTAGAAATCAATAATACTCACATATTTATCAAAATCAAATTTTTAATATTAATATGCAAATTAACCTTCCCATTCCCACTGTGAACCTATATTTTGTTGTATATACAAATACAATTGCATATTATCAGTTTGTAGATATGTTCATCATATCGAACTCCGGTTTCGACCAGAGGGTCCAGTTGCTTTGGCCCTCGACCACATAAGTTGACATTGTTGATCCCCAGGGGCCATTCCCCGAGGCAACACCTGCCCCCTCGATTTAAAGGCACAGGGCTGGGTTTATTGCCCAGTGCCTGATGCGCCCTCCGTGAGAGGGAATGCAGACAGGATCAACACATTTTTGGTGCCTACCACCCATGAGCTTCGGCTTGTGGGTGGGCCCACATAAAATGTCCTTGTGTCACACCCTCATAAGTGAGATGAGAGGCAAATACCTCTAACTCCGGTTTTGACTGGGGGGTCCAGTGGCTTTGCCCTGGACCATACAAACTAACATCATTGATCTCAGGTGACTATCCCTCCAGGCGACACCTGCCCCATTGATTTAAAGGGGCAGGGCTGGGTTTATTACCCAGTGCCTGAGGAGCCCCCCTTGTGCCTGACCTGTACACATGGGGTACATGATAAATATCCAGTATGTAGGTATGCCAAACAGTATTAATAATGTAAAACAATTTTATTAATAATTGAGGTTTAAATAAAAAAATCATGGAGAATTTGATGTAAATAACTAAATGAATTGTGACTTTAGTAATGATATAGTTTCGGTTACAGACAAACACACAATCTCCATTATAATAAAATATCATAAGAATACTTATTCTAGAAGTTAGAGAATTATCCAATTTTAAATCAGTTAATAAAAAAAAAATTAATAAACTCACAGAACCAAATGATTTCTACAATTATTGAATATTCTAGAAATTTGAGAAAAATTCAATAAATACCACAATGTAATATCAGAGTAAAGAGTCTGTAGATGAAGGTTTTATTATTGCTAGAGAAGAACATTATATTTTTAATAGATACCTTTATGAAATATTCATACGAGTGGAATTAAATTATAATGTAATTATTGTGTAGTTCTTTTATGTCTACGACTATCAGGTTTCTCTTTCAGGTCAGAGGTTTATATTGGGTTGGTCATCTGCTTTCTTTGGCTTCACTCTCTCAGTTCCATCTTTGTGTTCTTTTATCTTTAAACATTTAGATATTTTCTTGTGTATATATATTTACCAACCCCTCCACACGAGCAGGATGCAACACAAGGTCAATTTCTTAAACAGAGTTTAATAGGTTTGAATTCAGAGTTTTCCTTCTCCTAGACTGATTGCCTAGCCAAGGTTAAACAGCCTAGTCTGCCCTGCAATTTACTCATAGCTCGAGGGAGAATTGTGTTTATACTTTTCCCAAGGGTATTAGCGTCATGTGAAATGCAAACAGCTTTGTCCAGGAATTGAACTCGGGTTGACAAGTCCATTACCTACTAACCATTAGACCACACGCCTCCAAAACAATGATGTATGGAAGAATTGAATTTGCTAACAAATAAGTTTGTGCATTTCTATTGTAAGTACTCAATGATAGGTGTTTAGTAAAAAAAACCAATTACCTCTTATCACACAAACTATCCAAGTAAGATGAATGAGACATGCTGGACACTGTTGGAGAAGTAAGGACAAACTCATAAGTGACATTCACCACACCTACAACACATGGACACACCAATCACAGTGCATATCATGTGCTCTTCATGCACCAAGTTGGAGAGAGCCAGTATCAAACCAGTAGCCTTTTGGTTCCTAGGCAGATACTCTACCGACAGAGCTAAACCTGCCCTTTACACTCCTAATGCCATCTAACACTAAAAAACAGAACCTTTTTCATCCAATGCAATCCAATTACAGTGCATATCCCATTCACATGATAAAATATATATATATTATATATATATATATATACATACATATACATACATACATACACACACACAGCTATTGATGCATTTCTAGGTTTCCTCAGTGATTCTCTATCAAATAGATGTTTGCATTCTGGTATCCATTAGATTGCCTACTGTCAAAAGATACACAGAATTATGGCACTTTCCTTTTAATATTTCCCTCACACTTTGAATGTCACCTTCTATTACAAAGTTCTGTATGATTATCTCCAAAGCGTATGGAAGACCACTTGCAGCAGAATTACCCTCTTAAATCAAGACAGTTATAACTGCCACTGCATCCAAACTTCAACTATATCTTTATCCTTGACAGATCACAACAGTCTTAAGAATGGTGATTCCTGTAATCTGACAGTTGCAAACATTCAGTGGTTCATTTTGAATATTTGCAAATGATTGGTATTTCTGGACTCAATTCTAGTTACCCTTACATTCCAAAGAACTTTGGTGACAATATCAATAGATGTTTGGTTGGTGGTGGTTTTATGGCATACCAACCCTTTTCAAGTCATTTAATGCCAAATAAAGTCATTTTGATGAACAAAGGACTCACATTGCTTACAGTACCTGCTGTGGTTTAAAATGTCACCCAATTAAGTATTGAACAGGCTCATCACTGCTTTGCTGTGATGATCTAGCAGGAATCGGTACTCTGTGTGGTTTGACTGTAATGTCCGTTGGTTGGTTTGTTTTACAGTATATTAACCTATTCAGGTCATTTAATGCTGAATCAAATCATTTTGATATCAGCTGGTTTACAGTACCTGCTGTTGCTTAAACGGTCACCTATCTGAATATTGAACAGGCTCATCACTGCTTAACTTCAGTAATCTAGCAAGAACCGGTGCTTTCAATGTGACTTGACTGTAAGCAGTATTTCTAGACTAAATTCTAGTTACCATTACATTCTGAACTGGTTGGTGGTGGTTTTTACAGCATATCAACCCTTTTCAGGTTATTTAATGCCAAATCAAGTCATTTTGATAAACAAAGGACTCCAGTTGCCTACAGTACCTGCTGCTGCTGCTGCTGAAGAGGTCACCCAATTAAGTATTGAACAGGCTTATCACTGCTTAAAAATCATGTTTAAAAAAATCCCAAACCAATTACAGTAATTAAAACTTGGGAATCAAAAATGTTAAGATTTGGCCCACAATATTTTTAATTTGCCCCCAGTCAGCCTGATTCCAAAATGGTATGATATATTGTACTATGGCATCTAGGAGTAATTTTTTTAAAAATCTGACACAGTGACACAATAGGAAAAAGGATAATTGATAAATTTGCTCATGGAGTCGGCCTGATTCCAAAATGGTATTATATGTTGGGCTGCAGCCTCTAGGAGTAAAGTTTTTAAAAAATGTGACCCACTGACATTCACCTTTATTATTAGAGAAGAGATTGCAAAACCAGAACAAGGAAATAAACAAGAGATCATAATGTTTCTTTTTTTAAATATTAATATTCCTATGTGTGAAAAATGAAGAGCAGTGATTTGGTCATGTCACGGCTCTAATCTCCAGATGGCTGCTAAGCTGAAGTGGTCATGCTTTTAGGAGTTGGGAAGAGTATGTAAACAGAGAGGAGGAAAAAGGAAAGAAGAAGAAGAAGAAGCAAAAGAAGAAGCAAAAAGAAGAAAGCAAATAAGATGAATTATAAAGAGCAAAGGGATTATTTAAGAAATGAAATAAAAAGCAACAAAACAAAGAAGCCAGAAAAACGATTCATTCTAATCTGGTCAACTAATCTGATGAAATCAAGACATTTTTTTGTACCCCCCCCCCTCTTTGAATTGAAGGTTTACAAACAATAGACTGACTGAATGGGGAAAGGTGGTGCCTTTGTGTTAGAATTATCACAGGGGGGTTAAATAATGGAAGAAATCTTTTCTTTGTCATGGAGAAATTTTCAGAGACAGTGTCACTGACCATGTAGTGGACATTAAACTTTGCTGGGATTATTGAGAGAGATGGAAAAGAGAGAGATGGAAAAGAGAGAGATGGAAAAGAGAGGAGGAATAGAGAAAAAGAAAAGACAGAGACAGAGAGAAGAAGAGAGAGAGACATAGACACACACATAGAGAAAGGCAGAGAAGAGGAGAGAAAAAAAGAAAGAAAAAAAAGGAAAAAAGAGAAAAAAGGAGAGAAAGAAAGAAAGAAAAAAGGAGAGGGAAACAACAGAAGGAGAA
The DNA here is from genome assembly GCA_023376005.1 of Doryteuthis pealeii. Taxonomy (NCBI): domain Eukaryota; kingdom Metazoa; phylum Mollusca; class Cephalopoda; order Myopsida; family Loliginidae; genus Doryteuthis; species Doryteuthis pealeii. Next base: position 29,734,351 of record CM042147.1, on the reverse strand, counting down.
AAAAAAACAAAGAAAAAGAAAAAAAGAATAAAGAAAGAAAAAGTTTGAAAAATAACTTATTTGTATTAAGAATATTTACATGAAGCTATAATTGTTTACTAAGGAATATTACTTGTTACTTGAAACCATATAACTGCACACAAATTATTTGTTTTAGCTAGAAATACATAATATAACTGTGTGCAAAAAGTTCAGAAACAACCACACGAAAAAAAAAAAAAAATGAATATACAAGGAATGCGATTCTCTAACCTCTAGCCATAAAATATGCCCTAGACAGATTGACACACTGTTAAAAAAAAAAAAAATCAATCAATCAAAAAGCAGTAGAATTTCTAGACAGTTTCTAGTTATTGCCTATCTATATATCAATATTTGTGTTCCGATTTTGTATGACCATTATTATTTTGCAACACACTGGTTAAAAATGAGATCGCCCAAATCATCCAAGATGAAATGCAAAAATGTAAATCCTGATTATCTGGTGTTGCTTATCTGCTGAATTCTTATTTCTCATGGGTGCCATCACCCCAATAATAGATCATCTGTTTTTATTATAAAGAAAGGGAAGAAAAGGACATGCTCCACAGAAAAATATAAGAAAGAAAGAGGGGAAAAGAGGAGAAAGATAAAGAGAGGGGGTGAGCACGTGGAAGCGATAATGCTAATATGATGGAAAGGAAAGAAAAAATAGGAGAGAGTTAAATCAAGATTATTATAAAAGTAAAGTCGTCAAGGTGGCCTAAAGTCGGTATCAACCAGACAGGGAGGGAGTCTATCCCCTTTTCACTAATGCTAGACCAAGGAGATTATTTTGGCATCTGGGGTGAAGTCCCACACCTACCATCAACTCCTCACTTTACCGCACAGATCCCTGTACTACTCATATGCCAAGTTGGCGAGGACCGGTATCGAACCCAGAACTCTGTGGTTCCTAGTCTGTACCGACTTTTTACATATTGAACTATTTGGCAATAGCTCTAAAGTAAACATATCAAACATTGTAATAATTAAATTATACTGTGGTATATACACAGGTCCTGCTAGTGGTTTGATATCTATTAATAATGGAGATTTGTTGTCTCTCTGTAACCAACCTACGTCACAAACCCTCAGGAATTGTGCAAGTTTACCAATGAGTATTTAATTTATATTCAAAATCCTTAATACATAAAATTAGTAAGCAACATTACACAGTCCAAATTGTTTTTTTAAAACAAGTTTTAATAAATACATGTCCGGTATTATATATTTATTTTTTATTTTAGTTTATATTGTCCTCTCGGCCTTTGTTTAGCAACAAGAAGTTAACTAAAAAGTTTACAAATAACAAAATACCTGCGATTTTTGTGTAAAATCTATGTGTAAAATATTCAAAATAATTATTCAATTAATAATTAATAGATGCATGCAACATTTTATTTGAGGGGGACAGAACTAAGTTTTGATTTAAAATTGTTTGTTTTTTTACTCCTTTAATAAATTCTCTTATTAGGTCATAGTAGTTTATATAAAGACTATCTGAACTTAAAGTTTTTTTGTTTTTTTATTACTCAAACTGGTGTTCCTTATCTCTTGATAACACTTGTACACAAATTACCATACGGAACATAGCAAAAGTGTAAATAAAGCAACACTACTTCCTTTAGGCTGACATGTTCGGAAAAACTGGGTTATTTTATTTATGAAGCACTTAACACTGACAGTAGTAGGAGTGGGGCATTTACTAATCACAAATCCCTAAATAGGTTAGAAGGGGTTCCTTAAGACTTGGTTGGCAACCCATCTGAGACAATGAAAAGTCCGATACAAAACCTCCACTGTCTAGCGGTGTTACCTCATCCCAAGGAAATAAACCCCGAAAACAAATCCAGAGCTGGAGTCCCTAAGTTGGTGTGATGCTGAAATCCAGTGCTACCCAGTACTTCTTGCAACACTACTGCTGCCAAACTGTATTGGTTCCTTACATTTCTTTTGGATCACAGAGGCAGTGTGCAAAGGGGGGGTTGCTGCTTGGGCAGCAGCTCATCCTCCATATGACCATCCAAGGCTACATAGTAAAAAAAAAAAAAAAAAAAAAAAAAAAAAAAGAAAAGATGGACACTACTCCATCGTCTCTCAAAGACAAATTAATTTTTCAAACTTTTTATATATACTAGCAAGAATATACACCCTCTGGGCATAAGTATTAAAGTCATTTTGTGTCATTAAACTAAACAGGAAAAAAGCCTTTAGGGACAAAGATTGATTCACTCAGCTTTAGTATAATAATAGATACACACACCAACTGTCCTGTATATATTTATAGATAGATTTTCTATATTTATAGATAAAGAACTCAAGTAGATCTAAGTTGGAATTGCATATGTATTTACCTAACCCCTCAACACAAGCTAAACACAGTATGACACACATATTAAAGGGGGGGGGTGTAAATCTTCAGTCTTGATACTTTTTGATCATCCCTCATATTGATTGACAAAATGTATCTGAGATGATTTTTGTATGCTTCAAAGAGTCAACTGATGCCACAAGACACAAAACCCAGCCTGCATGTTGATTCCTTTATATATTTTCTTTACAGTTTCATCAAATTTTCATAATTGGATGCTCATCTCAGTCCCTCAACGCTTTATTTTCAATCTATCTCTTACCAAAAAGATTCATAATAATATTCATAGCATCTAGGCTGACCATTTACAAAGAAAGGACAAGCAGCCGCATCTTTGGATCAATTTTACAAAGGGAATAGTGATTTTTTTTTGGGGGGAAAGGGGGGTAGAGAGAGTTGCCCAACAGTAGATAAACTGTATTGATCTGAAAATTGTTCAATGGACAGTACGCTTAATCTCCGATAGAAATATCGGAACTCTGTATACAGACGACGTTTCCGATTCCAAATAGAATCTATATTGGCAGGACAAAAACTTGGTTATTACGATGCTACTTTTAGCCGTGGTGACAAATATCAATATGAAATACGTTGGGGGAAAAATCATCATTGAAAGCTTCAACCTCTCGGCTGGGGCTGTAGAATATGCCAACTGCACCTCTGCAGAGGGGTAAGACCCCACCCCCAATGGGATTAATTATTAGGTTGCTACTTTTAGCAGTGGTGACAAAATATAAGGGCCGAGTTGGCTCAGTCGGTAGAGCATTCGGCGAGAAACCACAAGGTTCTTAGTTTGATGCCAGCCCTCGCCAACTCAGCACATGAGTAGCACAGGGATCTGTGTGGTAAAGTAAGGAACTGATTGTAGGTGTGGCGCTCCACCTCAGATGCAAAAACTATCTACTTGGTCTAGCAATAGGCCACTCCATTGAATTTATTACTACATATCTAAACACTAAATTTTCTCTTACATTCTATGAACCTTATGTTGGTTGGTTGGCTTTTATGGCATGGCAACCCATTACACATGTTAAGTTAATATTCAGAATTAGGACTGGCTATTTGGATTTCAACAAAAATCAATAATGAAACCCCTGGGGACATCTTTGCAATGGAGGAGGAAAGAGAAGATGTTTCAGAGAGAGAGAGAGAGAGGGGGGGAGAGGAGAGTAATAGTTCATTGAAATCAAGTAACAGTGAGAAAATCTTGGGGGGGGGAAAAAAAAAAAATCTTTTAGTGAAATAACATATACAAGCAATATTCAAAGGAATCTTATATTAAAAGAAGGGGCTGGGTTAGCTCAGTTGGTAGGGCGTTCGGCTAGAAACCACAAGGTTCCTAGTTCGATACTGGTCCTCGCCAACTCAGCGTATGAGTAGCACAGGCATCTGTGCGGTAAAGTAAGGAGCTGATGGTAGGTGTGGCATTCCACCTCAGACGCCGAAACAATCTCTTTGGTCTAGCGCTATTGAAAAGGGGATAGACTCCCTCACTGACTGGCTGGCTGATACCGACTTTAGGCCGCCCCAACGACTTTACTTACTATATTAAAAGAACAAACATTTTTTTTAAAAAATAAAATCACCTTTTTTTCTTCCTTAATTCGATTAAAAAGCCAAAATTTGAGTTTTTTTATCAATTTTAACAATTTAAGTGAAATCTACTACCAGGTTTAGCTCAATCAGTAGAGCATTGGCCTAGGAATCGCAAGGTTCCGGATACAATACCACTCCCTACCAAATCAGCACATGAGTAGCACAGATTAGGTCACCTGATCTGTGTGGTAAAATGGGGAACTGTTGGTAGGTGTGGCACTCGCCTCAGAAAAAAAACCCAAAAAACACAATCTCCCTGTTCTAGCACTAGCAAAAAGAGGATAAACTCTCTTGCTGCCTAGCCAACTTTACCAGTGTATAGCCATAAACACTTAGCAAAGTTTCCAACCTCCATTTGGTTATTTCTTATTTAGTAATCTTTGTTAGGTTAAAAAATAACCCATAAGGAGTTGATATGCCATTAAACAAATAAACCAAAACAAAACTCATAAGTAGTCGTCCTCTCACTTTACAACAACCGGAATTAACTCATAACTGCATAACCCACCCACCCACAGAAATAGTTACCCTACGACCTAGATAATTCCAGGATCCAATAATAGAGAATACCAACAATAAAGCCAGAGGTGACCCCCCCCCCCTCTACTATACATAAAACGGTTTTTGCTGGAAAGAACCCCCCCCCCACTAAAAAAAAAGGTGTAGTTGATATAACATCATTAGTAGTTTTCTACACTTTATGACCTCACAAAGGTCAAATCAAGAGAAGAGGTAAGTATGCCCAAAATTTTGTTTATCATATTCCATACTGCAGTGATTGAGAATACAAGGAAAAAAAGCAACCACCCAATAAGAATATTAGAACAAGAATATTAAAAAGCCATAAGCAAAAGTTAGATTGCTAAAACAAATATGGCCGAACATGGTTAGAAGGAATGTGGAGTATTCTCTCTAAAAGAGGTCAAAACAAGAGAGAGTGAATGACATTGAAAAATACGAGAATACAAGAATAAAGCAGCACAGAAAGGGTTTAGTCAAACAGGAATTGTATATGTAACACAATTGTAGAATTGAACTTCATGTCTACACTATGATACATATATATATATTCACCAACCCCTCCGCACGAGCAGGATGTGACACAAGGTCAATTTCTTAAGCGGGGTTTAACAGGTTTGAATTCAGAGTTTTCCTTTTCCTAGACCGGTTGCCTAACCAAGATTAAAGAGCCCAGTCTGCCCTACTATTTATCCATAGCTTGAGGGAAAGTAGGATTCATACCGTGGGTATTAGCGCTAAGTGAAATGCAATTACCACATCCAGGATTTGAACTCGAGGCGACGAGTCCATTTCCCATAACTAATCATTACACCACGCGCTTTCAAACATATATATATATATATAATATATATATATATTATATATGTATGTGTGTGTGTGTGTGTGTGTGTGGAGAAAGGTAGACAAACACGGAACATCCCGTGTTGGTCTACCTTTCTCCACATACTGTCGGATTAATTTCCTCATATTTCTCCCATATATATATATATATATATATTATATATATATATATATATATAAAATTGGTAAAGATAAAGCTTAGATCTATTTCTACCCACAGGTATTAGTGTATACCTATGAGTATCATGATATTCACTAATACCTGTAGGTAGAAATAGATCTATAACTGCAAAATGCCCAATTTTTAAGCTTTTGTTTTTTTTTTACCAATTATATTTTTCTGTTCAATAATATTGAACATCGACCTCTCAATTAGATTGGAACAACTAACATTCTGCTGTTGGAAGAAAAGTCCAATTTAGAATCAACCTAATACCAACTGACTTGGTAACCCAGCTACAGATATATATATATATATATATATATATATATATATATATATATATATATATACACACACCAACCACTCCACACGAGTAGGATGCAACCCAAGGTCAATTTCTAAAGCAGAGTTTAACAGGTTTGAATTCAGAATTTTCTCCTAGACTGGTTGCTAAACTAACTTAAGGAATACTTCATATCATATATATATATATATATATATATCGAAAGAGGCACATGGTGTAATGGTTAGATATGCAGGAACTGAATTCATCAACCCGAGTCCAAATCCTGGATGAGGCTGTTTGCATTTCACATAGCTTTGATAACCTTGCGAAAGTTATGAATCCAACTACTCTCCAGCCAGCTATGGGTAAATGGTAGGACCGACAGGGCTCTTTAAATTTGGGTAGGCAACCAGTCTTGGAGAAGGAAAACTGAATTCAAACCTGTTAAACTATTTATGAAATTGATCTTGTGTCAATTCTACTCATGCAGAGGGGTTAGTAAATATATATATATTATTTACCGACCCTCCTCACAAGTAAGATGTGACATAAGGTCAATTTCTTAAATAGAGTTCAACAGGTTTGAATTTAGAGTTCTCCTTCTAAACTTATTGCTTAACAAGGTTAAAGAACCCAGTCTACCCTACTATTTACCCATAGCTGGAGGGATAATAGTTGGGTGTATATCTTTCCCAAGGGTATTTGCCTTATGTGAAATGCAAATAGCCTGTATGCTGCACCCCTTGGACTTTAATGAAACACTTTAAAAAAAAAAAAAAAAAAAAAAAAAAAAGCTAGATGGGAACTACACAAGGATACTGTGTGCTGTTTTGAACAAATCCGGGAAGTAGAACCCCACAAAACAGCAGCTGTACGACCACTTACCTCCTATCACACAAACCATCTAAGTAAGATGAACAAGACATGCTGGAGACAGCTGGAGAAGCAAGAACAAACTTATAAGTGACATTCTCCTGTTGACATCTTCACATGGATATGTAATATGAAAGTCAGTCCTTAGGAAAGTGGCTGAAGACAATAGATATGAATAAATTAGCATACATGCTGGGTTTTACAAGATATATACCTTGGGAAAGGTACGAATGCCCTCATCCCAAGATGTAGGTTAAAGAGTACCACTACTGTTCTTCTAAAAGAATGGATTTGGCATTAAATAACTCAAGAAGGTTGATATGCTATTAAACAAAGAAACTAAAGATATATGATAATAATTTAGTGTGTTATATTCATAAATAAAAAGTGCTCAATATCAGTGATAGAGCAGATATAGATATATATATATATATATATATATATTGAAAAATTTGAAAAAATACAGGTTCAAATAAAATGAGTGGTATTTATTCAGCCAACACTGCAGTGTTTCAGTCTATTTAGGAAATCTTCTTCAGGGCCTTTGTTGATATAAGGAAAAGGAAAAGTTTTATCACAGAATAATAAGGTGACTTTGATCGGTTTGTTTACAATGTTTTGAATGGAAAGTCAGCGTTTCCGGAAATAGATTCGAAAATTTATGAGACACTTAGGATAAACGGTTGTGAAGTCGAATATTTTTTTACGTTGTGTGTGAATGTATGTGGGAGAGAGGAGGGAGAGGGGGGGGAAGGGGAGAGGGGAGGGAAGGGGAGAGGGAGGAGCAAGAGAGGAGGGAGAGAGAGGGAGAGAGGAGGGGGAGAGGGAGAGAGGGAGAGAGGGGAGAGAAAGAGAGGGAGAGAGGGAGGGAGGGAGGGAAAGAGAGAGAGAGAGAGAGAGCGTGTGCATGAAAATGTGAGTAGATTAATCGTTTTTTATTTGGGCGACTGTGTGTCT
>CM042147.1:29651722-29721722 GCA_023376005.1 Doryteuthis pealeii | reverse complement strand
GTCACATTTTGTCTAGTATATAACTAAAAATCAACTGAATTGTTTCAAAGTAATTGCTTTTTTTTTTTTTTGCTTTTTTTTCATAGAAATTTTCTTTTGTCTTTTCAGTTCATAAATTTTTTTCGTTATTTGAATTATGAATAAATTTAGTAAAGAAAATCATTAGAGAGTTACCAGCTGATCTGTTCAAATCAGACAGTTTTCAAAGTTTCTCTTAAAACATTTTTGATAAACAAATAAAAATAAAAAACTATGAAAGTTAGTTCATGTACAATATTTTCTGAAGTATAAAAATGTTTGATGATCCCAAAAACTGACTTCTTTCAAAGTTTGTTCGTTTTTCCTAGCATTTTTCTTTTTCTTTTTCATAGAGAATTAGAATTTCTAAACAAATCTTCCTTTGTTCCAGGTGCAAAGGCAGAACAAGTATAAAAGAATTCAAAGTGTTTTTCTTTATGGTTTCAGGAATTCACTTTTTTTTTTTTTTAGCTTCATTGAATCGCATAACTTAACTTTTTTTTTCTCCCCTTGACAGACCAGTTTTTGTAAGTTTCTGAAAGATTCAAAGTAAATATTAAACCAAAGAGTTATTCAAAATATTGTTATTTACTCAGAGGCCAGGATTATTATAGACTTTATATACAAATTTTTTCTCAAAAAGATTAGAATTCATTGATACTGAGATTTAAGTGAAAAAGGCTGCCTTTTTTCTTTTTAATAAATGGCTATCTAGATGGTGTTGGATTCTATGAGGGAGACTGAAAAGTTCATATGATGTCATATCTGCTTTTGACGACCGTTTTGACCAATGGGATCCAACACCAACACCAATGGAAAAAGTATGGACCCCAAGAGGGACTAGGTTAAAAAATAGTCCTCATTTGGTCACATTCCATGAGAGTACCTTGGTCAGCCTTTAAACTTTTCAGCAGACCCTCATATACATATATATACACACACAAGTAGCCAGGTAAGTTAGTGGTGAGAATGATTCTAAGCACAGTATTTTGTAATATAAAGATATTAAAATTTTTATAGTCCATAATCAGAGCTCAATATATAATGATTGGGGAATTATATACAGAGTAATATACTTAATAAAATTCGATTAAATAGATCAGATTTCATTGATTTAAATGGGAAAAGTCTGACTTTTAAAAAATATATGGGTAGGTAGATTGTATTGGATTCTATGAGGGAGGACTGAAAAGTTCATATGAGGACATATCTGCTATTGATGACTTTTTAACCAATGGGATGCAAGCACTGCAACATCAATGGAAGAAGTGTGTGGACTGCATTTGATCACAACTTGGAAAATATCTAAGTTGGGCCGGAAATTCCCCTAATGCTGGCTCACTAAAAGGCAGGAGGCTGGGACGACAAAATTACCAAAATGTCTTCAATAATTCATGATTTCAATAATACAAATAAAAGAAACAATTTCTTTTCAATTCATTTTAATTTTATGTTGGGCATTTAAGCGATGCAAGACCATTTGGAATGTTTCATTTTTAAAATTTTGTGAAATAAAATGGGACAAAAGAAATCTGCAATTAAGTGACACCAGATAATCTGGATTTACATTTTTGTATTGTATCTTGAACAATTTGGACGGTCTCATTTCTAACCAAAGGGTGATGCAGGATGATAATGGATGGAAGATTTAGGAACATCAGTATTAATATGATCATGATAATCCAAAATGTAACCTGATTTTTTTAAATTTCTTTTAAACATGCAAATAATGTAAGAAATAAAAATGTACACAGAAGAGTCAAAATTATCCATGCTTTCACCATAACATCTTTATTAGTGTCACACTGTGTTCTGCATGGTTACTTGAAACCATATAATTATTAGTATTAGAGAGGAATATTTTAAGCTAATAAGTTCCTGGTTCAATAACCAGCCCTCACCAACTCAGCATATGAGTAACACAGGGATCTGTACGGTAAAGTAAGGAGTTGATAGTCAGTGTGCTCCACCTCAGATGCAAAAACAATTTCCTTCGTCTAGCTTTAGGAACACCAGTATTAATAAACAGATTGATTGATATTCCAGAGTTCCAACAACAAATCATAATTCAAACCAGATAATCTGGATTTGCATTTTTTCATTGCATCTTCAACAATTTGGACAGTCTCATTTTTAACCAGAGGGTGTTTCAGGATGATAACGGACAGAAGATTTAGGAACACAGTATTAATAAATAGATTGATTGATATTCCAGAGTTCCAACAACAAATCATAATTCCAAAAATAGTCGACTTTCCACTGAGGCCACGACTGACCTGATAGAATTCTGGCATCCTGAACCACAGTTCATTATATATATATATATATATATATATATATTAGTATTATCTTATTCCTGTTTTACAGGGATAAAAATAAATATGTAGAATTAGGTGAGAGGGTAGAAGAAAAGTTTCCGGACTGAAAGACAAAGGGGGGGGGTGAAGAGGGCAAGGGAAAATAGCAGGATAGGTAAATTGGCATGCATCACCCAGAAATTCCATTTCTGGCCCTCACCTGCCTCACCTTCCCACCCAGGACCCAGTAAGTGGAAATGTTGCCTTCACATCGGGGGATCTTTCTAATTTTCAACAGTTTTTCATTGGTTTAATTGATTCATTTCCTCATTTGTATTTGGAAAGGAAAGTTCTGTCTTAGACATATGTCAGGTACCTGCTAGCACTTGACACCCTGGAGGACTGCCATTGTTGTTGGGGTATCTTATGCTGGCCCTGATCAAAACTAAGCCAGTGATACTGATAGCTTTTTAATTTAGTGCATCCTAGGATGCACGGATTTGATTTGAATGAGTGAAATTTGATAGGTCCCAACTAAAGTTTCTTAATAAATTGCAGAGTTTTTATCTATGAACTAAAGCCTACCTTGTACCCCATACAGTGTTATTCGTTTCCAAGAAAATATTGAAATGTATTTACAGTTAGCTGGAAATGGTGGGAGAAGAAAAAAAAAAAAACACTGGGAAGTATGGATACGATTTTTCTGCGTTCTTTAAGATTTTTATGCATCAGTGATGCAGGACTCGTACCTATCAGCATCTCTAATAAGCTAAATGAGAGGGTGGGCTGAAAAGTTCATATCTCTTGTTGATGACTTTTTGACTAATGGGATCCAAGCACAGCAACACCGATGGAAGAAGTTTGTGGACCTCAAGGAGTATTATGTTGAAAAATACATAGTATTCTGTTGTGGTGTGATGGTTAGCAAGCTAGTCTCACAGATCCATTACTATTGAATAGCAAGTTCAAGCCTCACTGGATGCCCCGTACTTGTGACAAATCTTACCAGTGGTTTACAGGTTGAGTAATTTTTTTTTTTAATTTTAATCCATAAGAGTATATTGGTCAGCCCATGAACTTTTCAGCCGACCCTCATACATTCATGGGGAGGGGGGATCATTTATAGCTTTGAACTAGCAGTCTCTACAAAACGAATTTTGAATTCCTTATTGCAAAACAGACCTGTCGGCTGAGGCCTTAGAATATACCAACTGCACCTCTGCAGAGGGGGGGGGGAACAATGGGACCACCTGTTGGCCATGGGTGGTGACCCATGATATTTAATGATTGAACCCTGGAGCTCTGGGGAATGTGGAGTAGCCCTTCATCACCATCACTCCCAAGTCCACTGACCCAAAGTGGTAATTGAAAAAAAATGTTGAATACCTATTAAGAATGAATAAAACAAAAACATCTTCAGCATAAAATAACCAAACAAGGGTTGGCATGCCATAAAATCCAACCAACCAACCTATATAAAAGAACAAAGGTAAATATGGCTTTATATTACAAGACTCGTTTTGAGTGTAGAAGCAGATGTCAGGCATTTTTTTTCTTTGGATCAGGAAGTCCAGTAATAAATGAGATAAAAATAAGTTTATTCATTTATTTTTTCTGAGAACTTCAGGCCCCAAAACTCTTAAGTATCCTTCAATTCAAGGTTGAAAAGCAATCATGCCAAGGTCTGTTAAAGGAGAAACTATCAGAAAAGAAAAGGGTGAGTATATAATTAAAACTACTTACAAAAACAGACATTAGAAAGATGGAGGTCTAATTGGTCTTCACTTTAAGGAGAGTTCTAAAGAGATAAATTAAGTCCCAAGAGACAAACTGTCTAAACACTGTTGAATCTAAATTTCTGAATGAAAGTAAAATTATTACTGGTTACAGGGACAGTGCGTACTTCCCCCCTCCTACAGGGAGGAGGGGGTGCTAAGCCGGAGGACTTGGAAGAGTAGGTTTCATATATCTAATGTCTATTTATTAATACAGGAATGATTGAGAGCAGCAGAGTTCAAACCTGTTAAACTCTGCTTAAACAATTGACTTTGGATCACATCTTGCTCATGTGGAGGGGTTGGGAAAATACATCTGAAAGTCAATTTTCTTAACTAAACAAAAGAGTGAAGATGAAGTGAAGATAAAATTAAAAAAAATTGTGTTGCATTGAAATGACCTAAATGAAAAAATATTTAAAGAAACAAAAATTTTTTTTTTTTTAAATTTAAAAAAATAAAGCCATTGGTGCCAAGAAATATAATCTGTCAATTTCTTTCTCAATTCTTTTATTATTGATAGAATTGGGCTGGTTTAGCTCAGTCGGTAGAGCACCCACATTGAAATCGCACATATGACGTATGACCTCGGAACTAAAGTTAAAAATAAAACCGGAAGTTCTAGTTTCTGTGGAAGTGACCCTCTCACCTCCAGAACAACAAACAGAAGAAGTGGAAAATTTGTCTTTTTCAGCTGGGCTTTCATAGTGAGCAGATGGGGCCTCCCGGTTCCCCGTATGGGTTTCGCATAGTTGTACTGAACATGATTTACGATAGAATTATCTGACCTTACCCTCTCTGTCTTTTATTCTCTCTGAAAAAGAACCCATGAGCCTAGAAAGAAATAAACAGCCCACTTAGGGCTATATGACTTGCATATGTTTTTTCTGAACTAACGACGACTACTAACAAACGACTATACTACAACTCAAGTCTGGCCCTATGCAACAGCCAAGAAATATAATTTTGCTATGTTTTTCTCCATAATTCCCACTTTCTTTCATTTTACTTGAAAAAATAAAATTGCCTAAAAAGTTATTTCAAAAGATTATTTAAAAGAGAAAAAAAAAAAAACAACATTGGCAAGTTTTTTGCAACTCACCAAAAATCAACAAGAGGACCACCAATTGAGAAGATGAGACTAAATTGCCAAGAAAAGGGAAAAAAGCATCTTATTTAGAGTTTATGATTTAAATTACAGGATGCTTAAAGATATACTTTTTTTTTTGTTTTTTTGCCACTTTAGACTTTGGCAAGTTGCAACATAAAGTTGGTTCTTACTTAGGCTAGACAGGTGGTCAGAGAAGTTCCTCCAATCAATCGTCTGGTGACATCAAGCCCTAGCACCTATATGATTGTTCCAACCCTATTGCACTTATGGCAAGCCCCAACCCTTTTTATCATATATGTGCTAGAAAGCAGTGGCTGAGGCTCTTATTGTCCTGCGTATAACATTCAAATCTGATGGTGATGTCCCAGTTCTGAAGCTCTGGGATATGTAGAGTACCGCTTCATCACCATTCGTCCCAGGTCTACTCTGACCCAGAGTGGTAGTACCTGTTAGGGTCCTATCTATGGATTAAATAGAAAAACAAGAGTGTTTTAAAGTGTTTAAAAAATTGAGTTCAAAAAGTTGAATGAATGAAACAAAAACGTCTTCGGCATAAAATGACCCAATGAGTTGCCATGCCATAAAAGCCAACCAACAACAACCAACATAAGGTTGATAGAATGCAAGAGAAATGTTAGTGTTTAGATATCCAATTAGATAATCTAATGGAGTGGCCTATAGTTGGTATCAGCTAAACAGTGAGGGAGTCTATCCCCTTTTCACTAGCACTAGACCAGGGAGAATATTGGCTGAGGTGGGGTGCCAGATCTGTCAAATTTCCAGATGCTTCACTGCACAGATCTGATTACCTAAGCTGTACCATTCATGCGCCAAGTTGGCAAGAACTGGTATGGAACCTGGAACCTTGCAATATTCTTTGGTGGATGCTCTAACAACTGTGTAGAAGAATGATAGTTGGTTGTGTATATAGTTTTCTTGTCTGGAATAAATGGGAGAACAATTCACAAGAAAGTGATACAAAAATATTTTATTGCCTGAACAATTTTAATAGAAGAGAATCTAAACATGACATGAAATGATACAAGGAAGAGTTTATACAGAGTTATACATGGAGGCGCGTGGTCTAATGTTTAGAGTCATAGGAAATGGACTCGTTAACCCAAGTTCAATTCCTGGACGTTTGCATTTCACAGGGCAGACTGGGTTCTTTAACCATGGCTAGGTAACCAGTCTAAGAGAAGGAAAACTCTGAATTCAAACCTGTTAAACTCCACTTAAGAAATTGTCCTTGTGTCGCATCCTGCTCGTGCGGAGGGGTTGGTAAATATATATACAGAGTTATACAAGTGAAAAGTTGGTTAGTTGGATATTATGGCATGCCAACCCTTGTTGGGTTATTTCATGACATTTTGTTTTATTCATTCTTGACAGGTATCTTCTTTTTTTTTAGCTCAATTTTTTTTAACATACATTTTTAAAACTACTTTTTCTTTATAAACCATAGATGATACCCTAACAGGTACTACCACTGTGGATCATGGTGGACTTGGGAGTAATGGCTCCACAGAGCTTCAGAACTGGAACTTCACCATTAGATGTAGCATTACAAGCATTTAGCTGATAAATGCTGACATTTTCAAATTTTCAACCATAATCAGTAAAATTTGCAATTTCACGAGTATTTCTGAACCAATCTTTAAAATATTTATATGTTTGGATAAAAGAGAAAATAATCTTTCTAAATATATAATTTTTACGTGTTTTTATCAATTGAATAATTTTTTACAGCGAGTTAAAATGATATTTTGCTTCGAAAAAAAAAAAAAAAAAAAAAAAAAAAAAAAAAAAAAATATTACTTTTTTTAGACTAATTTTTACACGCTACTTTGTTTTTAAAAATCATAGTGGCTAATCTTTATCAATATTCTTGAAATTTTGCACTCAATTAGAAGACACCTGGAAGTACAAACAGGATCTTTTTTTCTTTTTTCTTGTTTCTAGGCCCTGATAACGAAAATACAGAGAAAATTTGAAGCCAATTTCTTAAAAAAAATATAAGAGAAGCAAAATAAAAAGCACTATACCAGTAATAGAAGACAGACTCAGGATTATTTCTATATATAATGTGAAATAAAAACGATTGTATACCGTCAGGGATTTTGCTCAAAGTATTAATTTTGAAAAGAAAACCGTCAAATTTACTCGATTTTCAAATGTAAACAATCTCTCGTAATTTTGACCTTAGCTTAAAAAGGTAATTACTAGCGTATTTCGGGCCCAATTTAAAAGATATTTATAGGTTTGGAAAGAAAATGAAATAATCTTTCTGAATATGTAAGTTTAGTGTGTTTTTTATCCATTGAATTATCTTTTACAGCGAGTTAAACGTTATTTTGTGTTAAATCGGCCGAAAATGAGTGATTAAAAGTTTGTTCCGCGGTCGATTTTCTGTGTTATTTTTTTCGTAAAATCAAAGTGGTTGATCTTTATTAATATTCTTGAAATTTTACAATTAAATAGGGGACACTTAACTACAAGCAGGAAAAAATCACGTTTCAGATGCTGTATCCTCCCGGCCTTCCTCAAGTGTTTCCTGTGTATCTGAGCATAGCAATGGCCTAACCAGAGAAATCATCTTGAATAGTTTGGCTGTTGATTAACCTGAAGAAGCCCAGAAGATACAGCTGCCGAAACGTCGTGATTTTACATACCGCAATAAAGATGAGGTCCTTTGGTATTGGTTGTGTAGTGCGCTTTAAGTCCCAAAAATCAATATTATACACACCAAGCTTCATCATTTTGACAAATGTTTAGATCTGTTTAAATGTTTAGAATTATTATTTACCTTTCTTCAAAGCATTTTTTTTCTTTAAACCAAATTTGTCCCCCACTCACCCAATTAGTGCCGCCCATGACAAAAGCCATACTAGCCATTGGCATGTTATGGTACTGCCTGCAGCAGGACCTCATTACTATCATTGAACCATACATAGAATTGAAAAGGTATACAGTATTTGCTTATAGCAATTCAATAAAGTCAGATTAGATCAAATATAACTGATTTGCTTCTGGTCTGTGTAAACAGACTTAATATTCTATAATGATAATGATTGATTTTAACGGCATATCAACTAGTCTATGGTTATTTTCTGCTTAGAGGTTAGAAAATTGCGTTCATATTTACATTTTTTGTGTTGTTTCTTAAGAATTATTTTTCATACTTTCCTAGTGAACACAAATCATATATATATATATATATATATATATAAGGCATGACGTATATGTATATAACCAATGCGAAATCGACGTCAAAACCTGGGAGACAGTAGTGAAAGACAGAACGCGCTGGAGAACCATGATTAGCAGCCTTGATCAGCACTGCCCCGAGGAACAACATATCCACACTGCAGCCGAAGTTTATGCGTCAAGAACAGGCTCCGCAGCCATCGAAAGACCCACGGGCAGAATTGAGACTTAGAAGACCATCCTCGGCCTCAAGAGATCGCCAATCATATGCATATAATGCTGTACATTATGCACTAGTGTTTGTCGACGTAGGAAATTGAGACCCTTCAATTCCGGTGTGCGTCTCTAATGAATGCAAATCTACCACAAACAGAACTAGTTTCAACTGACAAGATAGAAAATAAATAAACCCATCACTTCTCTACTTTACTGTGACAGAAAAGAAATAAAAAAAAACTATGGATAGAATTAGTAGGGAAGACTGAGTTCTTTAGTCAACAGTGGCGGAGGGGTTGGGTAAATATGTACCACTTAGAGCACCACACAACCAATACCAAAGGACCTTTACACTAAATCAGTGTTTTTAAAACCTCTTTAAACCCATGGACCCTTTTACTTTTTTTTTTTGCGTATAGGATATAGCTTCTTATATTAATGTTGGAAGACTTAGAATAACTTTCCAACGTGGGTACATGAGAGTACATAAAATATTCCGACAAAGTTGTAGAATAATAACAATATTTATTCTGTGGGAGACGGAGAAAATTAATTCCAGGCAATTATATAAACATGCAAATACATAAACGTATTACAAAGGAAATAGGTGTAGGACTTACGTCGTAAGAAATGTCGCTTACTGATAGCTGGTTGGGGGGTAACTCCCTCCACACACACACACACACACACACACTTAAGGGTTAGAGGCGTCAAGTGCCTAAACCACGTGAACTCGTCGCCGGCCCGAGAGAAAAAAGGAAGAGATTCAGAATTCCCGGGTTGCTGGCTAAATACTAACGCCACCTATGGGCGAACACTGCAGCAAGGGAAGATAACCCTATTTTGAACTTATGTCCACCCAGAATTACCGTTTTACTGACCCAACATGCGTATGTGGACCCCTATAGCCATTCCACAGAGAGAAAAAAGGTTCTTATATTTTTCACTAATAAAAAAAAGTAAATGAATTGTATCAAAAATGAAAGAAACAGTAAATGATCATACTTTATTTTGAAGGAAAACTAATGTATTGCAAATAAAATTAAATTCTATGTAAACAAGTAAATAATTCATGAACCATTTTAAGATTTTAGGCCTAAGTGAGTAAGGAAAAAAATGCAGATTTAGTCACTGAGATCTTTGTGATTGATTCTGCTCATTATATTCAATTTCATTGAGGTCATGATAGTTGAAGATCATCCTTTTTTCATGGAGTCTTTTATGAGATTTTGATAAGTGAAAAACACGACTAAATCTGGATTCAAAAAGGTAAGATGTGACGGTTGGAAACAGATTAGCGGTACTTTCGTATGTTGCCAAACTTATTCTAATATGAAAAATAATAAGATATTTACTTGTAGCTGAAGTGGTCGACATGGCGAACAGCCAGCTATCGTCGATGAGGCAGCTCGTCTTCGTCGTTCAAAGAGACAACGTGTCGCGTGCGGCATATTATAGGCGGCGTCTAGTCCAACGCGAACTCTAATCCATTTGACTACGAAGACGGGCAGTCACGGCGCAACCTCCTGATTATTGTAGATCGCATTTGATTGGGTGACATTAGTATTTGCATACGAAAAGTGTTTGAGCCCCTTTGACGATTGTTTTTTACATTGGAGAGAAACGGATGGACTTACGTTTCGAGTCGACTGACGAGCGAGTATTACTTTATAGTGGAAAGATTCGGCTGAAAGGCCGAACAGAGTTTTGTGCCTGATATATTCACCGAGTAAATTGAATTAAATTACTATTAAAAAATAACCAATTCATATAAAATTTAGGTAATTTATGAGGAAGTGCGTCCCGGTCTCCTGCCTCAAAAATTGCTACCCGGTGACTATCAAAATAACAACCCCAGCTCGTCGTAATTCTTGTTTATTTATCGTAATTTGTCGTAATTCTTGTTTAGATATGAAGATGAATATATAGTTTGGAATAGACTGAGATAGATAAACAAACAAAATAATATAGATAGATATGAACAAATGGAGAGATATTTTCGACAAGTAAATGTATTTGGGGGGGGGGCAACTTTTTTTTGTCGTAATTCTTGTTTATTTAAACTAAAAACAAGACATTAAACAAACATGAATTAAAAAAATTCTTAGTATTTAAAGTAATATAGATAAATATGAACAAATTGAGATAGATATGAAGATGGATAGTTTTGAATAGACTGAGCTGGGTCGTTATTTTAATAGTCACCGGGTAGCAATTTTTTAGGCAGGAGACCGGGACGCACTTCCTCATAAATTACCAAAATGTACACATTTTCTAGTGATTACTGTGTTGAATCATTCATTAAATTTGTCTAAGAGAATCGTAGCATAAGTGTTGCCACATTTCAAATCGCTTACGTCAGGTCAACCGTGGACATTTAATAAGCTGCTTCAATCATTAAAAACTTTTCCGATCTGTTTCTAATTGTTCTGAAGTAGAATTGCACTATGGACCACTAAAATATCACCGTGGATATCCCAATTCGTTATGTGTTTGTGTGAACACCCTGTAACGTTACATGGACCCCAGGGCCCATGTCACCGAAGTTAAGCAGCAATAAACCTGTTCAATACTTAATTGGGTGACCACTGTGGGGATTAAAATAAAATTAGAATAAAAAAATAAAAAAATAACTCCCATGAGCCTTCAGACCGGAAGAATCCTCCGAGTATATGCAGACAAAAAAGACCCACTTCCGACTCCCAAGATAATCTCTCGGTTATTGGAACTTAGGCCTTAACTGGGAGCAGACACTATTACTGGACAGGAAACATTTCCTCCCCATGTGGTGGCTATGACCCGTGAATAAAGCCTGAATCCTAAAACTACCTTTTGTCTTTGTCTCTTTTTCTTTCCTTGAATTCCTTTTCAGCGTGACCATCAAATAAGATGGGGTTAAAAGCAAACCATGTGAACACGCACCAGGAATAACCAGCTACCTTTAAACCTAAAACATTAAATTAAGCAACAGCAGGTACTGTAAGTAACCAGATTAGAAAAGGGTTGATATGCTGTACAACCAACCACGGTCCATGTGAAAACTATTGCACCAGAATATCACAGAAAAATGAATAAAATAAAAGAGTTAACCACGTCATTTAATTATTTAAAGAACGTGTGCAAAAGCTAACAAATATCTATATAGTAATACTAGTGTTCCTTAATTGTACGACCGTTATCACCTTGCAACTCCCACTGGTTAAAAAATGAAACCGCCCAAATCATCCAAGATGAAATACAAAAATGTAAATCCTGATTATCTGGGATTGCTTATCCACCGAATTCTGATTTCTTATGATTGTCGTCACCTCAGCTAAATAATGGACCATTCCGTTTTTATTATAAAGAAAGAAAAAAGGACATTTAAGAAAGAGTAGAGAAAAAATACAGAGGGGTGAGCGCGTGGAAGCGATAACGCTAATCTGTATCAATTGAGCATAATGAAAAGGAGAGAAATAAAAAATAAAAAAGAGCGAGAGAGTTAATTCAAGATTACTATACTTTTTACATATTGAGCTATTTGCAATAGCTCTTAAGTAAACATACCAAACATAACTAGATTATCATACTGTGGTATATCTACATGTAATTCAACATTTTCCAAGCAGTTTTGGATTAAACTGTATTCTAAAAAGCTGTTTCCTCGTTTACATTTCGGTTTAATACTAAAACAAAGCAAAACAACTTGTGGTATAATTGTTAGCAAGCTAGTCTCGCAGAAACTAATTACTACAGAGTAAGTAAAGTCACCGGGGTGGCCTAAAGTCGGTATCAGCCAATCAGCGAGTGAGTCTATCACCTTTTCACTAGCGCTAGACCAAGGAGATTGTTTTTGCGTCTGAGGTGGAGCGTCACACCTACTATCAGCTCCTTACTTTACCGCACCGATCCCTGTGCTACTGTGCGAGTCCAATTCTCACTAAATGCCCCATACATGTCTTGTGCAAAATATAAGCTGCGTTTAGTTTTTAAGATGCTAGTCTCGCAGGACATTGGTAGGGAGTTCGATTCTAACTGGGGACCCTACATTTCATTCTACTTTGACCCTTACTTAAGCTAAACGGGCAGTCGGGGTGCCCCCCCCCCCATGATCAATCGGCTGGTCACGTCAGTCCATAACACCTATATGATTGTCTCAACCCTATTTCCCTCATAGCAACCCCAACCCTTTTTATCATATATATGCTAGAAGGCAGTGGCTGGGGGCCTTAATGTCCCGGGTATGACGTTAAACTATCTGATGGCGAAGTTCCAATTCTGGACCTCTGGGGAATGTGGAGTACCCGATCATCAACATTACTCCCAGGTTCACTCTGGCCATGAGAAATCGGGAAAAATTAGTTTGAAAATTGAATACCCAAACAAGAATGAATAAAACAAAAACGTCTTCGGCATAAAATAACCCAACTAGAGTTGACCTGTCGTAAAATCCAATCAGCCAGCCAAGTTCAAATGGTTGGATACAGAGCAGGAAACTAATGTTATGCCGGGTTTTTTCCTGGCGATAAAAGTCTGCTTGCCTTGAAAAATCAGCATTTCAAGTTTTGGGCGGGAAAAATATTTCATTCACATATGAATGGGGGTATGTATTTAGGCCAACCCATTCGCTACGGGTAGGATGTGACAAGGTCGCAAGTATGGAGCATTCAACGAGGATTGAACTTGCTATTCAATAATAATGGATCTGCGAGAGTAGCTTGCTAACCATTAAACCACGAGGTGGTGTCCACTTCAACATAGTATTAAGCATATACCCGACCCATGTTGGTGCGTGGTGTAATTGTTACCGTCGTAGGAAGTGGGCATGACGAGACGCGACGAGTTCAAATCCTGGACGAGACTGTATTATTGCACATATCGCTAATACTCTTGGGAAAGGTGCGTATCCAACTGTTCTCCCTCAGTTATGAGCAAATAGGACAGACTGGGCTCTTTAACCTTGTTTATACAACCAGTCTAGGAGAAGGGAAACTGAATTCAAAACCTGGTAAACACCGCTTAAGAAATTGACCTTGTGTCACATCCTGTTCGTGCGGAGGGGTTGGTGTAATATATATAACTTTTCAAAGAAAGAAAAACTTAAACCGTCATTCCGTTTTTTTTTTCTTTGAAAAATATTGCTCTGTATATAATTTAATTTATTGATTATTATACATTGAGCTCTCTTTAGGTATTTATAAAAAAAAATCCTTGTATGAATATATGCTTGTACCTACAAGAGCATGCAGTATGGTTATACAGTGAGATTTTGATGATCCCAAATAGAATCATCCCTTACAACAAGTCATATGAATTACCTTACACACACACACACACATATATATATATATAAATATATATATATAACCCACTCGTTCGCTACGGGTAGGATTTGATATAAGGTCACTAGTATGGGTTAACCAGCGAGGATCGAACTCGCTATTCAGTAGTAATTGATCTGCGAGACTAGCTTGCTAACAATTACACCACGACAGGACAAGTTTAAGGATACATCTTTCACTTGAAAACAGGACATGTGCTAGGATCTCATGCCACACCCTGGAATCTATTATGCGCCCCCCCCCCACACACACACACCTCTACTACATGTCAATTTTCTTAAAGTGATATCCATAGAAAATACACAGCTGCATCAATACAATATCTGGTCGTGGAAATCTTATGAACTTTAGGAGGGTTTGTTTTGTTTGTTAATTCATTGATTTATTTTAACGGCATGTCAATCGGTCTAGGGTTATTTTAAGCCCAGATTTTTGGGAATCGAGTTCGTATTTACATTTTGAGTAATGTTTTTAAAAGTTGTTTTTTGTTGAACACGGTTCTTTCGTATATATATATATATATATATATATATATATATATATATATATATATATATATGTGTGTGTGTGTGTGTGTGTGTGTGTAGTAAGGTCGTCGGGGTGGCCTAAATTGGTATCAGTCAGACAACGAGGGAGTCTATCCCCTTTTCACTAGCGCTAGATCAAGGAGATTGTTTTGGCATCTGAGGTGGAGCGCCACTCCTACCATCAGCTCCTCACTTTACCGCACATATCCATGTGCTACTCATACGCTGAGTTGGCGAGGACCGATATCGAACCTTGTGGTTCCTAGGCTGATGCTCTACCGACTGAGCTAAGCCGGTTCTTAACTACTAAATTTAACCCATGACTTAATGTTAATTAGAATTGATCGTTCTAAATAAACGATCATTTAAATGAACGGTAATTTAATTTATTACAACTCAAAAATATGGACAATTTCTATTAGATTTTAAAATTTAATTACCATACGCCAGGTGGGCATTGATAAATAAACTAGCAGGACCTGTGGATATACCATAATATGATAAACTAATTGTTACAACCCTTGGGGTTTTTTTTTCCTTAAGAGCTATTGCTAAATAGTTGAATATGTAAAAAGTATATTGATTTAACTCACTCTTTTCTTTCCTTTTCATTATGTTCTATTTAAACAAGTTAGCGTTATCGCTTCCGTATGCTCACAGTCTCATTTTTTCTGTGTAGCATGTCCTTTTTCTTTGCTTTCTTTATAATAAAAACGAAATGGTCGATTATTTAGCCGAGGTGACGACTAAGAAATGAGAATTCGGCGGATAAGCAACACCAGATAATCAGGATTTTTTCATTTCTGCATTTCATCATGAATGATTTAGAAGGTCTCATTTCTAACTAGATGTGTTGCAAGATGATAACGGTCGGAAGATTAAGGAACAAGAGTGTTGTTAGTAAATGAATAAGGTAATATTTCTCTGAATGTTTGAGATGAGGCTTGATGATTAGTATTATCTGCATTATTCGGACTATTGTCCCCATCTTCATTGTTATTTGTACAACGTTTCGGCCGATATGCCCTCCGGCCTTCTCCAAAGAAGGTTCCCGAGTCCGACAAGAAATACCTGAAAAAGGCCGGAGGGCATATCAGCCGAAACGTTGTACAAATAACAATGAAGATAGGAACAATAGTCAGAATAATGCAGATAATACTGAATAAGGTAAGTTCAGCAAATATAGATGTAATTCAATAATTTTGTTTAATTTAAAGTATTTGTCTTATTACTAAACTATTTTTTTCAATTTCTTTAGATTAACTCATACTGCCATTAAGACCAACATCAATGAAGACGCATAGGTAACAAGAAAGCAGACGACTGCTGAAAACCACTACAGAGAAGTCAAGTTTTAGCATTAGAGTGCAGGTTAACAACCCGGTTTTGTTATATTCAGTACCATGTCCTTGTGTCAAACAACGCTACGCTTATTTGTCTACAGACACATTTCTTGATCCAATGGGAAATTATGCAAAACGGCTCAATAATTAAAGAAAAATCTTTGAAAAAGAAACCAAATACGAGCTTGCTTATGACGCTTTTCTCACATGCTAAATTTTTGGCAGCAACAAATAATAAAAATCAAAGATACGTTAATGCCGACTTTTATGATGACATATTGGGCAGTTGAAAAGGTGGGATGGGCCAGGTTGACGATTCGATCGACTTGGATTTTATTATTATTATTATATTAATTAGTTACCTATAGACTATTATTCAGTTTTGTTTTCGAAATTTAATTTTGGTTGGTTCTCTACAATGAAAATAATTGTACTGTATCTAATCACATAGAATTCAAAAAAGAAAGAAACGTTTTTTTTTGTGCGATAACAGGGAGGACGTACAGTAGACAGATGTTTGAATTTCATTTGATTTATTTCAATTTTACGGTGTCTATCATAAAACGATATTTATTTTACAAAGATTGTAAATATATAAGAATATGCAAAATTATCACCTTTGTCTGGAGGTGAGTGATGATAGAACGATTATGAGAAATCACAACAAATATATATATATGTATGTATGTATGTATGTATGTATATGAAAAAGAGGGGAGAGAGGTTTTATTTGCTAAGATGAAAAAATGAGGAGGGAGGAAGTATTAATACTTCCCGATCTCATTTTTCTCACACACACACACACACACACACACACACACACACAAATATAGTTTGTTATATTTTTTTAAGTAAAAAGTGCTCAATATTATTGACAGAGCATATATATCTAAGTGAGAGTAGCGAAGACAAAGTCAACAGCGCTGGGTAACTGTCAGTTTCTCGGCTATGCTATTTTCAAACTACGTATAAAGGGTGATTACTGGTTTAAAAGTAACTCCTTATTTTAAACTAATTTTTTTTATATGCAGTTACATTTTTCTCAATTCTTTAATGAATGTTTAATATATTGCAATTAAATCGGTGTTTTTATTTTCCGATTGTTTCAAAATTCGAAGCCCTCTATAAAAGATGTCTTCTGGACGTTTAACTAATTTAATTCTAATTCCCGAGCGGCTTGAGAGACTAGAGGCGAATGCTGATGCACATATAGAATTTTAAATAAAGCTATGTTATGTGTGTTCTTCTCATATACATTGTAAAAATAATGATTTAGAAATGAATTATAAGATTTTTAAAATAGGGAAGGGAGTTACTTTACAATTACCCTCTGTGTGTGTGTGTGTGTGTGTGATTTTTTTTAAAAGCAACAACGGCGATTTGAAAGATCAGATAACAAACAGCAGTGCAGTGCAGTTTCAATAGATAGAGAAGCCTTATGATGTTCACAATCGAGAGAAATAGAGATCCAGGAAATATACGCTTTTTTTTCTTTTTTGGTAATCTTTTTTTTTTTAAATAACAGAAAAATATTGGAAAAAATCATTTAAAATCGTAATACAAATATCAGTCTTGTCTTTTTTAACAAGGGAACAACAGGAAATTTGGTCATCATTGAGTAGTCACGCAGATCCATTATAAGATGAATAGCGAGTTCGATCCTCGCTGGATGCCAAAAAAAAGCAAAAAAAAAAAAAAAAAAAAAAAAAAAGAAATCCTAGTGTTGATCGTCCATTTATTTATTTTTATTCTTTTAGTTGAAGAGGAAATCATACAATTAATATCCGTTCTATCTTCAGAGCAACTATTTACGATATTGTGAAATTCCTCGTGTGTGATAGTGGGGAGTTTGGTGTTGCTATAACAGCTGATATGTAAAATGCTTATAACCCCACCGATATTTTGCGCCCCAACAATAAGGGGGTGGGGTGGGTCAAAATTAAGTGACCTGAATAAAAATCAGAAAGTTTCCAAATAAAATAACTAATACATTATAAAATTCATTCGTTGATGAATCAACACTGAAAATTTAATTAAAATCGGATAATTCGCTGATTTTATTTATTCATTATTTATTTAAATCAAGGGTGGAGGATAAATCTATTTTGTAAAATACGTCTGTAAAGTCAAAATTGGCAGATCCTAGCTTAAGAACAAAACGAAAGTAAATAATTTTGAATTTTCGAACTGACGTCCTTATCTTTATTGTGGTATGTCAAGAAAAACAATGTTCAGGCCGCTGTATCCTCGGGTCTTGTTCAAGTGTTACCTGTTTTTAGACTAAAGCCATCAGTCAAATATAACAAACGTAAATAATATTCTGAATAATAGTGAAATGCTAGTAATTCATCTTATTTGAATGTTGTCTGTAAGTAGTATACGCTTGTATTGGAATATGAGACGAGGTAAAATAAGCGCCAATGAACAATTAAATAAATAAAATACATTTAGAAACTTGATGAGGATAAAAGAAAGAATTTGCGATGTCGCGCGCGCGTGTGTGTGTAGTTGGGATTTTAAGCAACAAAAGGTGATTAATCATAATATAACCCAACACTTGTTTTTTGTTGTTTTTTATATTTAATTTTTAGATTTTCAGTACTTACATTCTACCAAAAGCACTGTTTTTTGTTTGTTTTTTTTTTGTTTTTTTTTTTTTTTTTTTTTTTGGGGGGGGGTGTTAGTTTTTTTTTTTATTTACAACGCTCTTGTTTTTTTTTATTTATACAGAAATTAGTTTCACTTATATTCACTGATATTTTGCGCCCAAAAAATAAAGGGAGGGGAGAAAGTTAAGTGACCCGAAGAAAAAAAATCAAAGTTTTTAAATAAAATAACTAATGCATTCCATTATAAAATTCATTCATTGATAAATCAACACTGAAAATTTCATTAAAATCGGATAATTCCCTGATTTTTTATACATTTTTTTCTCAATCAGAGGGGTTACATTTTTTTTTTTTGTAAAATACGTCTGGGACGACACAATTGGTGGTACCTGAATTACATATTATTCACCACCGACTTCTCTAGGTAAAGTGAAAGTGATCTTTCCCGCACGGGGATTTAATATGTTGATATGAAATAATATTGTTGTGCTTCACAAAAAAAAAAAAAAAAAAAAAAAAAAAAAAAAGAACCAGAATGGTAAAAGAAAGATCTTTTTTAACAAACATTTGTTCTTTTCCAATGTTATCCTCATCTAAATGAGATGGAGAGAGAGCGTGTTCTAAGGAAACGGTTTGTTGTTGTTACTCTTGGCTGTGTTTTAAGGTAACCTCTACCAAGAGAAAAAAAGCTTGAAAGGTTACCTTATGGTAACCTCTCGAATTGGCATTTTAATGAAAATCGTCCCAATAACTAATAAGAAGGTTGAAAAAAGACTAATCAGAAAACAACGACTGAAGGGTTTGGGTTAATTTTTTTATTCATATTTTCTTTACAATAATATACGTGTACCTACCACTAAGCTTTTTTTGTGGGGTAAATTTAAAAGAAATGTTTAAGATATAAACGGAGCTTTATTTATTATTCTAAGAGTTATTTTTGATACACTTACTTTCGGTAGACCGAATTCACGAGTGTAGATGTTTACTATAGTCGACTGGACAGATGTTAGTGGAATATGAAATGACGTCCAAGGGGCATATATTTTTAATTTCTCAATTAGGATTAATTCTTTTAATAAAAATCAAACTAAGGAAAACATATGTTAATTCATTTATAAGTTGTTTTTTAATTAAACGACAGCATTAATCGATGATGTATAGATTTAAAGTCGTTGCGTAGTGATTCAGTTATATTATTATAAAAAAAAAAGAAAGTATATAACTTATATACTTTCTTTTTTTTCACCTCAGCGTTGTACGCCGTTGTTATTTTAAGAGAATTGAGATTATAAACTTATCAAGTCCTATACTGAAAAAAAAAAAAATGAAAGTTACTATTCGCTGCTAATTTTGCCGAGTATCTAACGATATTTCTATTTCAGAGTAACAATAAAATAAATTTTAAAAAATTAGAACAGTCCACTTTTGCAGTTCTGAGGTCCGGTAGATTATGATAAAAATTTACGGCCCTGAATTCACAATCTGCCCTTCATTTATGTAAATTAAATATAACGTAAAGTTTTTTTTTTTATCAAAAATGTTTTATATATCTACTTCCTAATTTACTTATGTATACAATACATTTTAGAAATTAAAACTTTTTAAAAAGATGTAATAGATGCATGTGTCTGAAATTTAATAAATAAAATTCAAATGAAAAATTTGTACATACGGAAGTAATTCGAAAAAAAAAAAAAAAAAAAACAGTAAAATTTTATTTTCTATGAAAATTCTGATTAAAATCTTCTGCCTAACGTAGATTCAAAACTTAGATAAATGTTTTTATTTTACGAATATGTGCTGAGGAAGAATCAATAAACATTGTTTAAACAATAAACATCAGTTTTGTTTACTGAAAAATATTGCTGTGCTTTATGCAGTCGATATTGTCAATATTCAATATAAACAGTAGAAATATTTTTCTTCAGTTACAATATTTTATATTTTATCGATAAAACAAGTCCTTTCTCGTTGGTTTTAGAATTTTAATTGATAAACAAACGAATGTCGAAATTAGTAATAATCTTTTTCTTTAAGATTAAGAAATAATCAGTTATATTTTAGTTGGTGTCACCTGAGTGACAGTAGCTTGAAAATTATCGTTATGCTGTACTTTTTATAAAAAAATTTTTTTTTTTTTATTCTGTTAAAGTTTAATAAAAACAAGTTAAAAGAACTTTTTTTTCTTGCAAATTAAAGTAAAAGTAAAGAAATAAAAATTAGGGGCATTTTTATGATTTCATATTAAGAGCTCAGTTGTCAGCTGTTAATGTCAGCCCATTGACAATATCTTAAAATTATTTTTATGCTTTACTTTTTAGTAGATTTTTCTTTTTCTGTTAAAGTTTAATAAAAAAAATATTTAAAAAAAACTTTAGCAAAAATCAAGTAAAAGTTGAGAAATAAAAATTTAGAAGTGTTTTGTACATTTTTATGATTTAATATCAACAGCTCATCATAATTCTAATTATTTTAATACAAATAATAGACATTCGAATAAAATCAAAAAAGAAGTCGAATAAAAAAAAAAAGAAAAAGTCAATACCTTTTCCTTGTATAAGTGATAGGCTAAAAAAATTAGGAGTGTTTTTATGTATTTTATGATTTAATATCAATAGCCCGGTATCATTTTAATCATTCCAATACAGACAATAAACATTTGGAAAAAAATAAAAAGGAGCCGAAGAAAAAAAGGCAATACCCTTTCCTTGTACAAGTGATAGGCTGCGCAACTTGTTAAAGCGCAACTTCAGAACAGAGCACATGCAACAGTTGTCTTACTACGAGCAGCAACAGTTTGACTTTAAAGCCCGCAATTTAGGAGAAACAGATAAATATATAACTTACCCCTAATTTCCTGGCCTGTTCGTTCAATGCCAAGATCCATGCATCGACAAAAAGTGGACTTGTATCCACCCGTTTGTAAAACCAATCAATCATAGCGTTAAGCCAGTAGCTTTTTTCAGGTTGGCCCAACGGGCTTTTGGCATAGAGGTTGGGTCCATTGCTTGTTGCACTGGAGCCGATTAAGGCCGGTAGATTTGAACCCTGACCAGTGGTCCATCGCTCGTTTGCCGAAAGTTTGAATGGACCAAAGAAATGTACGATCAGGTTGACAACAATGACGATAAGAACCACCCAAGCCAACCAAGCCAGGAGCAGGATGTCCAGTAAGTAGTTCTCCCACGTCATGTTGGCGTACACGGATCCAGCTACCTCCGCCATCTTGGTGTAAGTCTCCCCGAGTCGGTAAATTATCAAACGGATGGTTATATCTGCCATCTATCTGCTTAACCAGCCAATAGCTGGGCATCTCAGGTAACACGATACTCTTGCAAAAAAAATAGATGTTGTTCTTTGCAACCAACAGCACTATAAACCCGATGTGTACCTCCTAGATTTAGATCATTTTCGCCGTACCTGAGTGCTGGCACACACAAAACCTCAGCTGCTGCCTTTTTACTACTTAAATTAACGGAGGGAGAAGAAGGAGGAGGAGTCATGTTTGCACTTGCTTCACTAAACATTTATTAAACAACAATACAACACGCTATACAGGGTCGTATTTTTTCTTAATTCTTTTATCGTGACCATGTCTTGATCAATTTAATTTTTTTAAATTTATTTTTAAACTTACATTTGAGAGTGTCCTCGCTCACTAAAAATATAGAATTAAAATAGCTAATTTTTATAAACCTAATTGAAAATTTTGAAAATAATGAAACCCTAGTAGTAGTAAACACTATAAGATATCATTAAGACTTAAAAATCAAATCAATATACAAAAAAAAGACATCTAAGTGCCAAGTGTTTTACTAAAAAAAACTATCGGTCACTAGTTAGTTGTTCTTCCTCCTTCTTTCTGGGTTTTAGTATTTTCGTTCGTTCGCTTTCTTTTTATGTTTATATTTGTTTTTTGTTTTTTTACACCTAAGCCTTGTTTTTATTTATATTAACGGATAGAAACAAAGTTTTATCATTCAAGTTTATTGTCTAGTTTGATTTCGTACCTGCTTTGATTTTATTCTATCTTCGCCAACTAATTGCAGACGACATTTTTACACTGTTGTTTTGTTTGAATTTGTAGTAGACGACGGTTAACGCATTCGCATGACGTCACACGGTATGAATCCATAACGAGGCTGGGGGATTCCCTCGCCACGTGCTTCTGATATGTAAACAAAAACAAACGTTGCCTGCTACGTAATGTATATTACCATTGCAAAAAGTACTGCATATAGTAAGTTGTTTTTATCATTATCATTATTAATTTGACGATTTTATTTTATTCTTTATGTGAGCTAGTTATAAAAACGACTGAAATTGCTACAAAGTGATAATTCGTAAATACCAAATATCCAAAATAAATAAATAATGTTGCGAAAAGAAACCATTATGAAAGGTTCTTACCTGCGATTCTGGGCTGGGAAATTAGTCCGCTGGTCGGATATCGTTTTATATGTTTGTTTATCATGCTTATGTAAATTTACTCTTCATTTTGATTGGTTGACACCTTTATATTAACCCTTCTCTTTGTTGGCGGGAAGTTTTTTTTTTTTTTTTCCAACTAATCTTGCTGGCAGTACGCAGACGTGCGGAATTTTGAGGTAGCAATGAGACATTATTGCAACCTGTTACCACCTTCTGAATCAGGGAAGTTGCCTTTTTCCTTATTTTTCCAACTATCACAGGTAGTAGCACTTTTCGTGCGATTTGCACTATTTTGGCGGTTTTTCCGCAATAAAAACAAATAAGTTTCCTTAAAATGTAGGGATGTGCATTTTCTCGCTGGCTCTAATAAAGAGTGATCACAGGAAATTCTTTTAAAAATCATATAAAATAAATTAACTATCCGATTTTAATATAATTTTCGGTATATGAAGTAATAAAAAGACGAACTTTTCTTGTAAATAAATGTTTACTAAATTGAAAAGGCTAATAATTTTTTTCGTTAGTTTTTGTTTCGCGCATTGATCCCTCGTACCAAGATCTTTTTTTCTTTTTTTTTTTTTTTTTTTTTTTAATATAAATAATTATTACATTTTTGGAAGATAATTTAACGACGGAACATATGTAAAAAAACAAAAACAAACTAAAGCGCAACTAATTCGGTTTGGGTAATAGAGCATCTTAAACATTGAAACTTAAATCTCGTAAATAAACTTTTTTTTTTTTCTAAATTGTTAGATTATTTTCTAAAGAATTTTATATCAAAAGTTCCTATTGTCTACTTGTTTGTTGTTTTTTTGTTTTTGTTTTTTTTTTTTCAGGGATTTTAATTTATAAAATGTAAAATAAATACTTCTGTTTATCAAAATCGTATTTATTAATCAAAGAAAATATTTTATAAAAAATGTCTAGCTAAAAATAATGACATAACATATTTCTGTTTTTATTTTTTTAATTTTGAAAATAATATTTGAATTACAAATTGTCATCATTTTTATTAATGGATGGATCTAACGGAAATAATATCCGCTTTGGTTTTTGAGGAAAACTCTTGTAGTTGTTGTTTTTTGTTGCAGCGCTGTGTTGTTAAGTTAAATGGTGAGACATCAAGAAAATGCTAAATTAGTAATTTGTTTTTGCTTCAGAAAAATTATTATACGTACGATTCTCCATACAAAGAAATAGTGCACACGTCGAGGTGCGGTAACTGTGTCAACAAAGATTAAGAATTTGCGGGAATTTACTTTAAAATGCAAAAATTTAGGTTTTATGTAAGAGAAATTTGTTTTTTCTTTTTATAACACATAAACTTGGAATTGTTCTTTATATTAAACGTAAAAGAAAACATTAAAAAGTTAATTTTCAATTTTTTATTGACGTTTTAAAATATTTTTTAACAATCCCCATGCGTATTAAAAGAGCGTGTTTTGCACATAGCTATTAAAATGTCTTTAAATTACTTAGTAACTACCATGTTTCCCCGAAATAAGACAGGGCTTATATTAATTTTAAATCCAAAAATATAACAAAAGGGCTTATTTTCGGGGGATGTCTTATTCTTCATATGTCGAAAAACGACTTTATGAAGTAGGAAATTATGAACTTTCTAAATAAACCGAAATTACGAAAAACTATTTACATTTATTTACCATTAACATGTTCTTTTATTCAAAAACTCAATGACAATTCATTCAAAAATAATTATATCATCATCCTCTGGAATATTATGGTTCTGCAAGTCACTGGATTCTAAAATTCCAGCAGAGTTTTCATATGACACTTCCTGCAGAAATTTCGCCCCTACTCTCTCAATGAGTCTCTCATGTTGCACAATAAAGGTCACATTGAATAAGTTCTTATTAAGTCCCACCAATTTTCCTTGTGAAATTTACCCCCCCCCCCTATATTTAACACAATGAAACTTACGTAAAGGTTAATATCATCTTGAAATTTTATTCATTCAAAAGAAGAAACATTGAACAAACTCCTGATGATTTTTTAAATTTGTTCAGCTTATGGAAATAATGAACAAAAAACAATGTTTACATTTTTGCACCATTAAATCAATTGAAATTTAACATAGCCAAAAACAAGTTATGACTACTAGATAGGTTTTTCTAAAATATATTAGGAGAAATATTTCTATTTTACCCATAGATGGGACCCTAACAGGAACTACCACTCTGAGTCAGAGTGAACCTGCGAGTATTGGCGATGAAGGGGTACTCAAATCTCTCCAGAGCTCCAGAATTGGAACATCACCATTATATGCAATTTAACATCATACCCAGGACAATAAGACCTTCAGCTACCACCTTTTAGCGCATCTATGATAAAAAAAAAAGATTGGGGGCTCGCTAGGGCTTGTCTTAACCAGCCAATTGATCAGAGGGGGGGGGGAGCTTTCTGACCACCTCAACAGGTGGCCCCATTGGGGGGAATTTTACCCATCTGCAGAGGTGCAGTTGGCGTATTCTGCAGCCCCAGTTGACAGGACAGAAAGAATTTTGTTTGGTTGATTTTTTTATGGCATGCCAACCTTTTTTGGGTTATCTAAAGCAAAAGTGAAAATAATTATTTGAAACAATTATAGATTTAAGTAACTATTCTTAGTAAAGTCTGCAGAGTGGCCCATTGTTGGTATCAGCTGAACAGCGAGGGAGTCTATCCCCTTTTCACTAGCTCTAGACTAGGGATATTGTTTTTGCTGATGTGGAGTGCCACACCTACCGTCAGCTCCCAGATGTTTTACTGTACAGATCAAATTAACCAAGCTGTGCTACTCATGTGCTTAGTTGGCGATTCCTAAGCAGATGTTCAACTGAGCTAAATCAAATATAAATCATTTAGGGCCGGTTTAGCTCAATCGGTAGTGCATTAGCCTTGGAAACACAAGGTTTCGGTTCAATTCTGGCCCTCGTCAAGTCAGTGCATGAGTTGGGCAGCTAGGATCTGTGTAGTAAAGTGAAGAGCTGAGTGTAAGTGTATCATTCCATCTCAGATGCAAAAACAATCTCCCTGGTCTAGCACTAATGGAAAGGGGATACACTCCCTTGCTGTCCAGTTCATGCTGAAAATAGTGGTGCCAAGAAAAGTGCTCAGCCTGAAATATTGGGCTTACAGTGTATAATAAAATTCTACTCAGCCCTATAGGTTTAAAGAATTAACACTCTCCTTCATCAAAACTGTTTTGATTAAATTAATTAAAAAAAATTTTCTCCTCCTTTTGAAGAGAAGAAATATTTGTTTTATCACTTTTGTTCATCTTATATATATAAGCATACATAAACAAATTAAGCAAATATGTTAGAACATGTGCATATATAAATATATATATATGTGTATTTGTGTGCATGTTTGTATGCATATATATATGTGCATGTGTGTGCATATATATATGTGCATGTGTGTGCATATATATATGTGCATGTGTGTGCATGTGTATGTAAACATATATTTGTGTATGTGTGTATGAAGACAACTGTAAATAGATGCAAGGGTTTGGCCTTTTAATTAACACCATTCATTGTTATTTACAGATTGGAAAAGGAAAATTGTGAAAAAAAACTCCAAACACTTAACCACCCTGTTAGATCACCCAGAATGATAGGACCCTGTTAGGGTCCCACTATGGGTTAAATAGATAAATTAATGACTTTTGAATAATGTGTTTAAATATTGAGATTAAAAAAAATTTGAATATCCATCAAGCAGGAATAGTACAAAACATCTTCGGCATAAAATAACCCAACAGGGATTGACATGCCATAAAAATCCAACAAATCAAACCAACCACTTAATTCTCTCCAAATTTAGTTTTGTTGTATGGCCTTCTATACTTTTCTTAATATTCTTACTGGGTAATTCCATGTCAAATCCTCCAGACCGTGTCACCCACCCTTTTCAACTTTTCTGAAATTTTGTCCAAGTGTGGATTATGATAAAGTTAGACAATCCCCAAAATTTGAGTTTCCTATTCCAAAAATTGGCAGAGATATGGCGATTTTTAGCTCACCAAATTTGAGGGGGTTCACGAAAAATGGTGCCTTATTGTAACCTATTTTTGTTGGTAAAATGAGTTCTAGAGCTCCCCTACTCCTAAAAATTGATTTCTAAAAGCATTTTTGCCCGAGGAACCCAAAGATGCTATTAAAAAAAGTCTTAAAGTCAACCAATTTTAAGTTATTGATGATTTCTGATTTTTTCATAGCAAGATCATTATCTCGATGTGGCACTGCATCTACGACAAAAAAAATTTTCTATTATTATTTCACATATATTGAACATTATTTGTACCAAAAACATAGTTTGATTTTTGCTCAGAACCGAAGCTACAACATTTTGCAAAACTGTTAAAATTTTGCACTTCAATTTTTCTGAAATTTTGTCCAGGTGATGACTATCTTAAAGTTAGACAATCCTCGAAATTTGAGCTTCCAATTCCAAAAATTAGCGGAATGATGTCGATTCTTAAAATTGACATAACTCTCCAACTTTGGGTGGGTGGAGGTTTGGGGTGCGAAAAATGGTGACCTTTTGTAATCTATATGTGCCTGTAAAATGAGTTCTAGAGCTTCCCTATTCCTGAAAATTGGTTTATAAAAGCATTTTAGACCAAGGAATCCAAAAAATGCTATCAAAAAAGTCTTAAAGATAACCAATTTTAAGTTTAAATGATTTTTGATATGCAAAATTTTATCTGATGTTGTAGCTTCAGTTTGACATTACCACTCCGAATAAGATCTGTATAATACTACATACATACATACATACATATATATATATATAATTTATTATATAAGGTATATTATAAGGTTTGTACTATACTATAGAAAATCTATAAAAAAAAATACGTAGCACTAATTTAAGTTCTGTAGTACTAAAATAAGACTATCATGAAAAAAAGTCTATGATCTGGAGTATATTTTTCACCTTCCTTTGCATCTGAAAATAAATCAAACTGGAATCTGGATATATCTCTACAATGCATTTATTGATTAATGTGAAAAAACAAAAAAAAATTGTCAAATCCTTCTCTGATCTCAGGGCAGACATCTTTTCTTTTTTATTTATTTATTTATTTTTTTAATTTTTTTTTTTCTGGCAATTTATTCTCTAATAATGTCTCTACAAATATTCTCATTAGAGGCCCCCTCCGATCAATTGGCTGGTCACATTAAGCCCTAGCACCTATATCATTGTCCCAACTTTATTGCCCTCATAGCAAGCCCCAACCTTTTTTATCATATATGTGCTAGAAAGCAGTTGCTGAGGGTCTTCATGTCCTGGGAATGACATTAAACTCTATCTGATGGTGAGGTTCCAGTTCTGAAGGTCTGGGGAATGTGGGGCACCCCTTCATCACCATTGCTCCCTGGTCCACTCTGACCCAGAATGGTAGTACCTGTTTAGGTCCCATCTATGGATTAAGTAGGAATATGTGTTTATAAAAAAAATGAGTATCCATTAAGAATGAATTTATTTCAAAACTTTGTCAGCATTAAATGGACCACCAAGGTTGATATGCCGTAAAACAAAACAAACTAAATTTCATTCTCTTTTTCATAATTTAACAATTCAATAATCTTTTTTTTGTACATAAAAAAGAGTCAAAAACCTTATTTTTTCATGTTTTATATACTTACATGCCAAAAAGATTTTTTCCATTTTCCCTGATATATGAGGGAGAGTCAAAAATTATCCGCACTTTCTCCATAACATATCTTTATTATTGTTACATTGTGTTCTGCGCATGGATGCTTATAGTCTTCAGCAATTATACAGAAAGGGTTATTTCATGCCTAGAGGTTAGAGAATTGTGTTCATTACACATTCATATTTACATTTTTTTGTGTAGTTTCTTATAGAGGTTTTGCACACATTTGTATGAGGAGGAGTAAAAAATGATCCACACCTTCACCATATCATAACTTTATTATTGTCACACTACATTCTGCATATGTGTGATTATACTTGGTAATATTGAGGTCTTGTGATCAAAGTTTGAGCCTGATCCCACCATTTTGCTAGCTGTTTTTATTGTGTAAACATGGCCGCTTCACTGGCACCAAGGAAGAGTTTTTGCACATAGTTGTACAAGGGAGAGTCAAAAATGATGTGCACTTTCTCCATAACATATCTTTATTATTGTCACACTATGTTCTGTGCATGGATGCTTATAGTCTTCACTAATTACACAGATAGGGTTTGAGTTTTGTTTAACGGCATATCAACCTCTGTGGGTCATTTAATGCCAAAAAGGTTATTTTGGATTTCAGACTTTAAAGTTGTGGTTCTATGGAGATAATTGGTTATGTTCTGTTATATTTTGTTGAAAAGGTTGCTTTTTTTTATAAAATTTAAAATGTTTACAGGGTTTGTATTCTTAAAGATGTCTTTCAGGTTTCTTGCTTGATAGTAATTGGCGCGGATATGTTTAAGTCTGTTACAATTTAGAAGGATATGCTTGGTTGTAAGTTGTACTTTGCATGTAGGGCACACTGGGGCATCCTCCCCTTTTAACAGGTACGAATGGGTAATGTGGGTGTGCCCAATATGCAATCTGGTGAGTATTACTTCTTCTCTTCTAATACTTCTGTGGTCTGTCGGCCACTCTCCAATAACTTCTTGTATTTCGTGGAGTTTGTTTTGAGTTAGATTGTCCCATGATTTCTGCCATTTGTCTAATATAAATTTGTTTATGTTTGGTTTCAGATCTGTATATGGGATTTTAGATTTGCTCATGTGTTTGAAGTGCCTTTCTTGTGGCTTTGTCTGCCTTTTCATTTCCTTGGATACCAATGTGACTTGGTATCCAGATGAATATGTTATTATTTTCAGAGAGGGTGTTTAGTTTGTTTAGGAGCTTTGTGATCAGAGGAGATGATGTGTTTGTGTTATGTAGTGGTTAGGGAATTGTTTATTATACATTCATATTTACATTTTTGTGTAGTTTCTTATAGAGTTTTTGCACACAATTGTACAAGGCGAGTCAAAAATTATCCGCACTTTTACCATAACATATTTTTATTGTCGTCACACTGCGTTTTGTGCATATGTACTTATATTTAGATATATACTGGCAGACTGGGCTCTTTAAGCTTGGTTAGGAAACCAGTCTAGGAGAAGGAAAACTCTGAATTCAAACATGTTGAACTCCACTTAAGAAATTGACCTTGTGTCGCACCCTGTTTATACAGAGGGGTTCGTAAATAAATAAATAAATATGTACAAATATTCAGCTCTGTTGTGGTTACGTGATTGAAGTTTGAGCCTGATTACACCATTTTGCTTGCTGTCTTCACAGTGTAAACATGGCTGCTCCATTAGCAGTATACACCAAGCAAGTGACCCAATATCTCTGGTTGGAAGGAGTGTCAGGGGCTGAAATTCATCAAACACTTGTAGCATAATGCTTTGATGTTATTGGAAGATAAATATAGCTTTGACAAGAGATAAAAATATATTTTATGTGCAAAAGAAAGATTTCAACAAGCTCTATTCAATGATATAATGGGTTTAAATTAGCAGTAAAAACTTACTGAGTAAAACACCTGTGGTAACAAGTGGTCACCCATCTGAGTAATTAACAGGTTCATTTATGCTTAACTTGTGATCTGAGGGGACTCATACTAGAAATACACTGGAGCCTCACCGTCAAATACAGTTCAGTATCATACTATTTGGAGGGGGCTGTTAATCCTCTGCAGGGGATACAGTCTGTGTGTATTCTAAACCCCATTGTATTCAAATACAGTTAATCCATTTGCATACTATTCATCATCATCAGTTGGCTCTGTTAGCACGGACTCCCATGACTCTCTCTCACCAGCTGTCCTATTGATCATTGCCCGTGGCATCCAGAATCCACACAGAGCTGATTGATGTAGGTTTGTGTTGGTCAGCCCACACTGGTATGTGGTTGGTCACCCCCAGCTGCGTTCAAAGGATGTCTTCAAGAACGATCTCAGGTGTTTTGTCATTGCCCCTTCCAGCTGGGAAAAATTTGGGACAGGACCACCCTCGGTTGCGGCAGGCTCTCTGTAGAGGACTGTTCATGTCTGAAGTCACCCTGGCACAACACCATGAAGCTAGGAGGTCCAGAAAAAAGCAGTGGCAATGAAAGACCGGCACATCAACATCTTCAGGGACAGCCTTCACATGTGACATTTGTGGTCGAGAATGTTTTTCTAACATTGGACTTTACAGTCAGAGGAGGTGCTGTAACTTCAGGGACACAAAAACTATATCATAATCTTCCAATAACTGATGTGTCCATGTGTAGTTGTCCACAGGAGAACATCATTTATGAGTTCTTCCTTGCTTCTCCAGCAGTGTCTAGCATGTCTCATTCGTCTCACTTGTATGGTTTGTGTAATACGAGGTAGGTTACTATACAACTATTTTCTGCTTCCAAGATTTGTTCAAGACAGCATGCAACATCCTCGTGTAGCTCCCATCTAATCTTTTCTCTAAGGGTTTTGCTAGGGTTCCAGGTGGTGTAGCCATACAGTCGCACTGATACAGCTACAGCTTGGAAGAACTTTTGCTTATCTTATCAGTGAGATTAGATTTCCATATGATCAATGTAGTAGTCCATACCTTTCCTACGTGTGTATTGATATTATTTTTGTGTAGATGAGATATTACTACTTAGGTATGCGACTTGGTCTACAAATATTTTTATTTTTATTTTTGTAACACTGAAATGCTTAACTTCTGTGATCTGGTGGAAACTAATGCAAGAAATTCACTGGAGCTACACGATCAAATAAAGTCTATATATTCTAAGCCCCACTGACAGGACAGTATTCAAATACAGTTAATTTATTCATGTACCATCAAAAATCTATATTACACA
The DNA here is from genome assembly GCA_023376005.1 of Doryteuthis pealeii. Classification (NCBI taxonomy): domain Eukaryota; kingdom Metazoa; phylum Mollusca; class Cephalopoda; order Myopsida; family Loliginidae; genus Doryteuthis; species Doryteuthis pealeii. The sequence goes on along the minus strand of CM042147.1, from coordinate 29,689,989 downwards.
GAAATGCTATTAATAGCAATCAGTATCTGATATTGAATACACTGTCCCTGATTCTTTTTTTTTTTTTTGGGCGGGGGGGGGTATTAGAAAACTAAAATAAGTTCTTATGGGCCGGGTTAGCTCAATCTGTAGAGCGTTCGGCTAGAAACCACAAGGTTCCTAGTTCGATACCCGCCCTCGCCATCTCAGCACAGGGATCTGTGCGGTAAAGTAAGGAGTTGATGGTAGGTGTGGCGCTCCACCTCAGACGCTAAAAATAATCTCCTTGGTCTAGCGCTAGTGAAAAGGGATAGACTCCCTCGCTGCATGGCTGATACCGACATCAGGCCGCCCCGACGACTTTACTTTACTTACCCCTCTGCAGGGGATAAAGTCTATGTATTCTAAGCCCCGCCAACAGGGCTGTATTCAAATACAGTTAATCCATTTGTTTACTATGAAAAATCTATATTACACAGAAATGCTATTAATACAATCAGTATTTGATATTGAATACACTGTCCCTGCTTTTCGTTGTTCTTTTTTTTTATGCTGTTTTTTTATGCTGTTTTTTTTTTTCTTATAAAACTAAAATAATCTCTTGTCTATATCTATGTTTGTAAATCCTGGTAGCTTTGGGGATATTGACTTGAATGAATTTTGTGTAATTGAATTATATACAAAAACTGAATGTGAGACGTTCACGCGGCAGCAGGCTGTTAGCGTGCCTGCATCTTGAGTGACGCAAGCAGAACTGATGGATTTGGCCTGTCGTATAATTTTGAGATTCAGGATGTAACAGATGCAGCCATGATCATTTGCCGCAAAGGATCATTTCTCTTTTGAATATAAAAGTATTGATTTTCAAATGACAAAATCACATTGATCGATCCCATTTATAGACTTTTCAGTTAGATTGTTAAAATCAGTTCTACTCGCCACCTATTATTAGGCTGCATTGTTGAAGAACAGCCAATTCTTGGAGATTGAAAGCTACTCCAAGAAAAAGCTGGAAAATTACAATTCTTGCATTAATTAGGACACTAGCTGTGCGATGATTTAATTGTTACATTTGATATGTTTACTTAAAAGCTATTTGTTGGATTATTTTTATATATATAGTTATTTACTAAACTTAGCTTAGATGTGGCACAAGGCCAGAACTATGGGGCGCCTAATGAGAATTGAACTCAGTAACAATGGTCAGCAAAGCAAGCTTGCTAACCATTACACTATGTGAGGTGCCCTATTTTGATATATATAAGATGTGCTGTGGTCAACTACTTAAACTTGGCATGGTCACGTAGATTAAACCCCAGCCAATTAACAGTTAACTATTTAATCGCCAATATTGACAGCTGTTCATTTGCATGTTGTTCGACATTGACGAACAGAACTACAACCAAAGGATCATACCCAACACTAAGGGACACCAAGGAACAACCAAAGGATCATACCCAACACTAAGGGACACCAAGGAACAACCAAAGGATCATACCCAACACTAAGGGACACCAAGGAACAACCAAAGGATCATACCCAACACTAAGGGACACCAAGGAACAACCAAAGGATCATACCCAACATAAGGGACACCAAGGAACAACCAAAGGATCATACCCAACACTAAGGGACACCAAGGAACAACAAAGGATCATACCCAACACTAAGGGACACCAAGGAACAAGGCTTCTAACCGCACAGTGAGAGATCAGCATCTTGGAGCAAGGGACATCTGCTCTTTCTGACTAATGGCCAAAATCTGCTTAACTAACTTAGTTTCTGTTCTCACGCCTTCCTTCAGCCAATCAGAAGTCAGCATACAGGTCAGCAACAGGTTAAATGCTGTCTATAACTTTACCGGCTAACGGTAACTTTCCACTTACCCTGGTAATTTGAATCTTCAACAAACTTCAATTTAAAAATTTAGCTACACTTACATACATAATTCGTAGGCTACCTACAAATTATGTAACACAAAGATGACTTTGTTATTAGATAACCTACAAAGGTTGATATGCCATTAAACAAAGAAACTAAACCAAACCGAGATAGAAGCTTCAGTATTGTCATGGATCACTATAACAACACAAACCCAATCAGTTGATAGGTTATCGAGTATTTACTCTACTTAGTTTTCTCTAACATGAGATTAACTTTGCACTAAATTTTAAAGTTTCGACTGCTTTGAAAATAAAATTGACATGTCAAATCCTGAATTTTACTAATATTTACTATACATACACACACACACACACACACACACATATATATATATATATATATATATATATATATATATAATCAGTGTATATGTAGAATGAAAGAAAGAAAGAAAGAAAAAGGTTTAAGGAAAGGAAAGAAAGTTTAATGAAAGGAGGAAAGGAAAGAAAGTTTAATGAAAGGAAGAAAGAAAAAAGTTCAAGAAAGAAAAGTTTAAAGAAAGGGAAAAAAGAAAATGGTTTAAAGCAAGGGAAAAAAGAAAAAGGTTTAAAGAAAGAAAAAAGAATGAAAGAAAGAAAAAGGTTTAAAGAAAGAAAAAAAGAATGAAAGAAAGAAAAAGGTTTAAGGAAAAGAAAGGAAAGAAAAAAGTTCAAAGAAAGGTAAAAAAAAAAAGGAAGAAAAAGTTTTAAAGAAAGGGAAAAAAAGAAAGGAAGAAAAAAAGAAAGAAAAAAGAATGTTAAAAAAAATGAAAGAATGAAAGAAAGAAAGAATGAAAGAAAGAATGAAAGAAAGAAAGAAAGAAAGAAAGAAAGAATGAAAGAATGAATGAATGAATGAATGAAAGAATGAATGAAAGAAATTACAGCCAGATTCATTCTGACTCAGTTGTAGTACCTGTTGGGATCCTATCACTAGGTAGAATAGATTTGTTTAAAAAGTATTCACATTTGATAGGATTACTTGATACTATACATATTTACCAACCCATACGCATACAAAAATTGGAATTACCCTCATACATATTTACCAACCCCTCTGCCTTGTCAATTTCTTAAGCAGAGTTTAACAGGTTTGAATTAAGAGTTGTCCTTCTCCTAGACTGGTTGCCTAACCAAGGTTAAAAAGTCTAGTCTACTTTATTATTTACCTCTAGTTGGAGGGAGAATAGTTGGATCCACACCTTTCCAATGGTATTAGGGCTAAGTGAAATGCAAACATTTTGAATAAAATCAGAGGTGGGAAATTTCCATAGCTGTTGGGGTTATGATTGGCATAATGATGACCCCAACTTCACCTTTCCAAAAAGCACATTATTAGGCGGGAGATAGTTTTAGATGAGATGCGACAAAGATTTTAGAGTGAGTGGTCTCGAAGTTGCTCACTCTGAGGATCGGTCTCCCCGTAGCAGAATCATGGGTTGGGTTATTGAAATAAAGCTTTAGAAGAAAACAACAAATCTTGTTTATTAAGTAAATGAAAACAAGAAATGACCAGCCCAACCCGAAGAAATCAAGACAGAAAAGTAACCCCAGATGAAGCCCTGGTGAAGAGGGTGGTCGAGTTAGCAGGAACCAGTAAGCAACAATTAACAAATAAGAATCCTCATCTCATCTCTACTCTATCTATCTGTCTGTCTGTCTGTCTCTCTCTCCATTATATACCCGAGATATGTTGTTGGGTATACAACCTCAGTTACCACAGTTAGTGAATAACAATATATGATTGATTGATTGATAAATAAGGTCTCATAATCAAATTCTCAAGATAGTCCTGGTATGACATGGACAAAAATTGCTACAGCACCTACAAAAATGCATTGGCATAAATGTCAATTATGTATAAAAAATAAATACATGTTGAAACTTTTAAATAATGTAAACATCATTGACAATAAATGTTTCTGTGATTTCTAAATATTTTGGAGAACTTATCTTTAGGATTACCCATGTATATTTAATTAAAGTCAATCTGTCTATGGTTATTTTAGAACTAGATGTTAGGGAATTGCAATCATTGTGCATTCATGTTTTTGTGTAATTATTTTTTTTTTATATGGTTGGCATCCTTCTGTCTACTAAAGACAATAGCATAGTCCCCTTTTTTCTTTTTTTTTTTTTTTCTTTTTTTCTTTTTTTTTTTTTTGCACAACTGCATGAGTGGTACAATTTTGGAATAGCAATATCTGGAGTCTCTGGTGCAGTAACTGCGAACACTTCGGGTGGCCATGTTGGATGCCTTCGTTAGGTCCGTCAATGCAGTGCAGAGTTGCATCCTCTCTCCTGGCACCCCTCCTGCGGTTGGTTGCTTGGAAGCCACACTGTGTCCCTGGATGGGTGCAAGATGCAATGTCTGCAGACGCGCCAGTGTAACATGCGCAAGACTTGTCAAGCTATGCTGAAGTCATAACAAAATTAACTTCCAATGCAGTTCACACATTTTAAAATGCCTATAACACCTTTCTCATCAATTCTTCTCCTAGCCTCCACATTAATTTTAAAAAACTGGAACACATCACCCCTGATGATGGCACTTCAAAGTGCGAAAGTACTCGGGACCTGAACTTTGGTGGACTATCCACGAATTCCACCCAAATATTAAAAAGTTGGCCAGAAAACTCGAAAAGATCAAAAATAAAATTGTTAAACAGGAGATGTGTCTTTTGTTTAATTCTACATCTATAAATGAAAGAATGCTGCCCAAATACACACACACACACACACACACACACACACACACACATATATATATATATATATATATATATATATATATATATATATATATATATATATATATATATATATATATAGAGAGAGAGAGAGAGGCTGGTTGAGCTCAGTCAGCAGAGTACATGCCAAGGAATTGCAAGGTTCCTGGTTCAATACCGGTCCCTGCCAACTTAGCACAGGAGTAACACAGTGTGAATAATTTGATCTGTGCAGTAAAGTGGGCAGCTGAGAGTATGTGTGGCACTCCACCTCAGTCAAAAAAAAAAACAATCTCTCTGACCTAGCACTAGCAAAAAAGGGATAGACTCCCTCACTGTTTGGCTGATACTGACAATAGACCACTCCGCCAACTTTATATATATATATATATATATATATATATGAATTAAGCTGAAGGAATGGGGTGGGGAAGCAAATGACCAGAATACTTCAGTTAATCAATTAGAATATAACTTGATAAAGTTTTTTTTCATTAATTTACTCTTCCAAAATAAACTCCTATGAATGAATGAATGAATGAATGATATATATAATTTGCTTGAAGCATTGCTGAAGGCTGTCACAATGCAACTATGATGTTTTTGTTAACCTGTCATTTATTTCTCAATATTTTCAGAAGAATACACATGCAAATTCTGCTTGCCGTTATGTCTGTGTTATACGCTTACATTTGATACACACACCAACTTCAGTTCCAGTATTCATCTCTTCCCGAAATATTGAGAAATAAATGACAGGTTAACAAAAAACATCATAGACTATATATATATATATATGAAAAGAAAATATTTTTTAAATATAACAAACACAGGATGTTACGATCAGGAAACAATTTTTAGTGACAATACTTAAGCATTTTGGTATTTTATACCATCTTCAGGACACTGTTAGGTGATGTTTATGTGAGGAACAAAATGAAAGATGTTAAGTGTATAGTGGTTGTGGATATGCGTATATATATGGATTATATGTATTTATATATGTGGATATGCGTATATATGTATTATATGTATTTATGTATTGTTTTATATTGTATTATATGTATTTATGTATTGTTTTATATTGTATTATATGTTTATATATTGTTTTTTATTGTATTATATGTATTTTTATATTGTATTATATGTATTTATATATTGTTTTAATTTTCTTATTTTTCTAACATTAATATTCCATATGAAATACGGCATATCTTTATTAACTTTTCATTCTCCGCTTATTCACGTTCTTCACCTTCCATTTTCGCACATGCATTTTGTTCCTCACATAAACATCACCTAACAGTGTCCTGAAGATGGTATAAAATACCGAAATGCTTAAGTATTGACACTAAAAATTGTTTTCTGATCGTAACATCCTGTGTTTGTTATATTTTTAAAATATTTTCTTTTCATATTGTCGGATTAATTTCCTCATCGTATTTCCATATATTATATATATATATATATGTGTGTGTGTGTATACATATATGTATATATATATATAGAGTCATCCACAATTTCTGATAATGCAATATATATATATATATATATATATATATTGCATTATCAGAAACAATTTAATCTTTTATTTCAAGGTGAGCACATTGGAGATTTTCAATCTCAGAGAAGAATTTCATTAGTTAATAGCTTCACTTTATTTCAAGTTTTGGAAACATCAGAAAGTTTTAAATGTCACTTGTTAAAATGTTCTTCTAAAATAGATTAATGAATAGAATGAATGAGTTAAAGATGTTTCCAAAATTCTTTTAAGTAATCTCTTGGTAGAAACCGAAATAGTTTTGGTCAACTGAGGTTAATATAGAAAGAAAGATTTAATATATAATTATTTATAGGTATGAGGAAATGTAACAGAATAGACAATAGATTGAAAAAAACACTGAATATGTTAAGTAGTGTTTTATTTGTGCATGGTAATGCAGGGGGAAATAGGAGAGAGAGGGTGGAAGATGAATAAATTGCTAACCAGGAATGTGGTATTTACTGCTTGGTAACAGGGATAGAGAAAATGGTAATAAAAAACAGTATACTCAACAAATGTGGTGAAATTTATATACAGAAATATATAAGAGAGTTCCTTTTTCTTATATTAGTTCAGAGGGTTTATGAAGAAGGCTTGTTGTATGGTAATGTGGAATAGGTACAACTGACCTGACCAGGAATGTTGTATTACCTACTAGATAGCAGGGGTGAAAGAAATGGTAAGAAAAAACATAGAATTAACAAATGGGGTGAAATATACAAGAGGGTTCCCTTTTCTTTCCAAATGTTATATGCACAAACCAGAATTTGTTATAGAGAATGAGACACATAACATTATCTTGGATTTTGAGATACAAACGGATCACCTAATCCTGGCAAGAAGACCAGACATAATGATAATTAACAAGAAAAAAAAAACTTGTTATCTAGTAGATTTTGCTGTTCCGGCAGACCACAGACAGAAAATGAAAGAAAACGAAGAGATAGACAAATACTTAGACCTTGCCAGAGAACTAAATAAAACTGTGGAACATGAGAGTGAAGGTGATACCAATTCAGGCTCATAGTTTATGTTTTTATATACAAATAAATATGGAGTACTGAATGAAAATGCAAGAGCTGGGTTTTGGAAATTAAAAAGGTTTTATTTAACACAGGATAGAGAAATGCTTCTACTCTAAAACAGTAAGTTAAGAGCTCATCTTGTGTGCAACCAGTTGTCTTGTGTACCAATCCATGTATGTCATAGCTGAAGTCCCATTTCAAGTCCTAGCTCCCACAATGCACTTGTCATGGCAAGTAACTGTCCCCTGCTCATCAAGGGGAGTAACTCTATTTTTCATTAGGACTGATCCTAAACATATATATATTTGCACATTGCTTTGAAAATATCCTGAAAGCAGCAACAGCTGTACGGCCACTTACCTCCCATCTCACAAACCATCCAAGCAAGAAGAGCAAGACATGCTGGACATTGGTTGTGAAATAGGAATAAACCCATAAGCAACATTTTCCCATGGACTCATACGCATGGACACACCAGAGTTGGCCGACCAGCAAAAACTTACATTCGTCAGCTCTGTACAGACACTGGATGGCATTATAAAGAGTGATGACTCATAGGGACTGATGGTGAGAGAGAGTCAAAGGAATCCATACTGTTGGCATGTCTAGATGATGATGACATATGAACACTCTTATTGGAGAGGTGCATTGTTTAATGGTAAACATTGTAGGAAATTAAACTTGGTGATCCAAGTTCAAATCCTGGATGAGGCTGTTTACATTTCACATAATGCTAATACCCTTGGGAAAGGTATGCATCCAACCACTCTCCTGGCCATGTGTAAATCTTAGGACAAACTGGGCTCTTTACCCTTGGTTAGGCAACCAGTTTAGGAAAAGGAAAACTCTGAATTCAAACCTGTTAAACTCCGCTTAAGAAAGGGGTTGGTAAATATGTATGAGCGTAATCCCAAATGTAATGTCTCCATTTTTGTAGGTGCTGTAGCAGTTTTTGTATGCTCATGTCATACCAGTTCGATGCCATGTCATTGAGGAAGCATTAAATCTCATCATCATTGCAAACTTCCTACACCATGTGCTGACGTTTTTGACATCCATACATGACACGCTATACACTTTCATTAATTGGCAATGAATTTCAATCAGTGTAATGCCTTTTGCGTTCAAAAACCAAATAACTGCGCAAACTTCACACTTGGCAGTAGTGTCAATCAGGAGCTCCATCAGAACCGACTGCCAAACCAAGATTAAGCATGGCAACGAGGCATGCACAGGGGCACAACAAACACAACAGTGTTGCCAATAGCCACATAAACACTGTCCTGTTGGCTAGGGCAGAAAAATACACCAACTGCACCTCTGCAGAGGAATAAAATCCACCCAATGGGGCCACCTGTTGACTGTGCGTGGTGACCCGTAATGCTTAAGGACAGAATTTTGGTGGCAAAGCAGTCCATGACATACAACACTCCCCTTTGCCCTTACTTAGGCTAGATAGGTGGTCAGACAGGCCCCCTTCTATCAAATCCTAGTGCCTATATGATTGTGCGAACCCATTTGCCCTAATGGCAACCCCCCCAACCCTTTTTATCATATATGTGCTAGAAGGCACTGACTGAGGGTCTTAGTGTTCTGGGTATGATGTTAAACTGCATCTAATGGTGAAGTTCCAATTCTGGATCTCTAGGGAATATGGAGTACCCCTTCATTCCCATTACAACCAGGTTCACCCTGACCCAGAGTGGTAGTATATGTTAGGGTCCTATCTATGGGTTAAATAGAAGAAATAGAAAAAAACATGGGTTTTAAAAAAATGTATTAAAAAGAATAAATAAAATTGAGTTTTAAAAAATTTTGAATATCCATTGAATGAATAAAATAAAATGTTTTCATTGCCATTACTCCACTCTGACCCACAGTGGTAGTAACTTTTTAGGGTCCCATCTATGGGTTAAATAGAAAAAAATTGAGTTTAAAAAAATTGTTGACTACTCATCAAGAATAAATAAAACAAAACATCTTCAGCATAAAATAACCCAACAAGAGTTGACATGCCATAAAATCCAATCAACCACTGAAACAATTTCTTGCATCCCCAGCACTGTGGAGACCTTAGTTTTGGGATTCACACTCTTGTCTTTCTCCAGAACATGGTATTGAAATGGACTTACAAACTCATGAGCAATTTGGCTGATATGATTAGGTTTTTAGCACTGTATAAGCACAAACACCTATCAATATACCCAAGTCTAATCTACTTCATCGACCCTCAGTCTAACAGCACATCTCCAGTTAGCTTGTTGACTCACAGACAAACATGGCAAACTCAATTCAATTCGTCGACCCACAGACAAACAATGAACACTCAAATTACTTTCTCAAATCTAATGAAACTCATATCAACCTCGTTGACTCACCGATGTTATTCGCTACAAGAACTACCAGGATCTCTGAGAGCTTGATTAGTTTTATTCAAGCAATCAGGACCTCCAAAAATCAACAATAATACCAGGGTGTTTGCATTTCACATCTTATTATAATGGAGATTTGGTGTCTTTCTGTCTGTAACTGAAACTATGTCACTACCAGGATCTCTGAGAGCTTGATTAGTTTTATTCAAGCAATCAGGACCTCCAAAAATCAACAATAATACCAAGGTGTTTGCATTTCACATCTTATTATAATGGAGATTTGGTGTCTGTCTGTAACTGAAACTATGTCACTGTCAGGATCTCTGAGAGCTTGATTAGTTTTATTCAAGCAATCAGGACCTCCAAAAATCAACAATAATACCAGGGTGTTTGCATTTCACATCTTATTATAATGGAGATTTGGTGTCTGTCTGTAACCGGGAATGTCACAATACCCTCAGGAATTGCGTAAGTTTATCAATAAGTATTTACTTTATAGTAAAAATCAATAATCTTATTATAATGGAGATTGTGTGTTTGTAACCAAAACTATATCAGTACTCAAGTCACAATTCCCTTAGTTAATTACGTCACATTCTCCATGATTTTATTTGTATTCAAACCTCAATTATTAATAAAATTGTTTCACATTAATGCTGTTGGCCATATCTACAGGTATTTGCCTCTCATCCCACTTATGAGTGCTGGACACAAGGTCTCGTTTTAACGTGGGCCCACCCATAAGCTGACACTCATGGGTGGTAAAACAAAAATTGCGTTGATCCCGTCGGCCTTGCCCCTTAAGGGGAGCCTCAGGCGCTAGGCAATAAACCCAGCCCTGCCCTTTTAAATCAAGGGGGCAGGTATTGCTTGGGATCAACGCTGTTAATTATAGCAACCCCCACTTGAGGGGTGGGTCTGCATACTGTTGGCCTTATCTACATATTAATAACATGCAAGTGTATTTATATATTCAAGAAAATAGCAGTTTGCAGTGTGAATGGGAAGGCTAATTTGCATATTGATATTAAAAATTTGATTTTAATAAATATGTGCTTGGTATTATTGATTTCTAATTGTTTGGTTTTATTTTAATAAATATGAGCAAAAATCTTAACAAGAAGAAATAACTGTAATTTTATTCTTTACTACTTAAATTCACTAAATTGTTAAATTAGGAAAAATTAGCAATGAAAGACAGGAATGATGGAAAATGATGGAAGAGTTAGTTTCAATGTTGTTCTATTTGTAGATTATACTTCCCTCTGTTTCAAATCTTTTTATCTGCATTCTTATTTAGTCTCATTAGTGTTTCTAATTTAATATAATATTTTATTACATCCAAACTTAAATACTTGCACCCGGAGGATGCATATATTTGCTAGTTCATATAATATATCTTATTTATCAACGAGGTTTCTTTGAAAATCTGAGTTAGATTTGACTCAAAACAGCCCATGTTATTAGTGTGTTTAAAATCCTGCAATGTGTTTTATATATCAGTAAAATATAAATGTCTACATGATATATGGTTTGATTAATTTGCACACTGATTTTGGACCATATGACCTTTAGGCACCCCTTTTTGATCTCGATTAAGAAAGGACATGTTTTTCATTTACACCGTCAATATCCGGTTGTTTTAACAGACGATTTTTAGATTTTTTTTTTTAATTATAAAACTAACCCAAACCCCTGACCCTAACCCTAACCCCTAACAAACAACCGGATATTGACGGTGCAAATGAAAAACATGTCCTTTCTTAATCGAGATCAAAAAGGGGTGCCTAAAGGAAATATGGTCCCTGATTTTAACAAAACTGGGTTTAATAAATAATTACTTGATGTTATTGATCTCTAATATTATTGTTTTATTTTCCATTGTATCAAAATCAATACTTAGAATGGTTTTATATAGAAATCAATTAAAATATGATTAAAATAAGTGCAATCTTTTTTATGTGTTCTTATTTAATTTCGATTATTGAAGAAGGAAAGTACTGAATATTGAAGAAGAAGGAAAGTACTGAATATTGAAGAAGAAGAAGGAAAGTACTGAATATTGAAGAAGAAGGAAAGTACTGAATATTGAAGAAGAAGGAAAGTACTGAAATTGAAGAAGAAGGAAAGTACTGAATATTGAAGAAGAAGAAGGAAAGTACTGAATATTGAAGAAGAAGAAGAAGGAAAAGAAAAGAAAAGAAGAAGGAAGGAAAGTGAATATTGAAGAAGAAAGAAGAAAGTACTGAATATTGAAAGAATGAAAGTACTGATATTGAAGAAGAAGAAGGAAAGTACTGAATATTGAAGAAGAAGAAGGAAAGTACTGAATATTGAAGAAGAAGAAGAAGAAGGAAAGTACTGAATATTGAAGAAGAAGAAGAAGGAAAGTACTGAATATTGAAGAAGAAGAAGAAGAAGGAAAGTACTGAATATTGAAGAAGGAAAGTACTGAATATTGAAGAAGGAAAGTACTGAATATTGAAGAATGAAAGTACTGAATATTGAAGAAGAAGAAGAAGAAAAGTACTGAATATTGAAGAAGGAAAGTACTGAATATTTAAAATGAAGAAGGAAAGTACTGAATATTTAAAATGAAGAAGAAGGAAAGTACTGAATATTTAAAATGAAGAAGAAGGAAAGTACTGAATATTTAAAATGAAGAAGAACAGGAAGAAGAAGAAGAAGAAGAAGAAGAAGAAGAGTACTGAATATTCAAAAGGAGGAGAAGAAGAATGATGATGATGATGGTGGTGGTGGTGGTGGTGTGTGTGCGCGCGCTGTTGGATATCAAGAGATGTTCCATGTTAGTGCGTAGAAGAAAGGAAGAAAAACAAAATGTTTTGTTTTTAAGGTGAAAGCACAAAATCCAAACTGTCAGTTGATAAATGTTTTTTTCCTAAAAGCAAAACAAATAGGAAAAACAAACAAACACAAATAATTACATTCGCAGACTTCTTTATTGAAATCTCCATTCATCCAAATAATTTCAAATGAAAAACTGCTTACTCTTCAGTTTAAACTTAGTTTTTCTAAATAAAGAATTTGATTTTTTTTAAAAAGTACAATAATAGCTCAGTAACAACTTTTACTATGGCCGTACAAAAAACAAAACTGATTTTCAACTTTTTCTCTCTTATTTCATTCATTCTTTCTTTCTTTCTTTTTGTCTTTCTTTCCTTTTTTTTTCTGTTTTACTTTAATCTTATTTCTTCCTTTCTTTTTATATTACTATTTCTTTTATTTTCTTCTTTTTTTTCTTCTTTCTTGTTTTTGTCATATTTCTTTCTTTCTTTCTTTCTGTTTTTATTTTTATTTCCATTCTTTCTTCTGTTTATCTTTTTTTTTTCTTGTATTTCTCTTATTTCATTCTTTTTTTCTTTCTTTTTTGTTTTTTTGCCTTTTTTTCTTTTTATCTTTCTGGTTTTTATTTCTTCGTTTTTCTGTTTTTTAATCTTTCTTTCTTTTCTTTATTTCTTCTTTTTTTTTCCTCCATTCTTTTTTTCATCTGTATCAAAAATTATGAATCAGATATAAAATACATCTACAAAAATTACACCAGTAAAGGAAACTTGAGTACACACTTTTATCTCACCCTCTGTTTTTGGCATTAAATAACCCACAGGGTTTATATGCCATTAAACAAACCAAACCAAATGAAGTTAAAAAAAATATCTATACCAATTTGAAGATATTAAGAACTTGAAACATAGAAACTTTTATCAAAATGACTTGTTTCAGCATTAAATAACCCAAAAAGGGTTAATATGCCCTCAACCAAACCAAACATTTCTTCCATTCTAAAAATATTTTTTCCTCTTTTTCTTTTCTTTCTTCTTTCTTTCTTTCTTTCATGTTAATTCTTTCTTTCTATTTTTTTAATCTTCTTTCTTTCTAAATTTTCATGTTCATTCATTTTTCTTTTTTTCTGGGTTTCAACTAACGTGCTGAGAACTTTTGCATATCCCCTTATAGAATCTGTTACCACTAAAATGATGCCTACAAAGACATAAAAGCAATGGTTCTTTCACCTTATGGGGATTTCTTCAACATTATCACTGGTGTCCAACGAGATACATTGGTATCATTTCTTTTTTACATTATGTACTATGAATGTCATTAGATCCAACAAAAGAAAAAGCGGACCATATGACCTTTAGGCACCCCTTTTGCTTTGCTGATTCATAAGTACATTTTTTTCATTTACACCGTCAACATCCGGTTGTTTGTTAACAGACGATTTTTAGAGGTTTTTTTAAATTATAAAACTAACCCATAACCCTAACCCCCCAACCCTAACCCCTAACAAACAACCAGATGTTGACGGTGTAAATGAAAAAAATGTACTTATAAATTAGCGAAACAAAAGGGGTACCTAAAGGTCATATGGTCCGAAAAAGCCTTCTCCCTGAAAAACACAAGAAGCTGGTGATATGTCGCAGAGTCTATCACAAATACACTTGCACAAGCCGATCACTGCTGAGGGTAGCAAGAGGCATTTGTTTTAAACAAGATGGAGGCATCTACATACTGGACAGTAAGCCAGTTCACATATGTAGGTAGTAATATCTCATCTACAGAAAGCAATGCCAATGCATAGGAAAAGTATGAACTGCTATAGACAGGCTATCATTCATATGGAAATCTCATCTCATTATCAAAATAAAGCAAGAATTCTTCCAAGTCGTAGTTGTATCAGCGCTACTGTATGGCTGTACCACTTAGACTCTAACAAAACACCTAGAGAATAAGCTAGATGGGAGTTGCTGTCTTAAGCAAATCATGGAAACAGCACCCCACAAGAAAGCAACTCTATGGCCATTTGCCCCCTATCATACAAACCATCCAAATAAGATGAACAAGACATACTGGACACTGCTGGTGAAGCAAGGATGAACTCACAAGTGACATTCTCTAGTGGATACCTCCACATGGAGACACCAATGTTGGCTAACCAGCAAGGACCTACATCAATCAGCTCTGCACGGATTCTGGATGCTACACAGAGGACCTCCCAAGAATGATGACCGATATAGTCAGTTGGTGAGAGAGAGAGTGAGAGAGAGTCATGAATATCCATGTGGTCAGCACAACCTAATGATGATGATGGTATACATATATATATATATTTACCATCCCCTCTGCATGAGCAGGATGTGACACAAGGTCAATTTATTAAGCAGTTTAACAGGTTTGAATTCAGAGTTTTCCTTCTCCTAGATTGGTTACCTAGCCATGGTTAAAGAGCCCAGTCTGCCCCACTATTTACCTATAGCTCGGGGGAGAAGTGGATTCATACCTTTCCGAAGGGTATTAGCGCCATGTGAAATTCAAACAGCTTCATCTAGGAATTGAACTCGGGTCGACAAGTCCCTTTCCTACAACTCTAACCATTAGACCATGCGCCTCCATTATGATGATGGTATAGATTCTTAATCTTCTCTGGTGCCTGAGGCAAGGGATCTCCACCTCTGTCCACTGCTGCCCTCGAGACAACTAAGAGTCATTCAGTTGCACTTCAGCTGCCTCTATCATTGTTTCTATTGATTTTATCACTGTTAAACTGACTATTAAATAGGATTCTTCACATTGGCTTAAACAGTTACTTTTTCCTCATGAAAATTAATACCACAAATCAGCCATATATACAAGGGCAAGTCAAAAAGTAATGCCATTTTGTTTAGGACAGGTAAAATTACCAACACAGGAACATGTATTATACATCAAAATGAAACTGGTCCTCTGTGAATCACATCCCTACTTCTCCACATAGGTGAGTCAAGAATTAATGCCATTTTGTTTAGGACTGGTATAATTACTCTTATAAACAAAATAATCACAAGGCAAGTTACATTTTTAGAGTTTGTCTATTACAAATGCATTGTCAAAGTAACACGCATGCGCACACACACACACACACACACACACAGACACAGACACCCTGTTGTCTGGGGCATTAGAATGCACCAACTGCACCTTTGCAGAGGGGTAAGACTCCGCCAATGGGACCACCTGTTGGCCGTGGGTGGCGACCCGTGATGCTTAAGGATAGAACCCAGGTGACTGAGCAGTCCATGACTTGCAATATTCAGCTTTAGGCTTTTCTTGGGCTAGACGGGCAGTCAATGAGGCCCCCTCTGATCAATCGGCTGGCCACATAAAGCCCTATCATCTATATGATTGCCCCAACCCTATTGCCCTTATGGCAACCCCCAACCCTTTTTATCATATGGGTGCTAGAATGTGGTGGCTGAGGGTCTACATGTCCTGGGAATGACGTTAAACTCTATCTGATGGTGAGGTTCCAGTTCTGGAGGTTTGGGGAATGTGGAGCACCCCTTTATCACCATTGCTCCCTGGTCCGCTCTGACCCAGAGTGGTAGTACCTGTTAGGGTCCCATCTATGGGTTGAATAGAAAAACATGAGTTTATAAACAAAATTGTATTATGCATTAAGAATAAATTTATTTCACAACTTTGTCGGTATTAAATGACCCAGTATACTTTATCTTCAGAGACTGTTTTCAGAAATGAATGCGTTTCTTTTTTTTTTTTTTTTTTTTTTTTTTTTTTTTTTTTTTTTGTGACATATTTTTTTCTTTCTTTTTTTCTCCTCTTCTCTTTTTTTCCTTTTTTTTTTCTTTTTCTTTATCTTATAAACACGTGTAAGAACGCCACGAGACGCATGTTTATAACATAAAGAAAAAGAAAGAGAAGAAAAAATATAAAAAATATAACAACACAAAAAAAAAAAAAGAAACGCGTTCGTTTCTGAAAAGTCTCTGAAGATAAAGTTTACTTTGAAATCGATGACAAAAAACATCTTTTTGTTTTTATTTTATATGCATTGTAATTGCCTTCCAATCATTATTATATAAAAACATACTTAACAATGCTTCAAGCAAATTACCAATTACTATTATATATATATATACACACAAACACACACAAAGGGTGAATATAGGGCCAATGTAAAACACACACACACACACAAACCACACACATATATATATATATATATATATATATATATATATAGAGTGACACAGAGAGAGTGAATAAAGAGGTATTGGCAAAGTTATATATATATTGAGAGAGTGAGAGAAAGAAAGAGATTGAAATGATAGTGAAAGAAAGAAAGAGAGAGTGAGTGAGTGATTGAGAGAGAAGAATCGGTCAATCTTGGAGAAACTTATACTTAAGTGGCGTCTCGTTCTTCCTGAAATAATGATTATCCATATTGCCTGTCTGACTTTATTTGCAGATTCCGTGCCCATATTCACTTTTCCGCCCGAGGGAACCTTTAAGTATCTCACAACCACTTGCGTCTTTTCTAAAAACAGTGAAGCAATTATCCTGCCATCTTTGATTTTGGTTAAATGTATCATTCTGAACTTTGACATTTGATACGATTGGCGTTTTCCACTGAATGTCAAAATATATTAAGGCTTTTTTTTTTATTTCTTGATAGTTTCGAACAAGATCTTTTGCTTATCATCCTTATGGTCTAATTCTTTTATCCTTATATATATAAATGTATATTTACCAACTCCTCCTCAAGAGTAGGATGTGATACATGGTCAGTTTTTATTTTTGATAATTTCAGACAGGATCTTTTGTTTATCATTCAAATGACCTAATTCTTTTATTTATATATATATGTCTATATTTGCCAACCCCCTCCACACAAGTAGGATGTGACACATGGTCAGTCTTTATTTCTTGATAGTTTGGGACAAGATCTTTTATTTATAATCCACACAGCCTCATTCTTTATATGTGAATAAAAGGAAGTGAATCCGACGGTATGTAGTATAATAAAAAATTGAAAGTGGTGAGTTTATTGGCCGACACTGCAGTGTTTCGATCTATTAGATCATCTTCAGGGCTTTTGTTGGTATGTGGAAGGTGATAAAAATTTTTATCTCAGAATAAGGAGAAAGGTGAGTAATAGTCCTTGTTTATCGGTCTGTTTAAAATTTGAAGTCTGAGAAAAAAGAACGTTGAAAAAATGAACAGTTTGAAATATAACGTCAAATATTCTTTTTTGCAGTGTGAGTATTAAAATGTGTAAGTGTTTGTATCGAAAAAAGCATTGTGCATTTTTTATGTGTTTATGAATGTGTGGTTGCGCGTGTGTGTATAAATCTTTTGCGATAAATGGAATCGAAACAAACTTCAGGTTGTGTGTGTGTGTGTGTGTGTGTGTGTGTGTGTGTGTGTGTGTGTGAGCATGATTTTCATTGATATATATATATATATATATATATATTTGCCAACCCCTCCACACTTCTTCAGATTTCTCATGGTGCAGATATGTTGTTGCTTCAAGAAAGGGACTAAATTCTCTCGCTTTATTCTCTCTCTCTCTCCAATCCCATATGATAAACAATGAACCATTGTAACAAAAGACATAGGAGGCACCCGTTGTGTAATGGTTATCTTTTTTTTATTTCTTGATAATTTCGGACCAGATCTTTCATTTATCATCCTTATGCCTAATTCTTTTATCCTTATATATATATATATATGAGGAAGAATGAATAAAGAAAAGAAAGAACAGAATGGATAATAAAAGATGAATTTAATCAATATCACTTACACATGTGTTTCGGTCAGTTCATCTGTGTGAAAATATTTCGCACACAGAGAAGATTCGACCTTCATCAGAGTGAAATTTATTTTGATGAAGGTATTTTCACACAGATGAACTGACCGAAACACATGTGTCAGTGATATTGATTAAATTCATCTTTTATTATCCATTCTATTTCTTTCTTTTCTTTATTCATTCTTCCTCATATTGTCAGATTGATTTCCAATTTCCATTTTTTACATATCATATATATATATATATATATATATATATATATATATATTTATTTGCCAACCCCTCTGCATAAGTGGCTGATGGTCTTAATGTCCTGGATATGATGTTAAACTGCATCTAGTAGTGAAGTTCCAATTATCACCCTTTATCAAAGGTTCACCCTGACCTGGAGTGGTAGTACCTGTTAGGGTCCCAACTATGGATTAAATAAATAACAAAAATGTGTTTAATTAAAATTGGGTATGAAAAAAAATTGAATATCCAACAAGAATGTATAAGAGAAAATGTCTTTGGCATAAAAGGGTTAACATGCCATAAAATCCAAGCCAAATCCAACAAATAGGATGTGACACATGGTCAGTTTTTATTTCTTGATAATTTCAAACAGAATTTTTCATTTATCATTAAAACGGACCAATTCTTTTATCCTCACATATATTTGCCAACCCTTCCACACTTCATCTTGGATGATTTGGACGGTCTCGTTTTTTTACCAGAGGCTGTTGCAAGATGATAACAGTCATACTTTTAAGGAACGTGATTATTAATACATAGATTAGGCAACTATGTTCTTGTCATATAACGATTTATAATGCAAATCTTTCTCTTTGGATTTATGCAAATGGTGGTGCAGCCATACACTAGTACTGACATGGTTACAGCTTCGAAGAATGTAAACTACTAAGCAACTGTGAGAGAGGGTCTTAGTGTCTTGCGTATGTTGTTAAACTGCATCTTATGGTTAAGTTCTAATTCTGGAACTCTGGAATGCGGAGTACCCTTTTATCACAATTACTCCTAGATCCACAATGATAGTACCTGTTAGGGTACGATCTATGGGCCAAAAAAGAAATTAGGTTAAAAGAATTTTCAATACCCATCAAGGATGAATAGAACAAAACATCTTTGGCATAAAATAACCCAACAAAGGTTGACATGCCATAAAATCAAACAAACCAACCAACCGACCAACCCATCTTTATATATTTGCCAACACCCCATGCACGAGTAGGATGTGATATATGGTCAGTTTCTTAAGCAGAGTTTAACAGGTTTGAATTCAGAGTTTTCCATGTCCTAGACTGGTGGCCATACCAAGGTTAAAGAGCCCACTCTGCTCTATTTTCCCATGGCTGGCGAGAAAATAGTTGGTTTCATACCTTTCCCAAGTGTATCAGTGCTATATGAAATGCAAACAGCCTCATCCAGGATTTGAACTCATGTTGCTGTGTCCATTTCCCACGATGATAACCATTACACAACTGGCACCTCCATATCATATAAATGTACAATGTACGCAATTAACTAACCTCTAGACATAAAATAACTGCAGACATGCTGTTAAAAATCAATCAATCAATCTCCTATTTTATTCTGCAATGAAATTATAAAATGATCAGAGTATAAATGATCAGATGTTGGTTGGTTGGTTTTATGGCATGTCAACCTATGTTGTGTTATTTAGTGCTAAAGTCAGTATTTTTTGCTTATTGTATGCAATTATATAATTTCAAGTATTTCTTTATAAATCCTTTTTTTTTTTTTTTTTGGTGGTTCGTTGGTTGGTTCATTGGTCTTTATGATTGGTAGGATTTTATGGTTGATTGGTTGGATTTTACTATGTTGGACTTTATGGTTGGTTGATTGTTCGGGGTTTACAATTGGCTGTATTTTACATTTGTTTGGTTGGATTAAACAATTAGTTGAATTTTATGGTTGGTTGGATTTTACATTTGGTTGGTATAATGTCCGAAAGACGTGTTCTGTGGTGTTCAGACCACAAGAGTAAAATTGCAAATGGCTACAACCATGACTATTTATATTGTATACTCAGGTCAAGGGGAGATCACCATGTTCAGACTAGACACAGGGACAGATTAATCTGTTGTACTTATACAGTTGGTAGGCTGGTTGCTTGCTTTTTACAACATACACTTCAAATTTTTAATTGTATTCATACACTCCCTTGAGTTATTTTATGCTGAAAATGTTTTTTTTTTGTTGAGTATTCAAATATTTTTTAGACTGTGTTTTTTTTAAAAACTTTTTGTTACTTCTAAAGTGTAAAGAGAAGCAAGAAAACTACCAGTTCAGACCAAAAAATATACAAGGAAATATGTTATATTTCAAATTCTGTTGGGACTATATATATATATATATATATATAGCACATCAAGCACATTATTTCTTAAGTTCAATTCCTCCTCAACACGGCAGGGTCATGTAAACTTGGTAGTGTCAAAGCCATGCCATTAGAAACTTAAGTTCCTGATAGGGTCACCCAAGGCAGACAGTTCTGTCACCCAGTGATATTAGGGCCACAACCCGGCTAAAGGGGTTCTGGTGAAAATCCAAAGGGTGTCTTCATCATTGTCAGGAATCAACAGCTTTTGGTGTTGTTTTTTTTCTAAAATGAAAGTATTGAAAAAAAAGGTGAGTTATTGTTAAATGTTTTCGTTTGATTTGTTATTTAATTCACTGTAAAAAAAATTAATTCAATGGATAAAAACACATACAAATTACATATTTAGAAAGATTATTTTCTTTTATTTCTAACCAAATCAACCATCAGATTTATTTCCATTTTTCTCACATATATATAAAGCAATGATCATCTGTTCACAGACTGGACCTATCTAGTGATCATAAAATATATAAACAAACATATGTATTTAATTGTTTAAACACCACACTATTACGGCAGCTGTCAAATGGCCTAGAGGTTAAGAAATCAGGCTGGCAAACAGTCATTTGGATTTCACTCCTGGCCAGAGATAGTTGTGTCTAACTACACTGAAGAGGCGTGAAACACCAGAACACATGTCTGTGGATGACTTATTATATGCTCCCAAAATTCGGTAGAGCTCTCTAGGGGTGATTTAAATTAACTTTCACTGCCAGCATATATAAAGCAATGATTTTCTGTTCACAGACTGGATCTCTCTGGTGATTGTAAAATATATAAACAAACGTATGTATTTAATAGTTTAAACACCACTCCTTTACATCAGGTGTTATCATCATGTCGCGCTTTCAGCGCGGATATCCATGACAATCTCTCTCCATCCGTCCCTATCGCTCATCATTCTCGGGAGGTCCTCTATGCAGCATATATATATATAAATCCTATTAGTAAACCCTGGAGGTAAGAAAAAAAAACCTAGCAAATAGTTTTTTTAGTAAAAAATATACTACCAAACTTCACCTGGGAAAAAAATTAAAAAAGAAAAGACCAAGAGGGTCACACCAACCGAAAATAATTGATTAACAGTTGAACACTTGGCCAAAAGAAAAAAATATATATATATATATATATATATATATATATATATATAAAATATGTATATATAAACTGCTAGTATAGTCTAAAGCTAAAATGTAAAAAGTGCTTATTACCTAAGTAGAGCAAATAATAAAGTTAAACCTAATGAGTCAAATATACTTACTAATAGTTTTGCTTAATAGCTTATTAGGGCAAGAGTCAGATTCTTGCCCTGATGAGCAACTAAGTGAAACTGTTAGTAGGTATATCTGACTCATTAGGTTTATATATATATATATATATATATATATATATATATGTGTGTGTGTGTGGATAAGATGATATGAAAAAATACAGATGTTGTTTAACTGTATTTACTTCAACTTTACATTGCCACGAAACGGTTACAATTGTTTTCCTATTAATATTTCTCTGAAGAAGATTTTTTTGAAAAAATCAAAATATTGCAATATCAGTAATGTAAAGTTGAAGAAATAAATTCAGTTAAAACATCTGTGTTTTTTCATATCATCTTATCCATATATACCGTCAGATTCATTTACTTACTTTTAACTTATATATATATATATATATATATTAATATTTATATCTTTGCTTGAAGGCAATTACAATGCTCATATCGCATAAAATTCGATAATTATAGAAGATAATAATGACAAGTGAATTTCGCAAAGAATTACTCGGTGTGTAGAATATCGTACAGACTGTTTGAACTTTATTAAGTCTCATCAGCGATATATACTAACGATTTCCGTCCGACAGAAATCGAAACCGGGACTTCAGCAGGATAGTCAGAAACTATACCGCTTCAGCCACGGTACAGCACGGAGAAATTCCTGCACACCTTACACACCGAGTAATTCTTTGCGAAATTCACTTGTCATTATTATCTTCTATAATTATCGAATTTTATGCGATATGCGCATTGTAATTGCCTTCAAGCAAAGATATAAGACCAAGAGAAAAAAGAGGGATTTTCACCCAGGCTGCTGCCTAAATATTCTAGCCACCTATCAGCAAAAACACTTCGGACTCATGTCCATCCCAACAGAGATAATTGCCAAGTTAGAGAATGGAGTTTGAGTCTTTCATCTTGCAATCCAATATGGCCTTGCAAAATCGACAATTGAGTGGGTGTCTGATATGTGTGCCCCCCCCCTCCAAGTAAAAGAATATTTCAAGGAAAAGCAACTGCCAGTAAAATGCCATTTTTGTATTTAGATTTTTATGTATTATCTATTGTTTAAATACACATCTTTCCTTATCATATAGAACTGTAGCCACATAAATAGGCGTTCATCTGATGGTCAAGAATACATAAATCTAATTTACACTATTTCTTATGGGAAATATTGTTTCAGTTTTTGAACAAATCAGTTTTCAAACATAATTTTGGAATGAATTATGTTCAAAAATCAAGGTTCCATTGTGTGTGTGTGTGTATATATATATATATATATATATATATATATATATATATATATATATATATATATGTATGTGTGTGGTGTGTGTGTGTGCATGTATGTATTATAATATGTTGTGTGTGTGTGTGTGCATGTATAATGTATGTGTGTGTGTGCATGTATATATAATATGTGTGTGTGTGTGTGTGTGCATGTAATATGTATATATAATATATATGTATGTGTGTGTGTGCATGTAAATATGTATATATAATATATATGTATGTGTGTGTGTGCATGTAAATATGTATAATAATATATATGTATGTGTGTGTGTGCATGTAAATATGTATATATATATATATGTATGTGTGTGTGTGCATGTAAATATGTATATATAATATATATGTATGTGTGTGTGTGCATGTAAATATGTATATATATATATATGTATGTGTGTGTGTGCATGTAAATATGTATATATAATATATATGTATGTGTGTGTGTGCATGTAAATATGTATATATAATATATATGTATGTGTGTGTGTGCATGTAAATATGTATATATATATGTATGTGTGTGTGTGCATGTAATATATATATATATATGTATATATAATATATATGTATGTGTGTGTGTGCATGTAAATATATATATATATATATATATATATATATATATAATATCTGTGTGTATGTGGTTGAAAATAAAGGAAAATGTGGATAAAACAACAAAACAACTAAATTCAAATTATATTTCACCTCAATATGCCACAAAGCTTTGTCAAATTTATTCTGAAGACAACTGGTATCCATAGTCTACTTTTATGCTAAAAAGGCAAATTGGGGTGAGTAGAAGAGGAAGGGAGGGGGGCGTACTGTGTGATAAGATGTGAGGTGAAGATTTGCTCAATCCTTTACTCCTCATATATATATATATATATATATATATACATAAAAAGCAGCCTATTTTCTTTTCTTTTAATCAGGAGATTACATGTCAAACCCACATAAGATTAACCTAATCAATGTTTTAACATATGACAGAATTTAGTTTCTAATTTAGTTTCTACTTGGTAGGTGGTATGAAGAAATTCCAATTCCTCCTCTCCTCCTCCTCCTCCTCCTCCTTCTTCTTCTTCTTCTTCTGCTCATTTGCCATTTTCATTTTGCCCAATTTGGTAAATAGTGTTTATAATTAGCCATGAACAGAATAGAAAGTTGATGGGAAATTTGTTCATTAAGTTTTAGATTAAATAAATATAAGCATTGTGCACCTGATTGAGTGCCAAGTGGTCTTTCCTAATTTTAATGAGATATATCAAGTGTAACGAACAAACAACACCTGAGATTATGTCACTATAAATGTACGAGGGTCAATCAATAAGTCTGAAGCCTGATATTTGGTTATCAATTGAATTTTCATCTGAAATTTTCAACATATAATATTGTAACATCACATCTCTCATTTCGAAATGGAGTGATGATATGTCTGTTCAGATTCTTGTGGCCATTTCTAGGCTGCAGGTGAGAGCACTTTACAGTGGAGATCCCTTGTGGCTTTAAGTTTGATCTGTGTTGAGTAGAATCCTATGATCCTTGTGTTTTTCAGTGTTAAGCAGAATTCTTGTTTGTTGGTCTTTTCATCTGTGTTAAGTACGAGCAACTGAACACTTTTCAACCAAGGCCTTTAAATAGTTAACCAACCACGTATTCGAGCATGTTGATTGACCGATTCAGTCCACGCAGCCTCAAGGAGTCTATAAATTTAAGTTGTGATCCACAGTACACCTGATATAGCTCAAATATTCCAACAGTGTCATATAGAAATAATAGTTGTATACTTAACTCTGGACATGTACTACTTGGTAGTATCTCTCTCATCCGGTATTGCATTGGGTAGATCCTGGTTGCTGGGCTGCTGTTCAGTTGACTGGCATTTCTATGATGTCATGGAGTCTGGAACCAACTTGGGGCTGAGGGATATCTTGCCTTGTGCCATTTTGTAATAACACAAGGCCGCTTATTTTTCTCAAGAGAATTTTATTTCTCCCAAAATCACAACTGCTGAGAGCAAGAAATTCATGTCTTGCTCCCTTTGCAGCTTCTCCCAGACTCAGTTCACACTCTGACCTCTCACTTCTCTCTCCCCTTTGCCACGTCTCATTTGCTCATTCAATCAAATCATGCCATGTGTCTATATCAAAATTATTGCTTAAAACTTTCTGTGTTAATTTAAATATCAGTTTACTCTCATGGCTCCACGTCATGCCCAGTATGTAATATATATGGAGAGGGTGAAAGCGACAGGCAGAAAGTGAAGTAAGAGGTGATTTTTTAACTTAATTGCAAATTATGACAAATTAGAACCAAATAAAATGGAATTTATTT
Source organism: Doryteuthis pealeii (assembly GCA_023376005.1). NCBI lineage: Eukaryota > Metazoa > Mollusca > Cephalopoda > Myopsida > Loliginidae > Doryteuthis > Doryteuthis pealeii. The sequence continues at coordinate 29,664,507 of CM042147.1, read as the reverse complement.
CAAACATAACAAAACTAAGGAATATAATGGGATGTATTTTGTTCCATTAAACTAAATAGGAAAAAAGTCTTTAGCAAACAATCATTGATTCACTCAGCTTTAGTATAATATATATATATAAAGTTTTAGATTAAATAAATATAAGCATTGTGCACCTGATTAAGTGCCAAGTGGTCTTTCCTAATTTTAATGAGATATATCAAGTGTAACGAACAAACAACACCTGAGATTATGTCACTATAAATATACGAGGGTCAATCAATAAGTCTGAAGCACGATGTTTGGTTATCAATTGAATTTTCATCTGAAATTTTCTACATATAATCTTCAAGCTAGGCACTTTACGATGGAAGAACTTAACGAAGTCCTAACAAAACTAAAAAGTAGAAAAGCTGCAGGTCTTGAGGAAATATCCCGTGATGTATAGAAAATGATGAAATTTGATGACATACTACTTAGGCTATACAATGCAGTATATAAACATAATACAATAGAAAAATGGATGAAAGGCTGCATCCTCCCATTCCTCAAGAAGGTGACCTCAGAATCACTAAAAACTAGAGGCATAACTCTTACTGCTATAGCCAAGATATATAATGCCCTTCTTCTTAATCACATCTGACCTGAAATAGAGAAAATCCTTAGGAAAAACCAAAACAGATTCTGCAGAAATTGATCCACAACTTCTCAGATCTTGACTATTCATTGAATCATAGAAGGGGTTTGAGCAAAGAATTTTGAGGCAACACTGCTATTTCTAGAATTCTCCATACACACAGGGAAAATGGAGCAAATTGTAATAGCATCTGGCTTCCCCAAAGAAACAGTTATTGCTATAATTATGCTCTATAAAGAAATTTTGGACCATATTACCTTTAAGCACCCCTTTTTGATCTCGGTTAAGAAAGGACATGTTTTTTATTTAACCGTCAATATCCGGTTGTTTGTTAGGGGTTAGGGGTTAGAGTAAGGGGTTTTATAATCTTTTTTTTTTTTTTAAATCTACAAATCGTCCGTTAAAACAACCGGATATTGACAGTGTAAATGAAAAACATGTCCTTTCTTAATCGAGATCAAAAAGGGGTGCCTAAAGGTTATATCGTCTGAAATTTCAAACCTCATCGAAAGAATTAGGCATACACATTTTGGTTTCAAGAAGGAGTTGCTGTGGCGTAGTGGCTAATGAGCTGGAGTTCAACATCGTAGTTAGTAAGTTCAAACTCCAGTCATGCTTCTTGTCTGAATTTTTGAGATGAGTCTTGATAATTTGTATTATTTAGATTATTAGGATTATCATCTTTATTGTTATATACACAACATTTCAGCTGATCTGCTCTCCAGCCTTCTTCATGCGTTTCTTGTCAAACTCAGGAACCTTCTCAAACTTGGGAATCTTCTCCTCAACCTTGGGAACCTTCTTGTCAAACTTTGGAGATTTCATATCATAATCAGCAGCCTTCACGGAACTTTCAACCAAACTCTTTCTTCAATCCGCCAGGATAGACTGTTCTCATTCCATTAACCATGACCGGGTACAAGTGTTAAGCTATTTTTTAAGTATTCTATGTAATTATCCCTCTTAGCCAGGATTGAACCTGCAACCTCCTGATGATAATCCCTTAGAACTGTATTAACTCAACCCTCATATCTGTTGTGCCATGTGTCCAATGATGAGGACAACAGTAAAAAAATCCAAATAATCCAGTCATGCTATCATGTTTACTTTTGGACTAATACCCTTGGGAAAGGTATGAACCCTCTAATTTACCCCCCTCCCCAGCTAATGGTTAAATACTACCATTACTGTTCTTCTATAAGGATAGCTTTGGCATTAAATAACTCATGAAGGTTGATACGCCATTAATCACTGATTCCATTTCCTATGATAATAACCATTGCGCTAACCATGCCTCAAAATGATTTGTTAATGTAAATCGATTTTGCTAACAGCCGCCTCATTTATCAACTTTGTGTCAGAAAATAAATTAAGAATTGAAGTGACCATATTTGATAATAATCGATCATTGTTCTATTATATGAACTAGCAAAAGTATGCGCCCCATGGGCACAAAAATTTAAGTTTTAATGTAATAAAATATATTAAATTAGAAAGACTAACTAAACTTAATAAGAATGAATATAAAAATATTACACTTATCTTAATGTTATTTTAATTGATTTCTATATAAAATTATATATAGGATTGCTTTTAATACGTTTGAGAATAATATGATAGAAATCAGTAACAGCAAATAATTATTTATTAAACCCAGTTTTGTTAACATTATGCAAATTATTCCCACCATGTACTATGCAAATCTTTATTTCTTAGAGATATATAACACATATTTCATGATTCTAAATGCATTAATAATATGGGCAGTTTTGTGGCAAATTTAACTCATCTAGACTTTAATAGAGACATTGTTAATAAATAAGATGCTAATTAAGATTAAATAAGAAGTATTTCATAATCGTTGAGAATATAACTAACAAAATCATAACGTCAGTGGTGACATAGTTTTGGTTACAGACAGACAGTTACATAATTTCCATTATAATAAGATATATATGTAGGCGTGTGATATAATGGTTATCGTCATAGGAAATGTTCATGGTAAGATGAGTTCAAATACTGTCTGCATTTCACAGCACTAATACCCTTGGGAAAGGTAGAATTCCAACTATTCTCTCTCCAGCTATGGGTAAATAGCAGGGCAGACTCAGCTCTAACCTTGGTATGGCAACTGGTCAAGAAGAAGGAAAACTCTGAATTAAAACCTTTTAAACTCTTCATGAAAACTGACTTTGTGTCAAACTCTACTCGAGCGGAGTGGTTGAGGAAATAAATGCTTTTAGGATATAAATTTATTGATGTCCTACAAAATGAAACACATGAAATTCTCTTGGACTTATATACATATATCTATATCTATAAAGAATTGCAACGCTCTTCTTAAAATGGATAGAACTCTCTTAACAGCCTTTATGTATTTATGTATATACTTATATCAGTTAAAATTCCCTCCTTTAAAGTGGGTTGCACTGATGGCCTGGTTGGTAGAGATTCAGCCTGATAAAAGATCAGTTGAGTTTCAGTCCCAGCCGCCTGAGGCAGCATGCAATGTCTAGCCACATTGAAGAGCTATGATATGGTGAAACAATACTGTATGTAGATGAGTATATATATATATATATATATTATCACAATTATAATATAACTACAAATAAAAAATGGTAATCAAAAACATACATTTTATTAACCAATAATTATTTTCACAGCAACTCAAATGTTAAAAGAATATTCTCTTGCCTCTTTTATTAATGAAAATCATGCACACACACACACACACACATACACACACACACACACACACACACACACACAACCTTGAGGTTTGTTTCGATTCCATTTATCGCAAAAGATTTATACACACACGCGCAACCACACATTCATAAACACATAAAAAATGCACAATGCTTTTTTCGATACAAACACTTACACATTCTAATACTCACACCGCAAAAAAGTATATTTAACGTCATATTTCAAACCGTTCATTTTTTTCAACATTCTTTTTTCTCAGACTTCAAATTTTAAACAGACCGATAAACAAGGACTATTAATCACCTTTCTCCTTATTCTGAGATAAAAAAAATTTTTTATCACCTTCCACATACCAACAAAAGCCCTGAAAAGGATCTAATTAATAGATCGAAACACTGCAGCGTCGGCCAATAAACTCACCACTTAACTCATTTAAACCTGTGTTTTTTCAATTTTTTTATTATACTACATACCATCGGATTCACTTCCTTTTATTCACACACACACACACATATATATATATATATATATATATATATATATATATATATCATGTAATGACCAGCCTGATATCCCCAGAATGGTGACACCAACCCCTCACCCTATGTTTAGTAACCTATCCAGCCTGCCTTATTCATCCACCCACTTATTCCATTTCCCCCAACCTCCCATGCTCAATCTCACATTCTCACTCTTTAAAAAAAAAACAGAAACACAGTTATATATTTACAAAAAACATGCTGAGAAAATCAGTCCAATCTATCTTGGTCTATCGCTGAAGATACTGTATCTAGCTAAACTTGTTGCAGTTGAAATAAATTATCACATGAAGCAAATTTAAAGTCTTTTCCTCCATTTTATATATATATATATATATATATATATATATATGGTATTAAAACTATAGTTTAATGATAATAATTTCTGTCAATTTAGATCCTTTTCGCCCCCACGAAACACTCCATACCTTTCACCACTAATGGAAAACCTTCATGTGTCCCAGAACTAACACTAGGCCAACACTAGTTACTGCCCCCTCTTTATACACAAACAATCATTCTCCCATTTTTAAGAGTTCATCCACCATCACCACACAATATTTCACTTACATCAAGTCCTGATAAAAGTTTTAAAAAAACAAAACGAAATGTTATAACATCGACTTCACCATCAAAAATAAACTCATCTTCATGTTTTTTTTATTTTCTACACACACACACACACACATATATATATATCAGGACCGCCCTTGGAGGTGACAGGTTCTCCATAGCAAACTATTCATGTCTGAAGTCACCCTAGCACAACACAATGAAGCCAAGAAGTCCAGAAGAAAGCAATGGCAACAGAGCACTGGCACACCAACATCTTCAGGGACAGCCTTCCCATGCAACATCTGTGGTTGGAACTGTTTTTCAAATATTGACCTTCACAGTCACAGAAGGTGCCGTAACCTAAGGGGCATGAGAAATATATAGTCTTTCGAAACTGTAATGCCAATGAATGAATGAATATATATATATATATATATATATATATATATATATATATATATATATAAAGAAAAAACACATTTTGGATAATATCTGAGAAATATAAACAATATAAATGTAAAAAGTACCTCTTGATGAGCTGCATGATGGGCGATGCAGTTTGGGAGTTTGATCACATCAGACACTAGCTGATTTTTTGGACATTAGGGCCAGAGCTATAACCTCAGCAGAATGCATCCCTTGTTGAGCCACATGAAGGGTGATGCAGTTTGTAGATTTGTTTCTGTTTTTGGTCAAGTCTATCTTTCATTCACTGGTTTGTTAACTCATCAATAGATGCCAAACTTAGAGATGGGTAGCAGTAGTTTAATGATAGAACTGTTTGATACTGGCCATTAATGATGAGGTTTATCTGCCCAACACATGTTGGTAACCCGCTTTGGTTTCATCCATTTTGCTTCACATCCCCTATGCTGCTACCCATGGTTTCTGGTGCAACATGCTCGTATAGTGTGTATAATACTCTTCTGTCCCTGAATCTGTGAGTACTTCATATCTTCCAAAAGGAGATATTTTTTGACTGGTGAAATTGACGTTTTGTTCAGTTTTTATCAACAGTACACCTCTGTACCCTGACTTTCTTGGCCACCTGAATCCCCTCCACTGCACCTAAGGACCTTTTAACTGATCATGCAAATCTCTGATTTAAATGAATAACCATTGTTATGTCAACGCCTAACATCTACACAAGTTCATTGTACAATCAGAGTAAAGTCATGAATTTCAATGTCCAGTAAAACAGTTTGTTAAAATTGAAAGGTCCCATTTTCAGGTTGTAGTGTAATCTGACTTCATAGCAGATTTTGGGCCATATGACCTTTAGGCACCCCTTCCGTGATTTCGACTCGCAAGGACACTTTTCTCATTTACACCGTCAAAATCCGGTTGTTTGTTAAGGGTTAGGGATTAGTTTTATAATTTAAAAAAACAAACTCTAAAAATCGTCTGTTAACAATTAACCGGATTTTGATGGTGTAAATGGAAAAAATGTCCCCAAGAATCACGATCGCAAAAGGGGTGCCTAAAGGTCAAATGGTCCCAGATTTTTTATGAATATTTCATATCTTCCAAAAGGAGACATTTTTTGACTGGTGATATTGACTTATTTTTTGTTTAGATTTTATCAACAATACACCCCTGTACCCGGGCTCTTGACTTCCCTGACCCCCTACCCCCACACACACACACACACTGCAGCTGAGAACCTCTTAACTGATCATGCAATTCTCTGATTCAGATGAAGGTCCCACTTTCAGGTTGTAGTGTAATCTGATTTCATAGATTTTGATGTGGGTACTTTATATCTTCCAGAAGGAGACTTTTTTTTTTTTTTTTACTGGTGAAATTGACTTTATTTTTCAGCTTTAATCAACAATATACCCACTGTACCCTGACTCCCCTGTACCCTGACTCCCCTTCCCTGGACTCCCCTTCCCTGGACTCCCCTGACTCCTCTTCCACTGCAGCTAAGAACCTCTTAACTGATCATGCAAATCTCTGATTCAGATGAATAACTGTTGTTATGTCACGTCTAACATCTCCACAACAAGTTCAGTGTACAATCAGAGCCGCTTCCCGTATAAGTGCAAGTCATTCTATTTTTAGAATCCCTGGCATCCCAAAGTCTGGGTGTTTAAGTTTTTGTGTTGTGAACTGAATATGGAAGTGCAACAAAGAAATCAATTTCTGCATGCAGCGCAAGCCAAATGAATATGATACCTTTTCTTTTTTTTCATATCATTTATATACAACACGCTGACAAGGAATTTTAAAAATGAATATAATGCTGTCATTAAATGAGGGATAGGAATCTTCAAAGATATACACGAAAACAAAATAGGGAGTCAATGGAATGGCTTAAAAGGAATCTTTAACTTTTTGCCTACTTTAAACCACTCACAGCAACTCTCCCACCACTCAGATTACATAATAAAAAGAACTTTATTTGAATAGAATGAATTTTTTGTCGAATAGATACTGAACTCTGAAATATCTCATCATACAGGTAAAATTAATTTGCAAATAACAACCATAGCTTTTTGGTATTAAAGTCAAAAAAAATCTTTTTTCCATTTAGGAATTGATAATTCTGATTAAAAAAAAACAAATTAAAAAGATAAAACTCTTGTTAAAAAAAAGAATTCCACTTTTTCTCTCTCGTGTTTTTGTCCATTCGATTCTAATTTTAAATTCTACATTTCTACTCCAAGTTGAAAGCATTGTAAATGTAAGTTCAGTTTATCTTATTCATTTGCACATCAAGACAATGGAATTTTTGTTGTGTGTGACAATGGTGAACCCATGGTTTCTGGTGCAACACACTTGTCTGGTGCCTATAATACTCTTCCCTCCTTGAATCTCTTATCCAATGACATGATGGAGCAATATTACCTGTTTGATTATTGGAGGTTCTTTTATGGAGGTTGTTCTGTTTGTTTTACTGTGGAGTTGGACCTCTTCAATTTTATTGGCATGGAATTATTCAGCTAATGTTGAACTATGTGAACAAAAAAACAACCCAACAAAATTTTAGTTAAAATAAACAATGGCAAACTAGATATTTATCAAAACTAAATTTATATACAAAGAAATATGTATGCAGGGTCAGTGCACACTTGCTATTATTATTAAAGTGAAAAGTTTAATGGTAAATTAATCTATTTTTTAAGATAGGGTATTTGAATACTTTTTTCATGAAGAAAACTTGGACCATATTACCTTTAGGCACCCCTTTTTGATCTCGATTAAGAAAGGACATGTTTTTCATTTACACCGTCAATATCTGATTGTTTGTTAGGGGTTAGTGTTATAATTTTTTTTTTAAATCTAAAAATCAACCAGACATTGACGGTGTAAATGAAAAACATGTCCTTTCTTAATCGAGATCAAAAAGGAGTGCCTAAAGGTCATATGGTCCGAAAACTCTTTCTAAAATGTGCTGTGTTTGCTATGTTACACAGTAAAATGAATGCAAAACTCAGAATGTTAAAAGAGGAATTTTAGTTGTTCTGTGTGAACATGAACATGAATATTTTCATCTTCTGTCGCAGACGTTTCTGCTTAGAATTATTTGTACAAAAAAATGGAATTTTTCTTGCCAGTGACAATTGACTAACAGATGCCAATGAAATGAGTTCATTCCTTATTTATTTATTCTTTTTTTCTTCTTTACAGCATGTCAACCCTTGTTGGGTTATTTTATGCCAAAGATGTTTTGTCTTATTCATTCTTGATGGGGATTGAACTTTTTTTAAAGCTCAATTTTTTTAAAACTCTTTTTTTGTCTATCTATCCCATAGATAGAACCCTGACAGATATTACCATTACAGGTCAGATTAGACCTGGGAAAATTATGATGAAGTACTCCACACTCCTCAGCGCTTCAAAATTGAAACTTTACCATTAGATGCAGTTAAAGGACACTGAGCCCCTCAGCCACCGCCTTCTAGAACATATATGATAAAAAGTGTTGGGGGTGGGGTTACCATAAGGGTTGGGGATACAGTCAATGTATTCTAAGCTCTGATGGGGGGAAACTTTTGTAAAAAATTGTAAGCAGATTCAAAGTACATTATAACAATATATTTTCAAGTGAGCCTAGAAATCTATATATACAAAAGAAAGATATTGTATGTCTGTCTGTATATTTTTTTGTACAACAACCGAGCATACATCCGTTTATAAAAGAAAATTGGTGGAGACCAGCAAAGACCAAAGTTCAATAAGATTCATACATTATTTTTGTCTGTGAGTGTGTTAAAAAACTTTTTAACCTTAATTTTCCATAAGAAAAGCTAAATAAAAAATATAATAAGGATATAAATCAATGATGTATTAGAAAATTATTTTTTTTAAATAAAACAAATTAATAAAGAATAAAACAAATAAAAGACAAAAGAAAAAATACAAACAAGAAGAAGAATATACAACTTAAAAACAAGAATATATAAAGAATAAAAGATGAGGAAACAAATATATAGAAAAATGATTTTTATTTATTTATATATAGGCCAAAACTGATACACTAATGAACAAAATATTTATAGGGAAAGTTACCACCTTGAAGATCAGAAATAATTGCTCATTGGTCAATTTACATTATATATATTATTTTTTGCAACCCTGTTTTTGTAAAGACTATATTTTGAAATACATACTTATAAAAATGCTGAATTTTTAGATATAATTTTCTATTGACACTGAATTTCTTTCATTTCAAAACATTTACCTTCTTCATAAATATTCTTATCCTGTATTGTTATAGACAATGAAATCTGTAATATCATCAGATCATGTATTCACATGGTCAAATAAGGGATTTTTTTTTTTTGGGGGGGGGGGGTTGGACATATTTAAAATAAAATAAAATCTTTTGTCTTATTCATTAATTGCTTTCAATCAACATATTAATAATGTATGAGAAAATATTTTTTAATTATATTATTAAAATTTTCGACCATATGACCTTTAGGCACCCCTTTTGCGATCTCGGTTCGTGGGGACATTTAAACTGTCAAAATCCAGTTAATTGTTAACAGGCAATTTTTAGAGTCTTTTTTAAATTATAAAACTAATCCCTAACCCTAACCCCTAACCACTAACAAACAACCGGATTTTGACAGTGTAAATGGAAAAAATGTCCCCACGAATTGAGATCGCAAAAGGGATGCCTAAAGGTCATATGGTCCAAAATCTTTTTAAAAACACTCAACTTTTTAATTCCAAAATATAAATGATGAAACCCGAAGTCAGTAGTTAACTGAGTGATGCATAAAGTACTGATAAACATTGGATGCAGGCTGAGACATAATCAGTCACTTTAGTGTGGGGGGGGGTATGATGTTGGAAAGACCTGAAACCCCTAATGAATTAAACATCACTGATGATGCATCCAACAGCATCTTAGAGATGTATTTTGCAAAAATATAGATATTGATAACAGATTTATTTTTTATTTTTTAACTCTTTGCCTACCAAATTTGGTAATTTTCACCTTTAGTTGGCTAAATTCCTAGTAAATAAGGCAATTAGAGTAACCTCCCTTGACTTTCACTTTGAAACAAGCCAGTAGCCATTTTGAAAGTCTCTGTGCGAAATAAACAAATCTTAGAAACTTTTCGAAAACAATACAACTGCATGCTTTAACACAAAAATATCATAAAATGTGTTCTTAATAACAATTAAGTTCATTTCAGATAATGCGCACGCACAATTTTATGCTAGGAATTTAACCAACTAAAGGTGAAAATTATCTGAAATTTCCTCCATGGCAGTACCAAATCTTCTTGGTATTTTTTACCTGTACGATGGGATATTTCAAAGTTCATTATTCACCTCAGAACTCATCCTATTCAAATAAAGTCCTATCATTATTGTAATCTGAGTCCTTCTGTAAGAACCGCTGCCAGTGGCTTACGGTAGTGGTGAGAGAAAGTTTGCTATGAGTAGTTTAAAGAAGGCAGAAAGTTAAATCCCAGGCAATGCAAGATAGCTTTGTTAGTATACTATAACTTTTATTTCAGTCTGCAATTCTGGTTGTGGTTTATATGAGATATCTCTCATCTAATTTTCTCCTCTGAGCTGTAGGGCAAGTCCACGTAATATGGCTTCCTCAAAAGTTTCTCATAGAATTTTAAATTCTGTATCAAGGCTTCAAGGTACGTCTTTATGTTGTCCGGAAGTGTGATGGGAAGGTTTAAGAATGCTGGCTATGCTGAAGGGTACAATCTTTTCATGTACGCAGTTGGTAAGAAAATGTCTCCTGTTTCGAAGGGAGTAGGCAGAAATAAATAGGTGTTTGTACTTACAGATCAGCCGGAAAAACAAAATCTTTTTTTACCTAATTTTTATGGTACTTATTCCCTGTATGATAGGATATTTTAAAATTCACTATTTATTCACCTCAGAACTCATTCTATTCAAATAAAGTCCTAATATTATTGTAATTCAAAGTTCCATGTGTTGAAATTCACTTTAGTCAGTACAAATTAACACTAACAGACTCTAATAATAATAAGGGTCAGAAGTTATCTGCCCTAATCCATTTATTTATACGGGTGAGTTACTTGCCCTTTGACCTATAAATTTCAGTCATTGTTTTTTAAATAAATAAAACACCGTGTTATGAAAAGCAGTTGTAATGTGTTGCCTCGTTAATACAATGGAAGGTATCTCAATTGGAATATGTCTCAATGAATAACTGCGCTTGCTAAAGACAAAAAGGTATGTCTCCTTTTTTTTTCAGTGGGATTAAGTTATTAAATTCCCAACACCATGAAGGCTCCCAAGTTCAAAGAGAAGGTTCCAGAGTCCGAGAAGGTTCCAGCATTCAACAAGAAACACCTGAAGAAGGCCAGAGGGTACATTGGCCGAAACGTTGTGTAGATAACAATAAAGATGAGGACAATAGTTGAATAATCTAAAATATCTGATATTCTGTCTCCTTGTGAGAATGCAACACACCTTGCAGCTGCGACTGTACAACTGTCTCTGCCACTGGATATGATAATCATATTAGAATTACCGAAAGGAAAGAGTAAATTGACTTTGGCAACTAAAGACCATTTGATTGAATGATTTCTTCTCTAATCTTTTCGTGTAAACAGGATCATAGGGTCTATATATTAATACCATCATAACTATCTACCTACCTTCATGTTCACTATTTGGTATGCGTCACAGTAAGAAAGAATAGCTAAATTAAGTTACCTTTTTAATTCTTTTTTTTTTCTTAAAATCTCTTCTTTATAAACTTTATACACATATTAATCCCATTGTAGCTATATACCTACCTTTGTCTTCAATATTTGGCGCATGTCACAATAAGGTAGGGAAGAAAAGATAGCTAAATTAATTTTTTTTTTTCAAAATCTTTTCTTTTTAAACAAGATCAAAGGATATTCATATTGATCCAGTTGTAGCTATATACCTACCTTTGTTTTTTGTGTTTGACATGCATCACAATTAGGGGAGATAGAAATGATAGCAATCCATTTCACTTACTATTGACTCCTTATTGCAGTAGTTGGAGGCATGTGGTCTAATGGTTAGAGTTGTAGGAAATGGACTCATCAACCTGAGTTCAAATCCTGGAAGAAGCTACAGTTCACATAGCGCTAATACCCTTGGGAAAGGTATGAATCCAACTACTCTCCCTCCAGCTATGGGTAAATAGTAGTGCAGAATGGGCTCTTTAACCTTGTTTAGGCTACCAGTCTAGGAGAAAGAAAACTCTGAATTCAAACCTGTTAAAGCTACAGTTCACATAGCACTAATACCCTTTGGAAAGGTATGAATCCAACTACTCTCCCTCCAGCTATGGGTAAATAATAGGACAGGCTAGGCTCTTTAACCTTGTTTAGGCAAACAGTCTTAATAGCTGTATAAAAAATTGATTAGGTTAGCATCCTGGGTATTACACTAAATTGCATCCGGCGGTGAGGCTCCAGTTCTGGAGCTCTAAAGAGTGTGGAGTACTTCTCCATTGCCATTACTCCCAGATCCACTCTGACACAGAAACAGAGTCCCATTTATTTGTCAAATAGATGTTTGAACAATGATTCGTATTCTCAATTGGAAGAGCATCCACCTTGGAACCACAAGATTCTGGCTGAGCTGTAGAATACGCTGATGTTGGTTGGTTAGATTTTATGACATATGAACCCCTCTAGGGTTATTTTATACTAAAGACATTTTGTTTTATTCATTCTTGTTGAGTATTCAATGTGTTTTTTTTTTCAAACTCAATCTTTTTAAACACATTTTTAATACTCATTTTTATTATCTATTTAACCCATAGATGGGACCCTAACAAGTACTACCACTCCAGGTCAGAGTGGACCTGGAAATTATAGCAATGAAAGTGTACTCTACACTCTCCAGCTCCACCACCAAAAAAGATTTTG
>CM042147.1:29503066-29651622 GCA_023376005.1 Doryteuthis pealeii | reverse complement strand
CACAAAGAGTTAGAGAGATCCCAACCCATGAAGGTCCAGTTCAAAAGAGAAGGTTCCAGAGTCCAACACAAGAAACACCTGAAGAAGGCCAGAGGGTACATTGGCCGAAACGTTGTGTAGATAACAATAAAGATGAGGACAATAGTGTGAATAATCTAAAATATCTGATATTCTGTCTCCTTGTGAGAATGCAACACACCTTGCAGCTGCGGCTGCACAACTGTCTCTGCCACTGGATATGATAATCATATTAGAATTACCAAAAGGAAAGAGTAAATTGACTTTGGCAACTAAAGACCATTTGATTGAATGATGTCTTCTCTAATCTTTTCGTGTAAACAGGATCATAGGGTCTATATATTAATACCATTATAACTATCTACCTACCTTCATGTTCACTATTTGGTATGCGTCACAGTAAGAAAGAATAGCTAGATTAAGTTACCTTTTTAATTCTTTTTTTTTTCTTAAAATCTCTTCTTTATAAACTTTATACACATATTAATCCCGTTGTAGCTATATACCTACCTTTGTCTTCAATATTTGGCGCATGTCACAATAAGGTAGGGAAGAAAAGATAGCTAAATTAATTTTTTTTTTTCCAAAATCTTTTCTATTTAAACTAGACCACAGTATGTTTATATTAATCCAGTTTTAGCTATATACCTACCTTCGTTTTTTGTGTTTGACATGCATCACAATTAGGGGAGATAGAAATGATAGCAATCCATTTCACTTACTATTGACTCCTTATTGCAGAAGTTGGAGGCATGTGGTCTAATGGTTAGAGTTGTAGGAAATGGACTCATCAACTACAGTTCACATAGCGTTAATACCCTTGGGAAAGGTATGAATCCAATTACTCTCCCTCCAGCTATGGGTAAATAGTAGTGCAGACTGGGCTCTTTAACCTTGTTTAGGCAACCAGTCTTAATAGCTGTATAAAAAATTGATTAGGTTAACATCCTGGGTATTACACTAAATTGCATCCGGCGGTGAGGCTCCAGTTCCGGAGCTCTAAAGAGTGTGGAGTACTTCTCCATTGCCATTACTCCCAGATCCACTCTGACACAGAAACAGAGTCCCATCTATTTGTCAAATAGATGTTTGAAAAATGATTTGTATTCTCAATTGGAAGAGCATCTACCTTGGAACCAGAAGATTCTGGCCGAGCTGTAGAATACGCTGATGTTGGTTGGTTAGATTTTATGACATATGAACCCCTCTAGGGTTATTTTATGCTGAAGACATTTTGTCTTATTCATTCTTGTTGGGTATTCAATGTGTTTTTTTTTTCAAACTCAATCTTTTTAAACACATTTTTAATACTCATTTTTATTATCTATTTAACCCATAGATGGGACCCTAACAAGTACTACCACTCCAGGTCAGAGTGGACCTGGAAATTATAGCAATGAAAGTGTACTCTACACTCCTCAAAGCTCCACCACCAAAAAAAAATTTTGATACGTCAGCTTCATATCTTTTGACCATCCATAGAAGACAAAAATTAAGTGGACCTGGGAGTAATGGCAATGAAAGTGTACATTCCTCAGAACTCCAGAAATGGATCCTCACCACTGGATGCAGTTTAGTCTCACGTGACACAAATTTAGTCTCTTTTAGCCATCCATAGAAGACAAAAATTAAGTGGACCTGGGAGTAATGGCAGTGAAAGTGTACACTCTTCAGAACTCCAGAAATGGATCCTCACCACTGGATGCAGTTTAGTCTCACAGGACAAAAAATTAATACCTTTTGGCCATCCATAGAAGACATAAAATCAAATTGTTGCCAATCATTAATATAGATTGTATTGCATTATGACAAATTTTAACAATATTTCTGGCAGTCTGGATATTTTTGGTTGTCTATCAAACAGCTGCCATGTTCTAATGTGATGAAAGGATCAATACATATCAACATAAACAGATTAAACCAAAAAAAAAGAAAAAAAAAAGAGGGGGGCAGGGGTAAAATCAATATAACCAGACACAGAAAAGGATATTAACAATCGATAATTTTGAAGATGGTTCAAGTGAATTTTTCAGGTTGATGTGAATCAAGCAATAAATATCTCTTTTGATAATAAAGGCTAAAATTTTCCAATCTTGCTCTCTCTCTCTCTCCCTCTCTCTCCTCCCTCTCTCTCTCTCTTTCCACCTTCCAACATTTTTTAATTCTATTCTATTTTATTTTATCATTGTGTCCTGGGTATGATGCTAAACTGTATCTAGTGGTAAGATTTCAATTCTGGAGCTCTGGGGATTATGGAGTACCCCTTCATCACAATTAGTCATAGGTCATCTCTTACCCGGAGTGATAGTATAGTTACTCTGGGTATATAAATGTAGAGAGAGAGATGAGAGTGAGTGAGAGAGAGGTTTCCTTTTCTTAATCATATCCAGATCTTTTCATGTGCAATCTCTCCAATTTGTCGCTACTTGAAACCATAAAACTGCTTGAGAAAAGACTGACTTTAGTATTGAATATTCCAATGAGGGTTGACAGGCCATAAAACCAACAAGTCCAGCTATGTATCAGATAGATATATTTGAAAATTATTGATGTTTGTTTGTTTTGGTCTTACGGCATATCAACCTCAGTGGGTCATTTAATGTCAGCAAAGTTTTGAAAGATTCATAGTGATAGTTTGGAAGAAATTTTAAAAAACTTTTTATAAACAAATTTTTTATTTAACCCATAGATTAAAACAGCTTGAAAGAAAGAAAAAAAAATACATTTCAAACAACTAATAGAAAAATTAAATAAATTTTCTTTTTATTTCTTTTAAGTATATTTATTCAACAAAAAAAAACTTAACTTTTTTTTTTTTTTTTATTGCTAAAAATTTGAATGAAATTTGTATATAATAATTAACATTCGTATTTGTAGGAATTACTTCCCTTGGTTATTGGTGTCAAGGTTCACTTAGTTGTAGTTGGTTGGTTGCCAGCTTTCCGTCTATGAGAGACGATGGAGTAGTGTCAAAGTTTTTTTTATCTAAAAAAATGTTATTATTATTTTTTTTTTTTCTCTCTCTCTCTTTTGAACTACATAGCCTGGGTGGGTTCATATGGAGGATAAGCTGTTGCCCATGCAGCAAATCCCCCCTCTCTACACTTCCATTGTGATCCAAAGGAAAGGTAAGGTACCAATGCAGTTTATCAACGGTAGTGTCACAGAAGTTGATGGATAGCAATGGATTTCAGCATCATGCCACCTTTAAGGACTCCGACTCCTGATTTGTTTTCAGGGTTTTCTCCCCTAGCCTTTCCTTGTATATGTATTACCTACATATTTAATCTTGATTGAACTAAAACATGGAATTCAGAGAGTTTCAATTTTATTTTCAGTCAGTGTAATTATTTATACATAATAATCACAAATAATCACACCATAAAATTATTGAACTGCAAATACCTGATCAATATTTTCTTCAAGACAAAACATTCTTTATTACCTCAGATAATTAACAGAAGAATTTAGTTTTTTATAAATTAAAAAATAAAATAAAATGAAATAAAATAAAAATAAAAAAATAGTTGTAAGAATGATTTTAAAATTTTACCACTGCAAGGATTCAAAAAAGTGTACGCACCAAAAAAGAAAATTCTCGGATATACAAAAGAAAAAAAAAAGTTTAATTAATAAAGAAATAATCTAATTTGTTATTAGTCCTTTTCTAATGGCTAATGAGCGGTTATTTGAGTTTGAAAAAGGTTAAATTGTTGTATATAATGATTGAGTGAATTTCATCACTAAGAACAACAAATCTCAACTTATTATTTTGATTTTTCAGACTGTTGTTCTCATCTTTATTGTGAAATGAATTTATTCATGATATCCAGTAATTAGTTGATTAGCAATATATATATATATATATATATATATATATATTCACATCTGATGAGTCGGGAGAGTTAGACTTTGTCTAAGCTCCCTGAAATAGACTATAATGCTAAATCTCTAAGTCTTTTGTTATTTCTTTACTTATATATATATATATATATATATGAATAGGGAAAATAAAATGTCAAAAAGAATGATCAAAATATGGAAGAAGTATGAACCTTTTTTATTGATTTTCAGAGATCTACTTTATATAATTAAATCAGATGTTGTCTGGTGTATACTTTTATTACTAATAAATACTTGCCAATATTGCTATAAATACACTCAGTACAAAGTTATTCTTGTCTATTCTTAGACCAACAGTTCATCTGTCTATCTATACATCTATAAAGAGCAGTTATGTGTATGTATGTCTGTATGTATGCATTTAAAATGATAAACAGCAAATCAAATATATATACACATTCACTATCACCAGATCGTGCTTTTGAGCAAAAGTAATGAAGATTTGATTTATATTCACAAAGATAATTAAAAAATAAAATTTAAATTATAACAGCATAGATTTTTTTTTTCTTTTTTGCATTTGATATTTTGAGTGGGAGACATTAATTTTCCTTTTCAGAATATCTATGCACTTTTTTTTTTTCTGATGCTCTACGAGGTTGAATTAACGCAAGTTCTTTTTTATGTAGGGATTTTAATGGGGCATCCTGCAAGGACCCAACTCATGATTCAGTAATACTGGATCTGCGAGACTCATTTTTTGCCCCCCCTACCTAGGCGACACTGGGTAGCCACTTCTAGTACATATATAAAAGATAGTTGGTGTGTATGTATGTCCGGATGAAACTTTGAAAATAAAACAATTAATGACAAAGTAAATATATATACACATTAAATATCACCAGTTCTTGCTTTTTGTACAAAACGTATGAAGATCTGATTTATATTCAAAGATAGTTGCATTGTCAAACTGATGGAGTCCTGCATCAGAGAGGGACTTTGGAATTTCTGGAACTCTCATAATCTCATCCAACCCTCCCAGTTTGGATTTATCCCAAACTTGAGCTGTTATGATCAACTTGTGGAGTTCCTAAAAGACATCACCCGGATCACTGATGGTAACTCATGGGTGGACATTGTCTCACTTGACTTTACTAAGGCCTTCAACTCTGTGTTGCACAAAAGACTTTTGGCAAAACTCTCTGCAATGGGTGTGAAGGGTGATCTTTTTAACTGGTTTAAGTCCTTCATTCTCAACCAGAGAGAGGTGGTTACAGTTCTTGGGCAACACGCCTCACCATATCAAAATGTCATCTGGGGTACCACAGGGATCTGTTCTTGTTTTGTTTGTTGCGTATATCAATGATATAGATGCTAACTTAAGGAATACCATAGTACTGAAGTATGCCGATGACATCAAGCTTACCTTAAGATAAAAAAGATCCTGAATGCTGCAGATCTTTCTTGCAGTCAGACCTGAGCACAGTGCAACAATGGATCACTGACTGGCAACTGAAGCTGGCTGTGGACAAATGCACCACCATGCATTTTGGGAGGAAAAACCCATCATACATATACTCCCTCCACAACATCAATATCAAGGAATCTTCTTGTGAACGTGATCTGGGTATTACGGTCAGCAGTTATTTACGTTGGATGAAACACATCTCTAAAATTGTCAAAAAGGCCGAGGGTGTCCTGGCGTCGCTCAGCAAGACCTTTGTCAGCCACTCACTGGCTATCTATTAAAAGTTGTATAAAGCTATGGTGTGGCCACACTTGAAATTTGCATCACTAGTCTGGAACCCCTATCTCACTCAGAATATTAACCTCCTGGAAAATGTACAGAGACATGCAACCAAACGAATACCCTCCATCAAGCATCTGCCATATTCTGAACATCTTGCTGCCCGGGAATGGATTTGTTGAAACTCTAGCAACTGACCTGGTAAACACTCATAAGGTCATTAATCATCTTAATAACAGCAACCTTGAGCACCTTTTTGATCTCCATGTTTCGAAACACATGTGGGCATGCCTACAAAGTCAGAAAACAGCATAGCTCACATGACTTTCGGAAACATTTTGTCACTCTCAGAGTTGCCGAGTCATGGAATAAACTGCCTGCATCCATTGTATGCTGGCGAAACACTGCATCTTCCAAAGCCTCCATGCTTCCTGTAATCTGCCTACACTATACCTGATACCCCCTCCACACACATATGCACGTACGCGCACACATATGCATGTATGCACACACATACATGTATATCATTACTGTATGCTATTCATGTTCCTGACACTAATACAGTATTCTGTGTACTAGACACAAGACTTTGCTGAGTTGTGGTGCACCTGAGCACTGTATACAATAAATTTCATTATCTTTATCATTATCATATATGAAAATTAGAATCTACATAGAAATAGCATTGAAATTCTATTTAAAAATGTCCAGCATTTGTAAATCTCAAAAGTAAACAAATCTGTACACCAGGTTTCTCCTCTCTACCCAGTTGACACTGAGTAGCTACTTCTAGTTTACAAATAAAATAGAATGTTCACCTTTTTTTCTTCTCCCTTCTTAATTTTGGTTGGTTGGTTGGTGGTGGAAGAAGAAGGAGGAGGAGGAGGATATATATGTATATATATATATACACACCAACAACACCAATCTCACCTATCATCCCACTGCGCTCAAAGGATGGTCAGGAACTTCTTTGAGATCCTTTCAATATTCTTCATAGATGGAGAGAGCATTTTGACGAGCTTCTCAATTGGCCTTCTGAGGTTGAACAGGAGTTCATTCAGTCTATCCCCTGCAACCCAGTCAAGGAGATCTTGGCAGATGTCCCCTCCCTCTCGGAGGTTAAAGCAGCTGTCTATAAACTGAACTCTGGAAAGTCACCTGGTATGGATCAGCTATATGCAGAGATCATCAAGTGTGCAGGCTGCAATATGATGCAGCGCTTGACGAACTTGTTGCAGACTGCCTGGCATGATGAATATGTTTCACAGGATTGGCGGAATGCATTAATGGTGGTGCTATACAAGGGAAAATGTGCAAAAGATGATTGCGGAAATTATTGGGGCATCTCATTGCTTTCAGTTGTTGGCAAGGTGCTATGCCGAATCATGCTTGATAGAATGCTGGAACACATTGCTAAGGATGTTTTACCCGAGTCGCAGTGTGGTTTTAGAAGTGGTCGTGGGATGGTAGATATGATCTTTACAGCCAGGCAATTACAAGAGAAATGTGTAGAACAGCGCATGGGGTTATATCAAGTGTTCATTGATTTAACAAAGTCATTTGATACCGTAAATAGGAAAGCTCTTTGGGAGATTTTTAAAAAGCTTGGTTGTCCTGACAAGTTCATATCTATTCTAAAGCTCTTTCATGATGATATGAAAGCTGTGGTCAACATTGGAGAAAAATGGTGTTAAACAAGGGGATATTACAGCACCCACACTCTTTGCTTTGTATTTTGCCATGGTGTTTAGAATGGCATTCAAGGATTGTTCCGATGGTGTATATATTTCGATATAGAACTACTGGGAAGCTTTTCAACATCAGACGTCTTAGTGTACACACCAAGATATTTACCAATGCTGTTCGTGACTTGCTCTATGCAGATGATTATGATCTTGTTGCTCATACACGGACTGATATATAACACCTCATGGATGCCTTTGAAGCTGCTTGCAGTTCATTGGGACTTACAATTAGTCTGAAAAAGACTGTCTAATGTATCAACCGGCACCAGGTGAATCATACTATGAACCGGCTATCTATGTCTATGGGCAGAAGTTAGCAGTTGTAAATAAGTTTGTGTACCTGGGTAGCACGTTAAACATGACTGGTACCCTTGATGATGAGATCTGCTTTCGGATCAGCAAGGCAAGTGATACCTTTGGAAAATTAAACAGAAGGTTGTGGATTTGCCGTGGAATTTCAATTGCAAGAAAAGTCAAAGTATATGTTGCATGTGTTTTATCTGCTCTCCTTTATGCTTGCGAAATTTGGACCACGTACAAGAAATATCTTAAACGTCTCGAGCGCTTTCACCAGCAATGCCTACGACAAATATTAGGAGTGTGCTGGCAAATGTACATCAGTGACATTGAGGTTCTGGAGCGAGCCAAATGTCAAAGCATAGAATCTCTCATAATCAAACATAGATTGAGATGGAGTGGGCATTTGGTAAGGATGAACGATGGGCGACTTCCTAAACAACTGTTCTATGGGGAACTTGTAAATGGAAAGCATTTGGCTCAAGGGCCCAAGATGAGATACAAGGATTGCCTGAGGTCGACCTTGAAAAAATGTAACATCGATGAGAAGACCTGGGAGAGTAAGGCTCTGGACCGTGGGCAGTGGAGAAGAACTTTACAAGAGGGCACAAAAAAGTTTGAGACCAACCGTATACAACATGAGCAGTTGAAACGAGATATTCACAAGAATAAAAAAGTAGACAACAAGGGGTTCAAATCGGTCTACTATGTGACCAGTGTGGAAGGCTATATATGAGCAAGGCTAGCCTGATCAGTCACCAATCTGTGCATCGGCGGGATGGACTAATAAAATAACCTGTGCTCCCTGAAATCACCTGTAAATGTGGGAAGATGTGCAAGACTTTGGCAGGACTAAAGAGCCACTTTCGTGCAGCTCATTGTTGAACTTTTTGAAGCTCACCATTATATTCTTTGAACTGTTGAACTTTTTTTTTTTAATCAAGCCATGGCAATACTTGAACATGAGTTTGCTGCCATCATATATATATATATATATATATATATATATATACACACATATATTTATGCCTCTTTTTTTATATATATATTTGATTGTTGTTATTATCATCATAAATAAGTTGTTTTGTTTTTTATGTGGGCATATAAGAATTTTCATTGGTCTTATAAAGAAAGAAAAAGAAAACAAAAAAATATTTTCTCAATTCGATTTTCTCAGTCTTTTGTAAAAGCTATCTGATGAGACTAGATTCATATTGAGTCTCTGGTCGAAATAAATTTATAATAGCCAAAATGACAGTTAAGTTTTTCTTTCTTTGAAAGTAAAATATTGCTCTGTGTATAATTAATTTTTTAGTAATTATACATTGAGCTCTCTTAGGGATTTATAAAAATCCTTGTATAAATCTGTTTGCACCTATATGAGCATACACTGTGGATGTACAGTGAAATTTTGATAGTCATCCCCTTCTTACCAGTCAATTGGATTATCTTACCTTTATATATATATATATATTATATATATATATATATATACATACATACATACACCGGGTTAGCTCAGTCGGTAGAGCGTTCGGCTAGAAACCACAAGGTTCTTAGTTCGATACCGGTCCTCGCCAACTCAGCGTTATGAGTAGCACAGGTATCTGTGCAGTAAAGTGAGGAGCTGATGGTAGATGTGGCGCTCCACCTCAGATGCTAAAATAATCTCCTTGGTCTAGTGCTATTGAAAAAGGGATAGACTTCCTTGCTGATTGGCTGATACCGACTTTAGGCCGCCCTGAAAACTATATATATATATATATATATATATATATATGAGACGTATTGGTTGTTTGAAATTTAATTCATTAATAATTAATTAGGTGGGATTACATTTAAATAGTTTAATCCCGCCTAGACTTCATTTAAACAGATCCCACTTCTCTCCAGATCTGATTTGAATTCAGTTTTTCTTCTCTTAGACCCATAGCAAAACCAAGGTTAAGGAGCTCAGTCTGCCCTACTATTTAACCATAGCTGGGAGAGAATAATTGGATTCATACCTTTGCCAGGAGTATTAGCACTAGGTAAAAATAGAAACAGCCTTGTACAGGTTTTGAACTCTGGTAGCTGAGTTTATTTCCTACGTCGATAACCGTTTCATAACCAATGCTTCTATAAAATACATTCAATTTTTAAAAGTTTTCATTTTTTAGCTAATTCAGTTTTAATAGTAGTGATCTTTTTTATCATGCAATTCCATTTTAGATTTTTAAAAAAAATCATTTACTCTACAAATAAGATTTGACTCAAGGTCATAAGAATGGTGCTTCAAGGGAGGATCGAACTCACTTTTCAGTAGTAATGGATTTGCAAGACTAGCTTGTTAACCATTACATGATGAATGATGATTACCATTTACTGAATGCTTTTTCCTCAAAATTATTTAAAGGTGTACACATTGGAATTTGTCTTTATGTTCAAAGGGAAATAACTCTTAAAAAGTTAAGTATTGTTATTTCCCCTTATCTGCGGTTTCGGCGATCCTCACTAAAAAATTGTAAAAATAATGAATTTATTGCGCTCAGTGCTCAGGTGCACCATAACGCTCCAGGTGTACCACAACTAGGTACTAATTTTTTTCTTTGTTTTGATTTTACGGCATGTCAACCATTGTTGGGTTATTTTATACCGAACACGTTTTGTTTTATTCATTCTTGATGGGTATTCAAAATCTTTTTTTGAACTCAATTCTTTTTTTAAAATACATTTTTATTCATTCATTTTCTTCTATTTAACCCATAGATAGGACCCTAACAGGTACTACCACTCCGGGTCAGAGTAGACCTGGGAGTAATGGCGATGAAGGGGTACTCCACACTCCCCAGAGCTCCAGAATTAGAACTTCACCATTAGATGCAGTTTAACACCATACCCAGGACACACTAATTTTTTTTTTAATGTTTCGTTTGTTTGTTTAATGGCATATCAACCTTTGCGAATTATTTAATATCAATCCATCCTTGTAGAAGAACAGTAGTGGCTCTATTAACCCATAGCTGGAGGATGAGGTGGTTCATATCTTTTCCTAGGGTATTAGTCCAAAAGTGAACGCAATGGCGCAACTGAAGTTTGAACTCACTTTCTACGATGTCACAGTCCAGCACATTAGCCACTACGTCAATATTTTTTGTTCTTTTTTTTTTTTTATTCAAGACTATTATTACTAGCAGGACCTGTGAATATATCACAATATGATAATTCAATTATTACAACGTTTGATATGTTTAATTAAGAGCTATTGCTAAATAGTTAAAAATATAAAAAGTATAATAATCTTGATTTAACTCTCTCTCTCTCTCTCTCTCTCTCTCCTTCTTTTCATCTTTTCATTATGTTTGGTTGAAACAGATTAGCATTATCGCTTCCGAGAGCTCACCCCCTCTCTATATCTTTCCCCTACTCTCTTTGTTTCTTCATTAATATATATATATATATATATATATATGTGTGTGAGGTAAATAAACAATGATGTGTTTTGATATGGCTTTTTTAGCCGACAATTTTTGGGAGAATATGTGCTTAATTGAAGTCGTACCTAATTTTGAAAATTAATTAATTAATTAATAATTAATTAATAGGCGGGCATACCTATTCAAATGTAAGGCTAAACAAATCGAGAAAAATCAATCTCTGTATGTACATTTCGGCCTATTAGGCCACATCAGCAGAGCTATAGACAGGAAGACCCCCTTATGCATGATTCGAACCCTGACTGTCAAGCTGACAAGCGAGGACCATAACCAATACACTGACCGGCCTATATATATATATTTGTATACTATGTCATTTTCTCGCCTTTCTTTCCTTATAATAAAAACAGAATGGTTTATTACTTAGCTGATGTGACGACACTCATAGTAATGAATAAGAATTAAGCAACACCAGATAATAAGGATTTACATTTTTGCATTTCATCTTGAATGATTTGGACGGTCTCATTTTTAACCAGAGGGTGTTGTAAGATGATAATGATCAGAAGATTTAGGAAAAAGCATATTCGTATATACATTTTTAAAATCTACTTTTTTTTTAAAATTTTTGTGATCTTCTCAGTGCCTACCAAACCCCTCCCCCCTCCCATTAAAGAATAATTCAAGAATTAAAGGTGTGTTTGCATTTATAGTTTACTGTATGGAGAAAGTTGTGTTGGGATTGTGGGTTTAGGCTTTTAGGTCATTTTTGGTGCGTGTTTACTGGTTGTTTCTTTTAAACCCTATTATATTTGGTTCTCCCTTTTTGTGGGTTGTCAGGCTGAAAAGGAATTAAACGAAGGGAAAAGAAGAGACAAAGACAAAAGGCGTTTTAAGTGTTCAAACTTTTATTCTAGGTTCATAGCTATTTCGTGGCTATTTTTCCTGTGCCAGTCGTAGCATCTGTTCCCAGTCAAGATCTACATCCAAATGGCCAAGGTTTCATTTTGGTGCCAGGAAGGCGGCCTTTTCTCTGTGAATGCCCAGAGGGATCTTCCTGTCTGAGGGTTCCTGGAAGATTGTTATCTTAATCCCTACAAACCTAATTTTCGTGATCTTCTCAGTGCCTACCAAACTTCCACAAAAATTTGGTCGGCAAAGAGTTAATAACCTTAGTCTTGATTACTTTTTACTGATTGGTTGCTTGGTTGATGGATTTTAATGTCATATCAACCCATCTGGGGTTATTTTATGCCTAGAGGTTAGGGAATAATATACAATGTACATCTATATTTATACTTTTGTAATTAGTGTTATTAACGATCTTAGTATTGCTGTGTTAGCTCAGTCGGTAGAGCGTTCAGTTAGTAAACCACAAGGTTCCTAGTTCAATACCGGCCATCGCAAACTCAATGTATGAGTAGCACAGTGATCTGTGCGGTAAAGTAAGGAGCTGATGTTAGGTGTGGCGCTCCACTTCAGATCCAAAAACAATCTCCTTGATCTAGCGCTAGTGAAAAGGGGATAGACTCCCTCACTGATTGGCTGATACCAACTTTAGGCCACCCCAACGACTTTTTACTTAGTTACCATTGTCGGGGATTGTGTTGGGGGGTTACTTTTGTATGGGATTGATCAGGTTTATGTTTATATTTTGGGTATAATTTTATTTCTCTCAAAAAGGACAGAATGTCATCTATGTTGACATTTTCGAATAGATATTTCAGATAATGAAATTTATTGTGTACAGTGCTCAGGTGCACCACAACCCATCAAAGTCTCATGTATAGTACATAGAATAATGTACTAGTGTCAGGAACATAAAAAAACGTATAGTAAAAATATACATGTATGTGTGCGCGTACGTGCATATGTGTATGGAGGGGTGTATCAGGTATAATGTTGGCGGATTACAGGAAGCATGGAGGCTTTGAAAGATGCAGGGTTTCAGTAGCTTACAACAGATGCAGGCAGTTTAATCCATGCCTCAGCAACTCTGAGTGTGAAAAAATGTTTCTGAAAGTCATGTGAGCTATGCTGTTTTCTGACTTTGTAGGCATGCCCACGTGTGTTAGAAAAATGGAAATCAAAAAGGTGCTCAAGGTTGCTGTTGTTAAGATGATTAATGACCTTGTTAGCGTTTAACAGGTCAGATGCCATAGTTTCAACAAATCCATTCCCAGGGCAACAAGACGTTCAGAATCTGGCAGATGCATGATGGAGGGTATTCGTTTGGTTGCACGTCTCTGTACACTTTCCAGGAGGTTAATGTTCTGAGCGAGATAGGGGTTCCAGACTGGGATGCAAATTTCAAGTGTGGCCGCACCATAGCTTTATACAGTTTTAAATAGATAGCTGGTGAGCGCCTGACAAAGGTCTTGCTGTTGCGACGCCAGGACACCCTCGGCCTTTTTGACAATTTTATTTAAGTTAAAAAAGCATTTTCTAATGAGAGTGAAAGCTCCACATTCTATGAGGAAGTGTTTAACAGTGCAGGGTGTTTGACATGTTTCACACTGTTGTTGTTGTTCTTGTTCGAGTATAAAGGAATGTGTAAGTCTTCTGTGATCAATGCATGATTGGAGTATAATGACTTGTTTCTTTCTAGATTCAAGTTTTAATGTTAGCATCTTCAAATAAAGAGAAAAACAAAAACAAAAAACGACAAGTGTTGTTGGGTTTTTTTTTTCTTCTTGTTTGAGTACGAAGGAAAGAGTAAATCTTGTGTTACCGATGCGTAATCAGGATATAGTGACTTGCTACTTTCTAAAGACTGCTTTCCAGTCTCCCAAAATGGTATAATTTTAATTCTCTTAAAACAGACAGAATATCATCTATGTTGACATTTTCAAATAGATCTTTCATATCATTTGTGTTAAAAAATTGTTTTTTGTTGAGAGCAAATGCTTCCACATTCTATAAGGAAGTGCAGAGTGTTTGACATGTTTCACACTGTGGTTGTTGTTCTTGTGTGACCAATGCATAATCAGGATATAGTGACTTGTTCCTATCTGGACTTTGTAAACACTGGTCTCCAGTCACCCCAAGGAGGTTTTTACCTGAGTAACAGTGGATATCCTGGATAGTAAAGAAATAAAGAGAATATTTGTCGGAATTTTTTAGATGAGACTTGATATTTTGTATTATTTGTATTATTTGAACTATTGTCATCTTTATTGTTATTTACACATTTTGGTCAATGTGCCCACCGACCTTCTTCAGGTGTTTCTTGTCCAGTTGGATATATGGCACAATAGAATATAAGGGTTGGGTGAATACAGTTCTGAGTGAGAATCATCTCTAGTTTGCAGGTTCAATTCTGGCCAAGGGCGATATTAACATAGAATGCTTAACATAGCTTAACACTTGTACTCGGTCATGGTTAACAGAACGAGATGTCTACCCTGTGGATTGAATAAAGGGTTGGTTTGAAGTTCCGTGAAGGCTCCCAAGTTAGACAAGAAGGTTCCTGAGTTCAATGTGAAGGTTCCCAAGTTCGAAGAGAAGGTTCCTGAGTTCAATATGAAATACCTGAAGAAGGCTGGAGGGCACATTGGCCAAAACGTTATGTATATATATTTACCAACCCCTCTGCATGAGCAGGATGTGACACAAGGTCGATTTATTAACTAAGTTTAACAGGTTTGAACTCAGTTTTCCTTCTCCTACACTGGTTACCTAGCCATGGTTAAAGAGTCCAATCCGCTCTACTATTTACCCATAGCTGGAGGGAGAGTAGCTGGATTCATACCTTTCCCAAGGGTATTAACGCTATGTGAAATGCAAACAGACGAGTCCATTCCCTACAACTCTAACCATTAAACGTTATTGTTGTTGGCACCTTTCTCTCCACTAAGGATGATGGAGTAGTGTCCAATAAGATGAAAAAATAAATAAATAAATTATTTTCATCTGCGCAAGTGACTGTGCAGGCCAATTTCTGAGTGAAAGTTTTTGGTGCACTGACTGCCCTTTCTGGGGCTGCTATCTTTTCTCCCTCTTTCTGGCTCTCTTTGCTGTCGAGGCTACTCTCCTTTGTGTATATAACAATAAAGATGAGGACAATAGTCTGAATAATCCAAATAATCAGAAAGTAAAAAAAAAAAACAAACAAGAATGTTGTTGGGTTTTTTGGGGGTTTTTTTGTTAAGTTTCATTTTAATAATTAAATTGACAAGAGGACAAACAATTATTTACAAATACAAAAAAAAAAAAAGATGATAAAATCCAAAAGTTGTGCAGATTTTCACGATATTTTTTTTTTTTCCTTTTTTTTTCAATTTTTTAATTTTTATTTCGCAGTCAAAAGAGTCTGTCATATTCTTTTTTTTCCAATGCCATCAAATTCTTGAAATTTTAAAACCTTTTTTTTTTTTTTTCAATAATAATTCTTTTTTTTTTTTTTTCCTTTCTTCAAAAAAGGTTTTAATAAAAGTCCTGAGAATATTAGAACAACTCTAAATAGAAGAATTAATCAATCTTCACATTAAAAAAAAAAAAAATTCATTTCCAATTGATCTGCCAAACAAAATATATAAATAATTCTTTTCATCAAGCACATAAGTATAATTATCTTGCAACAACTGGACTTCTTTCCAGACATTCACACATTAGATGCATAAAAAATGCTTGTGAGATTTGATCCCATCGCCTTACTGTACTCTTTTGATTCAATGTTTATTAGTTCATAATGAAGTGACTTTTATTTACTTATCTAAAATAATCAACTCAAAGTTCACCAAATTAGTTCTATTTCGTTGGCATTGTTAGGAGTCAATTTCTAGAACGATGCAAGAATTTTATTATAAGAATAAATATATCATTATTCATTTCACATAAAATACAATTTATTTAGAACTAAGAAATATACCAATTGAAAGGTCAAGTACAAGGTGTTTTAGAATATATATATATATATATATATACACACATATTATTGTTTATATTTTTTTGGAGGCAATTACAATGCGTATATTGTATAAAATTCGATAATTATTGAAAATAATCATGTCAAGTAAACTCGGCAAATAACACGCGCGACAACGTACAGCTGTTTACAGCCGTGTTCATTTTCAATAATTATCGAATTTTATACGATATATGCATTGTAATTGCCTTCAAAAAATATAAACAATAATATACTTAACGATGCTCCAAAAAGCAAATTTTCAAATTCTAAATATATATATATATATAGGGAAATTAGCTGATAGCCATCAATTGCAGTTAAATTGCAAGGCTCTTCTATAAAAAAAAAAAAAGTGAGCTCTCTGGCGCCCTTGGCATATATACCTATGTATGTATTTACCAGTTAAATTCTCTCCCCCCCCCTGCTTGTTGGTGTGCTGTTGGCCCGGTGGATAGAAATTCTGACTGATAAAAAATCAATCGGGTTTCGATCCCAACTGGAGGTAGCCTGCTAAGTCTAACCACTGAGGAGACATATGTCAAAACACAGTGTCTGTGGATGACATATATATATATATATATTGATAATATATTGCGTTATATTAATAAGTAGATAGTGCTCAATATTGTGGATAGGATATTTATATCTAAGTTGTGGTTGGTTTGAAAATTTAATAGGCGAGAGATTGTCAGTAATGAAGCACCGTTGACTTCATGTCCACAATGCTCTACCAACTGAGCTAAACCTGAATTATTATAGATTTATATAAATTTATATAATTAATTAAAAAAGAAATACAGTTAATCATAACCAACACACATAATAATAAAACAATACTTTACTGTAACAGTATGTCTTATAAATTTGAAATTATATTATCAACAAATATATATATATATATATATACACACACAGTCTATCAGTTCTTCAAATAAACAGTTAAAATTCTTAATACAGAATAAATGTGAATCAAATGGAGAGTGTAGGGTTGTGGTTTCAAATCCAACCGGTGGCTAGAATATTTGGCATTTCTTTACAGATCTAACAAGAAAACACATAAAAAAAAAAAATGTTTGCGATGAGATAATTAGTCACATATTCACTGTTGTCACCTGATCAAAAATTGAATATAATAACAAAGAAGGTTAAATCAAACTTAATGGACCTAAATTCCACCATCGTATGTCACCCCACCGAAAGAAAAAAAATTAGGGATTTAATCGAATTTAATGAACTTTTCAGTGTTGATGAATAAAAGATATAATGCACCAGTTATTTTATTTAAAAACATTTACATTTTTTCAGGTCAGTTAACTTTGAACCACATATCTTTGAGGCATAACACAGATTTTCAAAGATACGTGGTTCAAAGTTAACTGACCTGAAAAAATGTAAAAGTTTTTTAAATAAAAAAACTGCTGCATTATATCTTTTATTCATTAATGTATCAATACTGAAAATTTCATTAAATTCAGTTAATTCCCTGATTTTTGGTATTATTTTTTTCTTTTGGCGGGGTGACATACAATGGTGGAATTTAGGTCCGTTAAGTTCGATTTAACCACAAAGAATTTTAAAAAATGTGTCATTCTTTTTCACTTGACATGAAACTTGTTTTTTTTTTGTTTCTGTTTTTTTTGCTTTTGTTTTTGTTTACTAAACTGATTTTTTTTAAAGGGTTTTTTGTCTGTTTTTTTTTTTTTTTTTTGTTTTCCATGCAGAAAAAAATATATATATATATAAACAAATAAAAATTTAATTAAAAAAAAAAAATGCATCACCGAGAAAAAAGGTCAACAAAAAGATTTGCATGTATTGATGAGTGAAAAAATGTATAAACAAACACGTGTGTTTTGTGAACACGTGTGTTTGTAAACACGTGTGTTTGTGTAAACACAAGTGCAGATATTCTTGTCTGTGAACAGATACAGTGACACGCAAAAGTGTTGGACACAGGTTTTGTTTTTTCCAATTTTTTTTTCATTAAAAAATAAAAATTTCAATTAGTTTAACTAGCAAAAACACCCGCCCTCCGTTGGGCATAAGTATTTAAGTTTTAATGTAATGAAATATATCAAATAAGAAAGACTAACAAAACTAAATAAGAATGAATATAAAAATATTACTTATTTCAATGTTAATTTAATTGATTTCTATATAAAATCATTCATAGGATTGATTTTAATACATTGGGGAATAATAATATTACAGTTCTATACAAAGCAGTTCCAGCCTCCCTAAAAGCCAGGCTCATATACTATTGGAGGGGGCACCTCACATGGTGTAATGGTTAGCAAGTTAGACTCATATTGTTAGTGAGTTCGATTCTCACTGAGCCCCATACTTCTACCTCGTGCCACATCTAAGCTAAGCTTAGTAAATAACTCTCTACTATTGAAGGAGTTAACTTGTATAGTTTAGTGCTTCCTGTAGAAAACCCCATTATTTAATGAGCCAGTCCATTTCTACTCTACATTTAATATATTCAAGTTAAGTTCAAAGTTAGTAATAATAATAGAAATTATCATTTTCTTAAAAATAAACCTTTAAAAATCCCATGTGTCCAGTACCTCTGCATGTTAGTGTACATGTATGTATGTATTTATATATGTATGTATATCTCATAGGATCTGTTCATATCAGAAGACTCAAATCTTGTAATAATTTGGAGAAAAGAAAAATTCCCACAGATTGTTGAGTGAAAAACCTGCCATTATTTTATTGTTGTATAAAAAAAATTATTAAAAAAAAAGCAAAAAGATCTAGGTCTACAATGTAAAATCTTTCTCTCAGATACAAAAAAATTGTTTCCATGTATATTTTAGAGAGAGATGCGCGCACACACACACAGATGATTAATATACTATAGTTATGTGTTTAGATTCAGGGCAATTTAGAGCAAGATGATACAGTATAAAGGTGCTAAAATATTAAACAACATAATATCATGCACAAATATGGACATATGTATATCTGTGCATATCTCAATGTATGCACAAACACATGCCTATATATGAATATATATTTTATATATATATATAAAACAGACACACACATGTATAACATTTTGTGTACAACTGTTTTTGTTCTAAGTCAAATATGAACCAGTTAATTCAATAAAAAGTCATTATAAATTGAAAACTTTGAAAAATAAAATGATCCAAATAATTTTCTAATTCAACATTTTTAAAAGCCTGTTTTATATATATATATATATATATATAATCTAGCCTAAAAGAAACCAGATTTTTTCAAAGACCCATGTATTGCCTTAACTACAAATTTAATAACTTCTTTTCTACAGAATTGTCCCCTAAAGCTGTTGATGCACCATTTCTAGATGGGTTTGTTTTTTTTTCAATCATGGAATGGGTTCTAAATGTTGGTTTTATAGATACTAAGTAGATTGCATGGCACATTTTTTTTCTATAAACTGAAATCAACAGCCTTTGGGGGGGGTTGACAGTGAGAACAAAAATGTCCACAGGGACTGAATCCAGAGAGTAAGGGAAGCTGGAGGATGAGAGTCATCCAATATTTTGTAAAAACAATTTAAAAAATAGGAATGAACAAGCATGATGCATCATCCAAGTTTTCTTTGTACAAAAAAGAAAAAAGAAAAACTAGCTTTAAAGAAATAAATCTTATTAAATTATTGGTGTAACCTCACAAAAGTAACTAAATGAGAAATAACCAAAACGGAGGTTGGAAATGAAATGGAATCTTTATAACAAAATACAATACTCGCCAGTAGCGTGAAGAAGGTAAACCACTGCTAGTGGTATAAGATTACTCAGTCAGCATAATACTCCCGTATTTATGAGGATTGGGACATACCCATTAATGTTCATAGGTAGGGTATATGAGGATTGGGACATACCCATTAATGTTCATAGGTAGGGTATATGAGGATTGGGACATACCCATTAATGTTCATAGGTAGGGTATATAACAGTTATTGATACATAAATTCATTTTTGAAAAAGTTTGATTTCTTTTAGAACACTCCTCATATAAGTCTATAAGAAAGCTGTAATAAATCAATTTATTAGAAGAATGTAAAATTAATTACTTTTTTTTTTTTAATTTCAAATTTTCTTTAATTTCAAATTTTCTTTAATATGAATTTCTAATTTATATATTTTTCCAGTTCAAAAATTCTTTTTTTCAGAGAAAGTTGAATGTTACGAAGGAATTTATACTTAATATAAAAATATATTAATGCATGTAACCAAGAATTTAGCACTAAATTACATTTTAGCCTCTCCATCAATTCTAACATTAAAAAAAGAAAGAAAAAAGAAAAGAAAGAAGGAATCATTTAAATTTTGCAAAGAGATGAAGAAATGGACTTGTCTGTCACCTCTCACACTATCGTCAGCTGTATAACCCGTATAAAACTTTTCAGAGATTTTTCAAGGGTGATAAACTTTTTTTTTTATTTACTCTGTTTAGTATGAAACTTTTGTCAGCTGAGACCCGTAGATTGTTTCAAGTCTTTTTCTCAAGTGAAAACATGTGTATGTGTGTGTACACGTGTATGTACACGTGTGCACAAGTGTGTGTGTGATTGGACCCAATTAGGAGAGAACTGTTAAGGTTTAAAAACTGCCAAGATAGGCGGAATAATGAGAAATAAATTTAAAATCTTAATTTAAATAATCGTTTAGAATTTAGTAAAAACCCAAAGAATTAGATTTGTCATTTAGGAATCATCTGTTTAGGACTTTTATAATTAGCCCAATTCAAACTTTTCATTATTCAAAATATATTATTTTATGATATTCTCAAATGTGGCTTTTTAGTAGGATAAATCTATTATAGACATTTATTTTTATTCAGTTGACTATTGATATTGCCTGTAAAATTTGGCTGGAGGGATAAGGATTAAGAAAAATTTATACATACATTGCCTTGAGTCTATAAATTCATTTGTTATATGGGGCATATATATATAATGTGGGTGGTAAAGCATGGAAATGAATCTGACGGTATGTAAAAATAAGAAAAACCCAAGTATTCCAAAATATAAATTTATCAGTAAATTGTGAAGTCAACGTTCATTCTGAAAAGAATTTTAACTCAGTTTAGACAACACCAAACTCATCCATATGTCCTGATGAAGGTTTTATAACAAACCAAAACGTTTTAACGTTGACTTCACCATCTACAAATAAATCTATTTTTTGGAATACTTGTTTTTTTCTTATTTCTACACACACACACACATATATATATACATATATATATATATATATATATATATATATATATATATATATATTGTGGTCTAGCCAATGTAATGGACATTTAAATTGATAAATAACATTGGTTTTTTCCATTGTCTTTATGGAAGGGAAAGACTTATTATTAACTAAATTTGATATTTTAAATTTTTATAGTAAATTATAAATCTTATTCTTTATATATATATATATATATATATATATGAGAGAGAGGGGAGGGGTCAATAGGCTCATGTATGTGTACATGTTGATGAATTTATAATAGTAAGACAATAGTATGTACTTATAGATGGAAAGCTTTGTGGCTGCCCCTGAATCATGAGGTCCATACAGCTATTTTAAAAAATGGCTTCTTTATAAAAAAAAAAGAAGAAAAAAAATTATCCTCTGTGTGCGTGCGCATGTGTGTGTGTTTCCATTTTGTTATGTGTGTACCTGCCATGTCTATCTACATGATTATATACATAACTTTGTGTATACAACAGTGTGCTTAACAGTATTTCTATTCTTTTTTTTTTATTTTTTTTTTTTATTTTTTACATTAATGTGTATATGCATGTGCATATATATATATATGTATATGTATGGGGAAAAAAATCAATAAAAAGTGAGTTTTAATATACAAATAATGCACAAAAAAAAATACAATTATCAAAAGCAAAAGAGAAGAGAAAAAACACTTAAAAAATAATTAAGATATTTAAGAAAAAATCATGTCGGAAAAAAGATTTTTTTGAAAATTGACAAGCAAGAAGAAAAAAAAAAGACATCTTTTTTAGATCTTGGAAGAAGCAGAAGTTTTTCTTTTTTTTTTTTTTTTAGATTGGAAATTTTTTTTCTCTTTTTCTTTTTTTTTTTTTTAAATTCCACACATTTCAAAAAAGTTTAAACGTTATTAGTTTCCAGTTATTAAATCCAAGGGGCTGATGTTAAAACTACAGCCATAATAAATATCCTTGGGTTGTCTTTAAAAATATAACTTAATTAAAATAGACATAATAATAATATTAATAATATTAATAATAATAATAATAATAATAATAAAGATAAATAAAAAAACAATAAAAAAAACAAATAGCATTAAATTAAAACACTCAACTTTTAGCAATGTCTTTTATAACTTTTTCTTTTTTTTTTTTTTTGTTATATTTTTACTATCACATTTACTCACATACTTCAAAAGAACATTCAAATTATGAATTTTTATTTAATCTTTTTTTTTTTTTTTTCACAGACAAATCACCGGACAAAAAACAAACAAACGAACCTTCACCAGTCAAAGAAAAAAAAAAATTAAATGAAAAAATTAAAAAAGAAATAAATAAAAATCCAAAGAAATAAATAAAATTACAAATATAATAATATTAATATGGAAATCCCATCCCTGCCTTGTATCCCATCAATACCAGGTTAGAGGCAATGCCTTGTTCCTTAAAAAAACAAAATAGAAAAGACTTGTTGATGGGAATATAATAAAGCTTTTGTAGGTAGCAGTAGTAGTAGTAGCAGTAGTAGCAAGAAATCTTTTAAATTTCTTTTGACTGGTCAATTTAACTTTGTTATGCATTATTTTTTGTTTGTTACTATCTAAATTTCATGAAGACATGCTACAATAGTTTCCTAAGTGTAAAACAATAATTTCCTAAGTGTAAAACAATACTCTGATTTCAAGGGTTTTGCAAATATATTATCTAACCCTGCGTTACCCAACTTTTTTTTTACACTTGTGGAACCGTCAGAATAGTTTTCATGCCTTCTGGAACTTCTGCTTAAAAATTATTATATACCATTTTTAGTCTATTCATGCATCAGCCTGTTTATTACTGTTTCTTGCGGAATGCTATGGTTCCAGGGAACAATGGTTGAGAAACACTAGCTTAAAATATGTTTAAAAAGTTGTGGCCTATAGTTGGTATCAGCCGGACAGTGAGGGAGTCTATCCCCTTTTAACTAGTGCTAAATCAAGGAGATTGTTTTTGCATCTGAGGTAGAGCGTCACACCTACCATCAGCTCCTCACGTTACCGCACAGATCCCTGTGTTACTCATATGCCGAGTTGCCGAGGGCCAGCATTGAACCACGAACCTTGCAATTCCTAGGCAAGTGCTCTACCAACTGAGCTAAACCAAATGGTTAGCAAACTATACTAGCAAGCCATTACTAATGAGGTTGTGTCTCACTGGGTGCTCCATACATTGTAGTCTTGTTCCACAACTAAGCAAAGCTTAGTAAGTAATTATCTTTTTGTATGAAATAATGGAAAAACACTCATACCAAATAAATGCTGAAATGTTACGGCAAGCAATTCTCTTATTTGTGACTTGGCAAGAAAAAAAAGGGGGAGGGGGGCATTTTTCCCTGACATTTTTAGGATAATTCCCAAACCTGAGAATGAATCAGAACGAAGATGAGTAGACAAGCTCCAAAGAAATATTCAGGATTTTAAGGATACCTTCAAAATATGGACACTGGTTAAATCAAACTTAATGAACCTAAATTCCACCATCGTATGTCAAACTTCCAAAAGAAAAAAAAATACCAAAAATCAGGGTATTAACCAAGTTTAATGAAATTTTCAGTGTTTATATATTAATGAATAAAAGATATAACGCATCAGTTATTTTATTTAAAAACTTTTACATTTTTTCAGATCAGTTAACTTTGAACCACGTATCTTTGATTCTCACAGATACATTGTTCAAAGTTAACTCACCTGAAAAAATATAGTTTTTAAATAATATAACTAGTGCATTTTATCTTTTATTCATTAATATATCAACACTGAAAATTTCATTAAATTCAGTTAATTTCCTGATTTTTTTTTTTTTCTTTCGGCAGGGTAACATACAATGGTGAAATTTAGGTCCATTAAGTTCAATTTTACCTGGACAATTTATACAGGGTGATTGAAAAGTAACTCCCTATTTTTATGTGTATTTATGAGATGAGGCTTAATATGAATAATTATATGTCAAACTGTTGTTCTCATCTTCATTATGTATAAATACAACATTCAGGCCACTGTAAGCTTGGGCTTTGTTTTAGGTGTTTTTTATTTATTATTTTAATTATCTTAAAATAAGTCATCTTCACAATAAAGATGAGGACAACATTTCCGAAATATCCTGATTATTCAAGTAACTCCCTATTTTAAACTATGTATAATTTTTTTTATATAATGAAGGATAACAAATATGAAAAGGGTTTGCATACGACAGTGCCCAATGTTAAATTAGCTGAACAGGTTTAAAATCTCAATTCAAAAATTCTATCATGTTATACAAACACTAGAACAACCATTTTTCACTATTCACCCGTCTCAAGATTGCCTAATACACATGAAACTTTAGTAACAGTAAACCAGTACCATAATATTGTATCTAAGATTTTAATTTTTTTTATATAGTTACATTTTTCTCAATTCTTTAATGTATGTTCCTTAATATATGACAATTAAATTTGTGTTGTTTTTCTTTTCCGATTGATTATTTTGTTTCAAAATTCAAAGCCTAATAAAAGATGTCTGGATGTTTAACTCTAAAAGAGCATGCCCAGCTTACAGCACACTACAAAGTTTGGAAATTAATTATTCAAATACAAAGATGGTGGAGGACCATCAAAGGAAGACATTCTCAAATTGATCCAAAGACCATCAAGAATTGTCACAAAAAACTCATTGCTACAGGATCTGTAATGGATGCTTAAAGAATCGGTCACCCTTCCAATGCCAGTGACCGAGGAGGGGGGGGGGTTAAATCAGTTCAAGAAATGTTTACTCATAGCCCAAAAATTTACATTCGACAAGCAGCAAGGGAAAGAGGCCATCTTTTCACTGTGTACGAATTGTGCTAAAGAAGAGTAAGATCTGTATATAAAAAAATTATAAATAGTTTAAAATAGGGAGTTACTTTTCAATTACCCTGTATTTTGTATTAACAACTGAATTATTTTACAAAATTTAGTCAAAGTTAAAAGTGTGGTAAGCCAAAGCCAAACATTTTTAGACCTTATTTTTCCGGGAAATGGTCTAAACCCTGGCCTGTTTACCAAAACCTTTCTCATTCCCCAATGATACCTGCATCAGAAAAATAATGTCTAAAAATGTTCAGCTTTGGGTTATCTGTACCACACTTTTTAATGAAGACTAATTTAGGTTTTATCCTATTAACTTAAAAATTCATTTTTCATCTTTATCAATATTAGATGAAAATTATATATTAGAATTATCATATCAATTACATCTACAAGAGTATAAATATTACCAATATCATCAATAATATTTCAAATGAAATTTATAAAAGTCTCTCTTATTTCTTGTAGAATAACTGCACCAGCATGTATACGCTTATATATCAATCCAATATGTATATGCTTGTATATCAATGCATGTGTTTATTGTGTCTGTATGAATACACTGGTGTATAAAATGAATAGCTGAACACTTTATGTGGAAAATTCCATCCCTGCCTTTATACATCAAACATGCAGGTGTACCTATAAACATGTATGCAAATATAAACAGATAAAAGAGATGTGTGGATATATGCTGATACACACGAGAAATGCTTTCGTAAAATGTATTAGTATGAATTTAAATGAAAACTTATGTGTGTATTCGTTTGTGTGAATTTGTTTAAAAAAGAGAAAAATCTGTATTGTGAGTTTTCTTTATGTCACTTACAAATTAAACATTTTTTTTCTATTTTTGTAAGATTCATTTTGTTTTTCCTTTTATTCTTTTTTTAATCAGTGATAAAATGGTCGCCCTTCTCCATTGTTTTTAACTGTTTTATGGTATCCCAGAAATTGCCTAAGAATTGCCTTTTTTTTTCAAGAAGAACTACAGAAAATTTTCATTTTTATGAGAGTTTTTGTTTTGTTTAAGACTTGTAAAATTTGTTTATGAAATCCTAATTTTTTTAAAATGTGGTTTAATAATTCAGTTCTGTAAAATATTATGACACTGCTTTTATAATATTTGTTACTTGATTCAAGTAGATTTATAAATACGTATATTTTTTTGTTTTTTATAAGTAAAAACAATGGCCATAATTGAGTATTAAAGTATATTGAATTTTACAAGTATGTAAAATTTTTATGGCCATCAAATAGAAAATCCCAGCCGTTTTTATTAAAAAATATCGATTTATAAACCAGTTATATGGAAGTCTCTAATTAAACTAAAGTAATGGCTCTAAATGGCAAAGATAATGAAAAGACTGTAATATAATCTAAATTATAATTCTAAATGAAATGCAAGATTTTTAAAACTAAGCAGATAGTGGACTTTATGAGTGCATAAATTACAACCGACTGTAATATGCACAGGGTGTAAACGAACTGCAGTCTACAGGCCATACATTGACTTGATCCTAAATCATCTTTAAAAGATTACAGACACTCTTATAATATTCAAGGGATGGAGGAATATGGGATGAGAAGAATTGAGGCCTGAAAAACAATTATCTTAACAAAGAAGAAATAGATAATAAGAAAAACAACAAGATAATTCAATAAAGTAATGTGAATTTAAAATTTAAAATTCAAAAGAATAAAATGGCAAGTCATTTGGGTGGAAGGAATCAGTTAGAAATGAAGAAGAAAAGAAAATACAATTCAAGTTAGAAAAAAATTTTTAAAAAAAGGAGAAAATTTGGTTGATTTTTTGTTTTGATGAAAAACTGTTTTGGAAATAAAAATTTGGATTTCTTTGATATTTTTTTAATTGACTTTTATCTATCTATATTGTTTGTTTTTCATTTCATTTAAGAATCAAATTTTAATTAATCAACTATTAATAAGAATAGAAAGAATATCCTAATAGCTGATTAAATGTTACAACTATGACCTAGTGTTGGTATCAACCAGACAGCGAGGGAGTCTATCCCCTTTTTTCAAGCACTAGACTAGGGAGATTGTTTATGCTGAGATGTAGTGCCACACCTACTGTCAGCTCCCACTTTACCACACAGATCAGATTATCCCATCTGTGCTACTCATGTGCTGAGTATCGAATCCAGAACCTTGCGATTCTGAGGTGGGTGCTCTACCGACTGAGCTAAACACTGATTGGATGAATCTTGAAATTCATATGGAAATGGCCAGAACTAATATTTGCCAAATGATCATTTCTGCTTTTCATTGTTTATCAATTGAACAAAGTAAATTTTATATATCTACTAATGAATTCACTATGCATAAAATATCTTTGCATTTAGACCCTCCTGCAGTTGGCTTGGTTACTTTATGACAGACTACACTTACACACACTTGGCCACTCATAACCTTGCAATACAGAATTTGAAATATTGTCATATAATCTTTTAGACATTGTCTCTTCACAAAATCTAGAAAGACAGACCCAGTATTATCTTCAGACATTTTACTTTTTTAAAAACTTTTATCCATTCCCTGTAGATGACTGGGCCATTAAGAGAAAAAAGTTGTTTTATATAGATCATTTTGTATATATAAATAATTTTAGTATGTTG
This sequence comes from Doryteuthis pealeii, assembly GCA_023376005.1. Classification (NCBI taxonomy): domain Eukaryota; kingdom Metazoa; phylum Mollusca; class Cephalopoda; order Myopsida; family Loliginidae; genus Doryteuthis; species Doryteuthis pealeii. The sequence goes on along the minus strand of CM042147.1, from coordinate 29,623,907 downwards.
CAATTATTAATATTATATTCCTTTTAACTACATAATTTTATTTTCTATATATTTATTATCCTTCTTGACTGTTGCTTACCCTTACATTTGTTGATTTCATAATCAATACTTTATAATTTATTCTATTAAATTACTAATAAAAAATCTCTACTATTTTATCTTTGATACTCTTTTTTTAATAACCCTTTTATTTTGTATTTTTATATCAGTAACTATATAGATTGATGTTTTATTATTTTGTATATTAGTATCATGAAAAAGAGTGTTATGAAAAATACTTTTTAAGATTTAAGTACTTTTTTTTTTTTTTCCTTGCATTATTAATTGGTTAGAAAAAAAAATGGATTCCTTTTGAACATATATAATTACAGAATTAGTTACTATTTTGACCTGTTCAAAACTTAATTGGATAACCACTGAAACAACAGCAGGTACTGTAAGCAAGCTGAGTCCTTTGTTTATCAAAATGACTTTATTCGGCATTAAATAACCCAAAAAGAATTGATATTCCATAAAACAAAACAACCAACCAACTATTTTGAATCTTGTATATCAGTATCATGAAAAACAGTTATGAAAAATACTTTTCAAGTTAAGCACTTTCTTTTCTTGTTTAATGTAACTTTTTCCTTGTATTATTGATTGGTTAGAAGAAAGTAGGATTCCTTTTCAACATATACAATTACAGAATTAGTTTCTATTTTGAAAATTGTATATTAGTATCATGAAAAACATTGCTTTTTACTTTAGCCTTTTTACTTATTTATTCAATGGAGATGACTAGGCCATTGAGAGAGAAAAAAATCACAAAATTTCCTGACAGAATAAGCAGCTTATATATATATATATATATATATATATATATATATATATTGAGAGAGAGAGACTGTGCAAGACTGACCGCATTGGTGTTGAATCTAAATTACCTTTTAATGAGGTAGACTCATGATGACCCCTGAATAGACTTGAAATTTTGAACAGAACCTTAAAACATATTGCTTTATTTTGTGTGTTTACCACTGAGCTTTATTCTACTAGTGAAGTGAGTGAAGTATGTGTGTGTGTTTTTGTGTGTGTGTGTGTGTGTGTGTACATGTATGTACATGCAATATAGTGAAATGGGAGGAATGTAACAATTCAGACCACTCTCCCTTATTCAAATGCCCTGCCTATCACTGGCCATGTTAATGTGACTACATGAAACATCACCACAGATTAAAGTGGAACATTTTTTCTTTTTTTTTTTTTTACAAAAGTATTTACACAATAAAAAGGAAAAAAAGAATTGAAATAAAATAAACATATATATTTACACCCTGCCTTCCAAAAATTCCTAAATTCAGGACAAACATATGATGGATAGATTTTCTTTTCTTTTTTTTTTTTTTTAAATTCAACAATTTTTTCCTTTCTTTTTCTTTTTCTTTCAAATTGTACTTTTTACCATCAGAAAAGAAAAAAATCAATAAAAAAAAAAACAACACTGAATGTAATTGGTCAATTCAAATAACTTCCTGACATTTAGGCGATTGCCATTGGCTGAAACACATCTAATCAAAAGAGAAGGAAAAAAAAATCTTTTTTTTTTTAATTGTTCAAATTGAATATTCAGTAATCAATTGTTGACAGAAAATATAATGTGTATAGTTATTTTCTGTAAAGATAAATAAATTTCATTATATAAAGAAACAGGAAAAAAAAAAAAAAAAAAAAACAAAACAGAAAAAGAAAAACAATAAAAAACAAACATGGAAACAATTAAAAAAAAAAAAAGCACTAGAACAAGATTGTACATTAATATTCTTCTAAAATATTTCAGAAATAAAGAAACAATTATCCAAAATCCAGCAGTGTTAACAGCAACATAATATGCATGTGTGTGTGTGTGCACGTGTATATATATGTGTGTGTGTGTGTGTGTGTGCACATGCATGCGTGCATGTGCATATGTGTGAGAATATAAATACATTTGTATATAAATGTGTAATATATGCAGAGTGGGATTTACCTAATTGAGTGCCCTAGGCCAAACTCATCAGGGCCCCCTTGGCCCACTAGTTGAAGACAACTGTGAACCTATATTTATTGTGTAGAGGCCCTATACTCCAGGCTTTATACTTAATGTATAGGGGCCCATACTGTGGCCCTATATTTGTTGTACAGAGGCCCTATACTTCTGGACCCATACTTATTGTACAGTGGCCCTTATGGTTTTGAATATATATTATACAATAAAATACCCGGAGCACACTTTGAATACATCTGCAAGAAAGACATGAAAACATGCCACATAAACATCAACACATGGGAGTTCTGTGCAGTTAACCGAGCAGTCTGGCACCTCACTATCAAACAAGGCATGAAAAGGAGTGAAACAGAGAGTAAAGTAGTCTCCACAGCCAAGAGAGCCAGAAAGAAGGAGAAACAACAACAGTAGCCCCAGCAAGCATCACTGTTTGTGTACAATCAGTGCACCAGAGACTGCCATTCAAGAATTGGCCTGCTCAGCCACTTGCGCGGATGCAGTTGAAACATTGTTTTTTTTCTCTTTTTGTTTTGGACACTGTCATCATCTCTAGTAGACAGAAGGATGCCAAAAACACTTAAAACAAAGTCACCACCTGGCACACTGTGTGATAAATTAATTTCAGTACCCACACCCACCCCAGATACCCATGTGCATATATAGGTGTGTATGTGTATATATGTGTGTGTGTATATGAGTGTGTATACTTATGTATATAAATGTGCAATATATGCAGGGCAGGATTTACCTAATTGTGGGCCCCATAGCCCACTAGTTGAAATCCCCTGTAGGCTTAGACTTATTGTATAGGGGCACCATACTCTGGTCCTAAATTTATTGTATAGGGGCCCCATACTCCGGCCCTATACTTATTGAACAGTGGCCCTTGTGGTTTTAATATATATTTTATAATAAAATATCCAGTGTACACTTAAAACAAAGTTATAACCTGGCACCCTGCTTGACAAATTAATTTTAGAGGGCCTTCAGATACCCGTGGGCCCTAGGCCAATGGCTATTATGCCTTCTGGTAAATCCAGCCCTAAATATATGTTTAGGCATAATGTATACAATGAGAGTACAAATGTATACATGTATATATTCAAGAATAAATAGTAATATACATATAACCCTGTATAATGTTTTTCATTCAAAAATGTGCTTGTGTAGAGAGGGTGAGACAAACATTTGTTTTTTGAAGCCAAGAACATTTACAAATAATACATTGGCCACCCTTTTGGGAACTTCTGCACAAAACACCAACAATAAAACCTGCCTTTGAATCGGTCAAAAACAAAATCTTCAGTCATTTCAGTGATGGTTAAATAAATCTCCATATCTCATAAAATTTATATGCACACACAGACACGCACACAAACATACACATACATATACACATCTTATGAATATATATTTCAAGGCATATATATATATATATATATATATATATATATATATACTAGTACAATGATGTATGTGTACAAATGAATATTTATATGTACTTACATGTATAAATGTACTTCAAAGCATATATATATATATATATATATATATATATATGATATAAAATGTTTTTACTTTAACAGCATATTGTGTGTTTTCATATCCTTTTATCTATACATAAATATATATATATATATATATTATGCAAATATATTAATGCATATACAAGTGTAATGATGTGTGCATGCACATACACACACACACACACACACACACACACACACACACAAAATCTGTCACCATTACTTTTTAAAATTCTCATTGCTTCATAGTGTGATATTCAAGTAGATTTTTTTTTTTAAAGTGCTGAATCTTTACAGAAGAAAACAATTATACCGGTTAAAGAGAAGAACTTAAATATCAAAATACAAAAAATAATAAAAGAATTGTAAAAAGAAAAATTTAAAAAAAATGATATAACCAATGCAGAAACAACCATGAAGCCCTCACACCCTTTTTTTTTTTTTTTAAACACCGAAAAAGCATTTCTTTGAGCCAAGTTGTTGTTGCTATAAATGAATATATTGATTTAAAAAAAGAAATTAAAACAAAAAAAAACGGGAACAAATATATCAATATGAATTTAGTTTGAAAAAAAAAAAACCACCAACATCATCACCGAGTGCTTTCTTTCTTTCTTCCTTCTTTTCTTTCAATTTTGTTAACATACATATTATTTATCTTTTTCTTTCTTAAAAAAAAAATTATTTTTTATATTTGAAAAAAAGAAAAAAAAGAAAATAAGATTAACATTGTATCTGTGCCATTGAGAAAATCTTGAAGATGTTGATTACCCTGATAGATTCACCAATTGTTTTTTTGTCACAATGTCAAAAGTTATAAGAAAAGAAGATTGTTTTTTTAATTCTATGGAACCACCATAACAGCACAAAATGAAGGACAAGCTGTTAAATACAGCAGTGGCAATACATGTACAAATATAAACATTAATGTAAGTAATGTAAGTATAAATTACACACATAGATAGACATGTATGTATTGTGTATATGTATTGTTATTTCAACTTTTCAGTAATACTTGAACTCTTCAAATTTTGATAAACTTTTGAAGCTCTTTGTGTCTTTAATATTGTGAACACAACAGTGTTGTCCACCATTTTCTTTTTTTCTTTTTTTTTTGCTTTACACTAAAAAAAAGAAAAAGAAAAAATAGAAAAGAAAAAAAGAAGGAAAAATAGAAAGAAAAGAATCCAATTTTTCCATACAGAAAGTACACCTGAGAAGGCCCTAGAATGGATAGGCTGAAATGTTGTCTTAACAAATATCAAAGATACATAAAGAGATTCAATTGTTTTGAAAAATTTGAAATGTTAATTCTTTTAAAAGTAATAGACAATGAAAATGTAAATGTTTTTTTTTATTTTTATGTATTTATGTTTTTTTTTTGGGGGGGAGGGAGGTTTTGTTGTTGTTGTTTAGTTTTTTTTAGTGAATTGTAAATAATCCAATTGATTTTTATTGGATTATAATTACAGCATTAATTTTCAAGGACTTATACATTCATTTTTTTTAAATGCCTTTTGCACTTAGTGACACACCATTCAGAGCATTTTTGATGTTTATCTAAGACTGCGGATATTTTACTAAACATGCTGTGATCGATCCATCAAAATGGCAGCTGCAATATTCTATTAAGTTCATTTCACTTTCTAAATTTTCTAACAATGGAGTTATACATAATATATAGAGTTCCTCTTATTTTCAGCAGATAGTGTACTAAACAGGAAGTGAATTTTATTATTTAGATTTTTCAGACTGTTGTCTTCAAATTTATTGTAATATACGCAACGTTTCAGCCAATATGTGCTCTAGTCTTCTTCAGGTGTTTCTTGTTGAACCTTCTTCTTGAAATGTTGAGTATATAACAATAAAGATGAGGACAACAATCTGAAAAGTCTAAATAATACAAATTATCAAGCCTCATCTGAAAAAATTCAGACAAATAAAAAATTCAAATATGAACGTACAATGAACGCGGTTCCCCAGCCTCAAAGCATAAAATAATCCTAGACGGGTTGACATGCCATTAAAACCAATCTATCTAAATTTTCCGCAAATTGATTATGCCAACTTTCGCTTTAGAACTGCTTTGTCAATGGAACCGAATAAATTAAGTTAGTAAATCGGAAAGTCGTCAAAAACAACTGTATCTAACACTAGCTTAATTGTTATCTGGAGAGTGCATCGGCCAAAACGTTATGTAAAAATCTAAATAATACAAATTATCAACCCTTATCTAAAAAAAATTCACACAAATTAATCTATCAAAATTGCAGCTGCAATATTTTATTAAATGGTTCATTTCACTTACTGATTTTTCTAGCAATGGAGTTGTACTTAATAAATAGTGTTCTTATTATTTTCAGCAGATATCTTACTTTTTCTAAAATCTCCTTTAAAGTTCAACAATGCAAGGATGAATATTCTAAGGAGGAGGAGGAGGATTTATATCTAAAGTATCAAAATATAACATCCAAACAAGAGACAAGAAAATAATGAATAAACAAAAAAAAAACAATCATGACTGCATTTCTTGTAGATCTATTAAATGGGAATTGTTATTTGAAGATCTGTCTTGTTTATTTGTTATTTATATAATAAATAAGTTAAATTCATCATGCACATGCAATGCTTCATGGTTTTGTATATTTAAAAAATGTACAATTGTGTAGAGACGGAATGAAGTCTGGAATATATCTTCCCAAAAAGAAACACATTTTTGAGTTTGACATTATTCAACCATTTTCTGTAAATTCCAACAAGAACAAAAGTACCAAATCATATATATATATATATATATATATATATATATATATATATATATATATATATGTGTGTGTGTGTGTGTATATATATATATATATATATTACATGGGAATTTTTGTGACTACGTGTTTCATGCTGTTTATCATGTGTGCATACGTATGTGTGTATGTATGTTTGTGTGCATATATGTAAAAAGAATGAACCTGGTGAGTAAATGTTTATGTATGTATATACATATGTGTGTTTTAAACAAAATTTGCATACATAGTATATATGTACTAATATCAATACCTGCACTTATTCTTTAATATAGATGCATTTCAAACAATTATATATATATATATATATATATATATATATATATATATATATATATATATAATATTTATGTCAGCATGAATGATTCTATACATTTGACTGTAGATGTATGGTTGCTGGCAGGTTATTATATCTGAAATTCTTTTAATATACATAATGGAATTTGTGTTGTGTAATAATTTTCATAAAATAGACATGACAAAATAGATAATTAAATGGCTTTGTATTTTTTTTTTTTTTTGCCTTCTTTGTAAAATCTGATTGTTTCCAGTTTTAATTTAATATAATTTGAAATATTTTGGGCAGTGAATGTATTTTTTGAATAAATCAATAAATCCTAACAACACCATTGTTAAGATCGGTTAGAATACTCAGAATTAAAATAATGAATAAATTTATTTCATTTAAAAGATTCTTTTTTTTTTTTGTTTAGATTTTTCAAGAGGAGGAAAGTTTTTAAGCTGGTTAAGAATGACAGATAAAAGTAGTACTTTGATATATCAATGAAAAACAAAAAAAAACGAAAAACAAAAAAAAAACAAAGGACTCTAATGCTTGTTTCAAATGATATATATGCATACATTAAGTATATATAAATACTTTTTTAAATATGTAATTAAAATTACTTCATAACAACCTGATTTTTTTCCTGAAGTGTATACATTATAATTTAACTGATTGCCTACCAAATTTCCCCAATGGCTGTACCAAATGATGATATAAAACAAATTCATATTTCTTTTAAATAAATCATCAGCGACAAAGTGTCAGAATATGATTTTAAAAACTTGCTGATGAATATTCGATTATTTGAGATTTCATTCAAAATTTTATACGCAGATCATAATAATAAATTTATTGCGTACAGTGCTCAGGTGCACTACAACTCATAAAAGGTCCATGTATAGTACATAGAATAATGTACTAATACCAGTACTAATATATATATCATAATATATGTGTGTGTATTTGTTTGTTTCTGTGTGTGTGGGAGGGGGATATCAGATATAGTGTTGTTAAATTACAGGAAGCATGGAGGCTTTGAAAGATGCAATATTTCAGTAGCCAACAACTGATGCAGGCAGTTTGTTCCATGCTTCAGCAACTCTGAGCATGAAAAAATGTTTCCGAAAGTCATGTGAGCTATGCTGTTTTCTGACTATGTTTGGCATGCCCACATGTGTTAGAAACACGGAAATCAAAAAGATGCTCAGGATTGCTGTTAAATTGAAATCAAATTGTTGTGAATTAATTAAAACGACATTGCTATGCATGCTTCTGGATTTAGAATGAATTATGAGGAATTAAAATATATACAAATCATTATGCATTGACATGATAATTAATAAATGTAATCATCTTTTTACCTTTTGTTAGTGGCTTCAAATTTGGACAAAGAGGTGAACAATTTAATTTAATTAAAAGTTCAGCCAAAGAAAAAGGCAAAAGACAAAATGCTTAACTTTTCCAGCAACTTTAGATGTCGTCAAATGGGATAAGGAATCAATAGAATTATAGAAAACCAAATTTGAATGGAAGTCACAATCTCCAACAATTTGGAGAAAATTTATCATTAAATTATATAAATTTTAGGTCATTTTTCATGAAATATCAAATATATTCCTGTTTTATAATGTCACTGTTTAATATTTTGCAACCCTCAAAAATAAATAGGATGATATTAGAGATCTTGGTTAATAATGATGTCAATCAATAAGTTTTTAACTTATTTCTTTATTAACTTGAATTTCATTCTGCATAATTATCTGACAGGCAGAATCTGAGGTAAGAGACGGGTCTGTTTTTGACTTAATTGCAAATTACGGCTAATTAGAACCAATTAAACTGGATTTTTATTTTCAAACATAACTCAATCCTAAAACTAAGGAATAATTTAGTATAACTTTCGTGTCATTAAACTAAACAGTAAAAAAGCCTTTAGGAGACAAACATTGATTTGCTCAGCTTTGTTGAAAATCTAAAGAATGTAACAAAAATGACAAAATGGTGTGTATAAAAGTCCCCAGCACTCATTTTTTGAAAACTAGAGATTAAACAAACAGTTGAAAATAAGTTTTCTGCTGGAAACTATTGCATATACCTAATATAATTGGCAATATCCAAATACTGATTAAATATTTTAAGATGAGCTGTTTTTATTGGACATGAAGATTCAAATTCAAGTTTTAGCTTTTCATTACAAGCTATCCCCTTTTAAAAAGCTTTTTTTTATTGGACAGGAAAATCTCAGCTTAGAAACAAAAAAAATCTTTCTGTAAGTGAATAAATTGGTATATAAATATGCTTCTTTAAGTAATTTATTTTTAAATGTTTAAAAATGAATTCTAATTAGAATTTGAAATAAGTTTTAAGTTGGTGTCCTTTTTTTTTTATATTTCAGAAGTTAAATATGACATTATAAAAATATTAAAGAGAATTAATTATTCTTTAAATATTGGGACAAAATTAGTAAAAACATTCACAAAAACACACATAGATACACACAATGTAAATTAAGAAAACATAAAATATGCCAACTTTACAGATTTTTACAAAAGTATTTTTATAAAAATGATATAGACATCTTATCTCATAGAGAGTCAAAAAAAAAATTCATTATAAACCATTTTGAACATAATTTAACAATCTGAATAAAAAAACAAAATCAGTCATTAAAATTATCTTAGAATTCTAACATTTGCAATAATTGCTTGTGTGGGTTATTGTTTTTTTATTTTTCAAGTGTTTCCTATGATAATTAAAAGTTTTAAAAAGTATTATTTAGAAATATGAGACATATTGAAAAATGACCATTATTTTTTTTCTTCCAGTCTCGGGATATTTGAAAGTATTATTTATTAGCATGACCCACCCTTTTGAAATAATTGTGGTTGAGAGAGGGGCGATATAAATTTATAGAAAACAGAGCCAGGTAAAATTTATCACATATATTGACAGTTGCAAGAATATTTTACGCATACAGAGATATAAATTGATTATTTGTCCGTATACACATACAGACATGCTTACATACACACATGCCCATATATATGTACACACATATGCACACACACACACACACACACACACACATATATGTATGTACATATGTATATATATATGTATACATACACATACATTCATAATTATATGCATACAAGTATTTATACATAATGTATATACATGCATAGTGACATGTATATTTATAGTAATGTATTCACATCCTTATATGTACATGTGCCACATGTATGTATGTATGTGTATATATAGGAATAATCATATATCATATATATATATATATGATAATCATATTAAACATCATTGTTATCACAATAATAATAATAATAATAATGATAATGATAATAATAACAACAACAATAACTGAAAGAAATGATTTAGAAAGAATTGCCACTCAATCTTCTTCTTTTTTTGTTTTTTGTTTTCATTTACATTTTTTTTTTCCATTTCTGCAAAAAAGTGGAACCCCATAGACTTTTTGACCCACTCATCACACCAAAAAAAGAATCAGCACAATATCTGTATTATTATATAATTTTTTTTTTTTTAAATAATAATAAGAATGAAAACACAAGCAATCTGCCCATCATCGATCAAGATCACAAAGAGTTTTTTTTTTAAGGAAAGAGAAGAAATATATGAAGATGGAAAGAAATTTATAATAAAAGTCTTTTTCTTTTTTTTTTTTAAAGATTTTTTTAAAATGGTGGTCATTTTTTTTTTTTTTTTTTTTTTTTAGTTTTAATCTTGTTTGTTGTGATGCTCAAAAAAAATTATTCTCCACCTCCACACCATTCACACTTTGCTGGACCTGAGGGGGAGAAAATAGTTCATATTGAATGAGAGTTCAAAGGTAGGAGAGGTTGACCCTGCCCCCCATTTAGTTGGCAGTGTTAACTGTTCAGATATATATATATATATAACTTTTTTATATATATAATTTTTTTTTTTATTGTATTTTTGTAAACAAAAACTTTTTTAGTTAAAACACCAAACATCCAAGAATAAAATGGCTGTCCAGTGATCATTTTTTTTTCTTCGTTTTGTATTTAATTTAATTATACAAGATGGTTGAAGAGAAAATTTAGAAAAAATAGAGCCCTCTCCCAAAAATGAGAAAAAGAAAAAAAAAAGCAGTTAAGATTAAGAGAGAAGAAAATGATTGAAAATCAGAAAAGATGAAGTCAAAAAGGTTGATGGATCAAAATTGAGGGATTTAAGGAATGTATATTTGAAGAAAATAAAGAGGGAAGAAAAAGGACGAGATATTATATAGATATTTAGGTAAATTGAAATTTAATTAGAATTGAACAAGTGGCAATAATGAGATAGATGGGTAAATTGATAGATTGATAAAATGGAGAAAAAGTTTGAGAGACAGAGAGAAAGAGAGAGAATGATAACAAGCCAGATAAAATATAATGGTTAACTAACTTGTTAAATTATATATATATAGATATATATTATATATATGTGTGTGTGTGTGTATATATGTATGTATGTATATATATATATATATATATATACACAAATATACATATATATATACACACACACACTATATATATTTTGGCAAAAATTGAATAAGTGGCTAAGAAGCCAGCTTGCAACTTAGCCTATTAGATAGACCAATATGTAAATTAAAAAAATGTATATACAGACAATGGAAGAGAGATGACAGTTGTGGAAAAGCTAGCTAGTAGACTAGCTAAGCATTAGATAGATAGATAGATAGATAGAGCAAGAAAGAAATAGATATGAAGAGACTGACAGATAAATATGAACAAATTGAAATGGAGAGAGAGGAGAGAGAGAGAGAGACTAAAATGAAACAGATAAAAGTTAGATGAGAAAAACAGTACATATATATAATACCTGATAAAGAGATTTAAAAGTATGGTTCTATTTCATTTGATAAAAAAAATAAAATTTTTCTTCTTTTTTTTTTTTTCTTAGACAAATTTTGGGATCCTTAAGAATGTTTCCCCATTTTAAATTTCTTTTTTTTGTTTCATAGAGTATAGTTTGGTTTTGGACATAATTCTTCAATAGGGAAATTATGAACATAAATCTGAGGACCAAAAAAAAAAAAAAGTGATTATCAAATAAAGATTTTTAAAAAAATCAACAAGTGTAAAAACAAAATAGTGTTTTTTTTTTTCTTTTTTTTTTTCTTCAAAAAACATTTGAAGAAAAGTCTGTTGTGAATAGTTGCAAAAAAGAAAAGTTTTTTAAAAAAGAACAACAAAAAAAAATTAAAAATAAATTCAGCCAAATTTCTTTTACCAATGCATTTGAAAAAAAAAAATTGAAAAAAAGATGTAACAGACTTTTCTATGCTGTTTTTTTTTGTCAACAAAAATAGACTTCAAATTGAATTGATGTATATTCCCTTCTTTTTCTCACATACCTTAATATATATAATATACATATATATAGGGTGTCCATACTCTCCATGTGCACTTTAAAGAATTTATAACTTTAAAGTGCACCCAGACTTTGTGGACAGCCTGTAATCATGTCATATACATCTCATATATATATATATATATATATATATATATATATATATATATATATATATATATATATATATATATGTATATATATATAACATATATGTATATATATAATTTTAGTGAGATATGAGCAAGTGAGCACAAAGATGTATAACTTTTACATAAGATCCACATGGTACATATCTACGTACCAGGCATCCATTAAATAAATCTACAAAAAGAAAAGCCAACTAACTTTCCCCTTCAGAAGATTCATTTCAATAAACCCTTTAAACATATACATGTGTTAATGTTTGTGCGCATGTATTTGAATTTTATTCTTTCTGCCCAAAGATCCTCTGGCCTCTGGAAATCTGCAAAGGTAAGTATTAGAAATCTGCAAGGTAAAACATTTCTAGAACAGAATATTTCCAGAAACCTCAAAATGGTTGGTTGCTTTTTTTTTTTTTCTCTCTCCTTTCTTTTTCCCTTTTTCAAATGGCGTGTTTTCTCAGATTTTTCTCTGTTGCAGTTTGTAAAAATCTCCAATATTCAGAGGGTGCTTGGGCTGAAAATAAAATTTATTTTCTTTCTTTTCCATTCGTAAAAGGTTATTTGCATCAGCTCAGTTTGATAATTTTTGTTTTTGTTTTATCTTCAACACTGATTAGCTGTTGGCAACATCCAAATCAAATTTGAGTTTAAAATGGCAGACAACTGCACAGGCTGGTATGCCTATTTCAAATATTAAATAGACATCCAGTTAAAATTCATCTCATAATCGACAAAATGAAATGACAAGTGACAGTTAAGAAAAACCAACATATTGAGCAGATTTGTCTTAATTAAAAAAAAAAAATCTTGTTTTAAATTTAAAAAAAAAAAAAGGAAGATAAAATGGCGCCCCTCAAAAGTGAAAGTTTATGAACTACTAATAAATGAATTTTTTAATCATTATTTTATTTTATGGGTTTCTTTTTTTGCTGTATTCATTTTCAAAGTAGACCACCTCACTTTCTTTCCTTTATGATCAGAGAGCATGGACTTTATATTCTGAATCCAAAATGGAAGAGACAAAATGGATATATTTGAGGGTTACGAATCATTGGCCGGAATTTGTGAAAATTCTGATGTTGTGGGTGAAGGGCAAAGAGGAAATGTTTCTGGATCCAAATAGTTGCAATCTGTCCCTTGAATAAGAACGGTAACACTAGTGGCACCGACATTAATTCCATGATGTCGCAGATGGGCTTTTAGAGAATTTGAATGTCGGAATCGTTTATCGCAATGCGTGCACGGATAAGGGAAAGAGTTCTCGTGGATGCGCCGATGCCGACGCAAATTGCGGTGGTCGCTGAATCTAGCTCCACAGTCTGAACAAGCGTGTGGCTTCTCACCCAGGTGGATACGTCTGTGAGACTTCATTGAACCGAGGTGATTAAATGTCTGTCCACATAGATCACACAAGTAGCCTTGCATCTGGTAACAGCTTTTCACATGGCTGTGCAATCCTCCCGCCTGTGAGAAGGTACGGCCACACTTGCTGCATATAAAGCCCTTCACGTCACTGTGGATATGCCGGTGGTCTGTGAGGTAAGCCAATTTGGCGGCCTGAAACGTACATGTCGGAGCATCGCATTTAAATGGCCGATTGTCCTGATGTTCATTACTGTTGTGCTCGATGAAATCACGCTGAGTTTGACACACCTTGTTGCAATACCTGCATGTGTACTGATTCTCAGCAGTGTGCACTCGTACATGCCGCGTGTAGTCACACAGCCGTGCATAGTTCATACCACAGACGTGACATTTATGTATAACTCCTTGTTCGTGCGAGTTGAGATGTTTTAGCAATGCCTTTTCGTCGGCAAAGGAACGTGGACATTTTGGACACTGAACGGCCCGTCTTTTACGGCGGTAATTACCCTCAAAATTGTCACCCACACTATCGGCATTTGAGTCCGAGTTTGTATCGTTGTTAGTTTTCGGTACCTTTTGCGGCCGAGCTGCCTTGCGCTTGGGGAGGGGCAGTGAATCCGTATAACAAGCAATCTTTTTGCCTTTTATCTGGCTACCATCCTTATTCACGTATATCACATCACGGTAGATCTTTTTCCGATTCTGGATGGAAACTTTCCGTGAGTTTGTAGAATTCTTAACTGACAGTTTTTGCTCAGAAGCCATTTCCAAATCGGAGTTATTTTGTTTACAGGTAATTTTGTCGCTGTTTTGTTTACTGGAGGGCATAGCCCTCAACAACTGGTCATCAGCAGTAACGGTCATGGATGTCATGGCAATGGAATTCGTACTGCTTTTTGACGACTCTGGCAGCTCTCTCCGTTTCAATCTCGTGGACAATTCTGAAGATTTTGTGGCTTTGGAAGATTTTACCGATTCTGTTTTTGGATGCTGAAGATAGCTGCTAAGGGTTGGAAATTTGTCATTTTTCATATCCAATGGCTGTTCCGTATCAGATTCTGCAGATACCGAGGTCACTCCAATGTTACCAGCAACTGAAGTGGATGAAGAAGATGGTAGCGCTGTTGAAGATAATGAAAAATAATTGCTTCCCATTGTTGAAATTGAAGGTGTAAGTTCGTCATTATACAGCCCCATGATAATCCTCAGATATTCGTTGATGTATTCTGAAGGGCTCGAATAAGACACCCTTTTTGAGGTACCCGATTCTACTATCTTTCCTGCAATACTGGGAGTGGGGGTGGACCTGGATAACGATGAAGGGAATTTTTTCTGGTCCAACATCTTCAGGTAGTTCTTAGAAGCATGTTCGGATTCCTTGACGCCGAGATGGTGCGACAACTCCAGAAGTTCTGGAACTATCCGACATCTGCATTTGATTACGCCTGTGTAAAAGAATCCGAGTAACGTGATAACTGTCTCTTTGGAGTAGGACTTGAGACTCAGATGGTATTTACCTGTCTCTCCATCGAGTTTGGCCAGATCGGCAAATCGGCTGCTGAAGATGGCAAAGATAGCTGCATGGGCGTGCAGATCGGGTGAGTTCTTACCGATGCGGATGATTAGGTTACAAAAGTGATGTTGCTGTTGTTGGAGACACAAGCCTTCCCATATACGTCGAATGAAACCATCATAGATATGATAGAGGTTGTCAATGAATGATGTGTTGGCTGAAATGAAAACAAAAATAAAGCTATATCAAATGAACTAGCAAATAAAAAAAAAAAAAAAAAACGCCCTCTGGGCAGTGTAAAAATTGATTTCTGAAAGATATTGCCTGAGTTAAAAATTCAATGTTAGAGGGTTTATATCATAAGTAAGTAAAATCATCAAATTTATTAAAGGAGTAAAAAAACATAAAATAATTTGAAATAGAAACTTAGTTCTGTCCCCCTCAAATAAAATGTTGCGTGCATCTATTAATTATTAATTAAATAATTATTTTGAATATTTTACACATAAATTTTCCAAAAAATTTAGGTATTTATTTATTTGTAAACTTTTAGTTAACCTCTTGTTACTGAAAGAAGGGCAAGAGTAAAAAATAATTTTTACAACTGATTACAGGGTTGTTCTTTATTCTATATATTGATGATTTTGTGTGTTGTAATGTAAGCAGTGACATAGTTTCAGTTACTGACAGGTGGAGTCTTGCATGTCACAGGGCTATTTAGTACTTGGGTCACCTAGCTTGATTTAACCTTAATGTACAATTTTATACAGAAATCAATTAAAATAAAATAGAAATAATTTTAATCTTTTCATATGCATTCCATTTAGTTTTGTTAGTCTTTCTAATTTAATATATTAAATTACATAATATATTAAATTATATATTATATATAAATATAATATATTAAATTATATATTATATATAAGTTATAAATTACATAATGTATCAAATTATATATTTTATTACATTAAAACTTAAATACTTGTGTTTATAGGGTGCATATTTTTGTTATTAATAAGTGTTGTTAATTTAAGTAAAGTCACATTTTCATGTTTGGGGTGTTTAAAAATACCTAAGATGAGTAGCAATAAGAAACAACAAGATGAAGGATAATACTAGTTAAAATTATTAAATGAATAATAACAAGACAGAAATTCATGGATCAAATTTTAAAAGTCTCCATAAACCACACCATCAATTCACAAACAAAATCCCATGAAAACATTAATACTGAAATTCTTTCAACAACATAGAATTACCTCCCTTGGATAATTTGAAAACAACTTAAACGCTATTCCGTTAAAATCTGAATTTGAAACTGAATTAAAAAATGTATCTATTTTCATTGTAAAAAAGAGATTGTTTTTGCATCTCAGGTGGAGCACTACACCTACCATCAGCTCTCCACTTTACTGCACAGATCTAAGCTGCGTTACTCATGTGCTGAGTTGGAGAGGTCTGGTATTAAACCCGGAAACTCATATACTCTCTGGCCTTCTTCGTGGATTTTGTTTCTGTTATTGTATTATACTAGATCCACACTGATTAGAATATCATTTGTCTGAATTTCAAAGATGAGGCAAGATAATATGTATTATTTGGAGTTTTCAGACTGTTGTCCTCATCTTTATTGAGAAATACACATGCACAATGTTTCTGCTTATGTACCCTCCAGTCATCTTCAGGCCTTTCTTGAAGGTTCTGTTTCCATTGCTGTATTATACCAGATTCATACAGAGTGGATATCCTTTGTCTGAATTTTTGAGATGAGGTTTGATAATATGTATCATTTTGATTTTTCAGACTGTTGTCCTCATCTTTATTGTGAAATATATATACATGTTTATACAACACAATGGAAAGAAAATCTACAAGATAGACATGAAGAAGGCCGGAGGGTACATCAGCCGAAACGTTAACAAATAATACCAAAGATCAGGTTGATAACTATATAATCTATAAAATGATCCCTTTAAATATCATTAACTCTTTGCCTATTTTAAACCACTCACAGCGGCTCTCTCACACCCCCAAGTACAAAAACTGATGCTTAGTTCATTATAATTGAGAAGAAGGACTCAGATTACAATAATAATAGGACTTTATAGAATAGAATCAGTTCTGAGGTGAATAGATAGTGAACTTTGAAATATCCCATCATACAAATAAAAAATACCAAGAAAATTTGGAGGGAAATTTGGTAGGCAAAGAGTTAAAGCTTAAAATTGTCTAAGGAATTTATTTAAAACAAACAAAATTGAATCCAATTGTAAATGGCATTATGGATTGAAGCTCGGATCATTGAATATGCAACAATATAAAAAAAAAAGCACGTTTTTAATATGCTTCTAAAATCACCTGCTACATATATGTATTCATAGAATTGTCTAGTGTATTTCTTATTGTATAGATATCCGTGCTAACTGCACAACATGATGAAAAGACAGGTTGAAATGCCATTTAAATTAAAATAAAAACAGTTTAGAAACAACTGCCCATAAAATAACCCTAGACAGGTTGAAATGCCATAAAAAAACTCTTACGAATCAACTGCAGAAAAAAATGTAAATATAATGATCATATAATGAACATGATTCCCTAACCTCTAAGCATAAAATAACTCTAGATAAGTTGTAATGCCATTAAAATAAAATTAAAAACTCAACAAAAGCAACTGCACAAAAAATGTAAATACGAACATACAATGAATGCAATTCCCTAACCTCTAAGCATAAAATAACCCTAGACAGGTTGAAATGCCATTGAAATAAATAAAAACCTCTTATAATCAACTGCACAAAAAATGTAAACATGAACATACAATGAACACAATTCCCTAACCTCTAGGCATAAAATAACCCTAGACAGGTTGAAATTCCATTAAAAAATTTTTTTAAACTCTTACAAAATAATTGCACATAAAATAACCCTAGACAGTTTGAAATGGTGTTAAAATCAATCAATCAATCTGACAGAAAACTATTACCTCTTTCGATTTGTGGCTTCTTTGAATTGGATTCAAATGTGGGAACTTCTTCTTTAATAACAGCAGACTCGGAAGTTGATGGATTCTTGCAAATGTCAGTGTCCGTTTCTTGAGAATGGCCAGATTCAAACTGCAGACCAAAAAAAAAAAAAGAAAAAAAAAGAATTAGACAAAGGTCATTTCAGGAAAAAGAAAAATAACAAAACAAAAAAATCTTCTTTTTTTTTTTATATAAAATTATCATTGAATAGAACTTCATTAACTTGCCAACTAATTTTGACAATGAAACAAAAACAAAACAATGCAGACATGTAGGTGTATTTTTTATTTATTTAATGTAACTCTTTTTGTTTCGTAGAAATTATTAACATATTAAAAAAAATAAGCTAAATCAGTTAATTAGAAGAAAAAAAATTTAAGTGATGTCAACATACGCATAGGTAAAGTATGGATTGCTATTCACAGGTTAACGAACATATGGAAATCTCATCCCTCTGATAAAATAAAATGGGAATTCTTTTAAGCTGTAGACATATCAGTACTATTGTATGGTTGCTCCATTTCTACTCAACAAGATGTTTTGAGAAAAAAACTTGATAGGAATTTGTTATATACCGTAACTATGAACATTAATGGGTATGTCCCAATCCTTATAAATATGGAAGTATTATGCTGACTGAGTAGTCATATACCACTAACAGTGGTTTACCTTTCTTCATGTCACTGGCAAGTATTGTATTTGTTAATGTTATAAAGATTCCATTTAATTTCCAACCTCCGTTTTGGTTATTTCTCATTTAGTAATCTTTGTTAGGTTACAACAGAATTGCACAAGGATATTATGTGTTGACCAGATGTGGGCCTTATGTCCTGTGTCCAGTGGCTTAATATCAGCCACTGGACCAGTAAGATATTAATAATATCGTGATCCCAGGGGGCCATCCCCCCAGGCAACACCTGCCCCCTTTATTTAAAGGAGCAGGACTGGGTTTATTGCCCAGTGCCTAAGGCACCTCAATAGAGGAATGCCAAAGGGATTCACACAATTTTTTCACTCACCATGCATGAGCTTTGGTTTGTTCATAGCCCCCCCCCCATTAATTATAAATTATGTGCTAAGCACTACTTGGGAAGTAAGGACAAACTCATAAACAATGTTCTCCTATGGACTCCTACACATGGACAAACCATCTTTGCAGACACTAGATGCAGATTAGATGACTTACCAAGAGCAATGGCTGAGAGGGATGTATGGTGAGAGAGATTCAAGGATAATTTCTCTGAATTTTTTAGATGAAGCTTGATGATTAGTATTATTCGGACTATTGTCCTCATCTTCATTGTTATCTGTACAACGTTTTTGCCGATGTGCTCTCCGATCTTCTTTAGGTATTTCTTGTCAGACTCGGGAACCTTCTCAGACTTGGGAACCTTCTGGTTGTAATTGGGAGCCATCACGGAACTTTGAACCTAACCTTTTATTCAGCCCACGGGGGTAACAATAGCTGGGTTGCAGGTGTTAAGCCATGTTAATTATTATTCTATGTTACTGCTGCCCCTGACCAGGATTGAGCAGTAGGTACATAGTCTAGTGGATAAAGGAGTTAGGTTAAGACAGTTCTAAGTGACAAGAAATACCTGAAGAAGGCCAGAGGGCACATCGGCTGAAACATTGTACTGATAACAATGAAGATGAGGATAATTGTCCGAATAATAAAAATAATACTAGTCAAGGAAATCTATTAACAAGTTAATGACAATATGGAAATCTGATCTCTGATAAAATAAAATGGGAATTCTTCCAGGCAGTAGCCATGTCAGTACTACTGTAAGTAGACACTACACCAGACCAGATTGATACAAGGCCTTTTTAACATGGGGAGCCATGCACAAATCAAAGCCCATGCAGTGGCTAGTGCAAAAAAAGTGTGGGAACTTAAACATGGGCACGCCAGTGTGGGCTACCCAACAAGGATTCTTGTGTATTCTGGATGCTGCACAGGAGAGGACCTCCTAGGGGTGATGACAGATAGGGATGGTTGGCGAGAGATTGTCATGGATATATGTACTGTCAGTACGACTTGATGATCATGAATTGGGATCCTTCCTAAGTTAACTAGTCTCTGAGTTGGGCTGTGGAGTCGGAATCAGAATTGTGGAGTCAGAGTTGAAAGCAATTAAGGGGTCACTGGGGTCGGTATAGTTCACCAACTCCAGTTAAATACCTTTTATACCTTTTCCCAAAGGTATAACTCCAAAAGTAAACATAATAGCGTTACTGGAGTTCACACTCGCTTACTATGATGCCAAATAAATGATGGTAATCATTTATACATCCCTGTCAGCTGGTGAGTTAGAATACACCGACTGCATCTCTGCAGAAAGGTAAGACTTCCCAATGGGGCAAACCTGTTGGCAATGGGTGGCAACCCATAATCCTTAAGGATGGAACCCAAGTGGCTGAGCAGTCCATGACATGCAACACTCCACTTTGGCCCTTACTTGGGCTACACAAGCAGTTGGAGAGGCCCTCTCCGATTAATCAGCTGGTCACATCAAGCCTTAATACCTATATGATTGCCCCAACTCTATTGCCCTTATAGCAACCCCCAACTTTTTTTATCATATATGTGCTAGAAGGTGGTGGCTGAGGGTCTTCATGCCCTGGGAATGACGTTAAATTCTATCTGATGATGAGGTTTGGGGTATGTGGAGCACCCCTTCATCACCATTGCTCCCTGGTCCACTCTGACCCAAAGTGGTAGTACCTGTAAGGGTCCCATATATGGGTTAAATAGAAAAATGTATTTATAAAAAATGTGTATCCATTAAGAATTACTTTATTTCAAACCTTTATCGGCATTAAATGACCCACTGAGGTTGATATGCCGTAAAACAAAACAAATTAAACCATCATTTATAGATAGTTACTCCTAGAAGTAACTATTCTTGATATTAATAAGTTAGACAAAATATGGTTTCATGCAACTATTTAATAATACTAATCAACTTTGCAGACAGTTATATGGTTTTAATTATTCTGATCTAAGTTACCATGTCATCTGAGAAGGGCCATGGAGTTGGAGTCAGAATTAGAAGCAAACAAGTTGGTAAAACTATACCAACTCCAACTGAATTTACTGTTTCTGTGGCCCTAGTTTGTCTGTATAGTTATACAGCGCACACTCCTTATGAATAGATCAAAAGAGAATCATGGTTTTACATTTATTTGTAAGTCATAATCACTTAATTACATAAAGAGGAGTTGGAATCAGAAAGTTGGAGTTGGAAGCAATTAAAGGGACACTGGAGTCAGTATAGTTTTACTGACTCCAACTCCAGTTGAATTTACACTTTATATGGCCCTAGTTTAGTCTGTAAAGTTATAAAGTGCACACTCCTTATAAATAGATTATTAAAAATCCTGGTTTTATATTTAAAATTGTAATCAATTATATGAAGAGGAGTTGGAGTCGGAGGTGCTAAAGATAGACAAGTCAGAGTCAGATTCAAAGATTTTGTATTCCAACTCCACTGCCTGGTGTGCTCTCCAGTTGAATTTACACTTTATATGGCCCTGGTTTAGTCTGTAAAGTTATACAGTGCACACTCCTTATAAATAGATTATAAAAAATCCTGGTTTTATATTTAATTGTAGGCTATTATCACTTAATTACATAAAGAGGATTTGGAGTTGGAGGTGCCAAAAATAGAGGAGCTGGAGTTGGAGTCAAAGGTTTTATGTTCCGATTCCACAGCTCTGCATCTCAGATTACATAATTGTTGAATCATAGTAGTTGACAGTCACATGCATCAGATCAGAAATTAAGTGTATGTAATCCTTGAATATATATAAACATAAATTCATTTTTATTCATTCTTTTAAAATAAGGTTAAAAATACTGCTGCTTGTTATGAAATAATCTTTTTGATGTAATAAAAATAAAAATAAAAACATATCTATCTATTATTATACTAAAGATTAGTGAATCAATGTTTGTCTCCAAAAGGCTTTTTTACTGTTTGGTTTAATGACACGAAAATCATACTAAATTATTCCTTAGTTCTAGGATTGAGTTATGTTTGGAAAAAAAATCCATTTTAACTAATTAGTCGTAATTTGAAATTAAGTCAAAAACAGACCAGTCTCTCACTTCACATTCTGCCTATCACTTTCCCCCTTCCTATGTATATCTTGATCACCTCTTCATTATACATGTTAGTTTCTCAATGAGAGTAGAGAGTGAGAGAGATTTGACACTTTGAAACGGATTTGTATGTTAAGAGTTTCACAAGCTGCCAACCCGGCCAACATTTTGGCTCTTAATAAATTTAAATTAGGTCAAAAGTTACCTTTCTTAGAAATCTTACAAAATGATTCTAATTTTCTTGGTATTTTTACCTGTATGATCGGATGATTCAAAGTTCACTATCTATTCACCTCAGAACTCATTCTATTCAAATAAACTTTTATTATTATTATTATTGTAATCTGAATCCTTCTGCTCAATCATAATGAACAAAACATCAGTTTTTTTGTATTTTGCTTGGGTGTGGTTTGCGTAGAAAGAGAGAGCTGCTGTGAGCAGCTTAAAATAGGCCAAGATTAGAGGAGGTTTTTCACTTTGTAACTTCATTCCTTGATGAGATAGCGCATTCTAAAAGTCACAAAACTTTTACTGTTTTTCTTGGTTTTTAAGTTGCAGCACTTCTGTTACTAAACACTTCATATATACTTACATTCATATACACAAACTAACTTATTTGGATACTTATATACATATGCATGCACACATGTGCACACACACACACATACACACATATACACACACACACAATAATCAAATGCTGATAGCATAGATTCCCTTGACTCTCTCTCGCTATCTGTCCCTATTGGCCATTGTGTTTGGCAGGTCCTCTACAACAGAATCTACTGTCTACTCAGAACTGATGAATATAAGCTTTTGCAAGTGGTGTAACCATACAGTAGTACCAGGCTACAGGAGGAATTCCCATTTCCTTTTATCAGAGAAATCAGCTCTGTGCAGACACTGGATGCCAGGTAGAGGACTTGCTAATAGGAATGGATGGCAAGAGAGACTTTAAATCCTGAACAAGCCTTTTTGCATTTCACATAGAGCTAATAGTCTTGAAAAAGGTATGAATCCAATTATTCTCCCCCCCCCCCGGCTATGGTAAATTGTAGTGCAGATTGGGCTCTTTAATCTTGGTATGGCAACCAGTCTAGGAGAAGGAAAACTCTCAATTCAAACTTGTTAAACTCCACTTAAACATTGACCTTGTGTCACATCCAGCATGAGCAGTGTGCGTGAGAGAGTTATATTTATGTATATGCAAATGTTTATAGGAGTCACTGTGTATGCATTCATGAGAGAGAGAGAGAGAGAGTGTGTATGTATGTGTGTGGTGAGTTATCTTTATGAATATGCAAATGTTCTATATGAATCCTTGTGTATGTCTTTGTGTGTCTGCACATGCATTCATTGGACAAAGAGAAGGAGAAGAGAAAGAGAGAAGTAAGAGGAAAAGAGAGTGTGTGCCTGTGTGGTTACTCCCTGTTTAGGGGGATTACTTCCTGTGCTAAAGAATTAACCCTAAGTGGGGGATCAATTTACAGCTAAGCTCCAATTTACTATGAGATAAAAAGAGAGAGAGTAAAACAAAAGGTTCCTCCTGGTGGGCAGATAGATCAAGCAAAAATGTCAGAATTTGGATTTATATTGGAATGGCAAATGTAGACACTAATTTTTATAAATGTATAAAAAATGCTATTTTTATTATAATACCATTGTTCCTTAATCTTCCGACTGTTATCATTTTGCAACACCCTCTGGTTAAAAATGACACTGTCCAAATCATCCAAGATGAAATGCAAAAATGTAAATCCTGATTATCTGGTGTTGCTTATGCACCAAATTCTTATTTCTTATGAGTGGTGTCACCTCAGCTAAATATTGGACCATTCCATTTTTATTACAAAAAGAAAGAGAAAAAGAGAAATATCCAGAGATGGGGTGAGTGTATGGAAGTGATAATGCTAATCTGTTTTAATTGAACACAATGAAAAGATGAAAAGAAAGAAAGAAGAAAGAAAGAAAAAAAGGGTGAGAGAGACAGAGAGTTAAATAAAGATTATTATACTTTTTACGTATTGAACTATTTCACAATAGCTCTTAAGTAAACATATCAAATCACTGCTGGATTTCTGACTTAAAATACTGAATAAAGGTGACATCCACACTAAGTTCTACAAAAAGTCAGCCCACAGAGACTGGTTTGTCCATTACAAATCGGCCCTCCCCCTTAGGGCAAAGACAGGATACATAAAGAATGAACTTACAGCAGGGAACAGGACCAGATCACACACACCACACACTTCATGATCATACTGAAGGCCAATTAACCACACTATATATTATGTAAACCTTTACTTCTTAGTTATATATAAGACACATTGCAGGATTTTAAATGCACAAATAACATGGACTGTTTTGGGGCAAATCTACCTCAGATTTTCATAGAGACCTCATTAATAATTAAGATTTACTCTATTCATTAGAATTTTAACTATAAATTAAATACTCTTTGATAAACTTACACAATTCCTGACATAATTTCAGTTACAGAGGGCAAATCTCCATAAGATAACTTTTAAATAAATAATTAATCTCACATAAAAGTTTATAAATTTTTCTTGTTATTTTCTCTTAATTAATTTCTGTAATCAAGCTATTGTTAAAAGAAAGAAAAAAAATGTAATCAAGCTAGGGTTAACATAAAAAATAATAATAAAAGTTACAGTAACAACCCCTACCTTTTTATCTTAACCTTTTACAGACCAAGTTAACAGAAGCTGGTGTTAAAGTCAAAATCCACCTTTAATCATAATTATAATTTTTAATTAAATAATTAATCTTACATAAAAGTATATAACTTTTTCTTGGTATTTTTTTTTTTTTAAATAATTAGTTTCTATAATCAATCTGTGATTGGAAAAGGGGAAAAAAAGGGAATGATAAAAGTTAGAATTTCATTTTAACCTTTTATAGACCAAGTTAACTGAAACTGGTGTTACAGTGAAAATCAATTTTTAATTATTTGGAGGAATTTAATCAAAATATTAGATGTACAAATTTATAAAGATTCAGGGGTGTATTTGCCTCATACCCCACTTGTATGGGCTGGGCACAAGGCCTCGTTTTAATGTGGGCCCACCCACAAGCCGAAGCTCATGGGTGGGAAAGAACAAAAATTGCATCGATCCCCTCGGCATAAAGATTCAGGGGAATACTCTTTAGTTTAAGATATTGGCAACTTAGCAGAAATATATATATATCCATCTATCTATCTATCTATCTATCATTTTTTAAGCACAACAGAACCCGAGCCAACACACACACACACATACACACATGGGCACAGCAGACTGTAACGTAGCGGGTGTTCGTAGTCACGGTACCAATTCGGAATATGTAACGTTATGTTGTGGGGCTCACCGCGTCTTCAAAACACACGGTACTGTTAAGACTCGTACAGCCGTGTATTAGGGGTTGGCACGTTGATCAGCACACACAGAATTCCAGCAGTCCCCAAAATTCTTCCACACTCCTTTCGTTTATGGTCAAGCGAAAGATATCACTTACGCAGGCCGCGTGCTCCTCGTTACGGCCAATTTGACTTGTTGACAAGTATATATCTCCAGTCAAGTATCTGTTCCCGTTTGTTTGTTTAATGGCTTTCATTCATGAATCCCATTACGATTTCTTTGGCGTGTAGTAAATAAAGATGATAAACAGTACCTCTTGTTTTTCATGAATTTATTTCCTTAATGAAAGTTATTGAGGGAGAGAGATAGTCGGCTTCCTTAAATATGTTTTTAATGATGCTCTTAACTTCGTTCCAACGGTCAGTACCAATTATCAGGCTTAGGTATGTTTTTACTTCGTGCAGTGTACAATATTACATCTCAGGTTTCACACAGCGACACCATATCTCCATTCCAGGACCCCAGTCGCTCGCCTCTCACCAGCTCGGTCAAACCAAACTCAACTGACCTTACTCCCTCGGTCTCCAGGACTTAACTCTCCCTCGGTCCCCCGGAACTCAACTGATTCAAAATCTAAGGTTCCCTCATTAAATAGAAATCAAAGTAGAGTCTTCTAGAATCTTCTCGAACCTTTCGAATGTTCTAACTGTTTTACCAAATTACACGTGTCACTTAAGAGGTCGACGGGTCAACCATCCTTTCTTCTGACAAACCGATTAAACTAAATTTTACTAGCATAATCCCAGACTCAATGGCTCCGAATAGACTCAAAGGTGATAATTAGAATTTCATATTGTTCTTGCTCGCCCACTCCCGTAAGGTCTGAGAATCATGCTACATCCTATTAAGGTTTCTCCGTGTCTGGCACAAGGCCACAAATATGGTGTTCCTAGGTCCATTATGCTACACAGACATACACATAACACATATACATACCAAAACACACACACACACACAAAAGCACACTGGCACAACAAACATATACATAGCATATCACATGTAATAAAAAATTCTTAGCAACAGTTGTCTGGAAATCATACACACACACACATGCACACATACACACACAAATAAACAAACTACTGAGACCTGCCTTACGGAAGCAAAAAAAGGATAGGCCAAATCTGGAATGATACTAAGACATTGTTGGACAGACACACACACATACACTTTACACACACACACTCACATGCAAAGGAAGATAATTGGTACTGAATTGGTAAATTGCACTAAATTATGAATCTTTGCCTAGCCTCGCCTAGTTTATTTTTATGTTAGCCTATTGATTCAGTAAATCATTCTCTAAACATTATACGGCTTTTTTCATTTACTTCTGAGGTACGAAAATAAGTGTAAACAATTGATACAATCCGGAATTAACGGTACCATAAGGTATGCATGATACAGCTGTTTTTACAGATGATGTAAATAATATAATATCTTATATAACTTTTAAGATTTTAAGATTTCAATATTTTTGAAAAGCGACGTGCCTTCGAAAATTATGCAAGTCGAAACAACGTAAATAGAGGTATGACTGTACTACCTTTTATACAGCAACGTGCATCACCATGTTCATTACAGTCTGACCTAATGTAAGTTATATCTATGATCCAAATTAACTTATGTGTAACAAACACTTCTGTTTTATGCCACTACAAATGTTACATAATATTGTGGGTATCCTTTGAATTATGTATCTAAGTGTAGCTAGATTTTGAATTGAAGTTTGTGTAAAATTCAAATAACGGGGGTAAATGGAAAGTTACCATTAGCCATTATAGTTATTGACAGCAGTCAACCTTTTGCTGACATGTACGCCACTTCTGATTGGCTGAAAGAAAGGCGTGTGAAAGGAAATCAGAGTTAGTTAGCAGATCTCAGCAGTTAGTCAACGGGAGCAGACATTAGGATCTTCACTCCCAAGATGCCAACTTCTCACCGCACGGTTAGAAACCCTTTTGGGCTGTGGGTTCTTAATAAAGAATAAAAAACAACAAAGTCTTGCTTATTTATTACAAATAAGGGATGAATTCACCAATAAGCACCCCAGCTGAGAGCAGTTTTCAAATGAATGGAATTTTGCTTTTCACCACAAACTTCCGGTTGTTAGTAAAGAAAATCAACAATATTAGTTTATCTTTAGTGCAAAATTAATTGTTTCTCATATGCTAACAACAACAACAACATGAAATTAATTTTTTTATTAAAATCAAAAACTATTTTAGTATAAAAACGTGTCTTTGGTCTGTTGATTTTGTTTACTAAAAACCTGAAGTTTGTGGTGAAAAGCAAAATTCTGTTCGTTTGAAAACTGCTCTCAGCTGGGGTGCCTATTAGTGACTTGATGTAGGAAGCGCGTGGTGTAATGGTTAAAGTCATGGGAAATGGACTCATCGCCCCGAGTTCAAATCCTGGACGTGCTAATTGCATTTCACTTGACGCTAATATCCTTGGGAAAGATATGAATCCTACTATGGTAAATAGTAGGGCAGACTGGGCTCTTTAACCTTGGTTAGGCAACCGGTCTAGGAGAAGGAAAACTCTGAATTCAAACCTGCTGAATTCCGCTTAAGAAATTGACCTTGTGTCGCATCCTGCTTGTGCGGAGGAGTTGGTAAATATATATTGGTGACTTGATCCCAAATAAGAAATAAGCAGTTGACCAGCCCAAAAGAAGAAAGGAGAAGCCAGTCCAAAAGAAGATGGCGGCAACAAGTAAGAACAAGCAGAAAAGTAAGAGCCCATCTCCTCACCTCACCTGTCTACTTGCTCCCCATTATATACCCAGCAGATTAAGTGGGTATATTACACAGAGGAGTTGGAAGTGTGTGGTGTAATGGATAGAGTTGTAGGAAATGGACTCGTTGACCTGAGTTAAAAACCTGGATGAAGCTGTTGGCATTTCACATAGCGCTAATACTCTTGGGAAAGGTATGAATCCAACTACCCTCCCTCAAGCTATGGGCAAATAGTAGGACGGATTGGGCTCTTTAACCATGACTAGGTAACCAGTCTAGGCGAAAGAAAACTCTGAATTCAAACTCCGCTTAAGAAATTGACCTTGTGCTACATCCTGCTTGTGCGAAGGAGTTGGTGTGTATATATATATATATATATATATATATATATATATATATATATATATATATATATAAAATGTTGTTCTGGTTTCAACAGGAGAAAATTTAATATTTTAAAAAAGAAGAAGGTCTGCAAAATGTATTATGTTCTCAGAAAAAATGTTTTATTCTTTTTATCTTACATACGCGACACGTGTTTCTGATCTGTTGTCTTCTTCAGGCATTGAGTTATTAATTTGACAGAATATGTCCGATATTTGATAGGTTGTGTGTGTTTCTGCAAAAATTGCATTATGTAAGATAAAAAGAATAAAACATTTTTTCTGAGAACATAATACATTTTGCGGACCTTCTTCTTTTTTAATATATATATATATATATATATATATATATATAACACAGAGAAAGAGCCATTGAAATGTGTTTGTTTATAATTTTGTTTCTACTTGTGTGGGTTTATTTTTTCCCACAAGTTACTTGTTACATTTTTTGTGTGAATATGTCCATGTGTTTGCTTAAAATATTGTGTAAATGTTATTTTTTTGAAACATGAGTAAGTTGTATAAATTCTTACTTTTAGTCCATATGAACCAGTTGAACAAATATTGAATTTAGATGCTACAAATTGTAAAAAGTCAGTGCATATCATCTCTATTAATAATGGAGATTGAGTCTCTATTTGTCTGTAACCAAAACTATGTCATTGCTTACACAACATTACCAAAAATTGTCAATACATAGAATAAAAACAACCTTGTATTATATACACTCAAAATTTGGGCATGCAACCTTAGTGCTAATTGATTTTTAAAACAAGTTTTAATAAGTACATGCCTGGTATTATATATTTTTATATAGTTTTATTTTAATATATATTTAAAGTTATCAGCACTAAGTTTCCATTTTAAATTGTTTGATTATTTTACTCCTTTAATAAATTTGATGACTTTACTTACTTATAGTACAAACCTTCTGATATTGATTTTTTAACTCCCACCCCTCAGGCAATATCTTTCAAAAATTTACACAGTTTTTTTTTTGTTTTCTTTTTACTAAGATAATATATGGTTTGTTATTTGTTTTTTGTGATAAAATATGTTTTTGCCTTTTTTTTTCTTTTTTTTTGCTTTTTTCAGAATTTCATATCCCAAATTTATGAGTGTATGTTATACGCAAATAATAAAAGTATTTTTAAATCTTATTCTTTACATGAATTTATGCAATTTCAATCCTGAATTCAAGATACATACACACATACACACACACACACACGCATATATATATAAGATTAACAAAAAGTGATAAGACAAACAGGAATATTCATTTTATGTTATTTATATTTTGATTGTTCTCAACTAGTTTCAAACTTGGGTCATCGTCAGAAAATTTTCTTGTGAAAAAAATATTTTTTAGAAAGTTTGAAAAAGTTTTCTAAATGTTTGACAAGCCACAAAACTCTGTCAAAAAATGTATTAGAAGTTCAGTGTTATAGAAGTACCAGCTGAAATAAATCTAAAATAGCCAAATGATGGTTTGTTAAGCTTTCTCACTTATATATATAAGTCAGAAAACTTGACATATATATATATATATATATATATATATACATACATACACAAGTGAGAAAGCTCAACAAACCATCATCTGGCTATTATAGATTTATTTCAGGTGGTAGCTCTATAAAAAAGAAAAAAATGTCATCAAATACCCATCACATGTTGGCTATTTGATAAGATTGGTGCCTTCAGTTTCATCAGATAGCCAGCACTTAAGAAATTGAGCTATATATATATATATATATATATATATATATATATATATATATAATCAATGGTAATATTATGGGTTTACACTCATAACTTGAAGTTTCATGGTAATCCAATCATCAGATGAGTCCAATGGTTGAGATGTTAAAAACCAATCGTGAAATGGTTGAGATGTTAAAAACAAGTAATTTTTAGCGTTTATATAAACATGAAGCATTTTCACGCGATGGGAAATATAAAGCTAAAAATTGTTTTTTTTAAACTGTGGCTTGTTTAACGTTTATGTGACGTGGATCGTGTTCACGTGATGTAATGTTATGATGTTAAATTTGTATTTTAAAAAACATGATAATCAAACAAACTTGCTTTTGTTTTAATGCACGCGGTGTTCAGATGAATTTCTTCTTTTTTTTTTTTTTTTTTTTTTTAAATAAATAAAAGGAGAGCGAAAAATAAGGAATCAATTAGGGTCAGGTGGTAAGTGACACAGTAAAAATTTGTTCAAATGCCTACATTTCAAAACGAGTTCACTTCTGAATTATATATATATATATCATAGAGATTTGTGTAGACTGATCAGTATTCAACTGTGTTGCAAGTTGAATCTGCTTCTGTGAATCCAAACTTGGTAAGTGGTTTAAATAACAGGTTGGGCTATTCTACTATGTGACATGGTCCCATCTATTCCCAGGATTTTGATTGGCTGGTGGATTTAGTGTAGATATTTTTATCCATATATACTGAACACTTGACCATGTCCTGTCAGTTGCTACAGAGTGTATTTAGTTACGCTTTGTCTTTTTTTTTGTTTGATGACTGGATGTAAGTTACAGCCTTTCTGTGAAGGTGATTTTGATGTTCATTCTACATATATATATATAGTTGTAGAAAAAAGTTTTTCTCTCTACCACAGTTTCGGTGTCCAAGGTACACCTTCCTCAGAAGAACTAAAAAATTATAGATAGCTACCTTTGAAATCAAAGATTTGTTTTTCATATGAACTTACATGTCTCCTTTATTCAGGCAAAAGTAATTTGTAATTCTATCAATCATCTATCTTCAACTCTCACCTCTTTTTTCTTTTATACATTTTATTTGAAAAAAAAAAAAAAGGGGAATTAAAAACAGGAATAAGGCAGAAATAAAAGGCAGAAATTACAGTTCGGCCAAACATAGTGAAGAATATTTATATCTTATTTGTGTATACTACTGGGGTTAAAGTCTTCTGTTAAATCTATTTAATTGTAGTTGGTTTTTTATATTAATATATATCTATAGATTCATCTTTTTTATTCAGTAGGTTTTTCTTATCCGGGAATCTAATTATCACTAACTTTTCTTGTAAACACAAGAAACACAGATCAATCAAACTTTGGCAAATATTAGATCTCTTTAAAATTTCCCATTTAATAATTGGTGTTATATTTTGATTCTTTAAGTTCCCAAAAACTATTAGTCATGAGACATAGATAAAAGAGAGTTGTGTATTTAATTAATAATTTTAAAAGTATTTACCTTATCAACCAGATTCTTCTGTTCTAATTCCCTCTTCTCGGCTGCAGTGATTGCTTTCTGTTTCCGAAGTAATTCATTACAGATAATCAACATTTCCTCCATCCCAAGGTGACGGGCTAATCGTCTTAAATCTGGCAACACTTTGCTTGAACATTTTACAATCCCCGTGTACATAAACGCCAGTGCTGTGAGAATTGTCTCCCGAGTGAAGTCCTTCAAGTTCAGGTAGTAGTTACCTGTCTCATCATAGTTGACAACATTAAAAAACTTGGAACAGAAGTTTGCAAAGATGCAGGCATGGGCGACCATATGAGGTTTGCTTATGTTGGAGCTGGTCTCCTTGGGGCAGTGGGCTTGTAGGACCAAAAAGCAGAATGCCCCCTCCTGTTGTTGCCGTTGAAGACCCTCCCACACATGGCGAATATAGTTGTCATAGATGTGAAACAGGTCTTCTGATGTTGATGAAGGGGCTGGTGGAGGTGGTGACTCTGGCTCCTCTGTAGCAAAAAAATAGAAAGAAGAAATATTACAATCACAGAAAAGAAAATTCATAGAATCATTATGGAGTCGGTTTTTTTTTTTACAATAATCTATAGTCATTAATATAAATATTCCGTGTACCCCACCCTACAAAAAAATGCATGAAACTGAGAACCTTTTAGGTGAGAGACTGGCAATCACTCTTGATTGTGTCTACATTATTCAAACTTACATCTAGATCTATCTATCTATCTCTCTCTCTCTCTCTCTCTATATATATATATATATATATATATATATATATATATTATATATGTAGTATATATTAAGAAAAATGAAAAAACACAGGTTTAAATGGGTTAAGTGGTGAGTTTATTGGCCGACGCTGCAGTGTTTCGATCTATTAATTAGATCATCTTCAGGGCATTTGTTAGTATATGGAAGGTGATAAGAAATTTTTTATCACAGAATAACAAGAAAAGTGAGTGGTAGTCCTTGTTATTCATCTGTTTAAAAATTTTTTTGAGGTTTGAAAAAAGGGGAGACGGTTTGAAATATGACGTCAAATATTCTATTTTACGGCGTGAGTATATGTATGTATGTATATATATATATATATATATATATATATATATATATATATAAATGAATAAATGGATACCTTTGATCAGATATAAATCTTATTTTGGCATATTTTTGTCTCTTTCAGTCTGATCTCCACTAATCCTAAGATTTTGTAGCCGGTCTTATTGCTATGATTTATATTTATAATACTCTGTATATGTAAAAATATATATGCAAATATGTATGTAAATGGGTGTATGTATATGTATATATATATATATATATATATATATATATATATATAAAAGGATATGAAAACAACACAATATGCTGTTAAAGTGAAAATATTTTATATCATATTCATTGCTAATATTGAACAATATTTCGATTTATAAAAATCATCTTCAGAGCTTGACTTTCTCCGGACTCCGGACTTAACAAGAATCATCTTCAGAGCTTGTCTTTCTCCGGACTTAACATATTATTTTCGTCTCTGCTCTTGTTAAGTCCGGAAAAAGACAAGCTCTGAAGATGATTTTTATGAATTGAAATATTGTTCAATATTAGCAATGAATATGATATAAAATATTTTCACTTTAACAGCATATTGTGTTGTTTTCATATCCTTTTATCTATACTCATATATATATATATATATGTGTGTGTGTTGTTATCATATCCTTTTATCTATACTCATATATATATATATATATACACACACACACACACACACACACACACACACATTTATATATAAAAACACAAATCTGTACAAATAAGTTATTTTAAATATGAGCTGCTTGAACAAAGAAAAAATTACCTTTGATTTTCTAAATCTGTTTATTTTTTTCTTGATGAATTAATTATCTCAAATTTAACAAGCAAGGCTGTGGAATCAGATTCAGAGTTATGGAGTCAGAATTGGAAGCAATTAAAAGATTACTGGAGTTGGAGTTGCTAAAACAATACCAACTCTATCTCCAGTTGAATTTACACTTTATATGGCCCTAGTTTAGTCTGTAAAGTTATACAGTGCACACTCCTTATAAATAGATTATTAAAAAATTCTGGTTTCATATTTATTTATGGGCCATAATCACTTAATTACATGAAGAGGAGTTGGGGGTGCCAAAAATAGAGGAGTCAGAGTCAGAGGTTTTGTGTTCCAATTCCACAGCCCTGCTGACAGTTGCAATGGAACGTTATATTCCCTGTTCTCCAAAGCTTTTCTTTGACACTAGTAAATACTACTCACTAAAACATTCCAATACCAATAATTTCAGTAAATCAGACAAATTCTTATCCTGTCAATATTACATACAGATATTGTTTTAAAATGGAATAGGTAATTTTAAACTGATATTTTCTTCTGTTAATATAAATAAGCTCTTCATAAATATTCTAGACAAAAGATGACCGGTTGGGTCACCCATTGAGCTCTGAGTAGATAATTGGGATTAAATCAAAAATAAATAAATGAATAAATAAATATGACCACAGAATTAAAAAAACAAAAAAAACATTAAAAATCATTTTGTAAGATTTCTAAGAAAGAGAACGTTTGACCTAATTTAAATTTATTAAGAGTCAAGATGTTGACCCAAATCGTCCAAGATGAAATGCAAAAATGTAAATCCTGATTATCTGTTGTTGCTTATCCGCCGAATTCTTATTTCTTATGAGTGTCATCACCTCAGTTAAATAATGGACCATTACAGGGAAGAAAAAGGACATGTTACACAGAAAAAATATAATAAGAAAGAAAGAAAGAAAAAGAGTAAAGGAATGATAGAGAGAAAGAGAGAGTATATTCACAGGTCCTGCTAGTAACAAATTCATTGCCCATAAATTTTAAAATTAGTCATAAATATACAATTACATATTTATAAAAATATATATACTATTTTAGTGATACTTTATTCAATGTGAATAAAGTAGTTGATGCTGCTCTGCTAGTTTATGAAATAATTCTTCTGACATAGATGCATGGACAGGAAAGAAAATTATATTCAAATAATTTGTCAAATATATTTCGGTTAACCTTTGCTATTGGATAATTTTAGAGCACAGAAAAAAAAAGTATATTTTAGAAAACTTCTAATAAGAAACGAAAATTAACATATGTGAACACAAATATATATATATATATATATATATATATATAAGTCGGCGGCGGCCTAATGTCGGTATCAGCCTATCAGCGAGGGAATCTATCTCCTTTTCACTAGCACTAGACCAAGGAGATTATCTTAGCGTCTGAGGTGGAGCGCTACACCTACCATCAGCTCCTTACTTTACCGCACAGATCCCTGTGCTACTCATACACTGAGTTGGTGAGGACCGGTATCGAACTAGGAACCTTGTGGTTTCTAGCTGAACGCTCTACCGACTGAGCTAACCCAGCCCTTAATATATATATATATATATATATATATATATATATATATATTTGTATTCCCATATGCTAATTTTGGTTTCTTATTAGAAGTTTTCTAAAATATACTTTTTTTTTTAACAGTAGCAACATTCATTTGAAAAAGGGTATCTAACGATCCCGAAAATTTATGATAACAAATAATAAAACATAAGTGAATACAATACTCCATAACATCGAGTTCCTTCATTTATTTTTAAATGCTTCATAATAACGCCCAACTTCAACATAAAAAAAACATAAATATATATATATATATATATATATATATTTATGTTTTTTTATGTTGAAGTTGGGCGTTATTATGAAGTAGCAGAAAATCACCAATCAGATTTGAGATGGATACAAATGATATTGATTAATATAAAAATTTTACTCTTTTACATTTAAGTAAAGCTTATGAATATAGAAGATAAATCTATGTTTACCAGGTTTGGTAGAGATGAATTTAAGCTCTTTGTATATAAGTATTTATCAAATTGAAAAGTTTTGATTACTGCAGTGAGAGCATGTAATACAAACTAAGACAAGGATTATATATATATATATAAAAAAAGATTATATATATATATTTCTCAGTATACAGATTTACTTAATTTATCTGGAATAGACTCTCAGCGTCAATGGATTATTAATATTTGTTTGTAACAACTTAATTTCTTTTACTTTAAAGACAATAAATCTTAATATTTTTTTATATTCTCAAGAACAGAAAAATAGAATATGAATTCACCTGACTGCAAGTTAAAAAAAAAAGAAAGAAAAGATATATATATATATATACTTTCAAAGAAAGAAAAACATAAGAAACCGTCATTTAGCTATTACAAATTTATTTCAACCAGAAATCAAGATGGTTTGTTAAGTTTTTCTTTCGTTGAAAGTATAAATATTGCTCTGTGTATAATCAATTAATTAGTTATTATGCATTGAGCTCTCTTAGGAATTTACAAAAATCCTTGTATAAATCTATAAGTTTGTATTAACATGAGCACGCATTGTGGATGTATAGGAGATATTGATGATCCCAAATAGAATTATCCCCTATCTACCAGTCAGTTGGATACTTTTACATATATATACATAACATGTTTTTAAATAAGAGAAGTGGGAGAATGAACTTAGCATCTGTACTTCTAGTGACTTCAAGGTCCAAAGTCACTAAAAATACGGATGCAAAGTCTATTCTCCTATATGTGTGTGTGTGTGTGTGTGTGTGTGTGTGTGTGTGTTATACAAAATAAAAAAATGAAAATACTGGGGATTTTTTTAAGCAAGAATGGATGGTAAATGTAAGTGTTAATGTAGACTGATACAGTTAACTTACCATCAACAGTATTTCTTAGATATTAGTCTATTTTGACACTAACATTACCACCCATTCATCGGTATCAGCCAGACAGCAAGGAAGTCTATCCCCTTTTCACTAGTGCTAGACCGAGGAGATCATTTCAACATCTAAGGTGGAGCACCACACCTACCACCAGCTCCTCACTTTACCACACAGATCCCTGTGCTACTCAAATGCTGAGTTGGCGAGGGCCGGTATCGAACCAGGAACCTTGTGATTCCTAGCTGAATGCTATACCAACCGAACTAAACCGGCCCTTATATATATATATATATATATATATCAATCAAATAAAGGACTTTTACCACATGTTTCTTTAATATAAACTTATAATTCATCTAATACTAATATAGTCCTTCATCTCTAACTAATAGTACGCACAACAGTCTGGTGATTATTTAATTCAAGTTACATATATTAGTCTGCAAGGAAATATAGAATAAGTTAACCTTTTGACAGAGAAAAAGGTTACATGAATAACTTCAGTTTGAAAATTGATATTATCACTCCATATATTTTGTTATTATCTGAATCATCAGAAATTCATTCAACAATTTAATTCCATTTCATGTAAAACTATTATTTGCTTTCAGAAAATTACAAGTAACATTAATATCTGCAAAACCTTTATTGAGTTGTAAATAGTAGATATTCCGCTCTTACACACAGAGAGAGAGAGAGAGAGAGAGAGAGAGAGAGAGTATTTCCCATGATCTATTAGGTCGTCAGGGTGCCATGTTAAGTGATTCTCCATCATAGCACGGTGAGACAAGTTCAAATCCTGGACGTAGCTGTTTGCATTTCACATAGTACTAATACCATTGGGAAAGGTATGAATCTAACTATTTCCGTCCAGTTATGGGTAAATAGCAGGACAGACAGGTCTCTTTAACCTTGGTATGGCAATCAGTCTAGGAGAAGGAAAACTCTGAATTCAAACCTCTGTTAAATTTCAATTTAAAAAATTGACCTTGTGAGACACCCTACTCATGTGGGGGGTTGGGTAAATACAGGCCACAACATATCTTTTGCACTGAGAAGACAAAAATCTACAACAAACTGGTTATCAGAAGAGCCAGTTTCAAGCAAAGCCAACACTAGGAGAATGGAAACTGGGATATAGAAAATTCCACGGGGAAAAGGTAGTATTGGCGCCGCTGTGCATTGGCCACACAAGGCTTACGCATTCTTTTCTATTTGATCAAGAGGAACAACCACAATAAGTAACATGTCAAACACAGTGCACTGTTAAACACTTCCTCATAGAATGTGAAGTCGACATTCCTACCAGAAAAAGAGTTTTCAACGCAAATAAAAGGAAAGATTTGTTTGAAAATGTTAACATTTCATAATTGATATCATTTTGTCCTTCTTGCAAGAAATAAAAATATATCGAAAATTATGAATCTGATATGAAATACGTCCACAAGACCACTTACTGGAACACAACTGTAATAGATTACTGTAATCTTGCACTCTGACAATTTGTTTTTAGAAAGAAAAAAAAAAATTTACCACAAAATAATCCCTTACAAAACATACATATGTGTATATATATATATATATATATATATATACACACCAACGGCTCCGAACAAGCAGGATGTGACACAAGGTTAATTTCTAACAGGTTTGAATTGAGAGTTTTCCTTCTCCTAGACAGATTGCCTAACCAAGGTTAAAGAACCCAATCTGCCCTACTATCTACCTATAGTTGGAGGGATATTACATGAATGCATACCTTTCCCAGGAGTATTAGCGCTATGTGAAATGCAAACAGTCTTGTCTAGAATTTCCTATGACTCTAACCATTACACCATGCACCTCCCTATATATAGTGTTATGCTAGATATTGTTATATTATTTGTTGTTATATTATATATATCATATTATATATTGTTTATTTTATAAATATTATAGAGTTGGCATTAAATAACCCACAGGGTTGATATGCCATTAAACCAAACCAAACCAAACCAAACCAATCAAGCAGTAGCAGACCAGACATGAAGAATAAACGGCATTTTAGCATTAAAAAAAAAACCCAAATAAACAAGGAAGTAAAGAATTAAACTTACTAACCTAACATTTAATAACAGATGCATTTGGATATAATACAAAAAAAATCCTTTTATACAGATGCACTTGAATCACACAAATAACCAACGTCTATGTTTTGTCTGAAAATATCTTTAAACAAATGGGCGAAAAAAATGGGTTGATTTTAATTATATCCAATCTAAAAGCTTGTATGAACATATGCCAAAGAGTGCAGTGACCTAGGACAACAGATTCAAATAAAAAGTATTTATACATACATATGTAGTTTTGTATACATCTACAATGATTGAAAACTATTTTAAACTATAATTTTTTTATATGCATTTTTCTCAATTCTTTAATATATGTTCCTTAATATACAGCGTGATTGAAAAGTAACTCCCTACTTTAAACTATAACTTTTTTTTATATACAGTTACATTTTTCTCAATTCTTTAATGTATGTTCCTTAATATGCAAGATGGTGCTCCTCCACATTTTGCTATTGTTGTTCATGAATGGCTGAATCACTATTTTCCTGGGAGATGAATGGGTAGATGTGGTCTGCATGACTGGCCGGCCAGAAGCCCTGATTTAACACCCTCTGATATTTTTCTTTGGGGTTGGTTGAAGGAGCTAGTCTACTCTACAAAACCAATGACTTAGAAAGAACTTGAAGGACAAATACAAGAATTTATTTCTGCCATTCCACAAGAGTTCCTGGGAGGATAAGTTGATGCAATTCTCAAGCAGCTTGAGAGACTGGATGTGAATGCTGGTGCCGATATAGAATTTTAAATAGAACTGCCTGTTATGTGTGTTCTTCTCATATTCATTTTTTGTAAAAATAATGATTCAGAAATAAATTAAAAAATTTTTTAAAAATGGGGAGTTACTTTACAATCACCATGTATATACAGATTTATAAAAACATTTATGCATACGTCATCATATGATCTTCACCTTCCATTTTTGCACATGCATTGATCACGTCTTTGGCTTTTGTAAACAAACGCGCATATAAAAATTAACGGTTAATAACATCATATTTACACATTCACTGTACACTTAACATCTTTCATTTTGTCCCTCACATAAACATTACTTAACAGTGTCCTGAAGATGGTACAATATACTGAAATGCTTAAGTATTGACACAAAAAATTGTTTCCCCTAATCATAAAATCCTGTGTTTGTTATAATTTTAAAATATTTTCTTCTCATATATATAATTATATATATACATATATATACAATGAATGCATAATGTTATGTTTGTGTCTACATGTGTATTATATATATACATATACTCGTGTATGCACTCACATGCATACACATTCAAGTATATCATATATGAACAAACTTTATTTTAGTGATAATGCGACACAATGTTGTCTGTGT
Source organism: Doryteuthis pealeii (assembly GCA_023376005.1). Lineage (NCBI taxonomy): Eukaryota > Metazoa > Mollusca > Cephalopoda > Myopsida > Loliginidae > Doryteuthis > Doryteuthis pealeii. The sequence continues at coordinate 29,583,639 of CM042147.1, read as the reverse complement.
GTGTATGTGTGCATATGTTTATATATATGTATAGGTGCATATGTATCCATGTGTGTGTATTTACCCAACTCTTCCACATAAGGTATGATGTGACACAAGGTTGTCTGTGTGTGTGTGTATGTTTATATATGTGTATGTTTGTATGTGTGCATGTGTAAACATGCACACATACATACACACTGATACATAATAGAGATACATGTCTATGTTTAGAAATGTAATGTTCCCTAAACAATGTTATTCTAATAAGAGAACCGGTGATTAAAATAAAATCAAAACAATAAAAAGATAATAGAAACAGGTAGAAAGAAAGAAGAAGAAAAAAGAAAAAGAAAAAAGAGGGGGAAAAAGAGGAAAAAATAAAGAAAAAAGAGGGGAAAAAAGAAGGAAAATGAAAATGAAAATAAAGAAAAAATAAAGAAGAAGAAAAAAAAAGGAAAAAGAAGAGAAAAAAGAAAAGAAGAAAAAAGAAGAAAGAACAAGGATAAAAAGAAGAAAAGAAGAAAAAAGAGAAGAAAAAAGGAAAAAAAGTAGAAAAAAGAAGGAAAAAAGAAGGTCAATGCCTTTGTTGCTAATCTCTTTCTTTTTTATGTCTAACTTTCAATATTAAAGGTTGTCACAGGGACAGATTTCATCTTCATCTTTCTCTCTCTCTCTCTTCCTCCCTCTCTCTCTCTCTCTCTCTCTCTGTGTATCATCATCCTTTGTTGGCTGGAGAGAGCTTTAAACACTCTCCATGTTTGTACTGTCCTTAATGAAACAACAAGTTTTTATTTTTTATTTTCAAAACTTTTATCCGCAAATGGATAGGATAGAAAAGCAGAGACAGTCTCTTTTTTTTAATTGTTTTTTTTTTGTTTTTTTTAACAGTTAATTAGTATGACAATGCGCGATTTAATGAACGCATGAAATATAAACAAATAACAAAGAAACGTTGAGTCAGTGACATGGGGGGAACTAAACACAAATTCAGAGCAGAGAACTGTTTCTCATATTGCTTTTAAAAAAACAATCACATAGCTCATGACAGATCCCCTAAACATTTAAAACATTTCATTACTTATTATTAATATACAATGCCATTTCATATTTATCTATTCTTATTGTTAACCTATGTAAAAAACAAATTATATACTGATATGTAATAACTTATCTCTCTCTCCCTATTTCTCTTTCTCTCACACACACGCACAGCCATAGATATATGACAAGAAATTGTATAGGTTTAATTTTGTATTACCATTATCTTTTTATCAATACTTTCTAAGGAGAAGAGTGGTATCTGATATATAGGGTAATCCTAAAAGTAAGGTCTTCAAAGCACTGGGGGAGGGGACAGGGAAACTGTTCATGAAGCTATTGGCAACACTCTTGTGTTTGTTGTGCATGCACCAGTGCTTACCCCTTATATGAGGGTAATCCCAAAAGTAAGGTCTCCAAAGTGCTGGGGATGCAAGGAAATTGTTTGTGTGTCTATTGGCAACACTGTTGTGTTTGTTGTACATGCACCTGTGCTTGCCCCTTATATGAGCATAATTCTAAAAGTAAGGTCTCCAAAGCGCTGGGGATTTAGGGAAACTGTTCATGTGGCTATTGGCAATACTGTTGTGTTTGTTGTGCATGTGCCTGTGCCTGTGCCTGCCCCTACACACACCTCACTGCCACATTCAGTTTTGACTTGACAGCTATTTTTGATGGAGCTGATACTACAGCTATCACCAAGTGTGAAGTTTGCGCAGTTTTTCAGTTTTAGAATGCAAAAGGCACTAAACCGATTAAAATTCGATGCTAATTAATAGAAGTGTGCATGGATATCAGAAACGTCCACAAGTGGTATAGGGAGTTTGCAACAACGATTAGGTTCTGTACTTCCTCAACAACATCGTGGCAAAGTGGTATCACATGGGCATACAAAAACTGCCACAGCGCCTACAAAAATGCATTAAACGAAATAGTGATTATGTAGAAAAATAGATGTATGTTGAAACTTTAAAAGGATGTAAACATTATTGGCAATCAATAATAAACGTTTCTGTGATTTCTAAATATTTTGGAGATCTCACCTTTGGGACTACCCTCATAAGAGGAAAAAATCTATCATATGAAATTTATCCAGTAAAATCTGTAATATCCACGTGTTGGCATTTATTAGTCCCACAAGAACATCTATACTGGAATATGGATGTATTTTCCCAACCACTTCCCCATACGCAGTTGTGACATAAGGTCAATTTTTAAGTGGAGTTTCACAGGTTTGAATTTAGAGTTTTTTTTTCTCTTAGACCGGTTACCATACCAAAAAAGAGCCCAGTCTGCCCTACTATTTACCCATAGAAAATTCTCCAAACAATACTCCTCAATATTATTTGTCTGAATTTTTAGATGAGCTTGACAATTTGTATTATTTGGATTTTTCAGACTGTTGTCCTCATCTTTATTGTTATATACACAACAAACCTGGGAACATTCTTGAATTCAAGAACCGTCTCTTTGAACTCAGAAAACTTCTTGTTGAACTCAGGAATCTTCATGTCATAATTAGGAGGGCTGGAGGGCACATTGTCCGAAACATTGTGTATATAACAATAAAGATGAGGACAACAGTCCGATAAAAATCTAAATAATACAAAATACTCTTCAAATTTTGAATTCGGAGATTTTCCCTTGGGACAAGTTGCCTTACCAAGGCTAAAGATACTAGTCTGCAACAGGATTTGAACTCATGTCCACTTCCTACAACAATAATTGTTACTAGTGTGACCCTTGGAATTTCCACAAATGAAACAAAAATCAAGAAGAGATATTTAAGCCAGAAACAATGATTTCCAATTTCATTACATATAAATCCTACTGTTGTCTTTGCAATAAATAATACAAAACTAAAAGTAAAAAAAACACGGCTTGGAAAAAAAAAAGTTGGGTTGGAAATTCGCCTGATGCTGGCTTGTTAAAACATTGCCTAAATTAAGACAGAAGGCTGGGACAACATAAGATCAAAATTACCAAAATATCTTCCATAATTCACAATTTCAATAATACAAATAAAACAAACATGTAACTTTTTTTCAATTCATTTTAATTTTACGTTGGCATTTAAGCATTTGAAATATTTTTTTTAAAATTGGGTGAAATAAAATGGGACAATAAGAAATCTGCGATTAAGCGGTATTCACATTTTTGCATTGCATATTGAACAATTTGGACGGTTTCATTTTTAAACAGAAGGTGGATGATAACGGACGGAAGTAAGAACAAGTATATCAATATATAGATGTCATGTGTGTCTTTATTATATATTTATACATATGTACACAGTAATAAATGAGTCTCTTGGTGATTCATTCTCTTTTACATTAAAATGATAAAATCTATTAGTATAACACTTCCACATATAACATAAGGTAAGTGAGGTTGATATTGGAGGTCATCAACAAGGGTCAAATAACAAACATTTCTGGTTCTAAACGTTGGTTGGTTGGTTGGTTTTTACAACATGTCAACCCATTGAGTCATTTTATGCCAAAGACATTTTTGTTTTATTCTTTCTTGATGGGTACTCAATTTTTTTTCAAGCACATTTGTTTCTATTCAACCCATAGATGGGACCCAACAGGCACTACCACTTCGGGTCAGAGTGGATATGGGAGCAATGGTGATGAAGGGGTGCTCCACATTCCCCAGACCTCCAGAACTGGAACCTCACCATCAGATAGAGATTAACGTTATATACCAGGATATGAAGACCCTCAGCCACCGCCTTCTAGCACATATATGATAAAAAGGGTTGGGGCTTGCCATAAGGGCAATGTTGTTGTTTCTGCTAAAGACCATGAGGTAGTATCCATTTAAAAAAAAATCTTATTTCCTTAACTGTATTTGCATGAGTGGCTGAATAGGCCAATTTTTGAATGGCAATCTCTGGTGCAGTGACTGCAAACAAACAGTGATGTTTGCTGTAGTTATTGTTGTCTCTCCTTAATTCTTGCTTTCTTTGCTGTGGCGACTTCTTTCCTCTCTTTTTCACTCCTTTTTGTACCTTGTTTGACAAAGAGGCACCACAAGGTCAATAGGGTTGGGACAATCATATACTTTTTCAAAGCATTTTTAAACTCAGTTTTTAATTTATTTAACCCATAGATGAGACCCTAACAGGATCAGAGTGGACCTGGGAATAATGGCAATGAAGGGGTACTCCACACTCTCAAAAGCTTCAGAATTGGAACCTTACCATCAAGTGCAGTTTAACATCATACACAGGACATAATTTTTGGTACATATTTAATAATTTTTTTAAAATTCCAAATATTAAAAAAACTTTTTCCTTTTTTTTTTTCTCTCTTTCTGATGACACCCCTTTTAATCTAAATAACTTTTGTGTAAAATCTACAACATTGTTTAAAGAAAAGTAATTGTTCTTTGTCTGATGAGAGGAGTACAAAAGCTGTGGTGAGACAAACAGACAGACAGAAAGATTAATTACATGTATTATGTCTACCCTTACAATTTACATTTGTTAAAAGATATGAAAATAATCAGATCAATTTTTATATCCCAACACAGGGATCTTTGTTCTAACAACAACAGTCACCAATTCTATTTCGTTTCTCAGATTGAATAGAATATTAATGATGAATGACAATCTATTACTATCAATTGACTAATTACACAATTATTCATTTAAGTTGGAGGCACATGGTGTAATGGTTAGAGTCGTAGGAAATGGACTCGTCAACCAACTTCAAATCCTGGACAAAGCTACAGTTCACATAGCACTAATACCCTTGGGAAAGGTATGAATCCAACTACTCTCCCTCCAGCTATTGGTAAATAGTAGGGCAGACTGGGCTCTTTAACCTTGGTTAGACAACCTGTTTAGGAGAAGGAAAACTCTGAATTCAAACCTTTTAAACTCCACTTGATGTGGTCACTACTAAAAAAAGGCTCAGTTCTAATTAGTGATCTATTTCACTTTTATTTTAATTCATTACAACAAACTGGATATAGTTTTAGAATTTTAAACACTGGATTAATTGGATTATTGACATCATCTTTATTGTTATCTACACAATGTTTCGGCCGATGTGCCCTATAGCCTTCTTCAGGTATTTCTTGTCAGATTTGGGAACCTTCTCTTCGAACTCAGGAACATTCTTGTCGAACTTGGGAGCCTTCATGTTCTAATCATGAGCCTTCAGGGAACTTCAAACCGAACCCTTTATTCAATCCACAGAGGTAGACTGTTCTCATTCCATTAACCATGACTGGGTACAAGTGTTAAGCTATGTTAATTATTCTATGTTATTATCACACTTATCCAGGATTGAACCTGCAACCTAGAGTTGACTGTCACTTAGAACTGTATTAACTCAACCCTTAGTCCGAAAAATCCAAATAATCCAAATTATCAAGCCTCGTCTCAAAAATTCAGACAAATAGTTTTAAACACTGCTTCTATAGCAAGTTATGCAAAAGTTAACGGCACTTTTTTTCTGAAAACTAAAGACTGAATACAAAGTTGAAAATCAGCCTGTCAGCAGGGGCAGAAGAATGACCCTGACTGCACCTCTGCAGAGACGCAAAATCCCTCCAATGAGGCTACCTGTTGGCCGTCAGTGGTGACCCATCATGCTTAAGGTTAGAATCCTGGCGGCTGAGCAGTTCATGACATGCAACACTCCACTTTGACCTTTACTTAGGCTAAACGGGCTGGTCACATCAAGCCCTAGCGCATATATGATTGTCCCGACCCTATTGCCCTTATGGCACCACCCCCCAACCCTTTTTATCATATAGGTGTTAAAAGGCAGTAGTTGAGGGTCTTAGTGTCCTGAGTATGACATCAAACTGCATCTCATAGTGAGATTCTGGTGAATGTGGAGTACGCCCCTAATTGCCATTACTCCAATGGCCCACCCTGAGATGGACTGGTAGAACCTGTTAGGTTCCCATCTATGGGTTAAATAGAAAAAAATGTGTTAAAAAAATTGTGTTAAAAAAAATTTCAATACCCATCAAGAATGAATAAAACAAAATGTTTATGGAATATAATAACCCAACAAGGATTGACATGTCATTAAACCAAACCAACCAATCAATCAATCAACCAGCCAACCAAAGTTTAAAAAAACAATTTTTCATTGGAAACTTTGCATACACTTAAGCGCTGTGGAGTCGGAACACAAAACCTATTTTTGGCACCTCCAACTCCAATTTTTCTTTATGTAATTAAGTGATTACAATTCATAACAAATATAAAACAATGATTTTTTAATAATCTATTTATAAGGAGTGTGCACTGTATAACTTTACAGACTAAACTAGGGCCATACAAACTCTAAATTCAACTGAAGTTGGAGTCAGTATAGTTTTACCAACTCCGACTCCAGTGACCCCTTAATTGGTTCTGACTCAAACTCCACAGCCCTGCTTAATACCAGTGATGTATTTTGCAAGGAAGTGTGATCGAATTTGAATTTATTTGATAGTCAAAGTCATATTATGGAAATACAGGGTGTGTAGTAGGTGTGTGTGTGTGTGTATGATGAGAGTTAATGGCTTCAACATGTGAAGACGTTCTTCATTGTATGTTGGCATAAACTACTGCTCGTAGCTACAATTTAGTTACAATTGAAATGAACCAGGACACATTGGTTTAAACCTGTTTATTAATAAAAATATTCTGTGTGGGATATATAAGAAGAAAAATTCACAATGGTTTAATAAAAACAAAACATTTATTTACAGATACAAAACTTAAGAGAAGAAATAAACAAGTAGAGATAAAGTTTATAGACTTTTGTATAAGTGAGAAAGTTCCTACAATGAAGATAATGTTTCTGCTGGTTAAAGAAGTGGCTTTCATGTTGAATGTTTAATTTGGTTTGGTTTGTAGGATATTACGGCATGTCAACCCTTTTTAGGTTATTTTATGCTGAAGACGTTTTGTTCTATTCCTGCTTGATGGGTATTCAAAGAATTTTTTAACTCATTTTTTTTAAAAACTCATTTCTTATCTATCTAACACATAGATATGACTCTAACAGGTACTACCACCCCGGATAGACATGGGAGTAATGGCAATTGGGTATTCCACACTCCCCAGAGCTTCAGAATTGGAATCTCCTCACTAGATGTAGGACACTAAGAACCCAAACCCAAAGCTTGATTTGACTCAAGGACCCTAACAGGTACTACCACTCAGGGTCATAGTGGGAGTAATGGGAATGAAGGTGTACTCCACACTCCCCAGAGCTCCAGAATTTGAACCTCACCACCAGATGCACTTTAACATCATACCCAGGACAGTTGATAATATTGAGGGGGGATACAGCTAGTGTATTCTTTGAATAATTATTAAATCATTTAATAAACAAAGGACTCAAGTTGCTTACAGTACCTGCTCCCTTAGATGGGACCCTAACATGTACTACCACTACGGTCATAGTGAACCTGGGAGTAATGGGAATGAAGGGGTATTCCACACTCACTAGATCTTCAGAATTGGAACCTCACCACTAGATGCACTTTAACATCATACCCAGGACAGTTGACAATATTGAGTGGGAGGGGGAATACAGTCAGTGTATTCTTCTAAGGCCCTGCCGACAAGGAATCTTCTTTTTTTTTTTTAAAGTTTAAAGGCAAAATTATTAGATTGAGATATGCAAGGTTTTTAAAAGGAATAAATAGAAAGAAATAAAAGAAGAAAAAAAGGAAATATTTGTTTGATGATCTGTTCGCTTGACCTAGTTCTCACCTTGTGTCATAATGGGTTATTTTCTCTCTCTCTCTCTCTCTCTCTCTCTCTCTCTCTCTCTCTCTCTCTCTCTCTCTCCAACCACTACCAAGCACCTGGCCTTTGTTCATATAATAAGGCAGAAAAAGAAAAAAACTTATTGAGCAGGTTCATTCAATACCTCAAGGCAAAAAATGATAAGAGTGCATCTAAAAAGCTATATGCTTATCTAATCTTCACGTAATCTGTGTTCTTTCTTCATGAGGTCAGAGATGATAGAGAGATGTTCTCTTCAAAAAAGAAAAGAAAATAATAGAATAAAATAAAAGAAAAAAGAAAAGAGTTGTTAGGATGCAACTAATGAATTGCCGACCACATTAGCATTTCATTATACTAGGTATGGCCAAAATTTCGGTATGACAGCACCTCCCCTTTCTTTAAAACTTTATAAAACATTTACAATATTTCAATATAGATTTATGACAAATATGACATTTTGATAATACAGATTTTAATTCATAAAATTCTCCCATTTTAAAGATTGTAAAACAAATTTTATATTTGTTTTTTATCCTCCCTATTTATATTACAGCAAAAATTATGTGAAATTTGATTGATTTTTTTTAATGAGTTTTGTTGAATTTTAATTTTAAAAAAAGTGAAATTTTGGCAATATACTAAAGTTGACAACTTTACTTCAAATTGTTTGGACAATTTGTTTTACAATCATTAAAACAGGAGAATTTTATAAATAAAAATCTGTATCTGTCGAAATGGCGCATTTTTGCATTTTTTTTTTCTCTCTTGGAAATGGGCCCTTTTTTTTCCCCTTGTTATTATTAAGAAATTTATAGGGAAAAAAAATCATATGTAAGTTTATGCTTTGTTCTTAAGGAAAAAATTAAAATAATTCACAAATTACAATTTTTTTATAAAAGTTTAAAGAAAGGGGGGGCTGTCGTACCAACAACAGCAGGTACTGTAAGCAACCTGATATCAAAATGATTTTATTCAGCATTAAATAACCCAAAAAGGGTTGATATGCCGTAAAACAAAACAACCAACCAACCTGTCATACCAAAATTTTGGCCATACATACTTATTGGTCTCTAGGGCAGTGATTCTCAACCTTTTTCTGTTCATGGCCCCCTTTTGATTGAAGATTTTTATGGCCCCTCCTAGATGTTTACTTTAACAAAAGTTCATTTTAAAACTTCAAATTAGGTCCTCCTTGGGGCAATGTGGGAAGGGATAAAGGGAAGGTTTTAACATTAAAAAAAAGGTATTTCTTATCAGGTAAGGGGGACTAATAAACAATACTCAACAGGAAGCCATGTGGCTGCAAGGTGTAACTAAAGTAAAGAAATTTGGCACATATTGTCGATATCAGCCGGACAGCGAGGAAGTCTATCACGTTTTCACTCCCAATGAGTTTCAGCTAAATAATGGACACTTCTGTTTTTATTATAAAGAAAAAAGCGAAGAAATAGAACAGAAAAAATATCATGAGAAAGAGAGTAGGGGAAAGATAGAGAGAGAGGATGGACGCATGGAAGCTGTTTCAATTGAACATAATGAAAAGATGAAAAGAAAAAAAGAGTGAGAGCTATTTTTCAATATCTCTTAAGTAAACATATCAAACATTGTAATAATTAAATTATCACACTGTGGTATATGCACAGGTCCTGCTAGTTAAGATTAAATCACGACTATTTCATAATTGTTGAGAATATAACTTAAATAACTAAGGAATTCGTGACGTCAGTGGTGACGTAGTTTTGGTTACAAACAGACAGTTACATAATAATATATTAATACTTGTGCTCCTTAATTGTTCGACCGTTATCATCTTGCAACAGCCTCTGGTTAAAAATCAGAGTCCAAATCATCCAAGATAAAATGCAAAAATGTAAATCCTGATTATCTGATGTTGCTTATCCGCAGAATTATTATTTATTATTATTATTATAAATGCCGTCACATCAGCTAAATAATGAGCCATTCCGTTTTTATCATAAAGAAAGGGAAGAAAAGGGACATGTTACACAGAAAGATATAATAAGAAAGAAAGTAGGGGAAAGATAGAGAGGGGGGTGAGCGCACGGAAGCGATAACGCTAATCTGTTTCAATTGAACATAATGAAAAGAAAAAAAAATAGTGAGAGAGTTAAATCAAGATTATAATTTTTAGCTCTTAAGTAAACGTATGAAACGTTGTAATAATTAAAGTATACTGTGGTATATCCACAGGTCCTGCTAGTATTTTGTTTTTGTTTTTATATTGTCAAAATATTATTTAAATGTCTCAGTTGTCTTTAAAGGATGAGCAAATGACATACTCAAAAAATTCTTAATAAAAAAGAAAAGTTTTGCTGTCTAAAAAAAAGGTTTGATACAGGTTTTCAAATAGAATCAGACAAAATGACACCTTTTTTTGTTGTGTGTGTGTGTGTGTGTGTGTGCGCGCGCGCGTGTGCGTGCCGCGAGGAAAGAAGAAGAATGAAGATATGTGAAAGAGAGATAGAATGTGTGTGTCTCGGTGCGCGTACACGCGGCAGAAGAAAGAAGAGTGTAGATATGTTAAAGAGAGAGGGGGGAGAGAGAGAAGGAAGAGAGTGTGTGTGTGTTTGTGTGTGTGTGTCTGTGAAAGAAAGAGAAAAAAAGAGTGTATATACATGTGTGTGTGTGCGTGAGAAAGAGAGAGAGAGCCTGTGTGTGCGTGTATGAGAAAAAAGATGTGTTAGAGAGAGAGAGAGAGAGAGAGAGAGAGAGAGAGAGAGAGTCAGAGTGTGTGTGTGTGTAAGAGAGAAAAAGAGTGTACATATGTGTTTAAAGAGAGAAAGAGAGAGATAAAGAGTTTTGTGTGTGTAAGAAATAAGAGAGAGGGAAAGAGAGTGTATGTGTGTGTGTAAGAAAAAAGAGAGTGTATATGTGTTAGAGAGAGAGAGAGAGAGAGAGAGAGTGTGTGTGTGTGTGTGAAAGGGGAAATGTGTGCATGTGAAAGAGAGAAAAAGAGTGTATATACGTGCTGTGTTAAAGATAGAGAGAGAGTGTGTGTGTGTGTGTGTGAAATAAAGAGAGTGAAAGAACGAAATAAGGAAAGAGAAAGACAGAGAGAGAGAGAGAGAGAGAGAGAGAGAGAGAGAGAGTGAGTGAGAGCGCACGCGGTATTTTTCTCACAACTTATAGTTAAGTCAGACTTAAATATCCCCCCCCCCTTGCGGTATTTTCATTTTAATTCTTTTATTAAAAGTATTACACGGGTATCTATAAGTGAGGGTGTTAAATCTTTTAAAAATAAAAACTTAAATTTTTTTAAAAAAAATTTAACAACCTTGAGTTGAAATCTTTTTAATCATCCTATAATATTTGGAGAAGAAGAAGAGAACACGCGCACGCATTCATTTCTTAGAAAATACGTTCGTTACGTTACTTAAGTAACGCTTCTAAATTACATAAAAAAAAATTCTCCCCCAGCAGCTGAACAGAAACCATAGCATCAATGCTTACGTGAGAGACCCGGGAAGAACGTTCATGAAACTAGTCAATGACCTACATTTATGAAAGAAGAAAAAAGAAAAAGAAAAAGAAAAGCTGACTAAAACTAGAGTGTTGTACAATGTGTACTTTAATAGCACATAAAGGTGCTAAACTACTTTGCAATACAAAAAAAAAACGCGACTTACCTACAAAGAATCTGCTAATTTATTTACCTATTTATTCACAATTCAGGCATTAATTCGGCAGCTTGATTGATAAGGTCTTATTATTCGTAAACACAAGCGCACACATCTTTAACCACAGAAAAACAACAAGTTACAAAACAAGGGACATGAAACAGATGTGTTTAGATTAAAAAAAACCTTGAAAGGCAATCGTCTTTTGATGCGTCCTGTAGTGGTGTAATACAGGGTTTCTCAATGGGGGTTATATGGCCCCCCTTGGATGCCGTGAGATTTTTGGAGGGACACAAGGACAGATTTGAAAAAAATGGTGGGGCACAAGTGACCAAGAGGGACCATAGAAAATTTAGGACCCACAAAATACATACATGTAGTATTTTGTAATTAATAATTATTATTTAAAATAAGATATTAAACTTACTGAGGCAACATCATATGTCAAAACATGGCTGTCTACAGATGACTATTACAAAATTATATATATGTATGATTTTGTAATTTTATAACTTGATCAATTCTCATTGAAATGATCTTAAATTTTAACATGAGAAGAAACAACTCAAAATTGTTTGATTTTTTTCTTTAGGTATAGAAATATTATTCACAAGAAAAGATGGCGATTAAGGCAGGGATTTTGAGCTGTTTCTACACATACCGTTACAATTTTAGATCATTTGTATGAGAATTGGTCAAGTTATTAGATTACAAAATGATATCAATTTTTTTAAATTACCTCTCAAATTATATAAGCAATTTTGCAGCACCCTATATATATATATATTATTTAATGATTGATATATGACAATTTGACTTTTGAATGACACGGACAACTATCTAGTGTTTGTTTTTGCTGCAGTTCTGTTTTTTAACGGGTACCTTTCCAATTTATTTATTTTTTGTGCGAAGCTATAACTGTATTATTCACTTCCACGATTGTCCTTAATTAATCAATCAATTTTGATTAATTCATTACGATTAACCCTGATGATCCATTTTTGGTGAAACTTAAGTAGGTTATCTATCTATAACTTTCTACTAAATCCGCTCTATTGAATGATTCTAAGCATGACCTTTTTTTAATCTAAACACATCTGTTTCATGTCCCTTGTTTTGTAGTTAATAAGACCTTATCAATCTATTGACATTAGTAGAGCGGATTTAGTAGAAAGTTATAAATCGGGGTTATAAAGAATATAAAAATGCTCATTTTTATATTCTTCATAACCCCGATTTATTCAGTTAATAATTGTATCGACAGTCAAAGTTGAGATCAATTTGATATTTTATTCCCTGGAAAGTCATCCAGTAAGTCCGCAGGTAAGTCGGGGGTAGGAATGATTCTAAGCATGACCTTTTTTAATATTGAAATATCAAAATTGGTATAGTCCATATTGAGAATTCAATGTATAATAAATTGGGAATTATATACATACCAATTGGATTATTGATTTTAATTGAAATCCAATTAGCCAGTGCTGTTTCTGAAAATTAGCTTACCATATGTGTAAAGTTTCATCATGATTGGATCACTGGTGTAGGCGCCAACTGGTTATATACAGGCAGACAGAAATTGCCATTTATGTAGTAGATTTATTTATTTTTATTAATTTTGTCAGAAACCTTTTAATCCGACTCCCCACAATGCCAGAATGTGACACAAGGTCGATTTAGTGTGGGGAGTGCCCCACAGGAAGCTTTTTATCTAACTCCCTGCAAAGCCAGAATATGACACAAGATCAGTTTAATGCAAGCTTCATGTGGATTTGTTTTAAAAATTGCTTAAAATTCCATTGGCATTTCCCTTGAGGTGTGCCTCAAGAAGCACAGGGTAATAAACCCAACCCATTACCCCTATTATTATTATTATTATTATTATTATTATTACCTCAGCATATGAGTAGCACAGTGAGGATCTGTGTGGTAAAGTAAGTAGCTGATGGTAGGTGTGGCGCTCCACCTCAGATTCAAAAATAGTCTCCTAGGTCTAACGCTAGTGAAAAGGGGATAGACTCCCTCGCTGCCTGGCTGATACTGAAATTAGGCCACCCTGTCAACTTTACTTTTATCATTATTATTATTATTATTATTATTATTAATCTGAGTAACATAAAAAGGATGGAAAAAATTCCTTTATCATTATTAATACTAACAAGAATATGGTCCATCCGGACACAAGTATTTAAGTTTTAATGTAATAAAATATCCACAAAGTCTATGTGCATTTTAAAGTTATAAATGATTTAAAATGCACACAAACTTTATGGAACTTGTATATTAAATTAGAAAGACTAACGAAATTAGATAAGAACGCATATGAAAAGAATCAACTTATTTTAATTATATTCTAATTGGTTTCTATGTAATTATTCATTATGTTAAAAGCAGTATACAAATTAACCACAACATATATTATGTAAACCTTTATTTCTTAGTGATATATAAGACCCAATGCATGATTTTAAATGCAGTAATATCATGGGATGTTTTGAGGCAAATCTAACTCAGATTTTCAGAGACATTGTTTGTAAATAAAATGTATTCTATGTATTCTATGTATTAATGATTTTGACAATAAATTAAATACTCATTGATAAACTTACACAATTGCTAAGGGGATTGTGACATAAGCAGTGATGTAGTTTCAGTTACAGACTTACATCGAATCTCCATTATCATTATTATTATTATTATTATGATTATCATTATTATTATTAATCTGGGTAACGTAACAAGGGTAGAAAAATTATTATCATTATTATTATTATTATTATTACTGAATAATTAATTGATAGTAATAATAATAATAATGATCTGGGTAACATAACAAACTTTTTTTTTATCAACTTAAAATCAATAAAGCCTCTTTCTGGTTCAGCCTTACCACTTTGTAGTACCAATTGAGAGCAAACCGCAAGTGGTGGTCTTTTCATGCTTATATAACTGCCACCCACCGCATCGTTCTTTGTGACTTCCTCCTAACCTCTGATCTGATAACCCAGTTATGTTGTGGACGACGATGAGGAAATTATCTCTACAAAACTCTCCATTTCGAGGTTCACTTGTAGACAAGTATGTTGCTCTTGCAAAACCACTAGACAGCTATTTCCTCATTGATTCGGCCATTTTAAAAGTGGTCTTGTCATCATTTTGTTCTTTTTGCGTTAATAAACGAGAATAAAACTAATTGTCACTCAACTAGAACTAAATTTGGACATTGTCTTTCATAGCATCTCTCAGTTCGGCAGTTTGCGTCAAGGACAAGAGGGAGTTTTATGGTGTCTACTGATTGCATTAAATTGAACTGAAGAAACTCCAATTACTAATTTTTTTTAAATTAGATTTTTAGCTATAGCTTTTTTGTACAAGGAAAAGAAAGTTATTTATCCCTTTATATATATATATATATATATATATATATATATATATATATGGAGTAAAGCAGGGAATTAAATCCGACAGTATAGAAAAAAATTAGAAAAACATGAAGTATTCAAAAAGATGAGTTTATTATTGATGGTGATTTTGGAATACTTTGTGTTTTTCTTTTTCTCTACAAACACACACACACACACATACACACACACATCTTTATTCCTTATATTTTTTCTGTGTAGCATATCCTTTTTCTTTCCTTTCTTCTTTATGATAAAAACAGAATAGTCCATTATTTAGCTGAGGTGATGACACATAAGAAATAAGAATTGGCAGATAAGCAACACCAGATAATCAGGATTTACATTTTTACATTTTATCTTGGATGATTTAGACGGCATTATTTTTACCAGAGGTGTTGCAAGATGATAGCAGTCGTACAAATAAGGAACACGAGTATCAATATATTAAACCTTTCACTGTTAAAGTCAAATTACAGGTATCTTCTCACGTGTTTTCTACGATTTTATCCTTTATTTCACATGCGGTTTGAGAGCCACATATGACCCTCAAACGTGTCATAAGGAACTCTTAACACTTTCACTGTTCCAGGCAAATTAGGTGTCTACTCTCACATTTTCAAAAGATTTTATACATTATTTTAAATGCAGTTTGAGAGCCACATATGGCCCTCAAACGTGTCAGAGGAACCTCTAAACCCTAGCAAATTCAAAGCAAATTAGGTGTCTACTTACACGTTTTCATAAGATTTTATACATTATTTCAAATAGTTATTAATAATGCAAAGTGAAATACAAACAGCCTCGCTCAGGATTTGAACTCTTGTTGCTGTGCCATTTCCTAAGATAATAACTGTTATGTCATGAATCTCCTTATTGGCAACTTAAAAACCTGTGCTCTTCTATCAAACTGAGGGAAAACTATTAATTATGATTCTTAGGTATCCCGTGTGTGTGTAATGGTTAGCAAGTTATTCTCACAGATACATTATTACTAAAAAAAAGAGTTCAATCCTCGCTGAATGCCCCATACTTGTAACAATTGTGTCAAATTTAACCCATGGTGAACCGGTTGGGTAAATGTTTTGCTTTTTTTAAAATTATGATTCAAAATTTGTAATTACCTCCCCCCCATTTTGATAATCCCCCAATCACCATAACTTTGATACAAACTAATGCATATTTTGATGACATGTCAGGGCTTATGAATTTTCAATTTTTGGGGGAATGTGGAGCACCCCTTCATCACCATTGCTCCCTGGTCCACTCTGACCCGGAGTGGTAGTACCTGTTAGGGTCCCATCTATGGGTTAAATAGAAAAATGTATCTATAAAAAAATTGTATCCATTAAGAATTGATTTATTTCACAACTTTATCGGCATTAAATGACCCACTGAGGTTGATATGCCGTAAAACAAAACAAACCAAACCGTAACTACAAACTAATGCAAATTTAAGTGAAGTACCTGGGCTTATGAATTTTCAATTTATTAACTAGTATTGTATCAAACTGAAGTTCATCAATAATGTGCTTTTTTGGGGGGGTCATATTTGTTTTCTATCATATCTAAAAAAAAAAAAAAAAAAAAAAAAAAAAAAAAAAGAAATAACAAAAATAAAAAAAACAAAGAAGTTACAAATGTTTTTTTATAACAAAAATTCAACATGTAAAATATATTCATTTCTTTTATCCCGGATGAAATCCGTTCGTGCTACAACACCCAAATTTGATCTCATGTTTTATTTTTTCCAATGTTTGTCTATTTTTTACAGCTGCTCTGCTTCAGTTAGTCTGTGTAGAGAGACCTGACACTCAATAGATTTTTTTATAAAATACACATGACACTTTCTTTCTTCAGTTTTTGTCATTTTGAACAAATAACAAAAAAAAAAATTAAAAAAAAAAAGATAAGTAAAAACACATACAGAAACAAAATAGTGCAGATAATGTTGTAGTAATCTATTATTATACTAAAGCTGAGCAAATCAACTTTTGTCTCCTAAAGACTTTTTTACTGTCTAGTTTAATGCACAAAATTTATACTAAATTATTCCTTATTTTTAGGATTGAGTTATGTTTGAAAAAAATTCCATTTTAATTGATTCTAATTAGTCGTAATTTGCAATTAAATAAAAAACAACACCCCTTACTTTACATTCTGACTATCACTTTCCCCATCTCTATGTATCTCTTGATTACCTTCTTGTTATATATGTTAGTTTCTTTGGCAGAAGAGAGAGAGAGAGAGAGAGAGAGAGAGAGAGAGAGATGGGAGAATTTGAAATGTATTTGTATGTTTCTTCTTTCTTTCTTTCTTTTCATCTTTTTATTATGTTTGATTGAAACAGCTTAGCAGTATTGCTTCCGCACACTCACCCCGTCCCTCTATCTTTCCCCTACTCCCTTTCATTCTTTCTTTCTTATTATTTTTCTGTGTAACATTACCCTTTTTTCCCTTTCTTTCTTTCTAATAAAAATGGAATGGTCCATTAATCAGCTGGGTGACAACAGTCATAAGAAATAATAATTTGGTGGATAAGCAACAATAAGCAATCATGATTTATTTCATCTTGGATGATTTGGACGGTCTTGTTTTTTAACCAGAGGGTATTGCAAGATGATAATGGTCGTTCTTTTAAGGAACACGAGTATTAATATATAGATTTTCTTTTTTTTAAAGAATGACTGTCAGTTTCTCGCCTATGCAATAATCATATCAAAAGCTCTAACTTAGACCTATCTATCTATCTATATTTTTTCCCTACTTTAAACCGTTCACAGCAGCTCTCCTCCACCAACTGTTTCTACACATACTCCACCCAAGCAAAGTACAAAAACTGATGGTTAGTTCATTATAATTGATCAGAAGGACTCAGATTACCATTTCTGAGTTTTGGGGTGAAGAAATTGTGAACTTTGAAATATCCCATCGTACAATCAAAAAATACCAAGAAAATTTGGCACAGCCATCGGGGAAATTTGGTAGGCAAAGAGATATAGACACATGCTTGCTCCCACACACAATTCTTCAATATATACTGCATCTTTCCGAAAGAAGAGATGCACTAGACAATTTTATGAATTCATATATGTAGCAGGTGATTTTAGAAGCATATTAAGAACATGGTTTATTTTCTACTTATTTTCTATGTTGCGTATTTGAGGATCCAAGCTTCAATCCTTAATTCCATTTACAAATGGATTAAATGTTGCTTGTTTTAAATAAATTCCTTAGACAATTTTAAGTTTTAACTCTTTGCCTATCCAAATTTCCCCCAATGGTTCTACCAAATTTTCTTGGTATTTTTTTTACCTGTATGATGGGATATTTCAAAGTTCACTATCTATTCACTCTGAACTCACTCTATTCAAATAAAGTCCTATCATTATTATAAACTGAGTTCTTCTACTCAATTATAATGAACTAATTATCAGTTAGTTAGCAGTTGTGGGAGAGTTGCTGTGAGTGGTTTAAAGTAGGCAAAGAGTTAAGAATAGTTACTTGAAGCTATAATTATTTACAAATGATTATTATTATTATTAGTTACTTGAAACAATATGACTGTGGGCAAATTATTTCGATCAACTCTTTGCCTACCAAATTTCCCTTCATGGCTACACCAAATTTTCTTGGTATTTTTTACCTGTATGATGGATATTTCAAAGTCCCCTATCTATTCACCTCAGAACTCATTCTTTTCAAATAGTCCTATTATTACTGTAATCTGAGTCCTTCTGCTCATTTATAATGAACTAATCACCAGTTACTAACCAGCTGCTTACGGTAGGATTGCAGTGGTGGGAGAGTTGCTGTGAGCGGTTTAAAGTAGGCAAAGAGTTTTTAAAAAGTATGGGCATAATTAAATTTGTTTTGTTTCTGATTTACACACTGATTAACAATGAATTAAAATCTAACATTTAAAATAGATTTTATGCAAAAACCTAATGGTCTCAGTGATGCAAATGGTGACATGTGTTCAGTCATAGAAAAAAAGAAAAAGAAAAAAGAAACAAAAAAACAAAAAACATTTGAAGCAAGCGTGCATATATTAAGATGTCGTTCCATGAAAAATCCATATTTAGAAATGTAAATAGAAATGGATACGAGACTTTCTAGGAAACGTTATTTAAAAAACAAATTACTGAAAAGAAAATTAATTTATTTTTCCTCGGAAAGTTTAAGAAAAAAGAAAAAAAAATTGTATTTTCTTGACCTCCCTCCAGGCTAGATTAACACAAGATCTTTTTATGTGTGGATTTTTAAAAATTTTATTGGGGCATCCTCTCCCACCCCCTCCCATAGAACATAATGAGTTAAAATAAAAACGAAGAATATAGCATGATGGTCAAACAGCCTAATCTCCAACAAAGCTCAGCACAAAATGTACAACGCTATTTCTGCAGGATATCTTGGGAGTATAAGATGTATATCAAATTGCCGCTCCTATTTATGAACTTTCCCAACGTCAGCAGCAGGCACTTCCGCTAAAAATTGGCCAATGAGAAATGTATACAGAACACATTTAAATCGTTGGTAACAGTCCTGAAATCAATTGCTAAATGAACTTTCTGCGAGTAAGATCTACAGATGAGGATTACAAGGAGATCCACTGATACTACACTCTTTTATACCAAGGATTTCAAGGAACACTACAAGACTAGGATTACAAGGAGATCCACTGATACTACACTCTTTTATACCAAGGATTTCAAGGAACACTACAAGACTAGGATTACAAGGAGATCCACTGATACTACACTCTTTTATACCAAGGATTTCAAGGAACACTACAAGACTAGGATTACAAGGAGATCCACTGATACTACACTCTTTTATACCAAGGATTTCAAGGAACACTACAAGACTAGGATTACAAGAATTAACCAACTGAACCCAAATTCAATACCAACCAAAAGTCTAAAATGGTAACCAGAATAGTAACAATTCCACTATCAACAAGGGTGGCACAACTACAATGGTCCATGTTTGATCATGTGCTACGGATGCCAGAAGAAGCACCTGCACAAAAAAAAACTGGAATTTGCTGTAATAGGGTCAAACAACTACCAGGTACGGAGGGACGCCACTGCACAAATTTACTAGGTAAATTGAAGGTGAACCTCCAAAACACAGGACTGGAAGCCCAAAGATCTGGCAAGCGACTGGGGGAGCTAAGGACCCTCATAAAAGAAAGGACTCATTGGCTAGGCATTTGCTTCTGATGAAGCTCTCAATTGATTCTACCACCAAGTGTGAAGTTTGCGCTGTTATTCGGTTTTTGAACGCAAAAGTCATTAAATCAATTAAGATTTATTGAAAATTAATGGAAATGTATGGCAAGTTGTGTATGGATGTAAAAAACGCCCGCAAGAAGTGTTGGGAGTTTGCAACAGCAATGAGGTTCGACGCTTCTTCAGCATGGCAGCAAGCTAGTATTGCATGGGAATACAAAAACTGACACAGCAGCTACAAAAATTCATTGACTGAAATGGCGATCATGCAGAAAAATGATGAAACTTTAAAATGATGTAAACATCATTGACAATAATCAATAAACATTTCTGTGATTTCTAAATATTTTGGTGATGTTACTCTTGGGATTACTCTCGTATGTTAATTGTATAACTGAATGATGCTCTTTCTATGCTGAATAAATTTATATTTGTATGAAATGGATTAAAACAAACATTCTGTTTGGTCTCCAGGAATTATGTTTTGTTCACACCTGATATTGTGCATGAAGAAAGTTAATAAATACTTGTGTTCCTTAATTGCACTACCATTATCATCTTGCAACAGCCTCTGGTTAAAAATGATACCATCCAAATCATCCAAGATGAAATACAAAAACGTAATTCCTGATTATCTGATGTTGCTTATCCGCCGAATTCTTATTTCTTATGAGTGTCATCACCTCAGCTAAATAATGGACTATTCCATTTTTATCATAAAGAAAGGAAAGAAGAAGTCATGCTACACAGAAAAAATATAATAAGAAGAAAGAAAGAAAGAAAAAGTAGGGGAAAAATAAAGAGAGGGGTGAGCACAAGGAAGCAATAATGCTAATCTGTTTCAATCAAACATAATAAAAAGGTGAAAAGAAGGAAAGAAAGAAAGAAAAAAGTGTGAGAGAGAAAGTTAAATCAAGATTATTATACTTTTTACATATTGAACTATTTAACAATAGCTCTTAAGTAAACATATCAAACATTGTAATAATTAAATTATCATACTGTGGTATATCCACAGGTCTTGTTAATATTGTTTTATCTTAACAAAAAATAAGCAAAGATCTTAAAATAGGTTAAATCAAAACAGAAAAAAAGAAAAAGGAAGAAAATTTTATGCCAAAAACAAAAATAAAATCTCCTGACCAATCAAAACAAAGCCAAGCAACATTTTTCAACCAATAAGAATAAAGAAAGCCAAGCAATATTTTTCAACCAATAAGAATAAAGAAAGACAAGCAATATTTTTCAACCAATGAAAATGAAGAAAACCAGAATTTAAAAAATAGTTGTCTCTGGAGCTTCTAAAAAGCTATAAATAATTCTTTTTTCTTTCTCTTTTCTTTTTTTTTTAAATCAGTCAGCATTTTATCTTTTATCACACATACAACATCTGAACATCTTACACTTAAACATCTGCTCTTTGATGATTCTTAAAAGTTAACAATAAAATAAAGTTCAACAACAACACCTTTTTTATTTTTTCCTATTTCACATTCCAAACAAACATTTCCTTAACATACAATGTTTATCCCTCTACAACTACCATTAACAAAAACCAAAGCTTAGGGAAATGAATAGCACAGGTGAATTGTTTATAGTGGTGAAGGTTTCTGTAGAACCAGCCACACTTTTTGGCTGAACTTATAACAGAAGTGTGCCACATGATTCTCCAAACAACAGTTCACAGTTTGACAAGAAATACCTGAAGAAGGCCAGAGGGGCACATCAGCCGAAACATTGTGCATATCTTATTATAATGGAGATTGTGTGCTTTTCTGTCTGTAACCAAAACTATATCATTACTTAAGTCACAATTCCCTTTGTTATTTACGTCACATTCTCCATGATTTTATTTTTATCTAAACCTCAATTTCTAATAAAATTGTATTACATTATTAATACTGTTCATCATATCTACAAATGAATAATATGCAATTGTATTTATATATAGACTAAAATAGCATTTTACAGTGTGAACAGAAAGGCTAATTTGTATATTGAAATTAAAAATTTGATTTTAATAAATATGTGCTTAGTATTATTGATTTTTAATTGTATGGTTTTATCTTAATGGATATGATCAAAAATCTCTTCAATAAATCTTAAAAGAAATCGATTAACGAGAAGAAATAATTCTGATTTTATTCTTTACTTCCTATTTTAACTAAGTTATTAAATTAGGAAAATTTAGCAATGAAAGACGAGAGTGATAGAAGAGTAAGTTTCTGTTGTTCTATTTTTCGATTATGCCCCTCTCTGTTTCAAATCATTTTATCTGCATTCTTATTTAGTTTCATTAGCCTTTCTAATTTAATATATTTTATTACATTAAAAATTAAATACTTGCACCCGGAGGGTGCATATATTTGCTAGTAGCAATAAAGATAAAGACAACAATACGAAAAATCTAAATAATACAAATATTCCACAGAGTCAGAGTTGAAGGTTTTGTGTTCCAATAATAACTGATACTGACTTTAGAAGAAAAAAAACAACAACAAAAAAAATCCCAACTGGGAAAGATGAAAAGATTTCTTTTGAAGAAAGAAAGAATAAAAAATACACTATAAAAAAATAACATAACATGTAAGACTTCAGTATCACATGATTAAAATAAATGAAGTAGTAAGCTATTTTTATCAGATTTTTTTCTTCTTTCTATTTCTACCATATATTCTACACATCAGCCGTATTTAAACTTTGGGGCTGGATTAATAGTTTCACCTAGAAAAATATCTGAAATAGTTTTTTATATTTTTTTATTATGGAAAAATCAATTAATGAATTTCCATAGCAAAAAAAAAAAAAAAAAAAGGAATAATGGAGATTGGGTGTATTTCTGTCTGTAACCAAAACTATGTCACAGCTTACATCACAATTTTTTCAATGATTGTGTAAGTGTATTAATGAGTATTTAATTTATACTTAAAATCATTAATAGATAGAATAAAAACTAACACCTGTGTTATATACACTCAAAATTTGAGGAAGCAATTTTTTAAATTGTTTTTTATTCTTGCCCTTTTTTTTTTCAGAAACAAGAAATTAACTAAAAAGTTTACAAATAAATATCTACAATTTTGTGTAAAATTTATGTGCAAAATATTCAAAATAATTATTTAATTAATAGTTAATAGATGCACGCAACATTTTATTAGAGCATTTTTTGTTAAAAGTTTTTTTAATGATTAGAAATAACAGAAAAAGAAAAGTTTATAAATGACACAAAAACAAAAAAAACAAAAAGATACCAATTTTAGAATTGGAAATTTTTAAAAATCCTTATGGCAAAGTATATAATGGCCTGTTTAGCTCAATCAGTAGAGTACCCATCAAGGAATCACAAGTTTCCAGGTTTGATACCAGTCCCCGCCAACCCAGCATATGAGTAGCACAGATTGGGTAATATGATCTGTGCAGTAAAGTGAGAAGTTGACGATAGGTGTGGCGCTCTACCTAGACAAAAACAATCTCCCTGGTCTAGCACAAGTGAAAATGGGATACACTCCCTTGCTGTTTGGCTGATACCAAAAATAGACCACTCTGCTAACTTTAATTTAAAGTGCTAGTTTAGCAGTCGGTAGAGCATCCATTTGAGAACCACAAGGTTTTGGGGTCAATACTGGCCCTTGACAACTCAGCAAGGGAATCTATCCCCTTTTCACTAGTGCTAGACGAGGGAGATTGTTTTCTTTCTTCTGAAATGACGCACAATACCTACCACCAGCTCCCGACTTTACCGCACAGTTCCAAAATACTAATTTGCTGAGTTGGCAAGCGTTGGTATCGAACCCAGAACCTTGTGGTTCTCAGATGGATGCTCTACCGACTGCGCTAAACCAGATCAGCCCTTGACTACTCAGTGCATGAGTAGCACAGCTTGGATCTGTGCAGTAAAGTCACGGGCCCATGGTAGGTGTGGTGCTTCACCTCTGATGCAAAAACAATCTCCCTGGTTTAGCACTAGGGAAAAGGGGATAGACTCCCTCACTGCCTGGATGATACCGATAATAGGCCACTTCACCAATTATTCTATTTCTGTCCAAATGTGAAGTAAGATAGAGACTTTGCTGTGAAATATTTTTGACCTCATAAATGATGTGACAGACATGGTTAAATTTGTTCTTAGCATGGCCAGCTATATGTTGGATGTTCTTAGCATGGCCAGCTATACGATGAGTACCCCTTCATTGCCATTACTCCAGGACTACTCTGACCCAGAGTGGTAGTACCTGTTAGGGTCCCATCTATGGGTCAAATAGATTTGTTTAAAATTATTTGTATGCAGAAAAAAACTCTTAAGAAACAACTATACAAATAATATAAATATGAACGTTAAATCAATGCAATTCCCTAACCCCCCTAAGCATAAAATAACCCTAGATGGATTTGCATGCTGTTAAATCAATAAAGAAAAAGAAAAAAAGAAAAAATAACATCCCCCATCCCCCCCAAAAAAAATAGCTAGCTTCAAAATCAATGTAAATTATTATTAAGCTTACCTTCTCTAACTTCAATCAAATAAGAGACTAAGTAACAATTTAAGAAAGCCCTTACAAAATTAACCCCACCCTGTCAGCTGCGGCTGTAGAATATATCGACTATACCTCTGAAGAGGGATAAAATCCTCCTGTTGGCTGTGGGTGGCCACCCGTGATGCTTAAGGATGGAATCCTGGTGGCTGAGCAGTCCATGACATGCAACACTCCACTTTGGCCCTTACTTAGGCTAGATGGGTGGTCGGAGAGGCCCCTTCTGATCAATTGGCTGGTTACATCAAGCCCTATCATCTATATGATTGTCCCAACCCTATTACTCTTATGGCAAGCCCAAACCTTTTTAATCATATATGTTCGTATCGTCCTGGGGATGATGTTAAACTACATCTAATGGTGAATTTTCAATTCTGGAGCTCTGGGGAGTGTGAAGTACCCTTTCATTGCCATTACTCCCAGGTTCACTCTGACCCGGACTGGTAATACCTGTTAGGGTTCCAACTATGGGTTGAATATAAAAAAAATCAGTTTAAAAAATGTTTATAAAAAAAATTGAGTTTGAAAAAAAAATTCAAATACCATCAAGAATGAATAAAACAAAACATATTTGGCATAAAATAACCCAACAAGGCTTGATGTGCCATAGGATCCAACTAACAATCAAAATCAACCTCTAAATTTTGCAAGTCAGATTCCAATGATACACTCAGTAGTAAAAAAAAATCTCTGCTTTTTTGTACCTATCTTCAATGAAAAGTACACATTGTATTATTCATAATTTTATGTATCATGTTTCTAATGCTCTGGTATGCAAAAGATGCAGAGCATGGTTTTTCATACAATACACACCTAGTTGTCGGGCGGGGTGCATTTGACACTCAAGAACCAAGTAAGTAAGGGGTTAAGCAAAATAGGCCTCCCAAATATCACTTCTTTTTTTAATAACACAGTAGTACATGAGATTATCTCAAAATAATACAAAAAGAAAATCTATCTAAATAATAATCTTCTATAAATTAAGACTCACATTCCTTAAAAGTATGACTTATCATCTTGCAACACCCTCTGGTTAAAAATGAGACCGTCCAAATCATCAAAGATGAAAGGAAAAAATGTAAATCCTTATTATCTGTTTAATAGCATTGTCACCTCAACTAAATAATGGACCATTCCGTTTTTATTTGAAAGAAAGAAAAGGAAGAAAAAGGACATGCCATACAGAAAAAAATATAAGAAAGAAAGAAAGAGAGTAGGAGAAACATACAAAGAGAGGGGTTGAGCACACAGAAGCGATAACACTAATCTATTTCAATCAAATATAATGAAAAGATGAAAAGAAGGAAAGAAAGAAAGAAAAAGAGTGAGAATGATTTAAATTAAGATTAATATACTTTTTACATATTGAACTATTTAGCAATAGCTCTTAAGTAAACATATCAAACGTTTTAATAATTAAATTATCATACTGTCGTATAGCCAGTAATAGCATAACTGGAGTTCTAACTCGCTTACACCACTCCCAGAGAAATAGATATGAATGAATGAATAAGTCAAAGAAAAAAAGAGAACACAACAGAAAGACTTGAGTTTGAACTCACTTACTACAAAGTCGCAGTCCAGCACCTTAACTACTACGCCACTGAGACTTCCCCCATTTAAATGGTTAGTTAACAATAAAATTACTGCAGACCTGAAAAGTGGATATGGTAATAAGTAATCATAAGGTGGTTTTCATTTCCTAACATTTTTCTTTGTTTAATAGCATATCAACCTTTGTGGGTTATCTAATGCCAAACCCATCCTTATAGAAGAACAGATGTGGTACTATTTAACTCATAGCTGATGGGATAAGGTGTTTCATACCTTTCCCAAGGGTATTAGTCCAAAAGTAAACGTAATAGCACAACTGGAGTTTAAACTCACTTACGATGATGCCAGTTCAGCACGTTAGCCACTACACCCCACCCCCCAAGAAATAAATACAAATAAGTCAAAGAAAATGAAGGTAACAGCAAGATTGGAGTTCGAACTCGCATATTATAATGTTGCACTCCAGCATATTAGCCACTATGCCACCGAGAACGGCACAACTGGAGTTCGAACTCACATATTATAATGTTGCACTCCAGCATATTAGCCACTATGCCACCGAAAACAGCACAACTGGAGTTCAAACGCACATACTATAATATCGCACTCCAGCACCTTATCCACTACGCCACTGGGACTTCCCCTATTTAAATGGTTAGTTAACAGTAAAATTACCTCAGGCCTGAAAAGTGGATATGGTAATAAGTAATCGTAAGGTGGTTTTCATTTCCTAACATTTTTTCATCCGTCTTTACATCAACTAACAACCATGGAGTCTCGCACTTGACAAGTCATGCAGATCAAAATGTTTTTAACGCAATTATACGTAACAGCTGTAGGATCATGTGTACTTTTCTCGGCTTTTGCAAGGAATGAAAAAAAACATTCAGACTTTCAAATTGTAATGCAGTTTAAATGACATAGTTTCGTCACTGGAATCTAAAGAATTATGTACATTCATGTACTTTTAAAAAGAAATCAAGATATAAGGTTCCATAGTAACGTTTGGCCTGCAACTAATTTACAAGACTCAATCATCATCATCATCATCATGCGTTGACAACCCGGATTTCTAGATCTTTACTGCACAGATCCAAGCTGTGCTACTCATGTGCTGAGTAGGCAAGGGCTAGTCTGGTTTAGCTGAGTCGGTAGAGCACCCGCCTCAGAACTATAACATTCCAGGTTCAATATAAGGTTTCATCGTAACGTTTAACCTGCAACTAATTTATGAAAAAGAATCATCATCATCATCATCATCAAGTGACGTTGACAGCCCAGACCCTCTCTCTCTCTCTCTCTCTCTTATATATATATATATATATAAATCAAATGTTCATAATTTTTGCACAAAAAGCAAGAACTGGTGATATTTAACGTGTATATATATTTACTTTATCATTAATTATTTTATTTTCGCTGTTTCATACGGACATACATACATACATACATACACACCAACTGCTCTTTATATATGTATAGAAGATATAAAACCAGGATTTTTCACAATATATTTATAAGGAGTGTGCACTGTATGACTTTACAGACTTAAGTAGGGCCATATAAAGTGTAAATTCAATTGGAGTTGGAGTCTGTATAATTCTACTGACTCCAACTCCAGTGACCCCTTAATTGCTTCCGACTCCGACGACTCCAACCCCACCATCCTATGAGTAAACTTTGTGCCATTCAAACCTTTTGTTTAGAAAATTAATAATTTTGATTTTTACAATTTCAAATTTTGTCTGCATCTTAATGTAAAATTAAATCCTCACCTATTTAATTGGCAATCTCCAAAATTTATCATGTGCAAAACAGAAGATGAAGCTTTTTGCTTCATCTATATACATACATATATATATATATAGATAGATAGTTAGATAGATGAAGCAGTTGGTGTGTATGTATGTATGTATGTATGTATGTCTGGATGAAACAACAAAAATAAAACAATAAACCACAAGATAAATATATATACACATTAAATCTCACCAGTTCTTGCTTTTTGTGCAAAAATTATGAAGATTTGATTTATATTCAAGGATATTTAAAAGTTAAAATATACATAGAAATAGTATTGAAATTCAACTTAAAAATGTCCAGCATTTGTAAATCTCAAAAGTAAACAAATCAATACACCAGGTTCTTTTTTTTTACCTCACCTACCTAGCCAATGCTGGGTAGCTGCTTCCAGTATTTTATAAAGACACGTGGTGTAATGGTTAGCAAGCTAGATTTGCAGACCATTGATAGTAAGTTCAATTCTCATTGGGCACCCCGTACTTCTGGCCGTGTGCCACATCTAAGCTAAGCTTAGTAAATAACTATAAAGAAAACATTCATTTTATATAGTTGTTACAAAAAAACTGCTTATCAAAATACCATGAGTTTTATCTTTAAATTATTATACATAAACTGAAAATTCTCGGTGTCTAACGCCTCATTCCCCAAAGAATAATAAGGACCTATTTTATTTGATACCTCAAGGCACTTACAATTAAAATCAACAGTAAGTAATTAGTTTTTATTAAAATATATTTCCTGTGTGATTATTTTATAATGAGAATACCCAAGCAGTCCAAAACATTTCTCTATATATAGCCGGTGTAGAGGCCTATTGTCAGTATCAACCAGACACTGAGGGAGTCTATCCCCTTTTCACTAGCACTCTGGCTAAAGAGATTTTTTTGCATCTGAAGTGAAACACTACACCTATCAACTTCCCACTTTATTGCGTAGATCCAAGCTGTGCTACTCATTCTTGAGTTAACAAGGGCTGGTATTGAATCAAGAGCATTGGCGTTCCTAAGTAGATGCTCTACTGACTGATAAAATTCAATATCTATCTATGTCACTATATATATATATATATATATATATATTGATAATATAGTTTGCTATATTCATAAGTAAAGAGGGCTCAATATCATTGATAGAGCATGTATATCTAAGTTAGGGTAACTGACAGGGGGTTAATTGCTTTTAAAATAAGATTGAGATTTTATTTCCGTATTTGGTGCATATATCAACCTAGAGGATTATGAGATGTCATACAAGAAAATTATAAATGTGGATCTTCTTTAAAAGTTTTCTAAGATAAACGAAAAGCCCGAATAATCGGAAAGTAACATGGAAATGAATTTGTTTATTATAGAGGACAGTTGGTATGTATGTCCGGAGGAAATTACAAAAATAAAACAGTTAACAACAAAGCAAATATATATAAGCATTCACTGTTACTGAAACTTGCTTTTTGTGCAAAGATTATCAAGATTTGGTTTCTATTCGCAAAAAGACATTGAAAAATTAAAATAGCATTAAGATTCTACTTCAAAATGTCTGTAAATCTTAAATATAGAAATGCAAAACAATTTTTTCTTTTTATTCATTTTTTTCATGCCGGATTAACACTTGGAGTTTGCATCACCAGTCTGGGACCCCTATCTTGCCCAGAATATTAACCTCCTAGAAACTGTACAGAGACGTGCAACCAAACGAATACCCTCCATTAGGCATCTGCCATACTCTGAACGTCTCACTGCCCTGGGAATGGATTCACTGAAACTTCGGCGTCTGGCAACTGACCTGGTAAACGCTCATAAGGTCATTAATCATCTTAACAATAGCAACCTTGAGCACCTTTTTGATCTCCATCTTTCTAACACACGTGGGCATGCCTACAAAGTCAGAAAACAGCACTGCTCACGTGACTTTCGGAAACATTTTTTCACGCTCAGAGTTGCGGAGACATGGAATAAACTGCCCGCGTCTGTTGTAGGCTGCCGAAGCACTGAGTCTTCCAAAGCCTCCATGCTTCCTGTAGTCCGCTGACACTATACCTGATGCCACTCTCCACATACATATGCACACACGCGCACACATACATGCATATTACTACTGTAAACTATTCATGTTCCTGACACTAATACATTATTCTGTGTACTTGACATGAGACTTTGATGAGTTGTGGTGCACCTGAGTACTGTACACAATAAATTTCATTATTATAAGGTCTTTTTATGGGGCATCCCAGCAAAGATCGAACTCACTATTCAGGAGTAGCAGATATACAAGACAGGCTTGTTAACCATTATACCACTTTTTTTTTTTTTTTCCTCTACCCAGGCGACACCGGATAGCCACTTCTAAGCAAGTAAGTAAAGTCATCAGGGTTGCCTAAAGTATCAGCCAATCAGCGGAGTCTATCCCCTTTTCACTAGTACTAGACCAAGGAGATTATTTTTGCATCTGAGGTGGAGCGCCACACCTACCATCAGCTCCTTAGTTTACCGCACAGATCCCTGTGCTACTCATACACTGAGTTGGCGAGGGCCAGTATCAAACTAGGAACCTTTTGGTTTCTAGCCGAACACTCTAACGACTAGGCTACTTATAAAAAAGTAAGTAAAGTTGTCGGAGTGGCCTAAAGTCGGTATCAGCCAGACAGCAAGAGAGTCTATCCCTTTTTCACTAGCTCTAGACTAAGGAGATTGTTTTTTCGTCTAAGGTAGAGTGCCACACCTACCATCAGCTCCTTACTTTACTGCACAGATCCTTGTGCTACTCATACATTGAGTTGGCGAGGGCCAGTATCAAACCAGGAACCATGTGGTTCCTAGTCAGACACTCTACCGACTGAGTTAATCTATCATTTGCATAGTTTTTAGGATGACTTCCTACATTTACCACAGCAAATATCACAAATGCTTCCAAACGTCATAAAAAAATATACTTTATTAAATAGTAAACATTTCTTCACACTGATATAAAATATTTTTTGTAAGTTAAAATCAGGGCCAAGTGTTATATACTGAGGTAACAGCTTGATTTATTATTACTATCAAGACCTGTGGATATACCACAGTATGATAATTTAATTATTACAACATTTGATGTTTACTTAAGAGCTATTGTTAAGTACTTCAATATGTAAAATATATTATATGAGTACTATGGGGATTAAAATAAAATTAAAATAAAAAAAATGAAAAATAACAAATTCCTATGAACCTTCAGACCGGAAGAACCTTTCAAGAATGTGCAGGAAAAAGGACCCACTTCCGACCCCCAAGATAATCTCTCGGACATTCAAACTTAGGCCTTAACTTGGGACGAGACACTACTACTGGGTAGGAAAAAATTTCCTTACCACGTGGTGGCTATGACCTGTGAATAAAGCTTAAATCCTAAAACTACCTTTTGTCTTTGTCTCTTCCTCTTCTTTCCTTGAATTCCTTTTCAACGCAACCATCAAATATGATAGGGTTAAAAAAGAAATCTCTGTGAACACACACCAGGAACAACCAGCTATCTTTAAGCCTAAAACATTAAACCTCTTGCCTCTCCACAGTATAACACGCACCAAGTATAACATGTGACCCTAACTTTGGACTACACAATTTTGGGGGGAAAATTATCATGCATAATAAACACTGACTTTTTTAGAATTCGTAGCTGCTAAATTTAACCTAAATTTAGCATTTGTTCAACTTTTTATTGGTTCGTAATTATTAGTGTACTAGCAGGACCTGTGGATATACTACAGTATGATAATTTGATTATTACAACGTTTGATATGTTTACTTAAGAGCTATTGCTAAATACTTCAATATGTAAAAAGTATAATAATCTGGATTAACTCTCTCTCTCTCTTCTTCTTTTCATTATGTTTGATTGAAACAGATAAGTGTTATTGCTTCTGTGCACTCACCTCCTCTCTTTATCTTTCCCCATCTCTCTTTCTTACCTATATTTTTCTGTGTAGCATGTCCTTTTTCTTACTTTTCTTTTGTCATAATAAAAATGGAATGGTCCATTATTTAATTGAAGTGACAACACTCATAAGAAATAAGTATTAAGCAGATAAGCAACACTAGATAATCAGGATTTACATTTTTTCATTTCATCTTGGATGATTTGGATAGTCTCATCTTTAACCAGAGGGCGTTGCAAGATGATAACGGTCATACAATTAAGGAATAGAAGTACTAAAATATAGAAGATTGCATCATTCTTAAATTTTTCTCACCTTTCTTTCTTTATAATAAAAATGGAATAGTCCATTATTTAGCTGAGGTGACAACACTCATAAGAAATAAGAATTTAGCGGATACGCAACAACAGATTATCAGGATTTACATTTTTGCATTTCATCTTGGATGATTTGGACAGTCTCATTTTTAACCAGAGGGTGTTGCAAGATGATAACGGTCAAACTTTTTTAAGGAACACAAGTATTAATATATAGATTTAACTGATAATCAACTTTAACTACCAAGTGAGAAGAGTCCCTGTAGTGTAGAGGCAAACATAATGGACTGTAATATCATAGTAAGAGATTTCAAACTTCACTTGTTAACTTTAGGACTGATACCTATGTGAAAGGTATGAATCTTCTCATCCCCCACAGCTATGAGTTAAATACCAGGGTGAGTAAAAAAAATAATGCCATTTTGTTTAGGACAGGTATAATTACCAACACAGGAACATGTATCATACATCAAAATGAAGCTGGTCCTCTGTGGATCATATCCCTACTTCTCCACATAGTCACCGTTTCTCTCAATAGCAATGTTCCAGCTTCGATGAGAGCATGTATCCCTGTCCCATAAAATTCTGTTGACTGTTCTTTGAGCCACTTCTTCACAACAGATTTCCCTTCCTCATCGCTCGAATAATGTTTACCTCTCAAATCCTCTTTCATGGGGCCAAAGTAGGGATGTGATCCACAAAGGACCAGCTTCATTTTGATGTATGATACAATTTCCTGTGTTGGTAATTATACCTGTGCAAAACAAAATGGTATTACTTTTTCACTCACTAGTACCACTATTGTTCTTCTACAAGAATGGCTTTGGCATTAAATAACCCAGAAAGGTTGATATGCCATTAAACAAAGAAACCAAAACAAACTTAATTACCTACCCTACACTCGTAGGTAAAGAGTTAATTTGAACATTCTTTTTTAACCAGAGCCTTTTGCAAGATGATAACATACATTCTTTTAAAGAACACGAGTATTAATATAGAGATTGTATCATCCTTAAAATAAAAGGAGAGACAAAAGTAACCATTAATGGCCACTTTATCAGAAATTTAATCAAGTAAATATCTTTCAAATGATTTTTTTCTTTATTTATTTTTTCTTTTTTTTTTTCTTTTTTTCTTTCTACAGTGAAAATATTTTATCTCAATGTTCAGTATTTAGGTCACAGTTTATTCCAATTTTAACTCTGCTGAAAAAAAAAAAAGAAAAAAAAAAGAAAAGTCTTGTCTTTAAATATCAAATCCTTAACAATTTGTTCGTAGTTCTTGGTTGGAAGTAAATTTAAAAGTCATTCCAATTTTATAAACTAGCAAGTTTGACATTCAAAGGAAATTCTTTAATCAACATTTTTGTAAATGGAACACATTCACATCCAAAAAAATAAAAATTGTAGAATGTGTAAGGGTAAGAAATATCTTGGATTTCTTTTTTTTTTTTTTACCAAATTTCATATTCTGGAAACTGATTTTTGAGAATTCATATCGAATAGGCTAGTTAGCCGGTTCCGGTAAAGTAGACAAACCTGCTTTTAGGTTTATTTTACACTGGTCCTAGTAAAATAAACAACAGGCTACTTTTGCCTGTAAATATATTTCAAACTATGTAAAAGCTAAAAGATTAAAATGGTTGTTGGTGAGCATCTGGGATTATCTAAAAAGTAATTGCTTAAAAATTAGTTGTTTTGCAATTCTGTCAAACAAACAAACTTTAAAACAATTTATCTAAAAGCTAATTTCTTAAAATGGTACTTGACAGGAATTCATCTTGTTAGGGTTGGGGTTAGGGTTAGAATTTTATGTTTTAACAATTGATGGTGGAAAATGCAATTTTTCCACTTTGGAAAAAAAATCATGACAGTCAAATTTACCTTTATCATTTCCTTTAATTTAAAAAAAAAATTGTTAAAATTCCCATGTTTGATCACAAAGTCATTAACAGTATCTATATTTTTCATTGAGAAGAATTTTATGTATCTTTATCCTTCACAAAATATAAATATAAATGAATATAAATAAACTTTTGTGTTAAATCTGTGTTGTTACTTTTAAGATTACTTCCATTCATAATAGAAATATTTACAGGACCGGTAAAATAAGTATAAAAGTAGGTTTGTCTATTTTACCATAACCGGTTAAATAGCTGATTCCAGTTTATATGCATTGTTTCAAATGTATCCATTACTACTGCAATTACTATGCTCTATGCCACTATGCCACAAGGACTCCAACCCCCCCCTTACTTCTCCCCCTGCCATAAAGTAGAATTTCTAAATTTAATTGTTAATTCAATTAGAATAGAACTTCCTTAACAATTTATTTTTATATTTTACGGTTGTATGAAAATATACGTGATCAAAGGTATCGAATATATATTTACCGACCCCTCTGCATGAGCAAGATGTGACACAAGGTCAATTTCTTAAGCGGAGTTTAACAGGTTTGAATTCAGAGTTTTCCTTCTCCTAGAATGGTTAGCTAACCATGGTTAAAGAGCCCAGTCTGCCCTGCTATTTACCCATAGCTGGAGAGAGAATTGGATTCATACTTTTCCCAACGATTTGGATTAGCATTATGTGAAATGCAAACAGCTTCATCCAGGAATTGAACTCGGATCAACAAGTCTATTTCCTACAACTCTAACCATTAGACCACACACCTCCATAAAAGGTATAAAATATATTAGTATGATATTAGTTATTCAATGCCAAAGCCATCCTTGTAGAAGAACAGTAGTGGTACTATTTAATCCATAGCTCAAGGGGTGAGGAGCTTCATACCTTTTCCAAGGATATTAGTCTGAAATTAAATGTAATAGTGGTGACTGGAGTTCAGACTCATTCAATATAATGTTGCAGTCTAGCACATTAGCTATGACACCACGGGGACTTCCCTTTTTGATTTAGATCTTTTCTTTTTGTTAACAAATCCATGATAATATCCTTCAATAGCTGGATTCCATAAATGGAACCTCTTTAGACTTGATTTAAAACTATGCCTTTTTTTTTAAATTAAGTAAGTTGTGCTGTAGTTCTTGTTGTTATTGTTGTTGTTACCTACTATAATCACATAAGTAAAATTATGCACCTATGATTTCTTTCTAGACAAGCAACTGGCAATGGGCTTAATCAACACAACCTGAGGAATGGAACCCAAATGTCAAAGATTTCAGTTTATTATTTCACAAATGAACTATATTCACAAATGACACAAAAGAGAGACAATTTTCAGGCTAAAACATATTTTCCTATAGGCACAACACATACACACACACAAACACACACACACACACACACACACACAAACATAGATACACACGCAACACACACACACAACACACCTGTGTGGAGTAAATGAACTTAAGGCAAGTAGTAATGGTAGCTCTATCTAGCTAATGTCTTAACTTATTTTTTCAGATACGATCATTTACAATCACAGCTTGAACTGGTGTACACCATGCATTTAATGTTGAAACATTGTTTTAAGACCAGTGAATTTGTAATTACACAACACTACACACACCCAGACTACACCAACAGCATTAGATGAGTAAGAAGTAAAATTGAGGTGGTGCGCTACACTACACTACAGAAAGTTTATTTAAAGCTATCATCATCATCATCAATATATGCTGACAGCAGGATTATGACACTCTCTCACCAACCCTATTTAACTCGTGGCAAATCTCTTGCACGTTTTTTTGCAATTTAGGGAGAACAAACGTCTTCAGCATAAAATAACACATGGTTTGACATACTGTAAAATCCAACAAGAATCCATCCATCCATAACATTCAAAGAGTTAAAGTTAAAAATATGAATCCAGAATATGAAATGAGGTAATAAAATCATTTTTCTACAAACAATCCTTTTTTTAATTTCTTTTTCTTTCTTCTTCGTTTTTTACAGTTACATTCAATTGAAAAAGCATGTTTCATTTAGTTTGTTTATGAAAGTATTGATTTTCTATTCAGAACAGTATCATTCTAATGTTGCATGAAGTGAGCCCCAAAAAATCTCTGCATAACAATTAGATTTACCACTCTAAAAAAAAACTTGCTTAAGTTTATGTGCACCACATGGGTAACATTTTAAATGTGAGAGGTATTATAGATTTTGTTATAAATCCTCATTTTCCTCAAACTATTGTCTCAAAGAGTTAAATTAAAAATATGACTCCAGAATATGAAATGAGGTAATAAAATCATTTTTCTACAAACAATCCTTTTTTTTAATTTCTTTTTCTTCCGTCTTTTCTTTTAAAAAAATCTTACCGTTACATTCAACTGAAAAAGCATGTTTCATTTAGTTTTGTTTATGAAAGAGAAGATTACTGTAATGCTGACACGGGCAAATCATGATAGACTAGAAAATAGTTGTTAGTGTAGTCAAGACAGTCTGAGAAGACACAAGTCAAGTGGGTCCCAAGGTAAAAGGTGACATTAAACAAAAATTTAAAAAAAAGGAAAACTTTTTGCACCTACTTTAGTTTACTTTACTTAGAAAATAACACAATGTTTACATCATCATTATCTTATTATCTTTTTTCAAAGAATTCATACACACACACACACACACACACACACACTATATATATATAAAGGTATATACATATACATACATATATGTATATATATATATAAATGTATATACTTATACATACATGTGTATATATATATATATATATGTGTGTGTGTGTGTGTATAAATGTATATACATATACATAAATGCATATATATATATAATATATATATATATGTATATATATAATAATATATATATATATATATAAATATATACATATACATACATGCATATATATATATATATATATATATATATATATATATATATATATATATATATATATATGTAAATGTATATACATATACATACATATATAATATATATTATATACATATACATATACATACATGCATATATATATATATATATATACATATATACATACATATATATATATATACATATACATACATGCATACATATACATACATGCATATATATATATATATATAGAGAGAGAGAGAGAGAGAGAGAGAGGGGGGGAGGGGAGACTGAGAAAAAAGGAGAAGAGAAGTGCATATTGGCTATTCAATGTCTTAAGATGTGAAATGCAAATTCAAACATAACAGACGAGCAGACACTCCAAAATAAACAAATCTAGAGAAAAAAAACTTTTAAGTCTTTTAACATAAGATATATTAATGAAAAGCTAATTTGAACACACACACACACATGCATACACACACACACAGACACCACACACACACACATATGAATGTGCATAGCTCACATATACCAATGTATGTATTTACTTAACTCCTCCATCACAGGAAGGATGTGACACAGTCAATTTTTAAGAAAGGCTTTTTGAATTCATAGTTTTCCTTCTCCTAGATTGGCTGCCTAAGAAAAGCTAAAGAACCCAATTGCCCTACTAACTGAGGGGAGAGAGAGAGCAGATAGATTCATACCTTTCCCAAGGGTATCAGTGCAAAGAGAAATGAAAACAGCCTCATCCAGGATTTGAACTCGTGTATTGATGAAAATCTAATTTGAACACACATGCCAGCACACACACATGCACACGCACACACACCATACACATACACACATATGCATGTGCATATACCAACATATGTATTTACTCTACCCCCCCCCACCACTACCACCACCACAGACAGGATGTAATACAAGGTCAGTTTTTAAAACAGTTTTGAATTCAGAGTTTTCCTTTTCCTAGATTAGTTGCCTAACCAAAGCTAAAGAACCCATTCTGCCCTACTATTTACCTATAGCTGGGGAATAGAGAGAGAGAGAGAGAGAGAGAGAGAGAGAGAGAGAACAGATGGATTCATGCCTTCCAAAAGGTATTAGTACAAAGTGAAATGCAAACAGCCTCATCCAGGATTTGAACTCAGGTTGTCAATTCCATTTCCTACAATGATAGTCATTATGTTAAGTTCGTCTCCATATCAACATATATTTATCAGAAATTTTAGAATCTATGTTTTTCTATGTTAATGGGATGGTATGGTCTGCTATAAACAGACTATCAGTCATATAAAAATCCGTTCTCATGGATAAGTTAAAGCGACAATTTTTCCAAGTCGTAGTTGTATCAGTGCTACTGTATGGCTGCACCACTTGGACCCTAATGAAACACCTAGAGAATAAGCTAGATTGGAACTGCACAAGAATGCTGCGTGCAATCTTAAATAAATCATGGAAACAACACCCTAGTATAAAGCAGATGTACAGCCACTTGCCCCCTATCTCACAAACCATCCGAGTGAGATGAACAAACATGCTGGACACTGCTAGAGAAGCAAGGACAAACTCATAAGCGATGTCCTCCTGTGGAAATCAGCAGATGAGCATGCCAATGCAGACTGTCCAGCAAAAACCTACATTGATCAGGTCTGTGCGAATACTCAGCTTTTCATGGAGACATTATTAATAAGATTTATTCTATGTATTAATGATTTTGACTTAAATTAATAAACTTATGCAATTCTTGAGGATATTGTGACATAAGCAATGACATAGTTTTGGTTACAAACAGACACCAAATCTCCATTATAATAAGATACAGACACATAAGTAGAACAGTAAGGCCAGGTGTTTATAAAAATTCTAAATTGCAATAGGTAAAAATCATTACCGATCACATGTGTCTTTGTTTCTTAAATATTTTATCAATCTGAAATATTTTCGTTTTCACATATTGGTAAAAGAAATTTATGGCAAAAACTTAGGCTGTACCTGTCTTCAAAGGAGCTACCATTACATTATTCATACTATAAAGTATTGCTTCTAATATTCTCGCATAAAAAGGATGCAGAGTCTAGTTTTCAACCTGCATGCTTGTTGTGAGAATGTATTAATGGATTAGGTAGGCACTGTGAAGATTATTAATACTAGCAGGACCTCTGGATATACAACAGTATGATAATTTAATTATTACGTTTGATATATTTACATGGCATAACATTTGAACACATGGATTCATATATTATGAATCAAAATGGAATGGTCATTATTTATCTGAGGTGATGACAAGGCATAACATTTGAACACATGCATTCATATCTTATGAATCAAAATGGAATGGTCCATTATTTATCTGAGGTGATGACAGGTGCATTCATATCTTATGAATCAAAATGGAATGGTCATTATTATCTGAGGTGATGACAGGGTATAACATTTGAACACATGCATTGATATTTTCAAGTTACTGGTAGGGTCACCCAAAGTGGACAGGTCTGTCACCGAGTGTTTTTAGGACCAGCTCTGCTAAAATCCAAAAGGTATCTCCATCATCATCAAGAATCAACGGCTTTTGGTGGACTTGTTACTGCATCTGCTGAAAATCTGCAGCAAACAAGAGCATCTTCACCTGACCGAGATATGCATGCAGGGTTTGGGGACCACTTGTGAATTTCCTATTTCCTTGTTATTCCTTCCATGAATCCACAACAGGTGAATTAGTTGGTTGGAGCCGGCTCAACCAACCCAGGGTGAATGCTGTAACAGAATGCATTCATATCTTATGAATCAAAATGGAATGGTCTATCATTTATCTGAGGTAATGGCAGGGCATAACATTTGAACACATGCATTCATATCTTATGAATCAAAATGGAATGGTCCAATATTTATCTGAGGTAATGGCAGGGCATAACATTTGAACACATGCATTCATATCTTATAAATCAAAATGGAATGGTCCATTATTTATCTGAGGTAATGGCAGGGCATAACATTTGAACACATGCATTCATATCTTATGAATCAAAATGGAATGGTCCAATATTTATCTAAGGTGATGACAGGGCATGACACATATAGGTAGGTACAAGCGTATTAATATATAGATGTTTCACCCTGTATGGACTTTGTCAGATAATGAGTCAGAAAAAAAATCTAAATATCCGGAAAAGATTCTGAGGAACATTAAAACTGTCTCGGAGATTGTTATGGCGAGATAATTAGGATTTCTGTTTTGAAACGTTAAAATCTGAGAACAAAAAACTTTTGAAATTCAGCTTATGACCTTTATTTAGGCTATGAATTAATGAACAATATTCTTTCCTGGCATTAAAAAAAAATTTCTAAATCATCATCTGATGAAGCCCGCAGAGAATAAAAATGTTATAATATTTACTCCACCATATTTTTGGTTTTCATGTGAGATTTCCTTCCAGTCCCCCCGTGTATTTCCTTCCCGTCCCCAAGGGTACTACCAAGTTTTATCGAGGTAGCTGTCATGTGTCTGAGATTTGTAGGACAATCATTATCATAATCATATCATGCCAGTACACAGATATCCATGACAATCTCTCACCAACCGTCACATCACTCATTGTTCTCGGGAGATCCTCAGTGCAGCATCCAGTATCTGCACAGAGCTGGTCAATGTACGTCTTTGCTGGATGGCCTACACTGGTGTGCCCATGTGCTGGCTTCCACAGGAGAATGTCACTTATGAGTTCATCCTTGCTTCTTCAGCAGTGTCCAGTGTGTGTTGTTGTTCTTACTCGGATGGTTTGGGTGGTACGAGGCAGGTGACCGTACAGCTGTTTTCTTGTGTAGTGTTGTTTCCTTGTTTTGTTTAGTATCTCATGCAGCATTCTTGTGCAGCTCCCATTTAGTTTATTCTCCAGGCGTTTGTCAGGGTCCAAGTGGTGCAGCCGTACAGCAGCACCAACATGACCACAGCTTGGAAGAATTGTCACTTTAGCTTGTCTGTGAGAACAGATTTCCATACGACTGATAATCTATTTAGAGCAGACCATGCCTTTCCTATGCATGCATTAACGTTGCTTTCTGTGAATGAGATATTACTGCCTAGGTACATGAATTTGTAGGACAATAAGTCGTTGTCGGGGTGGCCTAATGTTGGTACCAGCCAATCGGCGAGGGAGTCTATCCCCTTTTCACTAGCGCTAGACCAAGGAGATTGTTTTTGCATCTGAGGTGGGGTGCCACACCTACCATCAGCTCCTTACTTTACCGCACAGATCCCTGTGCTACTCATACGAGTTGGCAAGGGCCAGTATCGAACCAGGAACCTTGGGATTCCTAGCCGAACGCTCTACCGACTGAGCTAAACCGGCCCGTTGTAGGACAATACAGAGAGGTAATTTTTGAGTATTCATTAACTATCGCATTAAATTTTAATAATCTGCACAAAGTAGAAATTAGAAAAACAAAATGTTCCAAAAAAAGAATTTATTTTGATGTTGGTGCTTAAACTTTTCGATCTATGTTAAACCTTCCTCAGAACAATATAATAGAAAAGAAAAAAAAATTTTGGTTATTTTCAGATGCTGTCATCTTGGCTTACTATCCTAAAATATGCTAGGCGGTGCCTGCTGAAAAAGTGAACCATGCTAGTTATGAACGGTTTAGTGGTTTGAAGACATTTTTATCAAAAATTTAATGCAAGCGATATTTTACAGAAAGTTGTTTTTTTATCAACAAGTAATAATGAATATAACCCCCCCCTCTTTAAAATCTTTTGTTAATGGTTCTGAAGGTGTTTTTATCGCCTTCAAACCGCTAAAAAATATATATTTTAAAGAAGGGGTGTTAAAATATTACTTGTTGATAAAAAACTTGGAGGGGGGGCTGTAAAATATCACTCTCATATCGCATTAACTTGTCGATAAAAATGCTTTCAAACTGCTAAACAGTTCATAACTAGCACGGTTAACTTTTTTAAGCAGGCGCTACCTAGCGTATTTTAGGGCAGGAGGCCAGGACAAAAGCATCTGAAAATAACCAAAAATTTTTTTTTTCTTTTCTATTATATTGTTCTGAGGACAACAGCATCCGTAAATCACTGAAATTTTTTTTTGTTCAAATGGTGATGGATGTTTTTTAAATGACTTCATTTGAGAATTGTGAATGGAGAAAAAAGTTCATAACCTTTTATTGATTAGCATTCACTTTGGGAATTGTAGAAGTTTATGAATGAATATTTAACCTAAAGTCTAAATCACTAATACATAGAAAAGAATAAATCTTATTTATTAACTACTGTATTTGACGGCATATACAACGCACTTTTTTTTTTCAAAATTTTGGCTCAAAAAATTGCCCTGCGTCTTATACATCGTAGGTGAAGTTTGAGACTTCCCATAGGCCTAGGATAATTTTCTCTATGATGCTCACTAACCCAGCTTACACTCAGTACTTTTACCTACCCTAAATTATGCTTATTGCTTGCCTGTACTGCCAAATTGCTTTTATACAGCTATGTTTCTGTTTGTGTAATGCACAACTAGACTGTTTTTAACAATATATGCTTAAATACACTAAAAAATTTTCCCCTGAATCTGACCTGCTGAAATGGGGGGGGGGAGTCTTATATTCCTGTGCGTCTTATATGCCGTCAAATACGGCATGTCTCTATAAAAATCTGTGTTAGATTTGCCTCAAAACAGCCTATGTTATTTGTGCATTTAAAATCCTGCAAGGTGCCTTATATATCACTAAAAAATAAAGGTTTACATAACATTAGATTGGGT
The DNA here is from genome assembly GCA_023376005.1 of Doryteuthis pealeii. NCBI lineage: Eukaryota > Metazoa > Mollusca > Cephalopoda > Myopsida > Loliginidae > Doryteuthis > Doryteuthis pealeii. The sequence continues at coordinate 29,540,906 of CM042147.1, read as the reverse complement.
TGTTAATTTTTCTTATTGCATATAAGTACAAGATAAGTTTTATATCTTAGTATAATGGAGATTGGGTGTGTGTCTGTCTGTAACCAAAACTATATCACTACTCAAGTCACAATTCCCTTTGTTATTTACGTCACATTCTCCATGATTATATTTTTATCTAAACCTCAATTATTAATAAAATTGTTTTACATTATTTATACTGTTGGCCATATCTACAGGTATTTGCCTCTCATCCCACTTATGAGGGTGTGACACAAAGATATTTTTGTGGGCCTACCCACAAGCCGAAGCTCGTAGGTGGAAAAAATTGCGTCAATCCTGTCGGCATTCCCCCTCAAAGGGGGGCGCCTGAGGCACTGGGCAATAAACCCAGCCCTGCCCCTTTAAATCAAGGGGGCAGTATTACCTGCGGGGACAGCCCCCTGGGATTGACGCTATTAACTTGTAAAGATCCAGGGCCGAAGCCACTGGATCCGCCCTCCCCGAGGGGTGGGTTTACATATGGATAACATGCAGTTGTATTTATATATAAAACAAAGTAGCAGTTTACAGTGTGAATGGGAAGGCTAATTTGCATATTGATATTAAATATTTTATTTTATTAAATATGTGCTTGGTATTATTGATTTCTAATTGTTTGATTTTATCTTAATGAATATGAGCAAAAATCTCAGGGATAAAAATCTTAAAATAAATCAATTAACAACAAGAAATAAATGTAATTTTATTCTTTACTTCCTATTTTAACTAAATAGTTAAACTAGGAAAATTTAGCAATAAAATATGGAGTGATGGAAGAGTAAATTTCAGTTGTTCTATTTTTTATGACACACCACCCTCTGTTTCAAATCTTTTTACCTGCATTCTTATTTAGTTTCATTAGCCTTTCTAATTTAATATAATATTTCATAACATTAAAACTTAAATGCTTACACCCGGAGTGTGTGCATATTTGCTGGTATAAATAAAGTTTAGAGATAGATGAGAAGAATGTAGTCTATAAGGTCAACCACAGCCGCTACCTTGATCCCACCAGGCCGTTATCTGTTATTGAATCATATATACAAGTTCATGCCATGCAAATTTAGAACACTACAATGAACAGAAGTGGTTGTTATACTCTGCACACACAAATGTTTTAATTCTATTGATTATAGGAGTCTGCATTTTCATGGCATCCACAGAGAAAATCAATACGGCATGATTATGATGATGATGATGATGATGATGATGAGAATGATGAGGATGGTGGTGGTGGATTTATCAAAAATTTGAAAAAGTTGGATTGATGGAGAAAATACTAAGATAAATGTCAAAATGTAATATATATATATATATATATATATATATATGTATGTATGTATGTATGTATGTATGTATGTATCATTATACATATATATAGTGTGTGCTATATCTATAAGTAAATAGTTCTCAATATTATTGATAAAGAATGTATATCTAGGTTAGATAGCATGGACAGTGCTTGGTAACTGACAGTTTTTTGCCTATGCGATTTTCAAACCAAGCACTTGTTTTGAAAATCGCATAGGTGACCTCTGCAGCATCCAGAATCCGCACAAAGCTGCACAAACCAATGTAGGTCTTTGCTGGACGGCCTACAGCACACCATGCCTTCCCTATGCATGCATTAACATCACTTTCTGTGGATGAGATATTACTACCTAGGTACTTGAACTAGTCCACCAATTTTAGAGTCTTACCGTTGAGTGCAGAGATGCTTCCTTCTGTTTAAAACACATGAACTCAATTTTATCAGAATTCACACAGAACCAATAAACCTTGCTGCCTTCTCCAGGCTATGTAGCAGTGATTCGGCTTGTAAAGGTGTATTTGCAAGAAGGTCCAGATCATCTGCGTAGTCTGCATCTGTAATAGTCTCTGGGGGCTATCGTCTGCTTCCTACATTTTTTAGGGAGAAGTCTTTTTATTGTTAGTATATTATTGCATGTTGTATGTATTAAATACCAATATGTTTATTGTTCGTAAATTTTATTCATCTATTTTATGCCGTCAATAAAAATGTTATCCTTATTTTAAACTATTCTATTTATTCTCTAAGTTCATTTAAAAAAACTTTCTGAAGTAGACTCTATGAAACTTGATTAAGAATGCCAAGTTGTTAAAGTACACAATGATTTTCAATCTGATTCAAGGAGGAGGGTTTAAGTTACAGTGTAGTTCACCCTTCAATAAATAAATCAAAAGTTCATGTGATTTACTTACAATGCAAGGTTAATCTCAAGATATATTAAGAACTTTTCCACTTGAATAACTTTCAGAAGTTTTTTAACAAATCAAGAAAACTTATATCCGGTTTACAAACATCTCATTTCTGCTAAGGTTACAATTTAATTCTAGTTATACACCAACTCTGAATTCAAAACCAGGAGATGGTGTCCATAACTTCATCAACCCTGGATGAGAAAGAAAAATTAGTTGATTGGATTTTATAGCATGTCAACCCTTGGGTTATTTTATGCTGAAGACGTTTTGTTCATGTTCATTCTTGTTGGGTATTCAATTTTTTTTAAAACTCAATTTTTTAAAAACACATTTTTTTAAACTCATTTTTTGATCTATTAAACCCTTAGATTGGACCCTAACAGGTACTAACAGAATTAGAGACAAAATCTTTGAAAGGATATAGAAGAAATAAAATAAAAATAAAAAGGCTATAATGTAAGACTTTTTAAATATATATAATATTTGCAAATAAGAAATAAGTAGAAAAATAAAACTATTTTATTAAAGGAGTTGAAATATAAAAGACATAACAAAAATAAAATTCTATAATGTAAGATTTTTTAAATCTATTAATAATGGAAATTCGCTTCTGTTTTTTGTCTGTAACGAAAACTGCATCACTGCTTACGTCACAAAATCCAACGTCATAACATAGAATAAATATACTCAAAATGTGAGCATGCAAAGTTAGACAATCCTCATTGTTTCAATAAATAGATGCCCGGCGTTATATATTTATATATAGATTGTTTTATTCTAATATAATATTTAAAGTTATTGGAACTGTTTCCATTTCAAATTGTCTTTCTTTCCTTTTTTTACTCCTTTAATAAATTTGACGATTTTACATACTTATGGTACACACTCTATGACATTGAATTTTCAGCTCCCATCCCCTCAGGCAATATCTTTCAAAAAATTATTTTTACATCGCCTGGAGGATGTCTTTTTATTTTGCTAGTATATATAATCTTTGCAAATAAGAAATAAGTACAAAAATAAAACTATTTTATTAAAGGAGTTGAAATATAAAAGACGTAACAAAAATAAAATTCTATAATCTAAGATTTTTTTACATAGTTTTGCAAATACAAAATAACTACAAAATATAAAATGACTTTAAAAAAAGTTGAGATGAATTTCTTTGAAAGAAAAACTGGAGTCAAAGTTGGTATAGTTTTATCGACTCTAACTCCAGTGACCCCTTAATTGTTTCCGACTCAACAACTCCGACTCCACAGCTCTGATTAAAATGGAAGTAAAATGAATATTATGGATAACTACATATAAATATCGATATAGAAAGTTTTATAATTAAAATAAAGAGTGAAACGATTTTTTTTTTTTTCAATTTTCTTTTCCTTTTATATTTAATACGCATTCATCTGCCACTGGTAGATGTTAAAACGAGTGCATGCTAACTGGTCTTGTGCGTCTACATCTGTGTCCATGTGTGCATTGTTGCTGCTGAGAAGTAAGCTGGGAAATGATCAACCTCAGCTGGCTCCCCTGAGGTGAAGAGGTCTGATAAGCCGAGAACATCACTCACAGTGTATCACAGCTCATCTGTTAAGATGTGCCTTTATTTACTTTATTTTCATTATTTGAAAAAAAAATAATAATAATAATAATCTCTTTATCTTTTACATCTCATTGGTTAATGATTAATTGTCATTAAATGTTTGCATTTTATCAACAGCACTCCCAATTGGAGGTGCCTGTAGCGTAATGGTTATCATTGTAGGAAGTGAACCCAGCAACCTGAGTTCAAATCCCGAACAAGTCTGTTTGCATTTCACACAACTTTGATACCCTTGGGAAAGGAATGAATACAACTATTCTCCCTCCAACTATGGGTAAATAGTAGTGCAGACTGGACTCTTTCATTTTGGTTAGGCAACAGGCCTAAGAGAAGGAAAACACTGAATTCAAAACCTTTGAGTCTGGCTCCGATTCATAATAAATGTAAAACCATGATTTTTTTATAATCTATTTATAAGTAGTGTGCACTGTATAACTTAACTGACTAAAGTAGGGCCATATAAAGTGTAAATTCAACTTGATTCAGGGTTGGTATAATTTTACTGACTCAAACTCTGTGACCCCTTAATTGCTTATCACTCCACAACTCCAACTTCATAGCCCTGTATAGTTCCAAAAAATGCCCTCTTAAATTCTTTATCCAGCCATACAGTGATGGTGTCTATCCCCTTTTCGCTAGCGCTAGACCAGGGAATTTTTTTTTTTTGCTGAGGTGGAGCACCACACCTACTTTAGCTCCCCCCTTTACCACACAGATCAGTTTACCCAATCTGTGCTACTCGTTGCTACAATTGTTACATGTGAAGGCTGTCCCTACAGATGTTGATGTGCTGGTGCTTTGTCGCTTTCTTTTGGACCTTTTAGCTTCATGGTGTTGCAATAGGGTGACTTCAGACACGAACAGTCCAGTACGTTTTTACACAAAATTTGATATTTTTGCATTTTTATGTTTACTAGCAGGATCTGTGAATATACCACTGTATAATTATTAAATTTGATATTTTTACTTAAGAGCTATTGCAAATACTTCAATATGTAAAAAGTATAATAATCTTGATTCAACTCTCTCTTTTTTTTTTTTCCTTTCCTTCTTCTCATCTTTTCATTATGCTCGATTGAAATAGGTTAGTGTTATCACTTCTACATGCTTCCTTGTAGTAACTGATCTGCAAGATTAACTTATAAACTATAGAATTAAATGTGTGTTTACATTTAAAGTTTAGTGATTCTTTTCCAAGTAAGTTAGTAAAGTTGTATATCCACAGGTCCTGCTAGTAATAATAATAATAATAATAATAATAATAATAATAATATAATAACTGGAAATCAGAGGAAGAATTGAGACCATCCAAACTACAGCACTGTTGAGATCTGCTGGGATACTCAGAAGAGTCCTGGAGACCTGAGGAACTTGCTGTCACTCAACCTCCAGTGAACCACAGGTTAAGGTGAGTGTGAAAAACTCTAATGGAGTGATAATAACAACAACAATAATAATGATGATAATAATAATGAAAAGACTTGGACATTGTTAAGAGAAACCTCAAGAGAGAAACTGAATCCTTAATAATTGCTGCACAAAATAATGTGTTAAGAACAAATTATATCAAAGCAAAAGTTGATAAAACACAACAAAACAGTAAATGTAGACTATGCGGTGACAGAGATGAAAGTGTAAACCATGTATTAAGTGAACGTAGTAAAGTAGCACAACGAGAATACAAAACTAGGCACAATTGGGTTGGGAAGGTGATCCACTGGGAATTATACAAAAAATTAAATTTTGACCATACAACAAAATGGTATATGCATAAACCAGAATATGTTCTTGAGAATGAAACACATAAAATTCTCTGGGACTTCGAGATAAAGATGGATCACCGTATCCCAGCAAGGAGACCAGATCTAGTATTGATTAACAAAAAAAAGAGTACTTGTCAACTGTAGATATTGCAGTTCGAGCAGATCACAGGGTAAAGATGAAGGAAACGAAAAGATGGACAAATACCTAGACCTTGCCAGAGAATTAAAAAAGCTGTGTAATATGAGGGTCAAAGTGATAACAATTGTAGTTGGTGCACTTGGAATGGTCCCAAAATACTTGAAAAAACGACTGGAGGATGTGGAAATCAAAGGAAGAACTGAGATCATCCAAATAACTGCATTGCTGCAATCGGCTAGAATACTCAGAAGAGTCCTGGAGACCTGGGGAGACTTGATGTCACTCAGACTCCAGTGAAATACCATCAGCTGACTCTGGTGTGAAAAACTCACAAGGAGTGAAATAATAATAATACACATTGAGTTTGTATAATTATTCATGTCTTCTTTAAGCATACTAAAAAGAATATACGCCCTCCGCCAGGCAGAAGTATTTAACTTTTAATGTAATGAAATATATTAAATTAGAAAGACTAATGAAATTAAATAAGAATGAATATAAAAAGATTACACTTATTTTAATTATATTTTAATTGGTTTCTTTATAAAATCATTCATTAATTGAATTGTTCTGTTTAATTTTTATAAGTCATTTTTGTAAAACATTTTTATAAATAAAATCTTTAAATTAATTATTCTGCATTAAATTGTGTTTTCATTGCGATCTTTGGTTTGTTCTTGTCAAATTTTGTAAAATATAATACATTGGAGAATAGAACAATAATATTAGAGATCAATAACACCAAGTAATTAGTTATCAAACACGGTTTTGTTAAAACCAGTAAGCAAATTAACCACAACATATATTATGTAAACCTTTATTTCTTAGTGATATATAAAATACATAGCAGGATTTTAAACACACTAATAACATGGGCCATTTTGAGGCAAATCTAACTCAGATTTTCATCGAGACATTGGTAATAAATAAGATTTATCATATGTATTAATGATTTTAATTATAAATTAAATACTTAATTCCTGAGTGTATTGTGACGTAAGCAGTGTCATGGTTTTGGTTACAGACAAACCGACACCGAATCTCCATTATAATAAGATACTATTGACAAATATCGAAAAATAAATAAGATTTATTGTATGTATCAATGATTTTGACTATAAATTAAATAATCGATTCCTGAATGTATTGTGACGTAGGCAGTGTCCTTGTTTTGGTTACAGACAAGCAGACACCAAATCTCCATTATAATAAGATACTATTGACAAATATCGAAAAATAAATAAGATTTATTGTATGTATCAATGATTTTGACTATAAATTAAATAATCGATTCTGAATGTATGTGACGTAGGCAGTGTCCTTGTTTCGGTTACAGACAAGCAGACACCGAATCTCCATTATAATAAGATACTATTGACAAATATCGAAAAATAAATAAGATTTATTGTATGTATCAATGATTTTGACTATAAATTAAATAATCGATTCCTGAATGTATTGTGACGTAGGCAGTGTCCTTGTTTCGGTTACAGACAAGCAGACACCGAATCTCCATTATAATAAGATACTATTGACAAATATCGAAAAATAAATAAGATTTATTGTATGTATCAATGATTTTGACTATAAATTAAATAATCGATTCCTGAATGTATTGTGACGTAGGCAGTGTCCTTGTTTCGGTTACAGACAAGCAGACACCGAATCTCCATTATAATAAGATACTATTGACAAATATTGAAAAAGATACTCATCTCAACGAGTCAAGTTAAAGAGTTAATTCTTTCATAATTAACCTCATTTATAAAGTACATTTGCTGAAAACAATATAAGTTTTCTTTTTCAGTTTTATAAATAGACACAAGTAGAAATAAGAAGAAGAGACACAGCAAATATACCAGACATATATATATATATATAAAGAGTTTACTTTATGTAGAGCAGACAGACATGGAGAGAGGACAAACAAATATGTACCCACTATAACATTATAAATAGCAGTTTGACACAGATAAGCTACGATATAATACAGGGCAATACACTGCAGACAGATATAAATTTAGGTGATGCATTAAAGCCGTACATCAAGATAATATTAAGTTCAGTAGAAATCTGTTATAGTAGTAAAGTAAATATATATATATATATATATATATATATATATATATATATATAGTGTTGGATGGTCACTGTTTCAGCTTTTGCTGGAATGGTGTACCAAAGGCAATATTATTGGTAGAGTGCTCAATATAAAATAAGCTGTTATATAATATAATAAAATAAATATATAAAGGTTTTACATATCTATTTATTTGGTGACAAAGGAACATTTGTAACATCTTCACCTGACGATTGCCTCGCATGAAACCAATATGGTCATGAATGTTCTTTTGTCACCAAATAAATAGATATGTAAAACCTTTATATATTTATTTTATATTATATATATATATATATATATATATATATATATATATATATAACTATATATATCTATATATATATCTATATATCTATTTACTATGCTTAGCTTAGTTGTAAGTAAAGTTGGCGGAGTGGCCTATTGCCGGTATCAGCCGAACAGTGAAGGAGTCTATCCCCTTTTAGCTCAGTTGATAGAGGAATCGCAAGCTTCCTGGTTCAATAACGTCCCCTCCAACTTGCATGAGTAGCACAGATTAGGTAATCTGATCTGTGCAGTAAAGCATTATGGAAGCTGACGGTATGTATGGCGCTCCACCTTAGCAAAAACAATTCCCTGGTCTAACTCTAGTGAAAAGGGGCTAGACTCCCTCGCTGTCCAGCGATACCGACAATAGGCCATTCCATCTACTTTAACTTTTAGTAAAGTAGGCAGAGTGGCCTATTGTCAGTATCAGCCAGACAGCGAGGGGGTCTACCCCCTTTTCACTAGCACTAGACCAAGGAGATTGACTTTGTGTCTTAGATGGAACGACACACCTACCATCCTTTTCCCACTTTACTGCACAGATCCGAGCTGTACTACTTATACGCTGAGTTGGCAGGGGCTGATATCGAATCCAGATTCTTGTTCTTGGGGGATGCTCTACCGACTGAGCTAAACTAGCCCTTTAACTAACCTATTCAAGTTCTATTTAATAATAGTCATTTGTTTGTACACAGTTATAGGGTTTATATGATCTCCATCTTTCTAACACACGTGGGCATGCCTACAAAGTCCGAAAACAGCACTGCTCACGTGACTTTCGGAAACATTTTTTCACGCTCAAGTTGCGGAGACATGGAATAAACTGCCCGTGTCTGTTGTAGGCTGCCGAAGCACTGAGTCTTTCAAAGCCTCCATGCTTCCTGTAGTCCGCTGACACTATACCTGATGCCAATCTCCACATACATATGCACACATGTGCACACATACATGCATATTACTACTGTAAACTGTTCCTGACACAATACATTATTCTGTGTACTTGACATGAGACTTTATGAGTTGTGGTGCACCTGAGCACTGTACACAATAAATTTCATTATTTTTATATATCCTAAGATAATAATTCTACTGGGTAGAATAGAGATTTTATATCATTGAATGATATAGGTAAAGATATAGGCGAAAGCATTTTCATGGAATATCTCTATCTCTGTGTATACATATATATCTAAATATATACATATATCTATATACACATATCTATATACATCTATATATACATATAATTAGAGCATTCGGTAAAGTGTTCGGTTAGAAACCACCAGGTTCCTAGTTCAATACTGGTCCTCACCAACTCAGCGTATGAGTAGCACAGGGATCTGTGCGGTAAAGTAAGGAGCTGATGGTAGGTGTGGCACACCACCTCAGACACAAAAACAATCTCCTTGGTCTAGCGCTAGAGAAAAGGGGATAGAATCCATCGCTGATTGGCTGATACCGACTTTAGGCTACCCCCACGACTTTATTATACATATATATATATATATATATATATATATATATATATATATACCAGGGGTCACTATACTACGGCCCACGGGTCGGATCCAGCCCGCGAAGACATTTTTTCTCAGGCCCACTGAGGCTATTTGAATGTTTTGAAAATAAATATGTTGGTTAAATTTGTTTTTGTGAATCCACTCATCCATGAATATAACATGGAAAGATAAATATTGTTTTACATCTTTTTCTCAGAGCTTTTGTTCAGGCTAGCAAGTATTAAATAATAATAATGTAGCCCGTGCTTATTATTTTTTCAGTTATCCGGCCAACCATAAAAATAAATTTGGTGATCCTAATATATATATATATATATTATATATATATACATATCTAAATATACATCTATATATACATATATCTATATATAAAAAATGTTGTTCTGGTTCCAACGGGAGAAAATTTAATATTTTATAAAAAAGAAGAAGGTCCGCAAAATGTATTATGTTCTCAGAAAAAATGTTTTTATTCTTTTTATCTTACATACGCGACACATGTTTCTGATCTGTTGTCTTCTTCAGGCATTGAGTTATTAATTTGGCAGAATAAGTCCAATATTTGATAGGTTGTGTGTTTCTGCAATTTTTCTATTGTAATATATATATATATACATTTTTATATACATATATATTTATATATACATATGTCTATCTCTCTCTCTCTATATATATATATATATATATATACATAGATATCTATCTATCTATCTATCTATCATATATATATATATATATATATATATATATATATATATATATATATATATAAATTCATACAATAAGAGGTTCTGACCCTTGGGCACCACTTCCACATCGTACCAAATGGGATGGTTGAAGTGTTCTAACAATGACTCTTTTCATGGTTGCTAGGCAGTTTTTGTCCTTTTCATGTATACGAATAAGGGTCCTTTAGTAAATATACTTTATGTTAAATACTACCCCCAAGCATAGCTTGTTAAATATAGACTAGGGAGAACTGTATATTATAAAAAATAGTCTCGGATAGATTTTGTTAAATAATATCATTTCTAATTAATAATGATTGCTTTATTGTTACTATAAGTAAAAAGCTTCATTAGTGCCTAAACTTTATACTTAAAAAAATTTTTTTTTTTTAAACTATGACTTTTTAGTTGCTAAACAGAATGTGTCTCGAAATGCAACACAAGTCTTTCACTACTGAAGATAGTCATCATCTTCAAATATCATGGGGTTAACATTACATAATAAGTGAAGTGACATTATACAAAGTTTCTTTTTAACCTTTGGGACCCATAAGCCCGACATTTCAGTCTGAGCACTCTTCGTGTTTTGGGGGGAGCACTATTTTACTAAGTACTGTATGCTTGATATTTAAGGGGGAGTGCTGCTTTACCACACACTGTTAGTCCAATATTGTGTGTTCAACAAGACCAGGTCAGATATTAATAATAAAAAGCTTAATAGAGAAACTATTTAATAATAATAATGAAATTTATTGTGTACAGTGCTCAGGTGCACCACAACTCATCAAAGTCTCATGTCTAGTACACAGAATAATGTATTAGTGTCAGGAATATGAATAGCATACAGTAATAATATACATGTATGTGTGCACGTGCATGCATGTGTGTGGATGGGAGTATCAGGCATAGTGTTGGCGGACTACAGGAAGCATGGAGGCTTTGAAAGATGCAGTGTTTCAGCAACCCACAACAAACGCAGGCAGTTTATTCCATGCCTCGGCAACTTTGAGCATGAAAAATTATTTCCGAAAGTCATGTGAGCTATGCAGTTTTCTGACTTTGTAGGCATGCCCACGTGTGTTAGAAACATGGAGATCACAAAGGTGCTCAAGGTTGCTGTAGCTTTTCTTTTAATGGAAGGATTTGATAACCAAAGATGTCTACACTCTGCCATTTGCTGCATTTCTTTTAATGGAAGGATTGTTTCTTTGCTTGTTTAATGGCATATCAATCTTCATGGTTATTTAATACCAAACCACCTGTGCAGATGAAAAGTAGTGGTACTATTTAACATATAGCTGGAGGGAAAAAGGGGGTTCATACCTTTCCCAAGGGTATTAGTCTGAAAGTGTATGTAATAGCATGACTAGAGTTCTTTGTTTAATGGCATATCAACCTTTCTGGGTTATCTAATGCCAAAGCCATCCTTGTAGAAGGACAGTAGTGGTACTATTTAACTCATAGCCAAAAGTCAGAGTTGGAGTCCAATGTTTTGTGTTCCAATTCCCCAGCCCTGATGTGCACTCCAGTTGAATTTACACTTTATATGGCCCTAGTTTAGTCTGTAAAGTTATACAGTGCACACTCCTTATAAAGAGATTATAAAAAATCATGGTTTTATGTCTATTATGAACTAGAAACAGCTACCAAGCGTTAACTGGGTAGAGGAAAAAAAAAAAAAAAAAAACAAACTGGTGTATTGATTTGTTTACTTTTGAGATTTACAAAATAATGGATATTTTTACGTAGAATTTTAAAGCTATTTCTATGTATATTTTAAGTTTTAAATATCTTTGAATATAAATCAAATCTTCCTAATTTTTGCACAAGCAAGAACCGGTGATATTTACTATTTACTTTGTTGTTATTTTATTTTCATAGTTTCATCCAAATATACATACATACATATATACCAACTATACTTTATATATGTATACATTGTAATCACTTAATTAGATAAAGAGGAGTCGGAGGTGCCAAAAATAGAGGAATTGGAGTCAGAGGTTTTGTGTTGGAATACTTTGTGTGTATATAAGGTGTGCTGTGGATCACAACTTAAATTTATAGACTCCTCAAGGCTGCGCGGACTCAATCGGCCAATCAACACACTCGAATATGTGGTTGGTTAACTATTTAAAGGTGGAAAAGCATTCAGTTGCTCGTGCTTAACACTGAAAAACACAAGGATCATAGGATTCTACTCAACACGGATCAAACTTAATGCCACAAGGGATCTCCACTGTAAAGTGCTCTCACCTGCAGCCTAGAAATGGCCACAAGAATCTTAACACTCCACAGATCTGGAATATCACCACAGTGATGCTGATAGCTTTTTAATTTAGTGCATCTTTGAACACATATTTGCTTTGAATGAGTCCCCGGGAAAATGTATGGGTCCCAACTAACTCCTACCTTGTAACCTATCCTGTGTAATTCATTTCTAAGAAAATATTGAAATGTATTTACAGTTAGCTTGAAATGGAGAGGGAAGAAAAAAGAAAAACACTGGGATGAATGAATACAATTTTACTGCATTTGTGTGTCGAGGACACAGGACACATACCTATTAGCATCTCTGATATCATTTGTTGCAAGTACAACTCAGCATCTTTTCTATCATAAAAGATGATGCATCTTGTTTGAATGGCATGATCTGACTGACCCAAATTAAAGATATACTGACTTCTACTTCAGCTGACTCAGTGATCTAATTCTCCAAGCTATTGAGGTAAATCTGGTGAGTAGCACTCAGAGAGTATCAGGTGGGCTTGATATCTCACAGTCCAGTGCAGTTCATCACCTTCACAACTTCCTTGGCAAAAGCATCTGGAGTTGCCTAATTGTGCTTCACATTACCAAAATATTGCAGAATCTTTTGTAAGGTTGTACAATGTGCATATTCCTTATAAATAGATTATAAAAAAAATAATGGTTTTACATTTATTATGAATTTTAATCACTTAATTACATAAAAAGGACTCGGAATCGGAGGTGCCAAAAAATAGAGGAGTTGGAGTCAAAAGTTTTGTGTTCTGACTCTACAGCTCTGAAATAATATAATTTGTTGCAAGTATAATTCAGCATCTTTTCTATCCTAAAAGATGATGCATCTCGTTTGAGTGTCATGATCTGACTGACCCAAAGTTAAAAGATAAATGCTGACTTCTAATTGAACTGACTCAAAATTGGCTAAATTGAAAAATGGGTTTAAGTGTAGAGAGTCAAAATGAAAAACAATGGGGAAAAGTTTATAAATGAAGACTGACAATAGGGGGGGAAAAAACTTTTAAAACACAAAATGTTTAGGTCAAACTCTGTGCGGTATTTACTCAACATCCCACCCGGTCAGGATGTGACACAAGGTCTTTTTAACAAGGGAAGCCATACACAAACTGAAGCTCATGTGATGGCTAGAGCAAAAAATGCATGGATCTTGATGGCATTCCTCTTTTGGGGCACCTCGGGCACTGGGCAATAAACCCAACCCTGCCCCTTTAAATCAAGGAGGCGGGTACAAAATCAAACTTTGTGAACTCAGTTAAATACAGTAGTACTTTGACTTACTAGCACCTCAACTTATGAGATTTTTTGAGTTACGAACTGTCACTCAGTCAATATTTTGCTTTGTGTTTCAAGCTAAAATTTGAGATATGAATGAGCTTCAGATACGCTTATGTTAATAAGTTCACTAAGTTTCCAAATTTATTACGCCAAAGAAAAATATCATTTATAAAAAAATTAATATTAAAACATATAACAAGACATAATTCATTACATTCTATTTTATTATATTTTTATACAATACAGTGCCATTTTTCTTATTTAAAAAATCATAACAAAAAAAAATTAGGGTGTTTTGGCAAGGGCTAAAACAGAATAATGGCATTTCAGTTTATTTCAATGGGGAAAACTGATTTGGAATACGAGGAAATTGAGTTACAAGTGGAATAAATTAAACTTGTAAGTGAAGGTAGCAGGATATTTGAATACAAATATACAGGGTGTTTCAGAAAAATTCATATTTCATAATCTAATCAATACTCGATCAATTCTCATTCAAAGAATCTCAAATTTTAGAAGTATGTGTAGAAACACCCCAAAATTATGTTTAATGTTGTACATTTTTTCTTTTCAGGAATACAAAAAAAAAATTTTGTTGGAGTAGCCTACAGTCAGTATCAACCAGACAGTGAGGGTGTCTATCCCCTTTTCACTAGAAGATTGTTTTTTAGTGTCTAAGGTGCAGCGCCACACTTACCATCAGCTCCTCACTTTACCACACAGATCCCTGTGCTACTCATATGCTGAGTTGGCGAGGACTGGTATTGAACCAGAAATCTTGCAGTGTCCAGTCAGGTCTTTTTCCTGTCAGAACTGATTGATGTATATATTTACCAACCCCTCCACACGAGCAGGATGTGACACAAGGTCAATTTCTTAAGCTGAGATTAATAGGTTTGAATTCAGAGTTTTCCTCCTCCTAGACTGGTTACCGAGCCAAGGTTAATGAGCCCAGTCTGCCCTATTATTTACCCATAGCTGGAGAGTAGTTAGATCCATACCTTTCCCAAGGGTATTAATGCTATGGGAAATACAGCCTTGTCCAAGATTTGAACTCAAGTCCATTTCCTATGACTCTAACCATAACACCACGTGCCTCCAACTATAGCACCATATAAAGTGTAAATTCAACTGGAGTCAGAGTCAGTATATTTTTGCCAAAACTGAGTTCAGTGACCCCTTCTTAATTGCTTCTGACTCTAACTCCACAACTCCGACTCCACAGCCCTGCCAAGGCAGGTGAAGATGAAATTCATTTTTAATGTATGTAGGTAGAGAACTCTTAGAGAAGAAGTATTTGACAGCTGTGTCAAAATATAACCACTTGTTATTATTTGTGATTACAAGCATTCATTTAGTGCCAGTTTAGCTCAGTCAGTACAGCATTTTCCAGGTTCAATACTGACCTTCGCCAACTCAGCACATGAGTAGTACAGCTTGGATCTGTGCAGTAAAGTGGGAAGCCAATGGTAAGTGTAGTGCTACACCTCAGACACAAAAACAAATTCTCTGGTCTAGTGCTAGTGAAAAGGGGTAGACTCCCTCAGTGCCTGACTGATACCAAAAATTTGTCAATCCACCAATTTAACTTTTTACAACTATATTGTATTTTTGTATACTTGTATTTCAATTTTTATTGTTTGCAAGCCAGTCAATTACTACTGAACAGCAAGTTTGATCCTCACTGGATGCCCCATAAAACAAAAAAATCCTAGACCTGTCAGCTGAGGCTGTAGAATACACTAACTACACCTCTGCAGAAGGGTAAGACCCCTCCCCAATGGGGTCACCTGTTGGCCATGGGTGGTGACCTGTGATGCTTAAGGACAGGATCCTGGTGGCTGAGCAGTCGATGACATGCAACACTCCACTTTGGCCCTTACTTAGGCTAGATGGGTGGTCAGAAAGGCCCCCTCTGATGAATCGGCTGGTCACGACAAGCCCTAGCACATATGACTGTCCTGACTTTATTGTCCTTATGGTAATCCCCAACCCTCTTTATCATATGTGCTAGTAGTCGGTGGCTGAGGGTCTTAGTGTTGTGGGTATGATGTTAAATTGCATCTAATGGTGGTTCCAATTTTCAAATTCTGGAGAGTGTGGAGTGCCCCTTCATCACCATTACTCCCAGGTCCACCCAGACCCAGAGGGGTAGTACCTGTTAGGGTCTCATCTAAGGTTTAAATAGAAAGAAATGAGTTTAAAAAATGTATTAAAAAAATTGACCATAAAAATTTTTTGAATATCCATCAAGAATGAATAGAATAAAAACATTTTTGGCATAAAATAACCCAACAAAGGTTGACATGGCATAAAATCCAACAAACCAAACCAAACCAAAGCAAAAACTCCCCATGTTAAAAAGACCTTGTGTTAATCCGGCCTGGTGGTAAGTCAGGAAATTAATTTTTTTTTATCTCTTGATATATATCTATGGATTAAATAGTTTTTAAAAAAATGAGTATTATGACTGAATTTATTAAATACAACATTAAAAATCTGGAAAAAAGGTTTATTAGTTTTTGTACAGGAATATAAATAATAGTCAACACACAGTTCTCCAACAGTATGATGAACTATTCGACTAGTAGTGAATACAAATACTACTACGTAACTCTACTACGATTAACCTCACATATTTGTACTTTATATGTGCTCCGTTGGACGAGTCCAACTATCTTGTAGGCGAAATATCTTCTCTTACAACACCATTAAAAAGATGGTTTTTTTTAAATTGAGTTTGAAAAGAAAAATTTGAATACCCAAAAGAATGAATAAAACAAAAATGTCTTCAGTATAAAATAACCCTGCAAGTGTTGACATGCCGTAAAATCCAACCAACCAACCTTCATGTTCAGCTATCAAGCGCGCCATCTCTATTTGTTTTTCTTTCATCTCATATCCCATTTTCCCCCATCCCATTCTTTCTGTCCGTATTTATTTTTCTTGCACATGGTTTTATTTTCATTTTTCTCTAACTTCTTACTTCCTAGCATTTCTCTTTCGTGTCCTCTTTTCTTCTCTCTTTCATTCACTCATTCCCCTACCCCTACCCCCTTAATTCCTTCCTGCTTAATATTATTGTGGCGGTTTTATTGGTCAGAAAACAAAACTGATTCTAGACTTAGGAGGCCGAGAGCTTGAGCAGGTACTACACTCTAATCCTAGGCAGAAAAGGTAATACGTAAAAATAGAAAAGGTTTTGAAAGGATTTTTTTTTTTTAATAAAAGTTAGTCATCACGTTAATAATAAAACATTAAAATGTATTTGCAAATTAATTCAACTATGACAAGTTTTTATTGATGTTTTTCATAGAAAGATGTATCCCTCTCTAACTCTCTATATCTCTCTCACACACACACACACACCCACACACAAATCCCCCTTTCTCTCTCTCTCTCTCTCTCTCTCTCTCTCTTTCACATATATTCTCTCTTACTTTCTTACACATATACACACACATTCTCTCTTTTTACATATACACACAATTCTCTCTCTCTCTCTCTCTCTCTCTCTCATTGGTCTTTGAGTGTATTTACATATTTATTCCTATAATGACACAGTTCAGTTTCCTTATCTCTTTTTCACACATAGGCACACATACATATATAAGCAAATCCATTAACACTTAGCCTACTTTAAACCGCTCATAGCAGCTCTCCCACCATAGCCAAGCAAAGTATAAAAACTGATGGTTAGTTCATAATAATTGAGCAGAAGGACTCAGATTACAATAAGAGGACTTTATTTGAATTTAAAAAATACCAATAAAATTTGGTAGAGCCGTGGGGGGGGGTAGTAGGTAAAGAGTTAATATAAAAAAAAGGAAATTATATCTACATGATTCAATTTTCTAATAAAAGTAGAAATTTAAATTTCTATAATACATTTCATATTGTATAGATAGTATAGTTAAATACAAGTAACTGGCATATGAACATTTTTAAATTCATTAAAAAAAAATTAAATTCAAAATCAAAAATGCATACCAGAATTCATTAATGTGTTTGTCGTTACGTTATCAAATTAATTTTTTTAAACAATTAGAAAAAAATATCTAAAAACTTCAAAATTCTATTTATAGCAAAAAATAAATAAATAAAAATAAAATTTAAAAAAAAACTCAATTTATATTACCATGGAAAGCATATCCATTAAACAAATATTTAATTACAAAATTTTTGTGCACTTTAAGAAAAATCAATTTTTACTAGAATTCACTTTTCTAATGTTACTACTATAACAACATTCCCCCCAAAAATAACTCACCCACACTATTTTATGCAGTACAGTGTCATGCTAAAATTGTATCACCTCCTTTCAAAAAATGCAAGAAAAAGGAGAATTTTTGGTTAAGCTACCTTCCAGTAATTAACCATTATTTTATTAAATTAACATAATCGTTTTTTTTTTGGTTTTCTCTTGTGTTAATTAAACCTATATTAAATAAATGCTTTTAAAATTATCCCTGAACTCAAATCAAGTTAAAATCATGCACATCCCCCCTCCACCTCTCTGGACAGACAGGAAATGGTTAATCCATATTTAGCATATGCAAATTAGCATATTTAGTCAGCTACTCTTCTTAAAGGACATCTGCTGTTCCTACACATCCAACCCATTTTTAAATTCGAGGTCACATTTAAAAATAAAATAATGCACACATACACAATTCCACAGCTACCAACTCACGAACGAAGCAACGTTTTATATGTTTTTAGCAGGAAGTGTAACTGAAAAAGATATTATTGCCTTCCATGTTAAGTTAAATTTTAAATAGATCAGCTTTAATCTGATAACGTTTTTTTTTAAATAAAACCCTAAAGGTGGAGCTATAAGAGTTTTATGTACTAAAAAAAACAGTTGAAAAAAAGTGACTGTATTAGTGTGTAGTGTAGTATAGTGTAGCAGTATTATTATTATCAGTAGTAAGCTGTGGCATGCTTTCTCTCCCCTCCCTCTCTAATATGCTCATCCTTTCTCTCTCTCTCTCTTTTATTTCTCTTTCATCTTGTGCGTGTGTGTGTGTGTGTGTGTGTGTGTGTGTGTGTGTGTGTGTGTGTGTGTGTGTAACGTCACGCAGTCATCCAACTCTTTCTTAAAAGTGCACAGATGAGAGTCACCTTTTACTAATTTCATAATTCACCTCTGTGCTAATTGTTTTTTTGTGCACATCACAGGCAATGACTGCTATTTCTTAAACTACTTTTGACACTACATGTTTTGTTTTTTAAAAGCTTTATTAAAGATATCCACAAGTGAGACTTAGTAGCTTTTTATGTATGGTCACTTTTCTTACTTTAAATAAACTTAGTTCGTTCAAAATATTTAAATAAACAGTTATGTGATTAATTCTAGCATTACTGTTTTTTAAACACGCGTCCATAAATTGGCTTGAATTTTAAGTTTATGTAAAAAAAAAAAAAAAAAAAGAAAGAAAAAAGAAAGTGAAAGAAAAAAAGAAAAGTTTATTCGTGTGTTGTATCACAGAAATAATTCGTAACTTAAATCAGGGTTTCAGTTTAATGTTCAATAAACTTATTCTTAAATTACTTTGTTATAATTTTTTAAAAAAGAAAAATATTTAAGTATTGATTAATTATTTGGTACAAATGCAGAATAGCGCGCAAGAGATATCATTAAAATCGCATTTTATGTATAAATAGCATTAGATTACGGAAAATTCCGAAGTAGCCTAACCCTTACCCTAACCCTAACCCTAGAATCTCAAACGTTTTGGGATTTCCGTGAAATGTAATGAAATGTAATTCTTTTTATACGTAATCTAATCATATTATCCCTTGCGCACTATTCTGCATTTGTACCAATTATTTATCATTATTGGAGCACCTCACGTGGTTAGCAAGTTAGATTTGCAGTTAGTGAGCTCGATTCTCATCGGGCGCCCCATACTTCTGGCCTTGTGCCACAATCTAAGCTAAGCTTAGTAAATAACTATTTATCAATCTTAAAACACGGGAAATTATTTTAATTTTAAAGAAATAAAACATTCAGTAATGTTATGCCCTTTACTATGTATTAAAAAAAATTAAAAAAAACGCGCTCCCCAATTGGTTGATGGTTTTATCTTCATGGAAAAAACGATGATTATTAAAAAGAAAGAAAAAAAACATGAAACAATACTTTTTAAGCGGAGTAAAGCTGGTTTGAATTCAAGTTTTCATTCTCTTAGGCTAGTTGCCATATCAAGGCTAAAGGACCCAGTCTGCCCTACTATTTACCTACATCTCGGGGGCGTGGAGAGAGACAGAAGAAATGGATCCATGCCGTGCCCCTATCCCCCCCCCCCCAACAGGCATTAGCGCGAAGAGAAACCTAAACGCAATACTTAAGTAAACTTAATCAGTAATATCACGAAGACAAACGCACGAAAAGAAACAGCAATAAATGTCCCTAATCCTTTGCAAGCGTAAGTATATATATATATATATATATATATATATATATATATATATAAACTGTCTTAATGCTTAATGTAACAGAATCTATATTATTAAAAGACTAATCACACACATAAACTGTCTTAACGCTTAATATCACAGAATCTATATTATTAAAAGACTAATGTGTGTGTATATATACACACACACACATTATATATATATATATATATATATATATATATATATATATATATATATATATATATAAACCGTGTCTTAATGCTTAATATCACAGAATCTATATTATCAAAAGACTAACTTAAGCAACAACGTAACGGTGACACATTAATTCAATTGGGTTAGAGCGGATAGCTGAGTGCTCGTGCACTGATGTTTTTGAGCCGTAAACATAAAAATGTCTAATATTGCCAGAGCGGCTAAATCAGAGATCTTGGGTTTAAACCGATGTAGCACATGTGCCTAAAAGGCCCCACATCAACGTCACCGGCATCTACAGAATCTTCTTTCCATCCTTTTCGTTATCATCATCATAATCATCATCTTCAATCCGTTTAGCATCATCACATCCATCAATAAATAAATAAATAAATAAATATACAACCCACTTTCTTTCTCATTGAAGTTCGGTACATATCAACTACATCTAAAAACACCGAACGTCGCTTTTTTTTTTCTTTCCGGATATACAACAGAAAATAGTCTTCTTAAAGTACATTTTCGGGTTTTTCTTACATTTTAACGTAATATATATATCACTAATAGTTCCCCCCTCTTTCTCACACTTATTCTCTCTCACACACATTCTCTCTCTGTCAAACATACTCTCAAAACGCACACACACACTCTCAGAACACACACACACACACACTCTCTCTCTCTCTCTCTCTCTCTCTCTCTCTCTCTCTCTCAAAACACATACGCACAAACACACATTTACACACACATACACACTCTATCTCACACACTCACACACATACACACACACTCACTCTCATACACTCCACCACCCACCGGGTACATAAATATTTTCCTAATTAAAATTTTAAATTAAAATTCTTTCAAAAAACATGCAACACTTTCTTTTTTTAATATCAGGAGAATAGAGACCAAATGAAAAGGGTCATCAGGTTAGAGAACTTAGAGTACTCAAGCACTCAGACAATTAAATTACAATTATTAGAGGACTGTACTTTAACAGTACTAATTCCAAATTTTCCTAAAGTAAACAATACAAGATTTTTTTTAAAGAATTTTTTTTTAGAATTACACATAACTTGCCACTCGCACGTAAATGACAAGGATAAAGTGTGGAGAAGGAATAAAATATCTATAGACCTTAAAAACTTTATTTTGTTAGTACAATGAAATAAAAAGTAACGGACATGGTAAAAATAAACAAATAAAATAAGATGTAATAAATTAAAGTACGTTTTCCCCCGGTTGTACCTAACCAGCTACATAAGGAAAAATATACTCTCAGATTTTACCGTCAGCTAAAAATTTTTTTTTTTTTTTTTTTTTTTTTCAAGTTAAACAAGACGCTGGCTGTGACAATTGTTGATTTCTAAGTAAAACTTGACTATTTTAAATAAATGAGGGTTGATAAAGATAAAGAAAGATAAAAATACAAGGATGTATCTTATGTACCACCAATTTTTCCTGTGAAATTTACCCCCATCCTTTATTTAATATAACGAAACTTGCATAAAAGGTTAATATTATCTTGAAAAATATTTGTGCATTCGAAAGAAGAAACATTAACCAAATTCCTGATGATTTTTTTTTTAAATTCAGCTTACGGAAATAATGAAAATTATGAACGAAAAACAATGTTTATATTTTTGCACCGTAAAATCTAGGTACCACCAAAATAGGTCATGCGATCAGTTTTTTAGGCCATATTGAAGGAAGAAACGTAAATGTTTTTTAACTTTTTATTTTTAAATCTCGCAAAAAAGAAATAACGAACATAAAGAGTTGTTACAAAGAAAATAGTTAATTCAAAGATCACATTATCCGATTAGGGGAAAATTACTCACCGTTATCTTGAAAAATAAGTAAAACAGTCCGTTTATTTACAACAGGGTCAGTTTCTTTATTGATATTTCTTAGCAGAATTCTGTATTCATGGTTCTTTTACTAAAAAGCTCTCACATTGAGACTTATAAAAATCTTCTGGTATAATTACTCAGACTCTTATCTTTATAGAAAAAAAGTAAAAATCGTTTTTGTCGGTTCATTTTTTCATATTTCATAAAATAAAATGGGGGGGTAGACCTCATTAAAAAAATATTTCCCCTAATATATTTTAGAAAAAAACTATTTCAGACAGATTTTTATCTTAAGGTAAGTAATTATAGAAATTTTATGAAAATCGGACCATCAATTGATTTATCATAGAATTTTTTTAAAAGCCTCTAGTCATAACTTGTTTTTGGCTACGTTAAATTTCAATTGATTTAACGGTGCAAAAATGTAAATGTAAATGTTTATAATTTTCATCATTTCCGTAAACTGAA
This sequence comes from Doryteuthis pealeii, assembly GCA_023376005.1. Taxonomy (NCBI): domain Eukaryota; kingdom Metazoa; phylum Mollusca; class Cephalopoda; order Myopsida; family Loliginidae; genus Doryteuthis; species Doryteuthis pealeii. The sequence goes on along the minus strand of CM042147.1, from coordinate 29,517,996 downwards.
AAATGTTTTAAAAAGTCATCAGGAGTTTTTTTTTTAATGTTTCTCTTTCGAATGGACAAACAAATTCGAGATAATATTAACATTTATGCAAGTTTCCTTGTGTTAAATATGAGGGGAGGGGATTTCACAATGAAAATTGGTGGTACCGAGTTAAATCAATTGAAATTTAACGTAGCTAAAACAAGTTATGACTAGAGGCTTTTTTTTAAATTCTGTGTAAAATCAATTAATGGTCCGATTTTCACGAAATTTCTCATAATTACTTACCTTTTGATGAAAATATGTCTGAAATAGTTTTTGCCTAAAATATATTAGGGGATTTTTTACGAGGTCTACCCCCCCCCCATTTTATTTTATGAAATATGAAAAAATGAACCGACAAAAAACGATTTTTACTTTTTTTCTATAAAGATAAGAGTTTGAATAATTATATCAGAAGATTTTTATAAGTTTCTATGCGAGAGTTTTTAATAAAAGAACCATGAATACAGAATTCTGCTAAAAATATCAATAAAGAAACTGACCCTGTTTGTAAAAAAACGGTCTGTTTTACTTATTTTTCAAGATAACGGTGAGTAAATTTTCCCCAATCGGATAATTTGATCTTTGAATTAACTGTTTTTCTTTGTAACAACTCTTTATGTTCATTATTTCTTTTTTGCGAGATTTAAAAAAAAAAAGTTTTTAAATATTTACGTTTCTTCCTTCAATATGGCCTAAACTGATCACGTGACGTATTTTGGTGGTACCTGTATCTCTAAGCTTGGATTAAAGAGTCAAAAGTACTTACCACCCAGTGAGAATCGAACTTACTAAAAATAAGTCAACTAGCCTATCTCCCTAACCAATACTAACCATTATACTATACGCGGCGCTCAAATACAAGTATATATTTTTTTAACTGTGATGAATATTCAGATAAAATGTTCAGTTTGGTATGGATTACAGTTCACTTAAATTTGTAGAGGATCACTTAAAATTCAAAACTAGTTTTAAGATTTTATATATATATATATATATATATATATATATATATATATATATATATATATATAGGTACAAACGCAGAATATGGCGCAATATCATTAGAATCACATTTTACGTATAAATAGCATTAGATTACAGAAACTCCCGAAGTAGCCTAAACCCTAACAACACTAATATTTACCCTAACCTTAACCCTAGCTTCTGAAAGTTTTCGGGTATTTCCGTGAAATGTAATGCTTTTTATACGTAATCTAATGATATTATCTCTTGCGCGCTATTCTGCATTAGTACCGAAAAAAATGAAACAATCCACGTCCATCAGCTTTCTTGGGATGATGCGTACATATTGTACACGATGTTTATGTTGTTGATACTTATTACTTACTATTAAAAATCCAATCAGACTGAGAAGGAAGAAAAATTGAAAAAATACATGTTTCACCCTAATTTCTGCTTTTTATCGTTTTTCAATTATGAAAAACTGTTCCATTCTCATTTATTCCATAGTATAGTATAGTTTAGTTTAACTATAGTATACTTAAACTATACTATACTATACTATACTATGGAATAGGAGAGAATGAAGCAGTTTTTCATAGTATATATTGTTACTATACTATACTATAGTATTGTATACTATACTATACCATACCATAGTATACTATACTATACTATATGAACCCAAAAATCTATAGGTACACATGACAATTTAAATTTCCGACTAAGTAAATAAAAATGAAGATGTATTTAAATTTAATTATATCAGCAAGTAAAGTGGACGTCAATAAAAAAGATATTATTGAATTTAGTGAGTTTATTAATTAATTCATTTTGTAAGCTGGCCTAACATAAACACTAAGTGACATGTTTTTATTGTCTTCTTTTCTTTTCTTTTTTTCATCATACACGTTTTAATTCATACAAAAAATTCACCCTCCAAAAATAGTGGGGTGAAATTATCACACACAACACACACACACACACACGTATATATATATATATATATATATATATATATATATATATATATATATATATATTATATACAATCATACACGCGGAGGCAGGTTACTACTTTTACTACAAACCAAAAATGTACTTTTAGCTTTCTTGAAACTAGACATACATGCTTTGCTTCTCAATAAGATAGGCTGCCTTTGTTGCCACTATCAATAAATCAACAGTTTACTCAACCACTACTGCAACTTCAATAGTACTATATGTACTAATAATCGAATAGTACTCAATTGTAAGTGTTATGAATATGACGTGTCAACAATATAATACATCATCATCGTCACCTACAATAAATAGTAAAGTTGATGGTAGTATTTTTTACTTTTTGACTCAATTGTAAAAAGGCCCTATTTAAGATTTTGTTGTTAGAAATTAAAATAATCCATATTTACACTTACAAACTTAAAAAGTAAAGCTCAATATAAAGTGTTCGTACCTAAAAAAATAAATAAATAAATAGATAAATAAATAAAATATAAAACAAAAAGTAAGACAGGAAAATAATCTTTTTACTAAGAATTTCTTAATTTTTCTAGATTTAAAAAAAAATGTGCAAAAGTTATCTTGTAAAATGTACTTTAAATAAACAAAATAGCGTTCTCAGGACGGTTTTTTAAAAGTACTTTTCTGTTTTTAACGGTTTTATTGTGAAAAAAAAAAGGTTTTAATTAATAAAAACGCCCGTAATAAAGATTCCTTGATATTAGAATTTTTAAATTAAATAAATAAATAAACAGTAAAAAGCAAATGAANTGACACAACTAAGTAGTGTTACGCTTGTACTTTTTAAAAAGGATTTTATTAGTCAGTCTCTCTGAAGCACAACTGCTGTTCCATTTTGCAACATACTTCCCAACCCTGTTACAAAAGTACATAAGACACAAAAACTAGCTTGTCAACCAATTGCCGACAAATACTAACATAGATACACACACATTTAGTTCTAACACTTATGACTTTGTTTCTACCTCTTTTTTTTTTCTTTTCTTTCTTTCTCTCTCTCCCTCCCCTTTCTATCTCTATATATATTCTCTCTTCTTTCTTTCTTTCTTTTTCTAACATTACACAATATTACAAAGCAAATATCATGTGTGAATTTCTGTTTCATTGGTTATATTTACGCTCAAATATGAAATTGGTTTAGATTATTCGATTAAGGGCAGACGTGAAATAAAACTTTTCCAGCTGGTTCATAATTTAAAAGCAGGTCTAAAAGATGAATTAATGTATTTAAAAAGGCACACTATGAATAATGTAGATAAAATAAATATGTACTATACCACAGTAATTTATATGTAGTAATTTATTGAACATCTGATGATAAAAGTCTGTAGAGACATTAAATTTAACTATAAAATTAAGGATAAATAATTAAAAGTAGCCCATTGCTAGTGTTTTGGGTGCATTTGGATTTTATTTCGTGATAAATTCAGTTTTAAAAACTTTTATTACTGCTTTTCAGTTAATATTGAAACTAAACGATAAGATGACATTAAAGTAACTTACTACAAAAAAAGACATAAAGGAAAAATGTATTGTTTCTAACATCTAAAAGAACTAAACTTTAAACTTTTGAATCACTGATTTATACGTTTTAGTATACAATACTAATGCATACTAATTAGGTTGGTTGTATTTTTACGGCATGTCAACCCTTGAGTTACTAATAAAAATAATAATCATATACTAGAATATCATAAGCTCTAATTTTGTTAGTTGAACTTTTAACTTTAAAGTTTTAAGTTATCAATAAAAGTATGTAAGTTTTGATTTTTATGTGTAAAACGTAAAGACGAGCTAAGTTTGGTAAAAAATGTTTGGGCTCTTGCCAAATGGCATACAATAGACGGAAAATTATTATAATTAACATAAAATGTGAATAAGAATCATAGAGACAAATGTTTTATGTTTAAAGTGTACGTAGAATTATTATAAAAGTGCAAACAAGAAGTGGGTAAAAGTATATCAAGTACATTTTAAGAAGTTTTGTTTTATTGTCGCGTTTTTAGACAAATATCTTTTTAAAAATCCAAAAATATCTCAAATGTTGCATTGAATTGTCATTTAATTGTTCAAGTAATAAAAATTAAGGCCAGGAATTTAGTGAATAACTTTTATGTGCTTTTCTTTATTTGGTTCCATAAAATGCCGTTTCAAGTGTCACTTTCTAAGAATATTTGCTTGAATAACTTGCAGAAAGAATTTAAGAAAACAATGAAACTACTAAGATGTAATAATAGTTTATAGTATAAACTTTTATATACAATTACGAGATTAGTTGCTTTTTATTTCTTTTACTATTCCTTTTATGTTATCTTCAGAAAAATTAAAATTATGACTGACATTTGTTTTTTAAATATTGAATTTAAATGTTATCACTCAATTTTAAAGATAAATTATTTTTTCAATGAAATGGATTGAAAATAAACAATTATTTTATTATCTTTTGCTTGTAAAACATACAAGTATAGAAATAAGCGTTTGTAGGAAAGTAAAAATTGGCAATTTTTCATTTTTTACAGCTGATTTAAAATTGGGGCATTTGTTGGCGTACATTTTTTTTTCTTGTGAAAATTCAAATTATACCCAAAAGGCTTTTCATGGCCAAAGTAAGAGATTTCAATCAAATGAATATTTGAAACATTTATTAAAAACCCCAACCTTCACCCTAAACCATTGCCTTTTAAAGAAGGCGTTAAAAATTTCACTAAGAAATGTATGCCAACGCCATCAAGCCAAATTAGAAATAGTATTTCAAATTTTACACCCAGGGAAAAATAGAGTAATAATAAACATTTTTTAAAAAGTAATGATGATAGATTTTTTAAGATACGGATAAATGTTCTTTGAAAACTTTAAAATTATTTTCAGTTTTTCGTCAAGTTATTACGACTTGAAATTGATGAAGTAGGAAAGAATGTAAATTTAAAAGGGTGAAAGAAAGAAGTTTGTATGCAATAATATCGGTTTTAGAGACTATTTTTTTCCAAAATCAAAATAATGGGGAACCTTGTAGCCTTGTTGGAGGTGCTCTACAAGAGCTGAGCTAACTGACTCTACAATTATTTAATTTATAATTAATATATTAATATATATTAATTTTCTAGTTTATTATAATAAACTGGAGTACAAATGGCAGAATAGTGCACAAGAGATAATATCGTTAAATATATTAATCGCATAATCACATTTTAAACATATAAATAGCATTAGATTACGGAAACTCCAAAGTAGCCTAACGCCTAAACACTAACTCTCACCCTAACACTAACTCTAAAACTAACCCTAATTAACCCTAACCCTTACCGCTAAACTTAATCCTAGCATCTCAAAGGTTTCATGAAAGGCAATGTTTTTTATACATATTCTACTGATATTATCTCTTGCGCGCTATTCTGCATTTAGTATTAACACTAACCCTAAACCTAATCCTTACCCTAACCCTATCGTCTCAAAGGTTTCGAGTATTTCCGTGAAATGTAATGCTTTTTATACCTAATCTAATGATATTATCTCTTGCGCACTATTCTGCATTAATACCCCTAAAACGAAACCTAACACTAACCCTAAACCTAGTGTCTCAAAGGTTTCAGGTATTTCCGTGAAATGTAATGCTTTTTATACGTAATCTAATCATAGTATCTCTTGCGCGCTATTCTGCATTAATACCCCTAATCCGAACACTAACACTAGTCCTAACTCTAACCCTTACCCATACTCTAAACCTAGTGTCTTAAATGTTTCAGGTACTTCTTTGAAATGTAATGCATTTTATACGTAATCTAATGATATTATCTCTTGCGTGCTATTCTGCATTAGTACCCCTAACCCGAAGCCTAACACTAACACTAACCCCAACCTAAACCTAGTGTCTCAAATGTTTCGGTAATTTCCGTGAAATGTAATGCTTTTTATACGTAATCTAATGATATTATGATAATATCATTAGATTACGTATAAAAAGCATTATATATAATATTATTATCTCTTGCGCGCTATTCTGGCATTAGTACCCTAAAGCTGGAAAAAATGTATGGCTGAGATAACGTATTTCTGAGATAGAATTCTGAATGAATCATTCTGTTAGATTGAATGAAAATATTGACCTAGTTTTGAATCCTACTTTTCGGGTACACGTGCACTGGCAGGATTAGTAACATTAGTTTTTTTTTTACGAAATAGTACAGCTCACTAATATCGTGTCAAAAGATATTCTCTTTCTTTCTTTCTTTTCTTTTTCTTCTCTTACTCAGTAAAACTTTAGACAATCTACTATATTATAGAATGCCTCATATATTTGGGTATATAACATTTTTATCTGTAACACTCAAAGGCGATATTTATTAAGTGTTAATTATATAGCAGTCTTCTTTGCTTTATCTATTTTTTATTTACACAATGAGTAAAAAGCTGACTCAACGTGTCACTGGTCTATTTAAAAAATTCACGTATATAAACCTATATAATAATATAATATAATATATATAATATAATATATATAATATATATATATATATATATATATAACATTATTTTCGTGCGTAACCCTTTTTCTTTTGTTACCTAAAGAGACTCTAGGTAACGACATAGGAAATTATGTCACGGCCTCAATTTAAGAGTTGAAAGAAGCTATGATGCTAAACTTGATAAATAAAAGAGAGACTAAGCAGCGCCTGTGGATATACCGTAGTATGATAATTTGATTATCACAACGTTTGATATGGTTTACTTAAGAGCTATTGCTAAATAGTTTAATATATAAAAGTATAACAATCTTGATTTAACTCTTTCTCACTCTATTTTTTTTCTTTCTTTCCTTTTTTCATCTTTTCCATTATGTTCAATTGAAACAGATTAGCGTTATCGCTTTCGCGCGCTCCACTTCCCTCTGTATATTCCCCCTACTCTCTTTTGTCTTTCTTTCTTGTTATAATTTTTTCTGTGTGACATGTCCTTTTTCTTCTCTTTCTTTCTTTTTTTCTAATAAAACGGGAATGGTCCATTATTTTAGCTGAGGTGACGACACTCATAAGAGAATTCGGCGATAAGCAACACTAGGATTTACATTTTTGTATTTCATCTTGGAACGATTTGGATGATCTCATTTTAACCATAGGGTTTTGCAAGATGATAACGATCGGAAGATTAAGGAACAAGAGTAGTGATTATAAAGTTAGATAATCCTTTCGTTGTGTAATTGTTAGCAAGCTAGTCTCCCAGTATTTATAGTACTTAGCGAATAATAACGAGTTCGATACTTGTTGGATATCTCATATTTGTGATTTTGTGTCACAAATTCTACCTGGGGTGAAGAACGGGTTGGGTAAATAATTTGTTTTCAAAAGATGAATAAAATTTCATTTTTCAATGATTGGTGCGAAAAACATTTTTTCGAATAAACCAACAGTTATCGAAACTCGTTATTATTCGCTAAGTACATGAATACTGGGAGACTAGCTTGCTAAACAATTACACAACGAAAGCATTATCTAACTTTACTTTATCACTACTCTTGTTCCTTAATCTTCCGACCGTTATCATCTTGCAAAACCCTATGGTTAAAAATGAGATCATCCAAATCGTCCAAGATGAAATACAAAAATGTAAATCCTAGTGTTGCTTATCCGCCGAATTCTTCTTATGAGTGTCGTCACCTCAGCTAAATAATGGACCATTCCGTTTTTATTAGAAAAAAAGAAAGAAAGAGAAGAAAAAGGACATGTCACACAGAAAAAATATAACAAGAAAGAAAGACAAAAAGAGAGTAGGGGGAATATACAGAGGGAGTGAGCGCGCGAAAGCGATAACGCTAATCTGTTTCAATTGAACATAATGAAAAGATGAAAAAAGGAAAGAAAGAAAAAAATAGAGTGAGAAAGAGTTAAATCAAGATTGTTATACTTTTTATATATTAAACTATTTAGCAATAGCTCTTAAGTAAACATATCAAACGTTGTGATAATCAAATTATCATACTACGGTATATCCACAGGCGCTGCTAGTCTCTCTTTATTTATCAAGTTTAGCATCATAGCTTCTTTCAACTCTTAAATGAGGCCGTGACATAATTTCTATGTCGTTACCTAGAGTCTTTAGGTAACAAAAGAAAAAGGGTTACGCACGAAAATGTTATATATATATATATATATATATATATTATATTATATTATATTATATTATATTATATTATATTATTATATAGGTTTATATACGTGATTTTTTTAAATAGACCAGTGACACGTTGAGTCAGCTTTTTACTCATTGTGTAAATAAATAAATAGATAAAGCAAAGAGACTGCTATATAATTAACACTTAATAAATATCGCCTTTGAGTGTTACAGATAAAATGTTTATATACAAATATATGAGGCATTCTATTATAGTAGATTGTCTAAAGTTTTACTGAGTAAGAGAAAGAAAAGAAAAGAAAGAAAGAAAGAAATATCTTTTGACACGATATTATTGAGCTGTACTATTTCGTAAAAAAAAAACTAATGTTACTAATCCTGCCAGTGCACGTGTACCCGAAAAGTAGGATTCAAAACTAGGTCAATATTTTCATTCAATCTAACAGAATGATTCATTCAGAATTCTATCTCAGAAATACGTTATCTCAGCCATACATTTTTTCCAGCTTAGGTACTAATGCAGAATAGCGCGCAAGAGATAATAATATTATATATAATGCTTTTTATACGTAATCTAATGATATTATCATAATATCATTAGATTACGTATAAAAAGCATTACATTTCACGGAAATCACCGAAACATTTGAGACACTAGGTTTAGGGTTGGGGTTAATATTAGTGTTAGGCTTCGGGTTAGGGGTACTAATGCAGAATAGCACGCAAGAGATAATATCATTGATTACGTATAAAATGCATTACATTTCAAAGAAGTACCCTGAAACATTTAAGACACTAGGTTTAGAGTATGGGTAAAGGGTTAGAGTTAGGACTAGTTCGAATTAGGGGTATTAATGCAGAATAGTGCGCAAGAGATAATATCATTAGATTAGGTATAAAAAGCATTACATTTCACGGAAATACTCGAAACCTTTGAGACGAAGGGTTAGGGTAAGGATTAGGTTTAGGGTTAGTGTTAAGGTACTAATGCAGAATAGCGCGCAAGAGATAATATCAGTAGAATATGTATAAAAAACATTGCCTTTCATGAAACCTTTGAGATGCTAGGATTAAGTTTAGGGTAAGGGTTAGGGTTAATTTTAGGGTTTAATGTTAGGGTGAGAGTTAGTGTTTAGGGTTAGGCTACTTTGGGAGTTTCCGTAATCTAATGCTATTTATATGTAAAATGTGATTATGCGATTATATATGTAAATGATATTATCTCTTGTGCACTATTCTGCATTTGTACTCCAGTTTATTATAATAAACTAGAAAATTAATATATATTAATATATTTAATTATAATTAAATATTTGTAGAGTCAGTTTAGCTCAGTCTGTAGAGCATCCTCCACAAAGCTACAAGGTTCTTAGTTTGATACCAGCTCTTGGCAACTCAGTGCATGAGTATCACTGCTTGTATTAGTGTGATAAAGTGAGGAGCTGATGGTAGACATGACGCACCCCCTCAGATGCAAAAAACGATCTCCCTTGTCTAGCACCAGTGAAAAGGGATAGACTCCCTCGCTGTCCAGCTGATACCAACAATAGGCCACTCTACTGATTTTTCTTTCTTAAATTTAGTATCATAGTCACATGAAAAATAGGTCTGTTTAAAATGATTTGCATCATATAGGAATACTTGATACCATATAACTGTGGGCAAACAAATGATTATTATTAAATAGGAATACTTATTTGAAACTAAATAACTGTGTATACATTATTTGAAATAGATAGGAATATGTGATACTATATAACAATGTGCAAACCAATGATTATTATTATTTTATAATTGAATTGGAATACTGACTTGAAACTATATAACTGTAAGTTATTTGTATTAGATACAAATACTTGAAACCATATAACTGTGCAAAGAAATTATTATTATTATTATTATTATTATTGTTAGAGTTCTTCACACCAGCGTTAGCTGATGGTATTTCACTGGAGCCTGAGTGACAACAAGTCTCCTCAGGTCTCCAGGACTCTTCTGAGTATTCTAGCAGATTGCAGCAATGCAGTAGTCTGCATGGTCTCAATTCTTCCTCTGATTTCAAAATCCTCCAGTCTTTTTTCCAACTTTATTGGGACCATTCCAAGTGCACCAACTACAATTGGTATCACTTTGACCTTCATATTCCATAGCTTTTTCAGTTCTCTGGCAAGGTCCAGGTATTTGTCCATCTTTTCGTTTTCCATCAACTTCACCCTGTGGTCTGCTGGAACTGCAAAATCCACCTTTCTTTTTTGTTAATCAACACTAGGTCTGGTCTCCTTGCTGGGATAAGGTGATCCGTCTTTATCTCAAAGTCCCAGAGAATTTTATGTGTTTTATTCTCAAGAACATATTCTGGTTTATTAGTATTATTATTAGGTTTCCATGCCTGCTGTAGTTTACTGGAGACTGAGTGACAGCAAGTCTCCTCAGGTCTACAGTTAGATGTCATACCCAGAATAATAAAACCCTCACTTATTTTTACTCTATTCTGATTGATTTCAATATGGAATTATACATAGGATTGCTTTTAATACGTTTGAGAATAAAACAATAATATTAGAAATCAATAACACCAAGTAATTATTTATTAAACACGTTTTGTTAAAACAGGTATGCAAATTATTCACACCATATACTATGTAAACATAAATATTTATTTCTTAATGATAGCTAACACATTGCAGATTTTTAAATCCGTTATCAACCCATCCTTCGGGGCGGGGGTCCGGTGTGCTTCGGACGCAATTTTTGTTCTTTCCCACCCATGAGCTTCGGCTTGTGGGTGGGCCCACATTAAAACGAGGCCTTGTGCCCAGCCCATACAAGTGGGGTATGAGGTAAATACCTCAACCCGTCCTTCGGGGCAGGGATCCGGTGTGCTTTGGCCACTGGACCGGTGTTTTAAATTAATAGCGTTGATCCCAGGGGGCTATCCCCACAGGCAATACCTGCCCCTTGATTTAAAGGGGCGGGGCTGGGTTTATTGCCCATGAAATGAGGCGCCCCCCTTGAGGGGGAATGCCAACAGGATCAACGCATTTTTTGCACCTGCCACCCATGAGTCTCGGCTTGTGGGTGAGCCCACATAAAAATGTCCTTGTGTCACACCTGTATAAGTGGAATGCATGGCAAATACCTTAATAATATGGGCTGTTTTGAGGCAAATCCATCTCAGCTAGATTTTATTTAATAATCATGGATAATAGTTGGCAACCTTCCGTCTATTTTAGACGATGGCATAGTTTTTTTGTTTTTTTTTTTTTTCTTCTCTCTCTCTCAATTACAGCTACGTGAGTGACTGAACAGACCGATCCTCGAATGGCAGTCTCTGGTGCAGTGGCTGCAAACAAAAGGTGATGCTTTCTGTAGGTGTTGGTCGTGCTGCTGTTTCTCCTTTCTTTTAGCTCTCTTTTCTGTGGCAGATTTTTTCCTCTCTTTTTCAAATAACTAAAGGAACTGTGATGTTGGTGGTGACATAGTTTCAGTTACAGACAGACAGACACATAATCTCCATTATAATAAGGTGAGTGTTAGTTTTCAGTCAATGAAAATGAAACAAAGGAAGTTGCAGAACACACATATAAACTGACAAACAATTTTTATAAACAAACATATATAAGGGAGATAAAGAATTATCCACACTCTTTTTTTATGGAAGCCCAGCTAATCATAGATGATTTGATAGGCAGAACCATAACTAATCAGCAGAGAACAAGCTACCTCATCAATGATAACTTGCTAGTTTGCCATTATCTTTTCTTCTCATCAGTGGTGGAGGTTGACGGGCATCCAGCTTTCTCTTCATGCATAATGCTTGTCCGACCACTTTTAAACTTCTCTGTCCACTCATAGACACTTCTACGTAGTTGTGCACTGTCCCTTATTGTACTAAAAGCCTCTGATGAATTTCAGCCTCAGACTCTTCTTCCTATTAGAGAAATCAGGTCACTTTCTTGGTGCATACTGCTAGTGGAGTGGCTATGTTTACACTGTAAAGGCAGCAAGAAAAATGGCACGATCAGGCTCAAACTTCAAACACATGAAAACAGCAGTACCAACTATAAGGACACATGCACAGAATACAGTTTGACAATAATAAAGATATGTTAAAATAATAAAGATATGTTAAAAAAAAAATTTGAAAAAAGAAAAATTTTATTTTTATATTTTAGCATTTCTGCACAGTAGTGCACTGTCCCTGTATTGTGTTAATCCGATAAATTTTAACCACTGACACTCCTTACTGCCAGAGAAATCGATTTACTACCTTGGTACATACTGCTAGTGAAGCAGCCATGTTTAAACTGTAAAGACAGCAAGCAAAATGGTGTGATCAGGCTCAAACTTCAATCACAGGATCACAGTAGTGCCAACTATTATTATTAATAATAATAATTATTAGAGTATTATACAACCCCAGGAGACAGGGCTTTATTTTGTTACATAATTCGTGAGTAGCCTACAAATTATGTATGTAAGTGTAGTTAAATTTTGAATTGAAATTCATTGAAGTTTCAAATCAGAGAGGGTTATATTATTGACAGGTAATGACCTTTATTTGACACCCCTGACTTTTGCTAATGCAAAGGCGTGAGAACAGAAATTGAGTTTAGAGAGATGCTGACCGTTAGCTGAGGAAAGCAGACATTAGGATCATCGCTTCCAAGATGCCAGCTTCCCACCCCATTAGCGGAGTTCAACAGGTTTTGAATTCAGAGTTTTCCTTCTCCTAGACTGGTTGCCTAACCAAGGTTAAAGAGCTCAGTCTGCCCTACTATTTATCCATAGCTGGAGGGAGAGTAGGATTCATACCTTTCCCAAGGGTATTAGTGCAAAGTGAAATGCAATTACCACATCCAGGATTTGAACTCAGGGCGATTAAGTCCATTTCCCATGACTTTAATCATTACACCACGCACTTCCAATTGTTACGTACCCCTTTCTCATCGAGTACATGATAAGTGTTCCTTCGTAATAGAGAGAGAGAGTGAGTGAGTAACACAGAGAGCATCAGAGAGAGAGGGGGGAAAGAGAGAGAGGGGGAGAGTGAGAGAGAGAGGGAGAGAGAGATATAGACAGATACATATAACTTACTTGGTGTTACTTCTCTCAGCATTAAATGACCCACTGAGGTTGATATGCCGTAAAACAAAACAAAACCAAACTAAACCAAATAACAATTTGTTTCAGATAGAAATACTTGATACAGAATGCAGTTTGTCAATGATAAAGATATCTCGTACAATGAAGATTGTTTGCAAACTATATTTGAGCCTGTGGGTCACTTATCTGTAAAACAGGGTGCCCATATTTTCATGTGTATTTATGAGATGAGGCTTGATATGAATAATAACCCAGCCTTCGGGTCAGGGGTCTAGTGGCTTTGGCCTTTGACTGTTAGTGAAATTAACGACATGATCCCAGGGGCCATCCCTCCAGGTAACAGCTGCCCCCTTGATTTAAAGGGGCAGGGTTGATTTTATTGCCCAGTGCCTGAGGCGCCCCCTTGAGGAATGCTGATGGGATCTACACATTTTTTGTGTCTGCCATCCCATGAGCTTCAGTTCGTGGGTGGTCCGATATTAAATGACCTTGTGTCATACCCGCATAAGTAGGGTGCAAGATAAATACCCTAATTATGATATTTCAGACTGTTGTCCTTATCTTAATTTTGTATAAACAACATTTAGGCCACTGTAACCTCAGCCTGTTTTAGGTATTTTTTCATTTTTTTATTATCTTAATTACCTTAAAATAAAACAGATCCTGAGGTTACGGTGGCCTGAACGTTGTGTTTATGCACAATAAAGACGAGGACAACAGTCTGAAATATCAAAATTATTCATATCAAACTTCATCTCAAAAACACAGACAAATAACGAAAAAGTTAATGAATAATTATGATATTTCGGACTGTTGTCCTCATCTTTGTCCTCATCTTTATTATGTATAAACACAACGTTCAGGCCACTGTAACCTCTGGCTCTGTATTAGGAGTTTATTTTTATTTATTATTTCAATTACCTTAAAATAAGTCATCTTCAGATTAATTCAAATGAAGTTTTGGCGTTGGTTGGTTGGTTGGTTGGTTGGTTGGTTGGTTGGGTTTTATGGCATGTTAACCATTGGGATTATTTTATGCTGAAGATGTTTTTGTTTTATTCATTCTTGTTAGGTATACAATTTTTTTTTAAACACATTTTTTGAGCTATTTAAGCATAGATGGGATCCTAATAGGTACTACCACTCCAGGTCTGAGTGGACCTGAGAGTAATGAGGATAAACAGGTACTCCAGGATTCCGTCCTTATGCATCATGGGTCACTACTAAAGTCCAACAGGTAGCCAACATTGGTAGAGGGGTCATATAGATGCTAGGGCTTGACACGACCAGCCAGTTGATTGGAGAGGGCCTATCTGACTGCATGTCTAGCCAAAGTAAGGGCCAAGTCTGAGTGTTCCATGTCATGGACTGCTCAACCACCAGGATTCCGTCCTTAAGCATCACGGGTCGCCACCCAAGGCCAACAGGTAACCCCATTAGGGGAGAGGATCTTACCCTTCTGCAGAGGTGCAGTCAGTGTATTATACAGCCCCAGAAGACAGGACTCTATTTGTTTCAGATAGGAATAGTTGATACCGTTTAATTTCATAACCAGCAAACTAAGATGGGATCAAGGCTTTCTTTGTTTCAGATAGGAATAGTTGATACCGTTTAATGTCATAACCAGTAAACTAAGATGGGATCAGGGCTTTATTTGTTTCAGATAGGAATAGTTGATACGTTTAATGTCA